>OX451736.1:1015701623-1016901623 GCA_948472305.1 Vicia faba | reverse complement strand
AATAATCTTCAAGTTGCTCAAGATTGGCTCAAGGGTTGGACAGCCAAATCACCTCCTAAGGCAGTCAATTCAAAATTAGGGTTTTGTGTTGCATCAAGGTCCTTACATCCAAATCACCTCAAGTGCTCCCCAATGCCCTAATATATTCTCAAGTTCATCCATGTCAAATTTCAAGCCTTGTAGAGGAAGTTTGGTCAGTCAATTGCTTAAGAGGTCCAAAAATCGACTGTGCTAGGGCAAAAGTCAACTGTGACCTACAGACAGTCAAACCTCGAGATTTTTTGTCAACATTCTCATTTTGAAGTATAATTCATCATTTGATCAAGGGTTGATCATGATTCATCAAGGATTGCTCAAAATTCGTCAAGATTTAAAAGTTGCTAAATTAGGGTTTTGTAGGAAAAGTCAACTCAACTTTGACCAAGCATAACTTTCTCATACTTTATGAGAAATGACCCATCCAAAGCTCATTTTTAAGAGGATGAAATTTCCTACAATCCATATTCACACCCCAAGATCATGAAATTCACTCACAAAAAGTTACAAATTTGGACATTATAGGTCATTTTTGAAAGTCAACAAAAACACCTTTTTTTCCAAAGCTTATAACTTGAGCATGGAAGATCAAAATGAGATGAGACAAAAAGGGTTGGTTGGAGGACATCTCAAGATTTCTAAAAAGTCCAAGAACACCTCCAAAAGTTCAAAATTTAGGAAGTTATGCACTGTTGAAGTTGGGCATTTTTCCAAATTTGCCAAAAGTCAAATATCCTCAAAACTCCAATTTTTGACAAAAGGGCCCACTTTTTTCCACTTGATATGGTCTTGTCATGCCACACACGTGTCCCATATTTGATTTCATGTCCATTCATTTATTTTTCTATTTTATTTAGTTTTTATTGATTTAATTCATTTCTAATCAATATTAAATCAAATAAAATCTAAAATTTGATGAAATCATATCTTTGTGATTGGTACAACTTTCAATTGGCATGATTCATCAAATCAATTCGTATCAAGGCTCATTCAAGCATAAAAAATCAGATTTGGCCTATTTTTGGAAGCTTGATAATGGTGATCAAAATCAAATCTTCCATCTTCAATGCATATGGTTTAAGGCCCAAGTTTTGACCTAAATACATTCTATTATGTACACACAAGCCACAAAAAGCAAGAACACGCACAAAGCACTGCTGAAACGGCCAGAAGAAGTTTGAGAAAAAGCTTGAAAAAGTGAAGATCGAAATCAACATTGGAGGCCCATTCAATCCAAAATCACAACGTGGTGTTCTTGCTTGCAATCTCCTGAAGCTATAGCAACCAAAGCCAAGGCCTGAAGCTATCTGAAAAGCGATGTAAGTGTTCTTGAAAACGGCCCTGAACATGAAATCGAAAACATTCATTCTTGCATCCTTTTGATAAACTATTGACATAATCTTGATCCTTATCAAATTTCTAACAAGTCTGCATCATTTAATTTCGTTTTCATGGCCTATAATCATGTACCCGAACCTAGGGTTTTATAATGTTGTTTTTAGGCGTTTGAATTACAGGGAAAATTGGGCCAATTAATGGTTACAGGGATGACCAGGAGGAAGAGACGAGTGCATTGGTACTCTTAGGTTTCGTTTACATGGCCTGGAGAAGGTTTTTGAGATGCCCTACGAATCTTCCTGCGGATAAAAATCCGCAGGTAAATAACCAGGGTATTTGAGGAAGATGATAACGTAGCTTGCGTCCATTGGTTTGTTTGAATCATTATCGCGTTTTTTATTTTGCAGGGCATAATTAATTGTTTTGAATATAATATTTGTTTTCTATTCCAATAACAATTGAACAAGCTGGTTGGATTGGTGAGCGTGCTATTGCAAAACCCCTTGGGACCTGGGTTCGAATCCCAGGTCCCCCAAAACACTTTATTTGATTTTTCTTCAGGTACTCAAGTGCAGCGCCCAAAGCGTGGACCATCATGTTTCTCATCCCATCAAATGCCAAGTGGCTTCAGGCCAAGATCCAAAGGCCAGAGTTGCAGATCCACCATGGACTAATGTCAACCAGCACGTATTAGAATGGGAAAGTCAAAGCAGGTTGATTGAATTTGGGCCTGGATATTGTTGATTCCACCATCAAATTAAGCCCACACCCCCCATTTTGGTTTATTTCTTTCTTCTCTCTATATTTCTTTTATTTAATTATTTAGTTAATTATTATTTATTTCACTAATAAATTATTTATTTTCTCAATAACAAAAAAATCAGAAACAAAAAAAAATATTTTTATTAATTCCATTAATTTTATTATTTATTTGTTATAAATAATAATTAATTAATTTATTTAGTTTAAATATGTTCAACATTAATATTTTTTTGCAATAAATTAAAATTAATTTAGAATTAGGTTTTTAATATTTTTAACCATTCTTATTTTATTTCCTTAAATAATAAAAAACCAAAAATCTTTTCATTTAATTAATTAATTCAATTATTAACTTAGACTAATTTTTAATTCAAAAAAATAACAAAATATGCTTTATTTAATAAAAAGGGTCAAAACCCTAAGGCACTCTGATTTAATTTTCTCGCGCGCGAATTATTTTTTATCCATATTTCAATATTGTAACTGCTTCAGGAATGTAATAGTTTTTAACTTAGGACTTTATTTATCGCTTTTATTTACTTTTCGCAATTTAATTTTAAAGGGTTTGTCTTTGGCGATGTAAATACCCGACGCCTTGTAATAGCTTAGATTTATTTTCTGCAATTTGATTCCCGCACAATATTAACTGTTAGATGTTTGAATAATAGGCAATGCATGACAAGATCAATCTTTAACCTAAAATCAACAATAGCTCACCATTGGCATGTACAGATAAGAATTAACCGAATTGACACACTTGCACATGTCACTCTTAGGGTACACCTCACTTGGTTGCCTCGAACGTGGTCATTGAGTATAGGAAGCTTTAGAGGTCGCCCTCTTGTCAAAAGATCAAAGTTGCCTCGAAACGGTTGCCTCGGATAAAATGATCTAAGAAATTAGGGTTACCGCTAAGGCATCCTAACATTGCTTTAGTGACCACACATCCCTTAATCGAATTGATCCAAAAACTCCAACGACGGTGCTACCTACTCCTCAATAGTGGGATAGCACTGTCTAAAGGACATTTGCACAGTCTAATTCCTTTTTGAGTAGGTAGATGTTCTTAAGTACTTGCTCCTTTTAAAACAAAAACAAAACTTTTCGCACTTACACCCCTTTCAAAACAAAAACTCTTCTCAAATCCACAAACACAAAGAAAAGCAAAATTTTTGAAAACACAATGAGCAAGTACCTAAGAGCCCGTGGATAACCACGGATAGAAAGGGTGCTAACACCTTCCCTTTCTATAATCTACCTCCCGAACCCGAGAAATATCTCAAAAAGGAATTTTTCTGTGCTTTTGTCCTTTCCTTGTTGGATAAAATAAAAGACGGTGGCGACTCTTGCTTACCGCGACATTTTGCAAAAACAAACGCAAACGCGAACCAGCATATCCAAAACAGTCAGTTCTCATTCCCACTGATCACACCGGTAACCCTTGAGTCAAGCAAGGAGAGTACGGGGCCGCCGCGTGGTGTCGTGAAGCATCAACTGACCTTAGAACCTTTAATTGCACAACTTGGCCAGTAGGACGTAGCAAGATGGCCAACTTTGGTGTATGCCCAAGGTCGACAGATACTCGATGCTACACTCATTAGGGTATGACTCTTGAGTTTTGTTTGGTTGCGAGTCAATCGCCTATTAAACAAAGCTGGGAGAAAGATCAGTGATATTGAGATCCCTTTTAGAACCCGGTTACTTTTTAAGACAGGTTCAACCAACTAAACTTCAAGAGGGTACTACCTTAAAACCCACGCAACCTAAACCTAAGGCTGTTTGTGTGACTTGTGTGTTTTCAACTTGAACTACTTGCACGGTTTTATTATCTGACAACATGAGTTCCTTGCAGATTTTGTTTACAGTCCTTATCCAATAACTTGGATTTCTTGCCGGGTTTATTTGCTTACATCACCTCGCACTCTTTCTTAAACGCATAGCATACACATCATAACATTACGCCTTAACATTTCCTTAACCGTTTCAAGGATCTCAAGGGTTTGTGATGCAGGTTATGGTAAATCAGACGTCTAGCAAGGGGCAAGGGGATTTATTTTCCTCTAGCCAATACCGTCTAGAGATCAAAACACGATAACTTGAGTCAGCGGCTATGACCCAATCGATATGGTGAGCTTGACTCTTGAAGAAGGACTCTTAACGACACGAAGTTTCTTCAATCAAGCTGCAACCAAATTCTAACAGTTTCTTGTTTACCCTGCGAGATCCTTGAAAACATTGCATACATATACCATACATATCATTGCATAACAGGTCTTCCAGTACATGTCTCTCATGTTCTCGCTGTTTATTTCAGCAATGTCTCTCAAACAAGAAAACAAAGATCTTCAAACTCAAGAAGCTCAGTTCAGGGACATATTCCTTAACATATCCAAGGGGCAGGAAGAGTTGAAAGCACTCCTCGTTGGGAACTTGGTCAAGAAAAGTCCTGAAGACAATAAGGATGAATGGCTGGAACAACTGCAAGCTAAGGTAGGTGCAATGAGAACCCATATGCTGGGGCAGATGGCTCTTATCCAAGGCCTAGCCTGAAGACAATAAGAGTTGAAAGCCATCATCAACCAACTTCATCAAGATAGATACAACAGTATGAAGAAAATAGTCGAGGCCAGAGACCAAGTCATTGATCAACCTCCAAGAATACAAAGGGTTGGTTTGGTGAAGAGTGGACCTTTCCAAGTTGCTACTACATCACGGGTCCAACAACAACCTCGCCAAAAACAACAGGTTAATCAGAGTAAGCCGATATGCCCAAAAGGCAATTTACCAAACTCAACATGTTGATGTCTCAAGCTTTGCAACACCTGTGAAGGATGAATCTGATTACGTTGATAAGACCTCATCCGAATCCCAAGACTTCTTCCCCTAACTACAATCTTGATGCAAGATGTGCATACCATTCCAACAGCCTGGGGCATGATACTGATGACTGTTGGGCATTGAAAAATAAAATTCAAGACTTGATTGATGAAGGAGTGCTGGAGTTTACACAAGATGGTCAGGTTGAGTTCTTCTACCATCCCTCTAAGGCACGTCCTCTGAAGCGACGAGATCAGACGAAGAGGCTTTTGTTCATTAGAATTTTCAATTTGCAATTTTCTTTTGATTGTTCAAACATATATTCATGTCAAACTCTGTTACTTTATCAATGCATTGCATATGTCTGTTTTGAATCAATTCATTCGTATTTACTATATTTAAATTGCTTTCATTTTTGTGATATTCAACTCTCGAACAAAAGCTCTGAGCCTTTAGATGGAGGATGACGAAAACGATACCACGATCTCTACAGTATGCATTTGAACGGACCCCGCTGACGATGTACAGGCGTTGTTTCAAATCCTAAACAGTGGAGTTATAAGGAAGATAATCCCTAGTCAACCCCTTTGAGCCAAAGAAGTAGGAGTTTTTCTTTCACACAAATAAAAACCCTTAATCATAACCTGGGGCAGGGTAGTTTTCTCAGTTAATTCAGAGGCGCATTCAGTCGCAATCTTCCACTTCGCACATAATGAATGGCCTCGAATACGTCCTTCCAAATCAGAAGATGGTGATGGTTCCGCATAATCATCAAAGCAGGCAGTCATTATTCTGCAAAATAAAAAGCCCGTTAAGTCAAAACCTATGAAGGAGACTTAAGAAAAAACGGGGGCATCCCGCTGACTGTAATCATAAAAAGAAACAGTTCATGCAAAAAAACAGGGATAATAAAATCAAAAAGAAAGAGGTCCTACAAACCCTCAACAACAAAAATGACTGCCTATTCAAAATGAACTTTCACTATCCTAACCATCACCGAAAGATCAAGGATAATTCTCCAGTACTCAACTGGGATTCTAAACACGCAATTAGTTGAGCATAGGACTGAAGGACATCATGAAGAACGGGTGGGTACAAATAAATTTTGAGCCTTTATCCTTTGTTTCTTGAACCATGAACCAGGCTACGTTATAACCCTTAAAAGTCCTAGCTGAAGCATGGGTTAGTTCGAAAGCATACTGTTACAAAAGGTATCCTGACTCCTGAAGGCCCGTTACAAATCCTGAGTTGATATCACATCTTTGCAAAATTCTATTTTACTAAAAAAAACTGCATTTTCAAAACCTCAAGACAGACATAAGCTTTGCATTCTTAAAATAACATTGTTTGCATATGACTATTTATTCAACAGCAGAGAAATTCGCATGGCGAATATCTAGTGAACAAAAACCTTCTCAATAAAAAGGATCACCTCAAGTGGAAAAACACTTCCAACCAAGGGGCACGGCATGATCATTGTCCATCATCTAGGGAAGTCAAGTCAAGATTCAAGGAATCTCTCAAAAATGCCAAATAGCCAGGGGCAGATCTCCATCTGAATCCCTTGGGGCATTGGGCATGAATTCCAGCAACGATTCATGTACGATCAAACAAACATCTTCTGGTAGTGTGGCAACACTTACTACTATGGACAGTGACAATTATCCATACCCGGTGAACATGGACATAGTCAGAAAATACTACGCATGAACAAAGACCCGCTAGGTTGACTGACCTAGGATAAAATAAGGGCATCCCAACGAACTAAAAGGGTTTGGGAAAAAATTAGGGATAAAAACAAAAAAGATATGTACACCCGACATGTCGAAAACTTGAAAAGGCGGCTTGAGTGTGATCGGTGGATCTGGAACTGACTGTTTAACGCTGGTTCGCGAAATGTCGCGGAAGCAAGAGTCGCCACCGTCTTTTATTTTCTCCAAATGGAAAGGACAAAAGCACAGAAAAATTCCTTTAAAGAGATTGCTCTCGGTTCGGGAGGTAGGTTATAGAAAGGGAAGGTGTTAGCACCCTTTCTATCCATGGTTATCCATGGGCTCTTAGATACTTGCTCACTTGTGTTTTCAAAAATTGTTTTGCTTTTCAATGTGGGTTTAAGAAGTTTCTTTTGAAAAATTTCAGATCGACTCGTACGTCAGAGTGTTTGAAAAGTTTGCTTTGAAAGCTTTTGAAAATGTGTCAGTGTGAAAAGTCTTTTTGAGTTTGTTTTGAGATTAGAGCAAGTATCCTTGAGAACCTACCTACCCTAAGGAATTCGTCTGTGTAAGAGTCCTTTAAAGTAGTGCCATCCCACCATTGAGAGGTAGGTAGCACCACCGTTGGAGGTGTTCGGGTCAATTCGATTTTAGGGACATGGTGATCACCGGAGCAATGGGAAGACACCTTAGAAGCTACCCTCATGCCAGGTTCCCGGATCATGAGGACTTACTAAGACGTCCTCTACTCGACGACCACCTTTCGAAAGGCAAGGCAACAGTGAGGCGTACCCTAGGGGTGGTGTGTGATTTGTGTGTCATGTTTCAGTTTATTTGTCTTGTCATGTTTGTCGTGTTCTACGCTTGATTTTATTTTAAGTCCATTCATTCTTGCATGCATATTTAACAGTTATAAATTGCGAGGAAATAAAGCTAAACTATTACAAATGGCGCGGGTCCACATCGCCAAAATTAAACCGGACCCGATTTAGCGAAATATAAATAATGCGAAAAAATAAAGTGCGAAAAGTAAATTACATGGCTTCGGGATATTTACAAAATTATAATAAGCGATAATAAAATAAATGCGCAATTAGATGATTAATGACGGGCGTTGGACCCTTTTTGCAAATAATTAAAAGTTAATGAGAATTAAAAAATTAAATGATTAAATGTTTTTTTGGTATTTTGTATTTTTTTAGATTTAATAAAAAAAAAAAATTAATTAAAACTAAATTAAGAAGCAAACCCTAATTCTAATATTTTTTAATTATTAAGAAAGAATGAAAATATGACCTAAATTAAACTAAAATTTATGTACAATTTAATTTATGAAAATAAAATAATAAATAAATAATATTGTTATTCTGAAAAAAAAAGGAAAAATATTAAAAGGAATAAAAAAAATTAATTAACCTAATTCTATTTTGTTGGATTTTTATTATGGAAAAAATATAAATTAAACCTAATTTGAAATTAATTTATTTACATGCTAATAAAATAATTATAATAAAATAAATATTATGTTTTTGTGTTTTTCTGATTTTTTATAATGTTTTTTATATTTTATAGAAAAAATAAATTAATTAATTAAAGCAATAAAAATAATATAACACAATAATTAAAAATAATAAAAATAAATAATCAAACCAGGGTGGGGTGTTGCCCCAAGTAAGGAGGTGTTTTTTGTGAAAAGTCTGACCCAAGAAGCATGCAAGTCCATTGACTTTCTGGATCATGTGCTAATGCATTGACCACGTTCACCATAGGCCTGGGATCTGAGCCCTTGGTCTGCCTCTCCTGGACACGTGTGTGATTGGATGGTGATGGTATATCATGGTCTTTCATGTTAGCGCTGCATACGAATCTTTTATGAAAAATAATATGGCAAATATGCAAGACCTGGGACTTGAACCCAGGTCTTGAGGATTAATGTGGTTCACGTTCACCACTTGAGCTAGCACGCGCATGTTATGATATTACAACACATAAATAATAAAAAGAAATAATGGTTAATGGCCTCAAAAAGCGCGCGCTGGTTTGAATGAACCACTCAGTGGTTGCCAGCGCGTCATCTTCTCCATTGCTTCTGAAATAAGACCCTTTAGCCACGGTTTTGGATGCGTGGCCTTAAGCGACCTACAGGAAAATAGCGAATAGAGATATATGAGACATAAATTTATCGCGAGACACGTTTCTTGTTCATGGGAATACGCTGAGTATGGCTATCCTGGTCTTGAAGCTTAATTTTACTCCATGTCAAAAGCCCTAAAATTACAACCTGTAACCCTAGAAATCCGTCAATGGTGAATTCGCGTATGTTGTTCAAAAATGAAATTAAACATATTGGTTAGCACATAAACATCATGACAAACAATAATCCATAAAGAAAAATGCATGAGGATGCTTAAATCGTGCTATGCGAATTCAAAATGTTCTTGGTTCAGTTTGACTCGTGTGTACCAATTCTTGAGGTTTTTGCTGTTGTTAATGATTGGAATACGTTCAGAATTGTCCAATGAAGCTATTGCAATTGGTTTGGTGCCTTGAATCGCCCTGTAACCTAGATTTCAGATTTCAACTTTTTGAGAAATTTTGCAAGTTTGTAATGCTTGTTCATGCGCAGCTTTTAGTCTTCTCGCATTAGGGTTCTCATTCTGATCATATATGGAGCATGTTAGGTCAGGAAAGTTGTACAAAATCTCATGCATTGATGATTTCATATATTTGATTTTGGCAAATCCTCTTCATATCTTTTTTCATGTTGTTTTTGTTCAATCATGATCCAATCTTATCAAAACTTGCCACAATCCATTAAGCACGAAATATTGACATTATAATGTGCATAAAAAGATTTTTTAGGTTAAAGTTTATATTTTTCATGAATTAAAATCATTTAAATGAATATAAATTAATATTAATTCAAATAAATAATTAAAAAATATGAGAATACTTCCCTTTGGGCCTAGTGGTCGTGCATAGGCTTGGCATGAAGAAATTTGGAAGAAAATTGGGCCCATTTGCATTTTTAGGCCTTTTGTATCAATGTTGACTTTCAAAAATTTTCCAAAAATTTCCCAACTTCCATAAGGCATAACTTGGTCAATTTTTAAGCTTTTCACATGTTCTTGGACATTTTGGAAAGGTCTTTGAGTCCTTTAACCAATGCCTTTGGTCCCATGTCATTTTGATTTACCAATCTCAAGTTATGGCCTTTGACTTAAAGTCACTTTTTGTTGACTTTTGAAAATGACCTATAATGTTGAAATTGATAACTTTTTGTGAGAGCATTTCTTGGACTTGGAACATGAAGATGAATTGTAGGAAATGTCTTTCTCTTCAAAATGAGCTTTGGATGGAATTTTTCTGATAATCCATGTGAAAGTTATGCCCTGGTCAATTTCAGTTGACTTTTTCAACTGTCCAAATATAGCAACTTTTGCATCTTGATGATTTCTGAGCCAAATCTTGAGAATCATGATCAAGCATTGATCAAATGATGTTTGTGGCTTCAAAATGATATGTTGACCAAAAATTTTGAACTTTTGACTGTCAAATGACCATTTTGCCCCTACAGTTGACTGTAGTGCAATCTAGGGTTTTGACTGTGCAATTTTGAGCTGAATGCCTTGAAACTTGACATGAGGATACTTGACCATCTTTGTAGGCATATGAGACTTGATTGGGCCTTGGAAAAGTTCATTTGCTTGACCAGAACTCAAACCCTAGTTTTGACTGTATAGGAGACAGTTGAGCTGCACAACCCTGGGGAAATTTTGTGACCTTGACTTTGACAATTCTTGATGAATATGGGAGGGCAAATTTTGGGGTACAACAGTTGCCCCTGTTCAATCTTCTTAGACCTGAGGGTGCAGATTGGCTGACGTGCCTTTCGTAATCCGAGGGTAGAAGATGATTGAACACTAAAGTGCCCAGAAATTTGCGCTCACATAGTAACAGTGATGATGAGGGAATGGGCTTATAGATGCCATTTGGATGTTGCTTGGATAGGATGATGGGCTTATAGATGCCATCTGGATGCTGATTGCGTAAGAGATTCCTTAGCGAGAACCTGCATACCTGCAAAATAGAAAAATGAGTACCTGACACGTCGCAGGAGCTGATTTTAGATGCTTGATATAGATGTGTCCTGATTGGTTACAGGAGCTGAGTCTGGAGCTTCAAACACTGATGAATGAACCAGGAATGGTTACTGCCTTAATCATGAATGGTAAGAGAACCTTGGGTGATTTTAACTTCAACAACGCTCGTTGAGAAAAATCTTGGTGAGAATTACCATCTTCGTAGTGTCAGGAAGAGAACCAAAGGACATTATGATCTCGAAGGGAGTCACCTTACTCACCGCTAGAGAGGGAACTATAGGAAATTATAATCTGAAAGGGAGATATTACCTCACGCTCATGCCGGAGAGGGAAACATCTTGAAGAAGGAATTACCACCTCACACGCCGTTGGAGAGGGGACCATAAGAGACTATCACCTCACGCTCATGCCGGAGAGGGGAACATCTGAAAAAGGAATTACCACCTCACGCTCACCGTCGGAGAGGGGACCACAAAAGACTATCACCTCACGCTCATCGTCGGAGAGGAAAACATCTTGAAAAAGGAATTACCACCTCACGCTCACCGTCGGAGAGGGGACCATAAGAGAATATCACCTCACGCTCATCGTCGGAGAGGAAAACATCTTGAAAAAGGAATTACCACCTCACGCTCACCGTCGGAGAGGGGACCACAAAAGACTATCACCTCACGCTCATCGTCGGAGAGGAAAACATCTAAGAAAGGAATTACCACCTCACACGCCGTTGGAGAGGGGACCATAAGAGAATATCACCTCACGCTCATGCCGGAGAGGAGAACATCTGAAGAAGGATTTACCACCTCACACGCCGTTGGAGAGGGGACCATAAGAGAATATCACCTCACGCTCATGCCGGAGAGGGGAACATCTGAAGAAGGAATTACCACCTCACACGCCGCTGGAGAGGGGACCATAAGAGAATATCACCTCACGCTCATGCCGGAGAGGAGAACATCTGAAGAAGGAATTACCACCTCACGCGCCGTTGGAGAGGGGACCATAAGAGAATATCACCTCACGCTCATGCCGGAGAGGAGAACATCTGAAGAAGGAATTACCACCTCACGCGCCGTTTGGAGAGGGGACCATAAGAGAATATCACCTCACGCTCATGCCGGAGAGGAGAACATCTGAAGAAGGAATTACCACCTCACGCGCCGTTTGGAGAGGGGACCATAACTTCTACTGAATCTTTATCAGAAAAATCTGTTTGGAGTCGATTTAACTGGACTAGAGACATCCTTGAAATATGTTTGGGAATTTCAACTGCACTCTTCCTGAAAGGTAAAGGTCAGTCATATGCAATGCATGATATGGATCAAGCAATGATGGATATGATTTATATGATATGATGTGTATATGCATGTTATAATGATGTATGTGATGATTTATGTATGTTTTTGTCTAGGAAAATAAATCCTTGGCGGATGCCGGGAAGTCATATCCTGGGCTGATGTTGAGGAAGAGATTTTGCTTCCGCTGTGGATGATTGTTGCAAGAATACCAGTAGGAGAAGATAACTCCGTTGAGGAATGAACTTGGCAAATGAAATAATTTCTGCGGGAGAAAAGATACTCTAGCGATCATGCTGGGGAGTGCTACTCTGTGGGGATAGTGATGTTTTGCTGAAGTGATGAAGATAACTCCGCTGGGTATACCGTTGATGAGTTATGCTGGGGATATCCTTGTTGTCGGAAGTGTTGATAGACTTCGCTGGGGGTAGGAAGATACTTCGCCGAGGACGCTCTTTCCGTGGCTTTTGGCTGAGGATAACCCAGTTATATCCTGTTAAGGAAATAATTCTTTAAATTAAGCCGGGACGACGCGTTCGTGCTCCGCGAGGGGATAAGCTTCCAGAATCTACTGGGGATAAGCTTACTGCTTGAGGAGATGGATTCCAACTTTTCCTGGGGAACTGGATTGGATTCTCCTGGGGGAAGTTTTGATATGCGGGGAAGTGATTCCTTTGAATGTTGTTATACCGCCGGGGAACAATCTTTAGACCAAGACTGCCGGGGATGCTTTATGTATACTGCTGGGGAAGTATTGAGATCTACGGGGGGATCCTCAATTTCCTTGATAAGAGACATGTATTGTTTTACTGGACTACTCTCTGGGGAATTAAAATACACTTGGCCGTGTTCTTTTGCTGAACCTACCTTAGTACCCTGGAGGACAGAACAATTAGATCGCTTGGACAACTCTTTATTGCCCCTGTTTCTATGGGGGAGGCCCATGTGGGATGCTGATAGTTGTTGATGGACCAGCCTTCTTCTGGTAGGCAGGTGACAAGATGACAGGACATAGTCGTACGCTTTTGATCCCTAACTTTTGCCTGGACCGCCCTTTCGGGTTTTCAGTCCATCGGGATACCCATTTTTGCCCAAGCCGCCTTTTCAGGTTTTCGACTTGCTGGGTGTACAGATTTTTCATTTCATCCCTTCATTTTGCCCGAACCCTTTTGGTTCGCCGGGAAGCCCTAATTTTTGCCTAGGTATGTCAACCTAGCGGGTCTTTGATTGTGCGTAGTATTTTTCCGACTATGTCCGTTCCCAGAATGTAGGGAGTTGCCCCTGTTAGAAGTGTTTTGTCCTGTCACCAGAAGATGTCTGACCAGGCAAGATTCGTTGCTGGGGTGCCCCAAGTGACTCAGATGGAGATTTGCCCCAGGCTATTTGACTTTTGAGAGATTCTCCGAATCTTGATTGGACTGCCCCAGATGATGGGCAATAGTCATGTCATGCCCCTTGATTGGAAGCGCTTTTGTTCACTAGGTATTCATCGTGCGAAGTTCCCTGCTGTTCAAACAAAAAGTCATATGCAAACAAAGTTATGTCAAAAATGCAAAGCTTATGTCTGTCTCGAAGATTTTGAAAATGCATCTTTTCATAAAACAAGTGAATGTTTGTAAAACGTGATGTCAAACTCCGTATTTACCGTAGGCCTTCAGGAGTCAGGATACCTTTCGTGACAGTATGCTTTCGAACTAACCCATGCTTCAGCTAGGACTTTTAAGGGTTATAACGTGGCTTGGTTCACGGTTTAAGAAACAAAGGATAAAGGCTCAAATTATTTGTACCCACCCGCTCTTCGTGATGTTCTCCAAACCTAAACTCAGTTGATCGTGCGTTAGACCTTTGTTTGAGTCTTTGCTTTGATTTTCCGGTGATGATTCGGATATTGATAACTTATTTTGAATAGGCAGTCATCTTTGCTTTGGTTGAGGGTTTATGAGACCTCTTTCTTTTTTATTTTGTTATCCCTTTCTTTTTTTTTTGCCTGAACTGTTTCCTTTTTGGAATTACAGTCAGCGGGATGCCCCAGTTTCATAAGTCCCCTTTGTAGGTTTAGACTTTTTGGGCTTTTCATTTGTGAATTTTGATGATGACTGCCTGTCCTTTTGATTGTTCTGAACCACCACTGTCTTTGTTTGTTCGTAAAGATCTCTTCGGTGCCATTCGTCATGCACTTGGATCAACTGAGAGAACTACCCTGCCCCCAGGTTATGATTAAGGGTTTTGATTTTTGAAAATAAAGACTCCTACTTCTTTGGCTTTGATGGGTTGACGAGGGATTATCATCCTTATAACTCCAGTGTTTAGGAATTGAAACAATGCCTGTACCTCATCAGCGGGGTCTGTTCAAAAGCATACTGTAAAGATCGTGGTATCGTTTTCGTCATCCTCCCTCAAGAGGCTCAGAATTATTAACCAAGAGTTGACATCAAGAAAAATATGAAAGCAATTTGCAATATAGTGAATACGAAATAATTACTTCAAAACAGACATGTGCAATGCATTAATGAAATAACAATGTTTGATATGAATAAAATGTTTAAACAATCAAAGAAAAATACAACTTGAACATTCGAATGAACAAAAGTTTCTTAGTTTGAACTAGCTATCTCAGATGGAGAATTCTCAGCGGAAGATTTTCATCTCGCCATCCGGCATGAACTCTATCACCCCTTCGTCAATCAAATCTTGGATTTTGTTCTTCAAGGTCCAACAGTCGTCTGTAGCATGCCCCGGGCTGTCTGAATGATAAGCGCAGTGGGTGTCGGGGTTATACCTCGAAGCTGTCCTGTTGGGATTTTTGGGAGGGTCCTTTAGAGTGATCAGATTGACCTCCAGCAAGCGCTTCAGTATAAAGGATGAGGGTATATCCGTCTCCGAGAAATGTCTTCCGGGCGCATTTCGTTTACGTTGACTACCCCGTTGAGGCTGGGCTCGTGACCCTGAAGCAAGCTGAGGAGATTTTCCTTTGTCTTCTTGCCCCGCATGTGGTTGAATGATGGCTGGAGCTTCCACCTTGGCTGTTTGCCCTACTGGATTATTTTGAAGCAGCTTGGTGACGAGGACCCGGAGCTCTTCTTGTTTTTGAGCTAAGTCCTGAATGAGAGTCATTTGGCCCACCAACTGCCCCATCATTTGGATCTTCATGGTTGCCAACTTAATTTGTAGCCCTTCCAGCTGATCGTTCCTGATGCCCCCTGCATTCCCTAAGGTTAAGTTCCTGGTGAGGAGAGTCTTTATTTCTTCTTGCCCCTGGGATAGGTTCAAGAACATTTCTCGCAGTTGGACGTTCTGAGTACGGAGATCTTGGTTGTCTGGTTGGAAAGCCATTGCTGAAATAAACAGCGAAGATGGTGAGTGACCTGCAAAAGGGATACCTGTAATGCAATGATGAGTATGACATGTATGCAATATTTTCAAGGATCTCGCAGGGTAAAAGATTGTTAGAATTTGAATTCGTAGCTTGATTGAAGGAACTGCATGTTGTTGAGAGTTCTTCTTCAAGGGTCATAGGCTCACCATATCCAGTGGGTCATAGCCTCTGACGACCTTGGCTAGGGGATCATCATTCAAGTGTCAAAGCTCACCATGTCAAGTGGGTCATAGCCTTTGACAACCTGGGCTAGAGGAAAATAAATCCTCTTTGCCCCTTGCTGGGATAGTTGATTCATCATGACCTGCATCACAAGCCCTTGAGATCCTTGAAATGGGTTAGGATGTATGCAATGGTATGCAATGGTATGATGTCATGCTATGCATGGGGTGATGTAGGTGAACCCTGTTATGAGCCCCAATTAAGGACTATAAACAGACCCTGCAAGAAATTCAGTATATTTTGTTATGAGTCCCAATTAAGGACTATAAACAAAACCTGCAAGAAACTTAGTACCCTGTTATGAGTCCTTGTTAAGGACTATAAACAACACCTGCAAGAGATCTAGTAAACCCTGTTATGAGTCCCAGTTAAGGACTATAAACAACACCTGCAAGAAATTTGGTAAACCCTGTCATGAGTCCTAGTTAAGGACTATAAACAAGACCTGCAAGTAATTTGGTAGACCCTGTCATGAGTCCCAATTAAGGACTATAAACAAAACCTGCAAGAATTTAATAACCCTGTTATGAGTCCCAATGAAGGACTATAAACAACCTGCAAGAAACTTGGTAAATTCTGTTATGAGTCCCAGTTAAGGACAAGACCTGCAAATAGTTCATGTGTCAGATAACAAGCATGCAAGTAGTCAAATACGAAGGCACACAAGTCACACAAGAGAAACCCCTAAAGTTTAGGCCAGCATGAGGTCTAGGTACTACCCTCTTTCAGTTTGTTGGTTCATACCTGTCCTAGTCAAAAGTAACCGGGTTCTTAGAGGATCCCAATATCATTGACTACCCTCAATCGGTCATAACTCCAGCATCGCAATCTTTTCTTGCGGCCAGAACCATCACGAGAGTTTAGCCTCAATGGGCGTAGCATACTGCTACTGTTCTAAAGGCCAAGTTGTGTTAATTAAGGTTCTAAGGTTGTTGGTGCTTAATGACTCCTTAGAAGACCCATATTCTCCTCGTTGCGACACAAGGGATATCGGTACAGACTAAGGTGCCACACCAACGTAGCCACTGTTTCACCTGTGTCGGTCTACGCCGGACAGGTCCCTCACAGCTTATGCTACCTAAACAGGGTATCCCCAGATCCGGGTTAGGATCTATGTAACTCCCATGCAACCCATAAATTTAAAGCAGACAAGTCAATACAATTGAAAACACAGTTATGAACTAACCCTAAGGTACACCTCACTTTATAAAGGGTCCCCAGCAGAGTCGCCAGTTCTGTGATCGGTGGATCTGGAACTGACTGTTTAACGCTGGTTCGCGAAATGTCGCGGAAGCAAGAGTCGCCACCGTCTTTTATTTTCTCCAAATGGAAAGGACAAAAGCACAGAAAAATTCCTTTAAAGAGATTGCTCTCGGTTCGGGAGGTAGGTTATAGAAAGGGAAGGTGTTAGCACCCTTTCTATCCATGGTTATCCATGGGCTCTTAGATACTTGCTCACTTGTGTTTTCAAAAATTGTTTTGCTTTTCAATGTGGGTTTAAGAAGTTTCTTTTGAAAAATTTCAGATCGACTCGTACGTCAGAGTGTTTGAAAAGTTTGCTTTGAAAGCTTTTGAAAATGTGTCAGTGTGAAAAGTCTTTTTGAGTTTGTTTTGAGATTAGAGCAAGTATCCTTGAGAACCTACCTACCCTAAGGAATTCGTCTGTGTAAGAGTCCTTTAAAGTAGTGCCATCCCACCATTGAGAGGTAGGTAGCACCACCGTTGGAGGTGTTCGGGTCAATTCGATTTTAGGGACATGGTGATCACCGGAGCAATGGGAAGACACCTTAGAAGCTACCCTCATGCCAGGTTCCCGGATCATGAGGACTTACTAAGACGTCCTCTACTCGACGACCACCTTTCGAAAGGCAAGGCAACAGTGAGGCGTACCCTAGGGGTGGTGTGTGATTTGTGTGTCATGTTTCAGTTTATTTGTCTTGTCATGTTTGTCGTGTTCTACGCTTGATTTTATTTTAAGTCCATTCATTCTTGCATGCATATTTAACAGTTATAAATTGCGAGGAAATAAAGCTAAACTATTACAAATGGCGCGGGTCCACATCGCCAAAATTAAACCGGACCCGATTTAGCGAAATATAAATAATGCGAAAAAATAAAGTGCGAAAAGTAAATTACATGGCTTCGGGATATTTACAAAATTATAATAAGCGATAATAAAATAAATGCGCAATTAGATGATTAATGACGGGTGTTGGACCCTTTTTGCAAATAATTAAAAGTTAATGAGAATTAAAAAATTAAATGATTAAATGTTTTTTTGGTATTTTGTATTTTTTTAGATTTAATAAAAAAAAAAATTAATTAAAACTAAATTAAGAAGCAAACCCTAATTCTAATATTTTTTAATTATTAAGAAAGAATGAAAATATGACCTAAATTAAACTAAAATTTATGTACAATTTAATTTATGAAAATAAAATAATAAATAAATAATATTGTTATTCTGAAAAAAAAAGGAAAAATATTAAAAGGAATAAAAAAAATTAATTAACCTAATTCTATTTTGTTGGATTTTTATTATGGAAAAAATATAAATTAAACCTAATTTGAAATTAATTTATTTACATGCTAATAAAATAATTATAATAAAATAAATATTATGTTTTTGTGTTTTTCTGATTTTTTATAATGTTTTTTATATTTTATAGAAAAAATAAATTAATTAATTAAAGCAATAAAAATAATATAACACAATAATTAAAAATAATAAAAATAAATAATCAAACCAGGGTGGGGTGTTGCCCCAAGTAAGGAGGTGTTTTTTGTGAAAAGTCTGACCCAAGAAGCATGCAAGTCCATTGACTTTCTGGATCATGTGCTAATGCATTGACCACGTTCACCATAGGCCTGGGATCTGAGCCCTTGGTCTGCCTCTCCTGGACACGTGTGTGATTGGATGGTGATGGTATATCATGGTCTTTCATGTTAGCGCTGCATACGAATCTTTTATGAAAAATAATATGGCAAATATGCAAGACCTGGGACTTGAACCCAGGTCTTGAGGATTAATGTGGTTCACGTTCACCACTTGAGCTAGCACGCGCATGTTATGATATTACAACACATAAATAATAAAAAGAAATAATGGTTAATGGCCTCAAAAAGCGCGCGCTGGTTTGAATGAACCACTCAGTGGTTGCCAGCGCGTCATCTTCTCCATTGCTTCTGAAATAAGACCCTTTAGCCACGGTTTTGGATGCGTGGCCTTAAGCGACCTACAGGAAAATAGCGAATAGAGATATATGAGACATAAATTTATCGCGAGACACGTTTCTTGTTCATGGGAATACGCTGAGTATGGCTATCCTGGTCTTGAAGCTTAATTTTACTCCATGTCAAAAGCCCTAAAATTACAACCTGTAACCCTAGAAATCCGTCAATGGTGAATTCGCGTATGTTGTTCAAAAATGAAATTAAACATATTGGTTAGCACATAAACATCATGACAAACAATAATCCATAAAGAAAAATGCATGAGGATGCTTAAATCGTGCTATGCGAATTCAAAATGTTCTTGGTTCAGTTTGACTCGTGTGTACCAATTCTTGAGGTTTTTGCTGTTGTTAATGATTGGAATACGTTCAGAATTGTCCAATGAAGCTATTGCAATTGGTTTGGTGCCTTGAATCGCCCTGTAACCTAGATTTCAGATTTCAACTTTTTGAGAAATTTTGCAAGTTTGTAATGCTTGTTCATGCGCAGCTTTTAGTCTTCTCGCATTAGGGTTCTCATTCTGATCATATATGGAGCATGTTAGGTCAGGAAAGTTGTACAAAATCTCATGCATTGATGATTTCATATATTTGATTTTGGCAAATCCTCTTCATATCTTTTTTCATGTTGTTTTTGTTCAATCATGATCCAATCTTATCAAAACTTGCCACAATCCATTAAGCACGAAATATTGACATTATAATGTGCATAAAAAGATTTTTTAGGTTAAAGTTTATATTTTTCATGAATTAAAATCATTTAAATGAATATAAATTAATATTAATTCAAATAAATAATTAAAAAATATGAGAATACTTCCCTTTGGGCCTAGTGGTCGTGCATAGGCTTGGCATGAAGAAATTTGGAAGAAAATTGGGCCCATTTGCATTTTTAGGCCTTTTGTATCAATGTTGACTTTCAAAAATTTTCCAAAAATTTCCCAACTTCCACAAGGCATAACTTGGTCAATTTTTAAGCTTTTCACATGTTCTTGGACATTTTGGAAAGGTCTTTGAGTCCTTTAACCAATGCCTTTGGTCCCATGTCATTTTGATTTACCAATCTCAAGTTATGGCCTTTGACTTAAAGTCACTTTTTGTTGACTTTTGAAAATGACCTATAATGTTGAAATTGATAACTTTTTGTGAGAGCATTTCTTGGACTTGGAACATGAAGATGAATTGTAGGAAATGTCTTTCTCTTCAAAATGAGCTTTGGATGGAATTTTTCTGATAATCCATGTGAAAGTTATGCCCTGGTCAATTTCAGTTGACTTTTTCAACTGTCCAAATATAGCAACTTTTGCATCTTGATGATTTCTGAGCCAAATCTTGAGAATCATGATCAAGCATTGATCAAATGATGTTTGTGGCTTCAAAATGATATGTTGACCAAAAATTTTGAACTTTTGACTGTCAAATGACCATTTTGCCCCTACAGTTGACTGTAGTGCAATCTAGGGTTTTGACTGTGCAATTTTGAGCTGAATGCCTTGAAACTTGACATGAGGATACTTGACCATCTTTGTAGGCATATGAGACTTGATTGGGCCTTGGAAAAGTTCATTTGCTTGACCAGAACTCAAACCCTAGTTTTGACTGTATAGGAGACAGTTGAGCTGCACAACCCTGGGGAAATTTTGTGACCTTGACTTTGACAATTCTTGATGAATATGGGAGGGCAAATTTTGGGGTACAACATTGAGCAAAAAAGGGTATCCTGGTAGACTGAAAATCCGAAAGGGAGGTCCAGGAAAAAGTTAGGGATTTGAAGCGTATGACTATGTCCCGTCATATTATCATTTGTTTATCAATAGAAGACTTATCATCCTGATCAGCATCCACAAAGCCTCTGTGGGTACTTTCTCCAGCAAGTACAGAGGCAGAAAAGTCCTGATGCAAAGTCATTGTCGTATCCTCAGCATACGACCCTGTGAAATCTACATTCCCCACAGAGTAGGGGCAACTAAAGCTTTGACATCGGCTTCCGCAAATAGGAGCTATGTTCCCCAGCAAAGTTCCTTCATAGAATCGACATCTATATTCCCCGACCGAATTTCATAATTGCAAGTGGTTCGTACAGTTGTCTCCCAAGCATAGTTTATTTCTATGAATACAGAAGCTCAATCCCTAACAGAGTTTATTCCTCCAGCTACGGAAGTTCATCCCGCAGCAGAGTTTATCTCTCCGAATCGGTAAGATCTTCCAGCAAAGCATCTCCTCTCTCAAACAGAGTTATTCCCCCGTAGAGTTGTTCTCAAGCAGAGTCTCTCCTCGGCAGAATATCCGTAAATAAGGGGAAAATCCCCAACATAGTCATCTCTGGTTCATCATCCCCGGCGGAAGTAGAAGAACCACTGTTTCTACAACAATCAGGAATGTAATTCCCAGTACTCTCCAACAGCAATCAGGGATTTATTTTCCCAAACTCGGACGTGCCACGATAGCATTTCATGTTCATATATCATGACGTGCGCATACATATTGCATACAGTATAATCTCATTTATTTTGAGAACATCATCATACAATGCATTTCATGCATCATATACGATTAATCATGTGCCTTTTCAGGAAAGATGGTTATCATCAACAACTTCTAGCAAGTTCAAGATTAGCTCCTGAAACTAGACAGAGTAATTATCTGCGCGATCAAATGCAGCTTTACGCGGGTTCGTCACGAAGCAATCTTACACGAGTTTCTCCTAAATTCAGCTTCATACGGGTTTATCCTGAAAAATCTTACACGGGTCCTTTCTCATACATTTCCGAATGAAGTTTTACACGAACTTATCACAAAGTAACCTTACCCAAGTACCTTCTAAAGTTTTACACGAACTTATCCCAAAGTAACCTTACCCAGGTTCCTTCTGAAGTTTTACATGAACTTATCCCAAAGTAACCTTACCCAGGTTCCTTCTGAAGTTTTACACGAACTTATCACAAAGTAACCTTACCCAGAATCCTCTTGAAGTTTTACACATACTTAGCCCAAAGTAACCTTACCCAGGTTCCTGCCGAAGTTTTACACGGACATATCCTGAGGTAACCCTACCTAGGTTCCTCCAAAAGCCCTACACGGACTCATCACAAGCAACTTTACCCAGGTTCCTTCTGAAGTTTTACACGAACTTATCCCAAAGTAACCTTACCCAGGTTCCTTCTGAAGTTTTACACGAACTTATCCCAAAGTAACCTTACCCAGGTTCCTTTTAAAGTTTTACACAAACTTATCCCAAAGTAACCTTACCCAGGTTCCTTCTGAAGTTTTTCACGAACTTATCACAAAGTAACCTTACCCAGGTTCCTCTTGAAGTTATACACAGACTTAGCCCAAAGTAACCTTACCCAGGTTCCTGCCGAAGTTTTACACGAACTTATCCCGAAGTAACCCTACCCAGGTTCCTCCTAAAGCCCTACACAGACTCATCACGAGCAACCTTACCCAGGTTCCTTCTCAATTCAGATGCAGTTTTACCCAAAATCCTCACAAAGCAACCTTACCCAGGTTCCTTCTCGGTTCATATGCGGTTTTACCCAAACTCCTCACAAAGCAACCTTACCCAGGTTCCTTCTCAATTCAGATGTAGTTTTACCCAAACTCCTCACAAAGCAACCTTACCCAGGTTCCTTCTCAGTTCAGATGCAGTTCTACCCAAACTTCTCACAAAGCAACCTTACCTAGGTTCCTTCTCGGTTCAGATGCAGTTTTACCCAAACTCCTCACGAACCAACCTTACCCATGTTCCTTCCCATAAGCCATACTATCTAGGGATTTCATTTCTAAGTAACCCTACTACCCAGCCCTACTATCCAGGCTTTCATATCGAAGACACCCTACGACCCAGGTTCCTTCTCACAACCTTACCATCCAGGTTTCTTTTCTCTTACCTCCAGACAACAGCCACAACACTGTAATACCTGGACCTGATCAGACACGATTGATTTCGCATTTCCCCAGTAAGTAGCGGTGTAGCTTGTACCATGACCACATATGCAGTTCACCTCCGGAGTTAATTCCCCAATAGAGTAACGGACAACTGAAGCTCCTAAAATTTTATTTCTCCTAATACAGATACCAACATTCCTCAACAGATTCCTCCTCAACGACAGGAATAGGAATTCTCATCAAAGGAATATCTCGGGAAATAAGCATCCTCTAGATGGCATCTTTAAGCCCATCTCCGACGATTCTCCTTCATATCTTCCAGATGGAATCTTTAAGCCCATCTCCGGTAACCTTTCGTCATCACCTACAAATGGAATCTATAAGCACATTCCCAAAATTATCTACACAGTCCAGCACCATCTAAGATGGGTGCAAATTTCTAGGCACTCTAGTTTTCAATCATCTTCCACCTTTAGATTACGAAAGGCAGACAACCAATCTACATCCTCAGGTTTAAGAAGATTGAACAGGGGCAGCTATTGTACCCTAAAATTTTCCCTCTCATTTTACTCAATACATGTCAATTGAGGTTCCCAAGTTGCTGAAGGAAGTCCAAGAGTTGACGAGACAAACTCTCTCCTAAGGCAGTGCACCTCAAAGTTAGGGTTTCTATTTTCATCAAGATGGGTGAGCCACAAAATCACCCATATTCTTTCCAAGGTATTAATATGTTCCCAAGATCATCTGTGTCAAGTTCCATGCCTTGCATAAGAAGTTTGCTCAATCAACTGCTCAGATGCTTGAGAATCGACTGTATTAGATCAAAAGTCAACTGTGGCCCACATACAGTCAAACTTCAAGATTTTTGGTCAACACAACATTTAGAAGTTATATCCATCATTTGATCAAGGGTTGATCATGATTCCTCAAGGGATGCTCCAAATTCATCAAAACCCAAAAGTTGCTAAATTAGGGTTTTTGCAGGAAAAGTCAACCCAACTTTGACCAAGCATAACTTCTCCATACTTTATCAAAAAGTTTCCATCCATAGCTCATTTTGAATAGGATGTAATTCCCTACAACTCATCTTCAGCTCACAAGTTCAAAATATGCACTCATCAAAAGATATGAATTTTGACATTATAGGTCCTTTTGAAAAGTCAACAAAAACACCTTTTTGGTCAAAGCTTCATACATGAACATGGAAGACTAAATTGAGATGCGACCAAAAGGGCTGCTTAGTGTACATCCTAAGCTTTCTAAAAAGTTCAGGAACACCTCTCTAGGGTTAAAATTTAGGGAGTTATGCCTTGTCAAAGTTGACCTTTTTTGCAAAATTGCCAAAAGTCAAATGTGCTCACAAATGCATTTTTTATTAAATGGGACTAACTTTTTATGCTTGAACCTCACTTATAATGTGGTCCACGACTCAAACATTCACCCACACATTATTTGCTTCATTTTTCAATTTATTTTGACTTTTTGTTAATTAAAAAATGAATTAAATCAAATAATTGATGAATAATAGCAAAGATATGATTTGATTTGGTCTTTGGACAGATTGGAAAACAGAATATGCTGAATTATCAAGGCCAAAACGAATCAAGCATAATTGGTACAAGAAAGGGAAGATTTGGCTCAAAATAGCAAGTTTGCATATGGTTAAAGAATCAAATCAAATCTCATCAAATTTCAAGATTTAATCCAATTTTGTAACCCTAATTCATTCCTAGATATATAATGGACAAGAACAAAGCATGGCATAAGGGTTGCAGTCGTAAAAAGGCCAAAGAAAACTCAAAAAATTTGATAAAAAAGTGAGGTTCAAATTCTGGGATAGAGGGCTATTCAAGATGATTCAAAGTTAGAAACTAATTCCTTGGCATCTCAAGAAGCATTCCCAACCATTTGCAGGCTTCAAAACATCAAGAATCCTCGCATAGAAGCATTACGGTTTGCACTAAGAACTCAAATTTGATTTCTATGATTTACACATTATAAATGTGTTTAACCATATATTTGTGTTCATCATCATGTTTGCAATGTTTTTGGATAGTTTGATTTAAGTTACAGTGCAGGAACAACTTTTTCCGTTGCTAGGGTTTCGTGCTCCAATTTGGGGTTTTGTGATTTAAGAAAAATTAGGCCTGATAATGGGTACCATGATGATCAAGGCTTCAAACCCAGTTGATTCATGGTCCCCAAATGAATTTATATTGCGTGTGCTTAATTATTGAATAATACAAGTTTATAGTTACAGCAAAACTGTTGTAGGTAAAAGTCTCCCATCTAAAATGACGGATGAGGAAGAAGATGATGTGTGTCAAAGCATGGTTGGCCAATTCAAATTTGGCGCGCGGTTTCTAGACACTAACTTGTTTTCCAATATATTATATGTTCATTATTATATTAACAATTGAGACATCCAGTGGAGTTGGTCAGAGGAAGGAAGTCAGAAGCTCATGTCCTGGGTTCAATCCTAGGCGTGAGCTTTTGGCATTTTCTCCATTATTTTCACCATATTCAGCACACCTCACCTTCTGAGGATCATCAAGCGCCCTCCGATCTCATCCTCTGGATCCATCTCCAGCCAGATCCAGCACACCTCACCTTATAAGGATCATCACGCGCCCTCTGATCTCATCCTCTGGATTCATCTCCAGCCAGATCCAACGCCAGCATATGTAGGTCCACCATGAGTCCCTAGAAGATGGTCTCATTGGATCAGACGCCAGACTCTGGGCCATCCTTCTGGGTTTCAGAAGTTCAACACCCCCCAGGATTGCTTAAATAGGCCTTTTTCTCATCTTTTAATTTTAATTCTTTTTTTTTAAATTATTTTCAAACTATTCTTTTTTTTAAAATAACACATAAATTAGTTTTTTTATTTATTAAATCAAAAATCACAAAAAAAAACACCAAAAATCTTTTTCATAAAAAATATTTTGTTTCCTTGAATTAATTAATTTAATTTAATTAGGGCAATTAAATCTTATTTTGTAATTAAAATCAATAAGAAATTAGGGTTTACTTTTGTATGATAATTAATTTCTTCTTCAAAAATAACTTAAATATTTTCTCAAATTAGATTCTTTATGTTTTATAATCGTCCTCGCATTTAATTCGTCGTGTGTATTTTAATTACGTTTTATTATTATTGTAATTGCTTCGAGGTTGTAATAGACTTAATTAGGTTTTAATTCCGCATTTTATTCTCAGTCAAAAATAATTATGTATCTGCGAAGGCCATGTAATAGCTAGAATTTTAAACTTTCCGCATTTTACTTTCTGCCAATTATTAACTGTCTAGATGTATGGCTAATAGGATTGTATTGCAAGAATGCATGAAAAAACTAAAACAGTTAGAAAATCCTAATGTGCAAAAATTAAATAACTGAAACAAATCACTCGCACATATTCACTCCTAGGGTTTACCTCACTTCGGTTTCCTTTGGTAAACAGTCATTAAACATAGGAAATTTTAGTGGTCGCCCTCCCGTCTAAAAGATCAAGTGTCCCATTTGAATGTTGCCTCGGAAATGTTGCCTCGGAAATGTTGCCTCGGAAACGTTATCTCGAAAAGTTCTTAAGACTCTAAGGTTACTACTAAAGTTTTCTAACTATTGCTTTAGTGATTGTATTTGTCCCTTTCTAATGTCCCTTACAAACTCCAGCGATGGTGCTACCTACTTCTTAATAGTGGGATAGCATTGTCTAAAGGAAATAAAATAAAAACGATCTTTTTTTGAGTAGGTAGATGCTAGTAGGTACTTGCTTAAAATAAAACTTTTCACACAAACACTTTTCAAAAACAGTTTTCAAAACAACTTCGTCACACCCTTGAGGACTGATACAAGGGTTATCACGAAGTAAAATATTTTCAAAGCAAGCACACACACAAGCAATTTTAAAACATATGAGCAAGTACCTAAGAGCCCGTAGATAACTACGGATAAAAAGGGTGCTAACATTTTCCCTTTCTATAATCTACCCCCCGTACTCATAATATCTTGAAAAAAGGTTTTTCTGTTCTTTTTCCTTTTCCATGATTGGATGAAATAAAAGTAGGTGGTGACTCTTGCTTACCGTGACATTTTGCAAACACAAAACGCAAAATGTAAACCAGTATTAAATAGTCGGTTCTGCCACCGTATCACACCAGTGAAAGATTTATTTGCTAAACTTGACGAGGTATCTTTCTGTATTTTACCGCTCCAAATCCCAGCTTCTACCCTCTCTCTAGTTAATATCAGCTCAGTGAAACCAGCCGATGAGCTAGCAATTAAATGGTTGAAGAATGGACCAGACAGCGTCCCAAGAAACATGTCAACCAACTCCCTGTCAGATAAAGGGGGTTGAACTCTCCCAGCCAAGTCTCTCCATTTCTGCGCGTAGTCCTTAAAACCTTCACCTGTACCCATGTACATACTCTGGAGTTGAGTCCGAGTAGAGGCCAGGTCGGCATTGTATTGATACTGCTTGTAAAAAGCAGCGGCCAAATCCTCCCAGTTTCGGACATTGGTTCCCTCCAATTGGTAGAACCATTCAAGCTGAGTCCCTGACAGGCTGTCTTAAAAGAAGTGAACCCATAAGTTTCTATCAGCGGTGTGGGGCTGGATCTTCCTCACATAGGAACGGAGATGGAGCTTTTGGCAAGACACCCCATCATACTTTGCGAAAACTAGAGCCTTAAATTTTCGTGGGATGACTACCCCGGACAGCAACCCCAGTTCTTCAAAAACCAGCCCTGGTATTCTTTGGATCTCCATAGCACTTAACAGATCCTCTAACTGCTTGTACCTATCCTCAGTGGGAGAATACTTCTCATCATTATAGTCGGTATCATTGTCAAATACTTCAGGATTGGGGTGCTCTTCCCTTGTCTGCCCCTCTTGATTTCCCCCTCTTTGGATGAGGAGGTCACATCAACTGATTGCTTTAGTGGCCCCCTGAATCTTATGCCCATATTAAGGGCACCTACGCGCTTCTTCTTCTTCTTATTCTCTTTCTCTTTCAGGATGAGGGCCTTCAGATCCTCCTGCCTTTTTGCCAGAGTTATGAACATCTGTTGTAATTGGGCATTTTGTGCCTGAAGATCTTTGATGCTTTGTTCAGAAGACATATCTGCTTAAATAAACAGTGGAGGAGATGAGAAACTTGTAACAGTACCTGTTTATGCAATGATATGAATGGGATGTGTATGCAATGATTTCAAGGACTTTGGGAAATTTAAATTTGCAAACCAAAATGAAACAAAGATTTTATTAGTAGAGTTCGAGGTACAATTGCCTCTTAGGCGTTACAATTAAAAATTCTAGAAACTAAAAAAATCAAGTTCCTCAAGGATGCTTCCTCTTCGTGCCGAGATAGTCATTAAGGTTTCTTTCCTCATGAAGCTACTTTGTGAGCTCTAAAACATTCTTCTCTTGGGCATAGAACTGGTCCCTATAAGTATCCCTCTCCTTCTTCAACTGGATCCAAGACCTCTGTAGCTCTTCAAGATCAGTGGGCATATCAGGATAGAGAATCGTGTAGGGAATATCTCCTTCAGTAATGGGATCCACAACCACTAGTAAGATGGCTATGTAGGGCATCATAAGTTTATGAGCGCGAGCTCGTACCCATTGGAGATAAGGTTCCATAGGAATGGAATTCTTCGGCCCCAAAGTCTTGGTGTCAGATATGTTTACCATGCCCCAAGCTCGTATGAACCTCTGGCGACATCCTTGAGTATCCCCCTCATAGTTAAATACAATGCCCTGGATAAGTAACTCTTGAGGACCATCCCTTCGAGCATAACCAAATTGTCACAAGGCCAAACAAGGATTCTAAGTTATGCCTCCCCTAATGCCAAGTAGTGAGACGTTAGGAAACTCCCCGCAACATTCAATAATAGAAACAACTCCCATAAATCGGTGTTGTACCCCAAAATTTTCCCTCCCATATTTCTCATAACACTTTAAGAAAAATCCTCAAGTGGCTCAAGAAAGTCCAAGGGTTGTCCAGACAAACTCTCTCATAAGACAGTCTACCTCAAATTAGGGTTTCATGTTGCATCAAGATACTTGAGCCCAAGGGATCCCAAATTCGCACCATTGTCCTAATATGTTCTCAAGATCATCCATGTCAAGTTTCAAGCCTTGCAGAGGAAGTTTGCTCAGTCAATTGCTCAAAGGCCTAAAAATCGACTGTGTTAGGGCAAAGGTCAACTGTGGCCCACATACAGTCAAACTTCAAGATTTTTGGTCAACATCCTCATTTTGAAGTATCATTTATCATTTGATCAAGGGTTGATCATGATTCATCAAGGATTGCTCACAATTCATCAAGAACCAAAAGTTGCTAAATTAGGGTTTTGCAGGAAAAGTCAACTCAACTTTGACCAAGCATAACGTTTTCATACTTTATGAAAAATGACCCATCCAAATCTCATTTTGAAGAGGATGCAATTCCTTACAATCCATCTTCATCCCCAAGTTCAAATTATGCACTCACAAGAAGTTATGAATTTAGACATTATAGGTCATTTTGAAAAGTCAACAAAAACAACTTTTTTGTCAAAGCTTTATACATGAACATGGAAGAATCAATTGAGATGATACCAAACTTTTTGCTTAGAGGACATCTCAAGCTTTCTAAAAAGTCCAAGAACACCTTCAAAGAGTCAAAATTGAGGAAGTTATGCATTGGTGAAGTTGACCTTTTTTGCAAAATTGCCAAAAGTCAAAAGTGACTCAAATTGCAATTTTTGTCAAATGGGTCTAACTTTTTGCACTTGTTTTGAGTTGGTAGCATGGTCCAAGAGCCCTAGCTCTTTCCACTTGTCTTTATCTTATTTTTTCTATTTATTTTGATTTTTTATTATAATTAAATCAAATTAAATCAAAACAAATCATGAAAAAATCCAAATCATTCAAACTTCAAGATCTTGTGCACATTTCAGGTCCCATATACAGCTAGCAAGTGAATCAATTCGTGCAAGGCAGAGGTGGACACAAAAAGATTGATTTTGGCCTATTTTGGAAGGAATTTTATGGAAATCAAATCAAGATCACAAATCATAATTGGCAAAGATTGAGATCATATTTGTAAACCTAATTCATCCCTTGGTATATAGTGAATAATTGCAGCCAGAAACAACAGGCTTTGGAGGCGTGAGAAGTCATAACTGAATTCAAAAAAATCACTTAAAAGTGTTGGTTCGAATTACTAGTTAGAGGAAGATTCAAGGTAATTTGAGGCAGCTAATCCACTCTTGGACCTTCTCTGAAGCAGATTCAATCATTTGCCAGTCCTCCCAAGCCCAGAAACGGGACGTATAGCCATCACGGTTTTGTATATTTTTCATATTCGATTATCCAATTTCTTGCATATTTATCATGTTTCAATAGCATTTTCTGAATCCCTAACATGTTTGCAAGCTGACAGTACCAATTAATTGCATTATTGTTAGTTGTATAGGAATCTATCATTGTTAGGGTTCTTTGTTGTGTTTTGGGTTTTTCTTACACAGGAAAAATTGGTCCACAAGAAGGGCACCATAATGCTCAGCAGGCTAAGGCGGTTTGACTCATGGCCTTAGACTCCATTTATCATGCCCATGTGGGATTTTGAAACAAGCAAAGGTTGTAGTGACGGACATTTGTCCGTAGGTAAAAGTCTATGACTTTTACCAACGGAGAGAGGAAGAAGATGACATGCGTGGCTCCATCTCATTTGTCCATTTGAATTCTGGCGCATTTTTTATTTTTCCCCCACTAACTTGCATTATTACATATTTTCAATTGTTGTAATTCTATGTAAAATGAAGGCACGCAACTCAGTTGGTAACAAGGCTAATGGAAAAGGTCACAGGACCTGGGTTTGAATCCCAGGTCCCCCATGTATTTCACATTATTTTTCTTTAAATGACCAGGCGCGCGTATAGGTGTGATGACCAGCATGGACCATCATCATCCAACCAACCAGATGTTCACAGGCCAGATCTGAAGGCTATCATGTGATGGTCCACCAAGAACCTTGGTCAACGTGCAAGCACTGAAGCGTGGAAGTCAACATGGATCAGCTTGCTCTTGGGCCCAGAATTGCTAAAGACACCTCTCTAAATTGCTGATTGCAGGCCCATATTCTTTTCCTTTTCATTTATAATTTCTTTTATTTGATTTATTTAATTATTTTATTAACATAAAAATCAATTCTTTTTTATTAAAAAAATCATAAAAATAATTTTTCATCCAATTAGATTTAGGTTATTTTTTATCAAAAAAAATTAATTTAATTAGTTTATTTAATTTTAGGGTAACTTTAATTCTTTTGTAAATAAATTAAAACAAGTTAGAAATTAGGGTTTTGTCTAATTTAAATTCTATTTTCTTTTTTCTTAAAAATAACAAAAATACAAAAATAGGTTAAATTTAGTATTTTTCTTAATTTAATTAGTAATTAGGTTTGTATTTAATTTAAAACCTTATTCTTTTTTCTGAAAAAATAATCAAAAACAATCCAAAAAATGATTTTTCCTTTAATTAGTTTAGACGAGGTCAAAACCCTAACTTCTCTCATTCTTAATTCATCGCGCGCGTTTTATTATTATTTTTACAATATTGATGTAATTGCTCATGGGATGTAATAGCTTAATTAGGAATTTTTTGTTCATTTATCTTTTTTCTTACGGGTTGTTTTTGGCTATGTAAATTAATACCCGAAGCCTTGTAATAGCGTAGCTTTACTTTCCGCACTTTAATTTGTGCAAAATATTAAACTGTTAGGTGTATGATATTAGGGTTGCATGACAAGAATGTATGATTAACTTTAAAACGGTTAGCAAACCCTAAATGTGCAAAGATAATAATTTGAAATTGAATCACTCGCACATGCGCACTCCTAGGGTATACTCTCACTTCGGTTGCCTTCGGTAAACGGTCATTAAGTATAGGATGCTTTAGTGGTCGCTCTCTTGTCTAAACAAAGATCAAAGTCCCGCTCGGAAAAGTTGCCTCGGAAAGGTCGCCTCAGATACGTTGCCTCGAATATTGATATTAAGACATTAGGGTTATTACTAAGAAGTCCTAACATTGCTTTAGTGATCGTACGTCCCTTTCGAATTGACCCTTAAAACTCCAACGACGATGCTACCTACTCACTAATAGTGGGATAGCACTGTCTAAAGGAAACAAGAATAGAAACATTCTCTTTTTCGAGTAGATGGATTAGTTCTTAAGTACTTGCTCAAACAAAACAAACTTTTTCACACCAAACACTTTTTCAAACAAAGTTTTCAAAACAACTTCGTAACACTCTTGAAGATAGAAGGAAGAGTTAAATCGAAGTAAAACAAAAACTTTTTTCAAATCAAACACACACAAGCAAATTTTGAAAATGATGAGCAAGTACCTAAGCGCCCGTAGAAAACTACGGATAGAAAGGGTGCTAATACCTTCCCTTTCTATAATCTACCCCCCGTACTCAAAAATCTCGAAAAAGGGAATTTTTCTGTGCTTTTTTCCTTTCTAGTTGGATAAAATAAAAGTCGGTGGTGACTCCTGCTTACCGCGACATTTTGCAAACACAAACGCAAAACACAAACCAGCATTTTTTCAAACAGTCCGGTTTTGGCCACTATATCACAGAACTGGCGACTCTGCTGGGGAATCAACAAGTGGGGTATACCTTAGGATTAGTTCATCATATTTGCTTCTATTGTTTGATTTGATTGCTTTATCTTTGAGGGCTTTGTATCGGGAGTTACTATAGATCCTAACCCAGATCTGGGGGACACCTTTTAGGTAAGTAGCAATAAACTGTGAGGGAACTGTACGGCATAGACAGATACGGTTGAAGCATTAGCTATGTTGATGTGGCACATTAGTTGGTATCGGTATCCCTTGTGGAGAAACGAGGAGAATACGGGGCTACTATATGGGTCATTAAGCATCAACTGACCTTAGAACCTGTAATTGACCAACTTAGCCATAGGAAGTAGTGAGATAGCCGGTCTCGGTGTAAAGTTGGGAACTGGTTGATACTCGATACTACACCCATTGAGACCATACTCTCGAGATAGTTCCGGCCAGAAGAAAAGATTGCGTGAGCTGAAACCATGACTGGTGGAGGACGGTCAATGATATTGAGAACCTCTATAACCCGGTTACTATTATTAGGACAGGTTGAAACCAACTGAACTTCAAGAGGGTAATACCTAGACCCCATGCAAGCTTGAAACTTAAGGGATCTTGTGTGACTTGTTTGCCTTTACCATGTCTGTTATCTGCTATACATGTTGTGTGTTTTATCATGACATCATGCATCATAACATAGCATGCATACTTCATTATACTAACCATTTCAAAGAACGAGGGGATTTATCTTTGTTCTATTTTGCAGATTATGACTTCCATGTGCAGAAACACCATCCAAGTTAACTTTGTGCAAATGCCTACTCAACTCAAAGACTTAGCCTCGAGAGTTTCTGATACTTCCTCATTCATTAGAAGACATGGTCAGCTTCTTAGTTTGGTTACCTCCAGGTTTGATGAGCAAATGATGAGTGTGTTAGTCCAATTCTTCGATCCGGTGCATAATTGCTTCACTTTTCCGGATTATCAGCTAGTTCCCACTTTGGAGGAGTTTTCTCATTTGTTGGGTATATCCATCCTCGAGCAGATGCCCTTTACAGGTTTGGAAGAGACTCCTAGGCCAGAAGACATTGCTCTAGCTTTACACTTGAAAAAGGCTGATGCAGTGTCTAATTGGGAGACATGAAGCAGGGTTAAAGGTTTCTTAGCCAAGTTTCTGATAGATCAAGCTCAACTATTCTGGGACAGTTTGGACTTTCAGGCTTTTGAAGACATCTTGGCTCCCCTTATCTATGGTTTGGTTCTCTTTCTAAATCCAGATTCCTTCATAGATGTGAATGCAGTTAAGATCTTCTTGTCTCGCAATCCTGTACCTACCCTCTTGGGTGATATTTTGCATGCCCTCTATACTCGTACGGCGCGTAGAAGAGGGACCCTCATGTGTTGCATGCCGCTGTTAGTGAGGTGGTTTATTTTGCACCTCCCCAAGTCCGTGTTGAAGAATGAGGAAGGGTTAGGATGGTCTTACAGGATAATGTCCCTTGCCCATACGGACATTCTTTGGAGTTCTAAGGATATGGAAAGTGTTGCTATCATTGATCGATGTGGGGAATACCCTAATGTCTCGTTGCTTGGAATTAGAGGGGGTATAACCTACAGTCCTTGTCTGGCTTTACGACAGTTTGGTCGCGCTCGGAGAGACGATCCTCATGAGCTACTTCTTACAGACATTGTCTTTGACTATAAGGAGGACGTTAAAAAGCATCGCCGAAGGTTTATACGAGTCTGGGGCATGGTGAACAGGTCTGACCCTCATGAGCTAGGACCAAAGACTTCTCTCCCTATGCAACCTTACCTCCAGTGGGTCCGTGCTCGAGCTCAGAAGCTTGGGATGCCTTATGAAGCTGTGCTGCCAGTGATTGTAGAGCATACTAATGAAGAAGGTGTTCCTTATACAGTCCTTTATCCTTACATGCCTACTGATCTTGGGGCATTGAAGAGATCCTGGATTCAGCTAAAGGAGGAGCGGGATACCTACAGGGAGAAGTATCATGAGCAAGAAAGGAAGATCTTGAAGCTCACCAGGAAACTTGAGAATGAAAGAACGATCAATGACTACATCAGCACGAAGGGAAAGCGGCCATGGGATTTCTGATTTTTGCTTATTTCTAGTTTAGATTTATTTTCAGTTTATTTCTTTTGTAACGCCTTGAAGAGCATTTTTAAACATTTTACAAGTTTGAATCTAGTAAAGTTTTTTATTTCTTGGTTTACAAATTTAAATCTCCCAAAGTCTTTGAAATCATTTCATACGCATTCCATTATCATACACCTCATTACAGGTATCATTACAGGTTTCTCATCTTCTTCGTTGTTTATTTCAGCACAGCATGTCTTCTAAAATACCTACCGATCAAGCCATTAAAGCTCTTCAAGCACAGAATGCTCAATTCAAAGAAATGTTCCTGAACCTGGCTAAAGGGCAGGAAGATTTGAAGACTCTCATCCTAAAGGAGAAGAAAAAGAAGAAGAAGAAGGTGGTTCTTCTGAATATGGGTCACAGATTTGGGAATAGGTTGCGACAGGAAGCTGATCTGTCTCATTCATCTAAAAGAGGAGAGAATCAAGAGGAAGAAAAGGCTCCTAGTCATGTAGTCTCTGATAATGACACTGATTTTGATGAAGAACAGTATCCTCCTGTTGAGGATAGGTACAAGCAACTCGAAGACCGTCTGTGTGCAATGGAGGTTCAAAAGATACCTGGGTTGGACTTCGGAGATCTGGGATTAGCTTCTGGGGTGGTGATCCCTCACAAGTTTAAAGCTCCTGTATTTTCTAAGTACGATGGAGTATCCTGTCCAAAGCTCCATCTCTGCTCGTACGCCAGAAAGATCCAACCATACACTACTGATAGAAATATGTGGGTTCATTTCTTTCAAGATAGTTTGTCAGGGACTCAACTTGAATGGTTCTATCAATTAGAAGGAGCTAATGTCCGCAATTGGGAGGACCTTGCTGCTTCTTTTTACAAGCAATACCAGTATAACACCGACCTTGCTCCCACGTGTACTCAGTTTCAGGGTATGTCTATGGGTGTAGGAGAAGGCTTTAAGGACTATGCTTAGAAGTGGAGAGATCTGGTTGGAAGAGTCCAACCCCCTCTGTCTAATAGGGAGTTGGTGGATATGTTTCTTGGGACTTTGTCTGGTCCATTTTTCAATCATGTGATCGGTAGTTCGTCGTCAGGGTTTACCGAATTGATTTTGACTGGGGAGAGGGTAGAAGCTGGTATCAGAAGTGGCAAGATACAGAAAGGTGCTTCATCAAGTACATAAAAGAAACCTTTCAGAAAAGAAGCTAGTGCAGTTTACAGCTCGAGGAGCCAAAACCGACTTGAACGCCGCCAGGCAGTAAATGCAGTAGTAATATCAAGACCCATTGTTGCCCCTACAACGCAACAATCGGCAAAGAGTAGAGAGACTGCAAAGACAGTATACTCGGCTCAGTATAACCTTATCTCAAATTATGTCGCAATTGTTGAAGACTAACCTGGTAACTCTGAGGGAGGCCCCGAAGAATCCCAGCACCACATCTCCTCTGTATAATCCGAACGCCCGCTGTGCCTATCACTCCGATAGCCCAGGGCATGATACCAATAACTGCTGGGCCTTGAGGAATAAGGTGCAAGATTTGATTGAAGCTAAAGAAATCGAATTTGACGCTCCGGAAAAGCCTAACGTCATGACTGCTCCCATGCCCAAGCATGGAGTAAATGTTGTGGACGATGATTCATTTGTGACCTTTTTGGAAGACATTTCTACTCTGTTGATGATAGTAAAGAAGAACCTATTGTTGGCCGGTTTATTTCCAGGATGTGGCGAAGGTTGCCACCTATGTTCAATCCTGCCTGCTGGTTGCCATTTATTAAAGTCAGGTGTTCAACGCCTGATGGATAACAAAGAGACCATGTTCGAGAAAACTTTGATTCCGTTGATTCCTGTTGAAGATGTTTCCATCATAACAATTTCTGCCAATCCTTCCAAGGCTTCCTCGAGAAAGCCTGTTAGGATTACATCTGTTCCAAGAGTTACTCCATTAATCATTACTATTCCTAGTCCTATCCCTTACACTTCGGATAAGGTTGTCCTGTGGCACTATGGGGCCGATGTGTATTATCATGGGATCAAATAAGACTTGAAGGTTGAAGAAGTTGATACTGATGTCAGCAATATTGTCGGGGATAGCAAGATCACCCGAAGCGGAAGACTCTTCTCTCCTGAGATTTCCCCTCTGACCGTTCAAAAGCCTGTTGTTATTCCATCTGCCAGTACATCAGCTACTGTCCCAGTTCATATTCCAGTTATCACCCCTATCGCCGAGCCATCTGACACTCAGGGCAAAGAAGTCATAGGTGATCCTGCCCGGACGGAGGCACCTAAGAAGATTGTTATAGAAACCTCTAGGCGGGAGATAGAGGAAATTCTGAAGATTATCAAGAAGAGCGACTACAACATAGTCGAGCAGCTGGGGTAGACCTCGTCGAAGATCTCCATGTTATCCTTATTGTTGTGCTCGGAAGCCCATGCAAAGGCTTTAATTGTTTTCCTTAAAACTGCGTATGTGCCGCAGGAAACATCTGCTGATCAATTCAAAGACTGTGTGGCTAGTTTGACTGCTGACAACGGGTTGGGTTTCTCCGACGCAGATCTGACTGCCAAGGGAAGAAATCATAATGATGCTCTGCACGTCTCGATCGAGTGCAGGGGCACTACTCTGGCCCATGTACTGGTGGATACTGGGTCCTCATTGAATGTTTTACCCAAGAAAGAATTAGATAGGCTGGACTGTGAAGGGTTGGTTCTGAAGCCGAGTAATATTGTGGTTAGGGCCTTTGACGGGTCCAAAAGGATGGTGCAGGGGGAGGTGGATGTCCCTGTTAAAGTTGGCTCTCAGAATTTTGCATCTACGTTCTATGTGATGGATATCCGACCATCTTATTCTTGCTTACTGGGTCGCCCGTGGATTCATAAGGTTGGGGCAGTGACTTCTATGCTCCATCAGATTTTGAAATATCCAGTAAAAGGGAAGATTGTTACGGTACGAGGAGAAGAGGAGTACATGGTGAGTCATCTCAATTCCTTTCGGTGTGTGGAGATGGATGGAGAGTTCATTGAAACACCGTGTCATAACTTTGAAGAGGTCCCCCAGACTCTGGCGTTGACTGAAATTGTTGTTGAAGAACCTCCAATGAAGATGGCTTCCCTCAAGGATGCCAGGGCTGTTATTGAAAAAGAGGCTCAAAGGGTTGTTCAGCGCGCGCGGATTGGAAGACCTCCCCTGCGCATCAGTAATCCGGGAGTGAATGCAATTGAAGACGACGAAGAAGGGTCGGAGTTTGAAAGCTGGATTTACCCGACTACCGACGGTGGATTGAACAATTGGACGGTAAAGGACTTCGTGCCCGTTTCTTTTATTACACAGTAATAGACTTTTGTTTTGAAATTTGTAACAGACAGTTTAAAACTTTACGGCCCGATGCCTTGCCCGAGGCACCTTGGCTTCTTTTGTGAGGGCTTATCATTTGTCATTTTCATATATCATCAATAAAGCATTGGACGTTTTCTTGCATTACAAATTTTGCGCTCCTTGTTTTTCTTTTCTATCTTGCACTTTATCAAAACAACTATTGTCTTACACACACTCACATATCATAATGCAGATCCACATCCACTCTGGATCCCATTGGTAACGACTCTGCTACTGCCAGTTATGACTTTGAAAATCCGATCAACCAAGCCGAGGACGAAGGTGAGGATGATTGCGAAGTGCCTGGAGAACTTGCTAGACTGTTACTACAGGAAGAGAGGGCCATACAGCCCCATGAAGAGCCAGTGGAATCAGTAAATTTGGGTACAGAGGAAGACAAGAAAGAGGTCAAGATAGGTGCAAATCTGGAGCCTAGTGTCAAGCAATGGTTGATACAAATGCTGCGTGACTATGTTGAGATCTTTGCTTGGTCTTATGAAGATATGCCTGGATTGGATACCGACATTGTGGTTCACCACTTGCCAACAAAAGAAGACTATCCTCCGGTAAAGCAGAAAGTTCACCGCATGTGCCCAGAGATGTCTGAGAAAATCAAAGTCGAGGTCAAGAAACAGTTTGATATCGGTTTTCTAGCAGTTACTTCTTACCCGCAGTGGGTTTCCAACGTGGTTCCGGTGCCAAAGAAAGATGGTAAGGTACGAATGTGTGTGGACTATAGGGATCTGAATAGGGCAATCCCCAAGGATGATTTCCCACTGCCTCACATCGATGTTCTGGTCGACAACACCGTGCAACATAAGATCTTCTCCTTTATGGACGGTTTTTCTGGTTACAATCAGATTAAGATGGCTCCCGAAGACATGGAGAAGACAATGTTCGTTACACAGTGGGGTACCTTTTGCTACAAGGTCATGCTGTTCGGATTGAAGAATGCTGGGGCAACGTATCAGTGCGCCATGGTTGCTTTGTTCCACGACATGATTCACCGTGAGATTGAGGTATACGTTGACGACATGATTGTAAGATCCCATACTGAAGAATAACACCTTGACCATCTCCATAAACTATTCAACAGGTTAAAGATGTACAAGCTGAGGTTAAACCCGAACAAGTGCACCTTCGGGGTAAGGTATGGTAAGCTGTTGGGTTTCGTTGTTAGTGATAAAGGTATTCAAGTGGATCCTTCAAATGTGAAGGCTATACAGGAAATTCCAGCTCCCCGAACGGAAAAAGAAGTCAGAGGCTTTTTGGGACGTCTGAACTATATTGCCCGATTCATTTCACACCTGACTGCTACTTGTGAGCCAATCTTCAAGCTGCCGAAGAAAGATCAAGTGGTAAGGTGGAATGATGAATGTCATAACGCTTTTAAAAGGATAAAAGAATATCTCCAAGAGCCACCTATTCTGATGCTGTCAGTTGAAGGAAGACCTTGGATCTTATACTTGACAGTACTCGATAATTCGATGGGGTGTGTGATGGGGCAGCATGACGAGTCTGGCCGAAAAGAGCATGCTATTTATTACCTTAGCAAAAAGTTTACTAACTGTGAGACCCGATACTCACTGATTGAGAAAACTTGTTGCGCTTTGGCATGGGCTGCTCGTCGGCTGAGACAGTATATGCTGACTCACACTACCCTATTGACATCAAAGATGGATCCAATCAAGTATATCTTCGAAAAGCGTGCCTTGTCCAGAAGAATAACAAGATGGCAGATGATCTTAACTGAGTATGATATCCAATACACAACCCAAAAAGCAATCAAGTGGAGTGTGTTGGCAGATCATTTGGCACATCAGGCCGTGGATGATTACTAGTCTATGAATTTCGAGTTTCCGGATGAGAACATCATGTTGGTGACCGACTGTGAAAAACCTGGACTGGATGAAGGACTTGAGGAAGGATCCTGATGGTCTATGTATTTTGACGGAGCTTCAAACACTTTGGGTAATGGCATTGGCGCCGTGATCGTATCTCCTGAGAGCTGTCATACTCCATTCATCGCCCGATTATGTTTTAACTGCACCAACAACATGGCGGAGTATGAAGCGTGCATCATGGGCCTTCGAGCAGCTATTGACCTAAGGATTCAATTCTTGAGTGTATTCAGAGATTCTACTCTCGTAATCAGTCAGATTAAAGGCGAGTGGGATATGAAGCACCCAAATCTTATTCTTTACAAAGAGTATGTATTGACGTTGCTTCCACACTTCGAGGACATAACCTTTGAACATTTTCCGAGAGAGGAGAATCAGTTGGCGGATGCGCTAGCTACCATGTCTTATATGTTCAAGGTCAGGTGGGACAATGAAGCTCCCCATATTACCATCGAGAGGTTGGACGAAGCCGCACATTGCTGTGACATTGAGACTGAAGAGGCAGCAGATAAACCTTGGTTTCACAAAGTAAAGAGGTATCTTGAGGCTCAAGAATACCCCGAGGGTGCATCTGTTAATGACAAGAAGTTCTTGAAAAGGTTTGTTGCGAAGTTCTTCATTAGCAATAGGATTCTTTACAAGTGTAACCATGACTCAACCTTACTGCGATGTATGAACAAGAACGACGCAGAAAAGATTATGGCAGAGTTACATGAAGGTACTTTCGGAACTCATTCCAGTGGACATACCATGGCAAAGAAAATCCTATGGGCGGGATACTATTGGTCTACTATGGAAGCCGATTGTTATCAGCATTCTCAGACCTGTCATAAGTGCCAAGTCTATGCTGATAAGGTGCATATACCTCCAGTTCCTCTGAACGTCTTGACAGCTCCTTGGCCCTTTGCAATATGGGGCATCGATATGATTGGTGAGATCAGACCTACTGTGTCCAACGGGCATCGTTTCATCCTGGTGGAAATTGACTACTTTATGAAGTTGGTTGAGGCAGCTTCCTTTGCTACAGTAACCAAGAACGTCGTGGCACGGTTTATCCGACACAATCTGATCTGTCGATATGGTGTACCAGAGAGGATCATTACGGACAATGGTACAAATCTCAACAATACGATGATCACCGAGCTCTGCAAACAGTTTAAGATACAGTATCATAACTCTTCTCCTTATCCGCCGAAGATGAATAGGGCTGTTGAAGCAGCTAATAAGAACATCAAGAAGATTGTGCAGAAGATGACGGTGACATACAAAGATTGGCACGAGATGTTACCATTTGCTCTTCATGGATACCGAACCTCAGCACGGACTTCAACAGGGGAAACACCCTACTCTTTGGTGTATAGCATGGAAGTAGTCTTACCCATTGAGGTCCAGATACCCTCTCTTCGGATTATGAAGGATGCATGTTTGAGCGAGGATGACTGGATCCAGACCCGGCTTGATCAGCTGAATTTAATCGACAAGAAGAGACTTACTGGTATTTGTCATGGTTAGACGTATCAAAAGCGAATAATCAAGGCTTTTAACAAGAAAGTCAGACGACAAGAATATCAAGTTGGGGATCTGGTGATCAAACGCATCATACTGCCGCAAGGTGATCCCAGGGGCAAATGGACCCCTACGTATGAAGGGCCATTTGTGGTTAAGAACATTTTCTTAGGAGGAGCTATGATTCTAACCACCATGGATGGTGTTGTACCCCAAAATTTGCCCTCTCTATTTTTCACGAGAAATCACAGCTTCAGACTTTTCCTAATTTTTCAGATTGGTTTAAGAATCGGTCAAACAGACTTTTCTCATCAGTCAGACAAAATTAGGGTTTTTCATTGATTTTGAATCAGTCAAACAGATTATCAGGGTCTTGGTTAATTTGTTTGAGTTTGGGCTCATGGTTTTGATCAGACGAACGTTTCTTTGACAAATAAATCAAGAATCAGGGTTTGCACGCGTATTTTCAGAAGAATTTGAATCCACAGTGTTTTAATTGACTGTCACATGGTTGTGACGTTTGTTCAAGATTTTTGTCTAAACATTTGGGATAAAAGCTGAGGCATTTGAATTGAGAATTTGCAGTGTTTGGCTTAATCAGTAAAAGGAAAGGACATATGGGCATTGTGATTGACTGTGCAATACTTTTGATTATTCGGAGCGCCGGACGTTTATTGATTATTTATCATTTCTAAGTTAAAATTATTGGATATTTTCCAGTTATTATAATTTAAGAAATATAAATAATTAAATAAATAATTGAAGAAGAAGTAAAGAGATTAATTGACAAAAGAGCTTTTTATTTATTTTTAATTATTAGTACAAATGTTATTTGAATACATTTACAGTATTTACAAATAACGCCAAACAAATAGCATGTACAAACTACAAAGTTCAAACCAAACTAAGTCAAAATGGCCAACCAAGTGCAGAACCGTCAAAGCTGCCTACAAGCTAGCAAAAGCAAGACAGAAAAAACAGAAAGTATGCAGAACAAAGGTATAATGCAAGCAAACATATTCAAAAATCATCATCTACCGGCCAATCACTTTTTCAGAAAGGATAGATTTAAACAATATAATATGTTTTTCTGTGGAGAGAGAAAAGAGAGAGAGGAAGGAAGCTTACAGTACAGCAGGCTAGAGGCTAAAAAAGATATAAACAAGATATATCAGAACACATAGAGAGAGGAGGCAGAATGCACACAGGAAAAGATATCACAAAAAACTGTAAACCTCAAGCCTTACAACCTGCTCAAGCATTGGTATTCAAACCAAGACTTAATTCAAAAAACTTGTTAAAAAAGAAACAGCCTGGCTACAAAACAAAGGGAACGAGTTCACACAAAAAAAAGATATAAACCCCTGCCTTTCAAGAGAAGCCTAAGCAAGCAAAACTGCATTGAAAACATTCAAGTCAAAACTACCTCAAACCTGTTTTCAAACACAGATACTAGTCTAAAGCCTGCTAACACCTCAAGCCATCAAAACCTGCCTGAGCTGTTTCAAACCTCAAGCATATCAAGCCTTTTCAAAACCTGTCTCAAGCCATACAAGCCTAAAACTATAAGCATGTAACCAAACCTTGAAGCATATACCAGAAAAAGCATGTACATTTTCAAAAGCAAACTAACAGCCTCAAGCCTGTAATCTGCTTCAAACATCCAACCAGTTCACAAAACTGTAACATCCACCAAGCCAATCCAAACAACAAAATATGCAGAATCCCAATGCCTCAGAACTAGGTTCATCATAGGCGAAACTAGCTCACTCAAATCCAAGAGAGGAAAAGAAAGGAAAAGAAGCAAATAGGCAACATCATCAAGTTATCAGAACCAGCATATCAATAACAACTGAAGCAACAGTACCCTCAGAGCAACCTCATCACTGGGTCCAACAAACAATACTCAAATCAACATCAACATTTCAACAAATATTCTCAGAGCAAGCATACAGAAGCAAAGAGCAAGCATACAAAAGCAAAGAATAAGCATACAGAAGCAAAAGGGCAACCAGTCAGAAGAGGAAAAGAAGCAACAAGCAGGGTTTTCAGTTATCATCATATACCACAAAGGAGAACAAGATACTGAATACCTGATTTCCAAAGCTCACAGCATTACACTCCTCGCCTCCGGCCGCCTAAAGCGCCTCCAAGTCCATCTCTTCACTCCTCCGTCTCCAAAAGTCTCCAAAGGTATAACTCTTCTGCCCTTTTCTTTCACACCTCACGCAACAATAATAATAATCAAAGATTAGAAATTGTCAAAGGTTAAAAAACATGTGAAATTGGAAACCCTAATGCGTTAAGACAGAAATCATACCTCTTTTTATCACTGCTTAAATAAACGCGAGGAGATGATGGACGGTGGCGTTGGGTGGCCGTAGGAGGAGAAGAATTTTGTTCAGAGACCATGGCTCAAGGACGAAGAAGACGATGCTAGGAACGGCGCCTATGTAACTCAACAAACCCTAAATCAGAAATGAACCAAAGCATTGAAACCCTTACAAAATGTGTAAAACTCGTTTGGGCTTCCCTCACAACAAAAGCCTAAGCCCAACTCAAAATCTGGCGCGTACCCCCCCTGGTCCTAGTCTTATTTGTTTTATTTGGGCCATAAATTCCCCTTAAGCCCATTTAACTCTTTTCTTTATTTTCTATTTCATTCAAACTAAAAGTTTTTATTTATTTTCTTTTATATAACTTAACTCTTTTTTTTAATAATAATACACTAATTTCTCATATAAAAAATATTGCTAATATTTTTCATTATAATTAAAAATACATAAATATTAGGTTGTATCAAGATTAAACATTTTTCTTTTTTTTGTCTTTTATTAAAACCTTTTTTAATTTAAACCTTGTACATAAAAATATAAACTAAAATACATAAAACATTAATTTTCTTAAACTTGGAACATTTTTCTTTTCTTTAAATAAAACTTTTGTATATAAAACATTAACAAAATACATAAAAAATAGATTTTTCTAAGTTAAATACTTTTCTAATTAAAACATTTGTTTATACATGATTAACAAAAACATAAAGAATAAATACTTGCTTAATAATACATTAAGTTAACATTTTTCATCGCTTGTAAATAATCACATGCACTTACACCAATACATTTGCATTGCTTTTATTCTTATACATTGCTACATTTTACATTGAGAATGCGATTCGATTTGGTTGTAAATATATTTGGGCATAACTATTCCGACAAGTCTCATCCCCCATTTGTAAATATTTGTACCCCCATTCCCGGATACTTATTTGTAATAGCGTAGACATTAAATTCCCGCAATTTATCGCTTTCAATTATACCATGTTTAGACCTAGGGTTTGTATGTAAATAAAATCAACCGCTAGATAACCTAATACAAAGACAAATGTATGACAATCAATACATAATTCACACTTGCACCCCTAGGGTAATCCCGCTTGTTGCCTTCAAAAATGGGCCATGCTTGCATGTTGAGTTTCTTTGGCAAAACAAAACAATTCAAATGATCATAGTCCCTCGATGACGCTTTCGAAGTTGCCTAAATAAAAATGATCAAGTCCCTTCAAGCAAAATTGCCAAAGACACTTGGCACCATTGCATTCATGGTCCATACGATGACCCGCGCCCGTCCCGTTAACATCCTAACACAAGATTGTCCACCAAATACAATGGTGGAACAATATTGTTACAAGGGTTAAAACATAGGAAAAATCTTTGAGTAAATTTAGGGGTAGACAACTCTTAGTTACTTGATCAAACTTGCAAAACACACTTGCCTACTTTTCAAAACACACTCCACAACACAACTTTCAAAACAACTTTCAAAACCTTGAAACATCTTTTCAAAAAGACAAACACCTTTGTAAAACATTCGAGTAAAGAATTGTTACAACGGTTGCCTAGACAAGGCATCTTTTTCAAAGCATTTTCAAAAACACACACACCACCATTTCAAGCAATTGAAAATCAAAGGCAAGTGATCTAAAACAAGTAACTAAGAGCCCATGGATAACCAAGGATAGAAAGGGTGCTAATACCTTCCCTTTCTATAATCTACCCCCCGAACCTACGAAACATCTCAAAAGGTTTTTCCTGTGCTTTTTAACCTTTCCTTTAGGATAAAATAAAAAGTCGGTGGCGATTCTTGCTAAATCGAACAAGTGCGAATACAAACGCAAAAAAAACTCAAGTCAGTTCTCCCACCGTACACCAGAACTGGCGACTCTGGTGGGGATTTATTTAAAAGTGGGGTTACCTTAGGGTTTTAGATCACCCTTTTGCATGATTAATTGTTTGCTTTGATTGATTTACTTTTGTGGTTCTCTTGTTTGGGCTTGAAATCCTACACCCGGATTTGGGAAACATTCATAGATAGCAATACATTGTGGAAACTGTGCGGGGTATACCGACACGGTTGAAGCAATAGCTATATTAGTGCGACATATTTGTGAGTACCGGTAACCCTTGAGTTCAATCAAGGAGAGTACGGGGCCGCTGAGTGATGTCATTAAGCACTAATGACCTAGAACCTTACTTGACCATCTTGGCCTTTTATTAGGGGTAGTGAGATGACCGGCTTTGGTGCAGTCCGAAGTTGGTAGATACTCGATACTACACTCATTGAGGGTTGTTTTCTTGGAATATTTTGGTCGCTAGTTAAGTGGCTAAACCAAAACAATGAACATGGAAAACAATCCAATGATATTGAGCTCCTTAGAACCCGGTTACTATTTATAGGACAGGTTTTTAAGCCAACTACACTCAAGAGGGTACTTACCTATGAAACCTCATGCAAGCCTGAAATTAGGGTTTTTGTGTGAATTGCTTGTACATGTGTTTGTGCATACATCATAAACATCATAAAACATCATATGCATCCACTAACCGTTTCAAGGGTTTGGATCTTCATCTTTGTTCTTGTTTTGTAGGTCATGGAAATTCTTCGCAGGAAAACTATCCAAGTCAACCTTGTGAGAATCCCTCCTCAACTCAAGGAGCTCACATCTAGAATTCCCGAAAGCTCTCCCTTCAGTGAAAGACATGGTAGACTGCTCAGCCTAGTCAACACCAGCATTGAAGAAGACATGATGAAATTGTTGTTCCAGTTCTTTGACCCCCTTCACCACTGTTTCACATTCCCCGACTACCAATTGGTGCCTACTTTGGAGGAATTTTCACAACTCCTGAGAATTCCTATTCTTAATCAACTACCTTTCAACGGTACGGAAAAAGAACCAAAGCCTGAAGATGTTGCTCAAGCACTACACTTGCAACCATCTGATATCAAGGGGCATTGGGAAACTAGAAGTGGTGTCAAAGGCTTCTTGGTAAAACTCTTGTTTGAGAAGGCACAAGAGTGTTGGAATTCATTGGATCTACAAGCCTTTGAAGAAATTGTGGCGCTTCTCATTTATGGGTTAGTCTTGTTCCCAAATCTTGACCAACTTATAGATGTCAATGCTGTCAAGATTTTCCTATCCAGGAACCCCATACCTACATTACTTGGCGACATCCTCCACTCATTTTACACACGAACAATGAGAAAGAGAGGTGTTCTCATGTGTTGTACTCCTCTCCTTGCAAGGTGGTTTATTTCTCACCTTTCACAATCTGTTTTGAAGAATGAACAAGGCTTAAGGTGGTCACAATAGTTGATGACCCTCACGCACTCTGATGTACATTGGTGTTCTCGGTCCAGAGAAAATGTCATCATCGTCGATCATTGTGGTGAGTTCCCTAATGTTCCACTACTTGGCATTAGAGGAGGCATTACCTACAACCCTTGTCTAGCTTTGAGACAATTTGGATATGCACGGAGGGATGGCCCTCATGACATGCTGATTCCTGACCTAGTTTTTGACTTCGACAACGATGCGCAAGGACTTCGCCAAAGATTCATCAGATCTTGGAGGATGCCTAACAAGTTAGATAGCAAGACACTGGGGCACAAGAACTCCATCCCTCTTGAGCCTTATCTCAAGTGGGTACGAACCCGAGCCCAGAGTCTTATGATGCCTTACCCTCATATTCTCCCTTTAATCAAAGATCCTGTTAAGGAAGGAGAGGTTCCCTACACCATCCTACATCCTGACATGCCAACATCATGGGAGGAGATGCAGAAGAGTTGGATCCAACTCAAGGAAGAAAGGGATACTTTTGAAGCCAGCTTCTACGCCAGTGAGAAGAAGGTTTTAGAGCTTACCCGCCGACTTCACGAAGAGGAGACCCTCAACACTTACATCGCACCAAAGAGGATGCGCAACGTCTTTTTACCTTAAGAAGCTTTTGTAATATTTGGCCCATGGGGCATTTATGTACTGACAAAATTTCTTCTTATTAATATGACGTGTGTTCTTTTTGTCTGCAACAATTTTGAATTTCTAAAATCCTTGAATGCATTGCATGAATAAACATATCATTCATCATATGCATAAGCAGGTCTCCACACCAGGTTTCCTTATCTTTCTGTTGTTTATTTCAGTAAGATGGATCTCGAACAGACGGTCAAAGATCTACAGTCACAAAACTCACAGTTTCAGCAGCTTCTAATGACCTTGGCAAAGGGTCAGGAGGATCTAAAAGCACTGCTTGGGAACAAAGAGCAAGAAAAGGTGAAAAAGAAGAAGAAAAGAGTTGGGGTAGCTACACTGGGAAGAAGGTTTGAGAATGAAGCTAGAAGAGTTCTTGAATTTCCCTCCGCATCTGATGAGGGAACCAGTAAGGGAAAAGGGGATGCACTACCTTCTGAGTCCAAAGCTGAAGAGGAAGAGGTAGAGGAAGATGAAGACTACTCAGAACAACAATACCCGCCAGCGGATGACAAATATAAAAACCTGGAAGATAGGCTAGCAGCTATGGAGCTACAAAGGGTTCCTGGGTTAGATTTTGAAGAATTGGGATTGATTGCTGGGATTGTGATCCCTCCAAAGTTCAGGGTGCCAATCTTTGCAAAGTATGACGGGCTGTCTTGCCCGAAGATGCACTTAAGGTCATATGTCAAGAGAATTCAACCTCATACATCCGACAAAAATCTTTGGGTACACTTCTTTCAGGACAGCTTGTCTGGTACACAACTAGACTGGTTTTACCAACTTGAAAGGTCATAAGTGAACAACTGGGAAGACTTGGCAGCTGCCTTTTATCGCCAGTATCAATACAACGCCGACATGGCGCCGACCCGTACTCAGTTACAAAGTATGGGAATGGCCTCAAATGAGGGGTTCAAAGAATACGCCCAGAAATGGCGCGACTTGGCCGGAAGAGTACAGCCACCTCTTTCAGATAGGGAACTAGTTGATATGTTCTTGGGGACCCTATCTGGCCCATTCTTCAACCATTTGATCGGTAGCTCTTCCGCAGGGTTTACTGAATTGATTCTGACTGGCGCACGGGTGGAAGCTGGTATTAAGAGCGGAAAGATTCAAAGGGATGCCTCTGCACCCGCAACTGTTAAGAAACCATTCTCGGTGAAGAAGGAAACGGTTGTTGTGTACTCTCAGAGAGGAGTGGGAAAAACTGAGCGCCGACCGACTGTAGGGGCCGTGATGATCCAAAATTCATCAAATGATCAGCCTCGTACCAATCAGTCTAGACCTAACCAGCAACGGGTAGAACGGCCACAACGGCAGTTCACCCGCATCAATATGACGCCTGCACAAGTTCTTCCCCATTTTTTGAAGTTGAATCTCACCAATATTAGAGAAGCTCCGAATATTGTGAATACCGCTTCACCACACTATCATCCCAATGCTAAATGTGCCTATCATTCTGACAGCGCCGGACATGACACCAACGATTGCTGGGCGCTTAAGAATAAAATTCAAGACTTGATAGATGCAAAAGAGGTTGAGTTCGATGCTCTAGAGAAGCCAAACGTAATATTCTCTCCAATGTCGAAGCATGGTCGCAATGTCCATGCTATTGAAGAAGATCTGTATGTTTCTACTGTTGATGATCTGATGACCCCACTGTTGACAATCAAGTTGAATCTGTTGAAGGCTGGGATTTTCCCAGGATGTAAAGAAGACTGCTACTATTGTTCCTCCCTACCAATCGACTGTCCATTTCTAAAGATAGACATCCAAGGCCTAATGGACAGTCAACAAATTCTTTTCGAAAAGATTCCTGCTACTCCAACCCCTATCAAAGATGTGTCGATAATCACCATTTCCACCAATCTTTCCAAGGTCCCTAAAAAGCATGTTAAGATTACATCCGCTACGAAGTTTGTTCCTCTGAAAATAACCATGCCTGGGCCTGTCCCCTATAAATCTAACAAATCAATACCATGGAATTATGGTGGAGAAATCTACTACCATGGTATGAAACAAGTTGAAATAACTGAAGAGAGCTCTGATGAAGAAGATACCGACATTGGAAACATTGCCGGTACGAGAAAGATTACCCGAAGTGGGAGAATTTTTTCTCCAGAGATTGCCCCTCCAAAGGAAATCTTTGGACCCTCAGCTGCTGCCAAAGTTACTCCTGCACCGATAAGACTTTCTGCAAGAACTCCGTTGATCGAAGAAACTGTCACCCCTGTGGTTGTCCCTCCTACTTCTGCTGATAAGGGGAAAGGGATCCAAGATGAGCTCGTCAGGACGAGGGCTCAGCCACTGGTCATCCCCAAAACCTCTAAGAAAGAAATGGAGGAGATTCTGAAAATAAATAAGAAGAGTGATTATGACGTGGTAGAGCAACTGGGGCAAACCCCCTCGAAGATCTCCATGTTAGCATTGCTGCTTTGTTCGGAGGCTCATGCCAAGGCCTTGATAAGGTTTTTGAAGACAGCCCAAGTGCCCCAGGAAACCTCAGCTGATCAATTCCAGGATTGTGTAGCCAGCCTTACCGCAGACAATGGCCTGGGTTTCTCTGATGCTGACCTGACTCCGAAAGGAAGAAATCACAATGACTCATTGCATGTGTCAGTCGAATGCCGAGGAACTACTCTAGCCCATGTGTTGGTCGACACTGGTTCTTCTCTGAACGTGCTACCTAAGAAAGCTCTGGATCGATTGGATTGTGAAGGCTTGGAGCTGAAACCAAGTAATATCGTTGTAAGGGCCTTCGACGGGTCTAAAAGAATGGTGCATGGGGAGGTCGACATCCCCATCAAGGTAGGCACTGAAGTATTCCATTCAACTTTCTATGTGATGGACATCCGTCCATCATACTCCTGCTTGCTAGGAAGGCCATGGATACATAATGTTGGGGCAGTCACTTCCTCTCTACATCAGATGTTGAAATACCCTGTCAAAGGAAAAATCATAACCGTACACGGTGAAGAGGAATATATGATCAGTCACCTGAACTCCTTTCGGTATGTAGAGGTGGAGGGCGAATTCATTGAAACACCGTTCCAACACTTCGAGGAAATTACCCCCGAAGTTGCAGTAGCAAAGGCAGTAGCTGAGGAGCCCAAGCAGATGGCCAGGATGGCATCTCTGAAAGACGCAAAGGCTGGAATAAAGGAGGGGAAGAGCTCAACATGGGGTCAGTTGCCTGAATTTCCCCACAAGACAGACAAATTTGGGTTGGGATTCACCGCTGCGGGGCAAAAAGCTATGCGCCGCTCAAAAATTGAAAGGACACCCATCAAGATTTCTCCTCATGGAATCAATGCTTTGGAAGACGAAGACGAAGAGGGTAACATTGAAGACTGGATCTTCCCAACCATCGAAGGGGGACTGCACAACTGCGAGGCGAAAGACTTCGTCCCCATTACTTTCATTAATCAGTAATTTATTTTTCGAACATTTCCTGTTGGTCTGTAATAATTACTAAAACAATCTGCACACTACTTTTTCACCTCATGCCTTGCCCGGGGCACGTAGGTCCATTTGTAAGGGTTTTGATTCTCTTCATAATCATATGCCATGTTTAATGAATCATTGGACGTTTTTTATTTATAAACTGATGTGTTCATTTTCTTTCCTTTTTCATTTTTGTTTGTTTAAGGATGGCTATCCCTTACACACACCCACACTCACAAATGCAGGTATCCATCCACTTTGGATTCTAGGGTGACTATTCTGTTATGTCCTTCAATAACTCTGAAGATTTGGTCAATCAGGCTGAGTATGAAGATGACGAAGATTGTGAAGTACCAGGGGAGCTAGCCAGACTTCTACAGCAAGAAGAAAGGGCCATCTTGCCTCATGAAGAGTTGTTGGAAACTGTCAACTTAGGAACAGAGGAAGACCGGAAAGAAGTACAAGTGGGTGCTAATCTGGAACCAAGTGTCAAGGAGCGTTTGATACAGTTGTTGAATGAATACGTTGAAATCTTTGCCTGGTCTTATGAAGACATGCCGGGTTTAGACACAGATATCGTGGTTCACCGTCTCCCTACAAGAGAGGATTGCCCACTGATCAAGCAAAAAGTCCTCCGAATGAGGCCCGACATGTCTGAGAAGATTAAAGCTGAAGTAATGAAGTAATTCAACGCTGGCTTTCTGGCTGTTACATCCTATCCACAATGGGTTGCTAACATCGTGCCAGTTCCTAAAAAAGATGGCAAGGTCAGAATGTGTGTGGACTATCGGGATTTGAATAGGGCTAGCCCTAAAGATGATTTTCCGCTACCGTATATCGACATTTTGATTGACAACACAGCTCAGCACAAGGTGTTTTCCTTCATGGAAGGATTCTCGGGCTACAACCAGATCAAAATGGCCCCCGAGGACATGGAGAAAACGACCTTTGTTACACAATGGGGTACTTTCTGTTACAAGGTGATGCCGTTCGGACTGAAGAACGCAGGGGCAACTTATCAGCGCGCCATGGTGGCTTTGTTCCATGATATGATACATCATGAGATTGAGGTTTACGTAGACGACATGATAGCTCGATCACAAATAGAGGAGGAACACCTTGAACATCTACAAAAGCTGTTTGCCAGGTTGAAGGAGTATAAACTCAGGCTGAATCCAAGTAAGTGCACCTTTGGAGTTAGGCCTGGTAAACTTCTAGGACTTATTGTCAGCAACAAAGGCATTGAGGTCGATCCAGCAAAAGTAAAAGCTATACAAGAGATGCCCGCCCCCCGTACTGAAAAGGAGGTCAGAGGATTCTTGGGGCGCTTGAACTATATTGCCAGATTCATCTCTCATCTGACATCTACCTGTGAGCCAATTTTTAAACTATTGAAGAAAGATCAGGTAGTCGAGTGGAACGACGATTGCCAAGATGCTTTTGATAAGATCAAGGAGTATTTGCTAGAACCTCCCATTCTGATGCCACCTGTCGAAGGAAGACCGTTGATCATGTATCTGACCGTGTTGGAAAACTCAATGGGGTGCGTACTGGGCCAACATGACGAGTCTGGTCGAAAAGAGCATGCCATTTATTACCTTAGCAAAAAGTTTACCGACTGTGAGACTCGCTACTCATTGCTCGAGAAAACTTGCTACGCTTTGGTATGGGCTGCTCGCCGACTAAGGCAGTATATGTTGACTCATACCACTCTACTGATTTCCAAAATGGATCCTATCAAGTATATCTTCGAGAAGCCTGCGTTATCTGGAAGAATCGCTAGATGGCAGATGATCCTGACTGAGTATGACATCCAGTACACTACCCAAAAAGCTATAAAGGGGAGTGTACTAGCTGACCATCTAGCGCATCAAGCTATCGAAGATTATCAATCCATGAGATTCGACTTCCCGGACGAAGACATCATGACTGTAGACAACATTGAAGGTAACAGACCATATGACGGACCTGAAAATGGATCCCGATGGACCATGTACTTTAATGGTGCTTCAAATGCACTTGGAAACGGTATCGGTGTGGTACTCATTTCCCCGGAAGGTTGCCATACACCTTTCACGGCCCGACTTTGCTTCAGCTGTACCAACAACATGGCTGAATATGAGGGTTGCATCTTTGGTCTCAAGGCTGCTATAGACTTGGGGATCAAATCTTTGATCGTATTTGGGGACTCGGCCTTGGTTATCAGTCAAATCAAAGGAGAGTGGGACACCAAACATCCTAATCTTATCCCATACAAAGAACATGTCTTGACATTGTTGCCTCATTTCGAGCAAATCACCTTCGAGCATTTCCCGCGAGAAGAGAATCAGCTAGCAGATGCTCTGGCTACAATGTCTTCCATGTTTAAACTCGACTGGGATAACGAGGCTCCCCAAATCACCATCGAGCGAATGGATGAACCTGCGCATTGTCATGAGATTAATACCGAAGAAGTAGTGGAACAACCCTGGTTTCACGAAATCAAAAGGTATCTCCAGACTAGAGAATATCCCGAAGGAGCTTCCGTAAATGACAAGAAGTTCCTAAGGAAATTTGCTGCCAAATTCTTCCTGAGCAACGGCATCCTCTATAAACGCATCCATGATTGTGTTTTACTCTGATGTGTGGACAAAGCTGAGGCAGAGTTGATCATGACTGAGATACACAGTGGTACATTTGGCACCCACTTGAGCGGACATACGATGGCTAAGAAGATTCTAAGGGCAGGCTATTACTGGTCTACCATGGAAGCTGATTGCTATCAACACTCCCGTACCTGCCATAAATGCCAAATCTACGCCGATAAGGTGCACATTTCTCCTGTTCCTCTCAACGTTCTGACAGCTCCTTGGCCATTCGCAATGTGGGGCATTGACATGATTGGAGAGATCAAACCCACGGCATCCAATGGACATCGCTTCATCCTGGTCGCCATTGACTATTTCACCAAATGGGTCGAAGTAGCTTCCTTCGCCTCTGTTACAAAGAATGTGGTTGCCCGCTTCATCAAGCAAAACCTCATATGCCGGTATGGTGTCCCCGACAGGATCATCACAGACAACGGAACCAATCTGAATAATACTATGATCACCACCCTATGCGAACAGTTCAAGATTTATCATCACAATTCATCTCCCTATCGGCCGAAGATGAACGGTGTTGTTGAAGCTGCAAACAAAAACATCAAGAAGATCATTCAGAAAATGACAGTTACCTACAAGGACTGGCATGAGATGTTGTCGTTTGCCCTGCATAGATACCGTACCACGGCACGTACTTCAACAGGGGCAACCCCATTTTCTTTGGTATATGGCATGGAAGCTGTCCTACCCATGGAAGTTCAGATTCCTTCTTTAAGGATTATGAAGGACGCTGGTTTGAATGAAGACGATTGGATTCAGACCCGACTTGATCAACTCAATTTGATCGACGAGAAACGACTCGCTGCTGTTTGCCATGGTCAGACATATCAAAAATGGATGATCAAGGCTTTCAACAAGAAAGTCAGACGTCAAGTATATCAAGTCGGAGATCTCGTAATCAAGCGGATTATCTTGCCGCAAAGTGATCCCAAGGGCAAATGGACTCCTACCTACGAAGGACCATTTGTGATCAAGAGCATATTTTCTGGTGGTGCAATGATTCTGACCACCATGGAAGGCGACGATTTGCCGCACCCTGCAAACGCAGACATAGTCAAAAGATACTACGCATAAAATCACCCGACAAGTCGAAAACCCGAAAGGGCGGCTTGGGCAAAAAATGGGCATCCCGGTGAACCGAAAACCCGAAAGGGCGGTTTAGGCAAAAATTAGGGATAAAACAAAAAATTTGTACACCCGGCAAGTCGAAAACCCGAAAGGGCGGCTTGGGCAAAAAGGGGTTTCCCGGTGGATTGAAAACCCGAAAGGGCGGTCCAGGCAAACGTTAGGGAATTAAAGCGTATGACTATGTCTCGTCAGATCACTTTAAAGACAATATCTTCATCAACCAGCTCCAAGCTTCCGATCAATCCAGTCATCGGCGGACGAAGCATTGAATGGGAAGGATATTCAAAGTTGTGAAGGCTATAGCGGAATGGGGATCCCATAGAATTGTTTCACACAGACATCATTCTTTTGTATAAAATTTTCAATTTTTACGACGACATCCTCTTACTAGGATGCTTGTCTCCTTTGTACAAAGATATTCATAAAAAGTTAATACAAACACTTTTCCAAATACAGAAATTGGCTTTGTCTTCCTTTTGCTTCTTACACTTATGTTTAATTTGAAAAACGTCCAATGTTTTGTTAAATAGGCATATGCATTTGAACATAATCATTTTATTACAAAGTCAAGAAAGAAGATTGCTGATAGGTTAAAGGTACAGAAAGATATCTTGATGCCCTTTCAGAAGGAATCCCTAGCGGAGTTAAACTCCAAATTCCTCGACAAGGTTAATATCCAGAACTTAATTCCCCAAACAGAATTAAACTTCAGGATCCTGAGCTGAACAAAAGCTTCCTCAAAGCTGATTTCCCCCGCCAGAGAGCCTTCCAGAACTTAATTCCCCTCAGGGTTAAGTTTCAGTTCCCCAGTGGAGCCCTAAAATCTGAAAATACTATCCCCATTGAAGTCAAAGTTGTTAACCCCCAGCGGAGCTAAAACTTCCAACTATCAATCCCCAGCGGAACCAGACTAGTAAACCCTCTCCTCACAGAGATACTTCCCACCAGACTGAAGATTCTCAGTCATACCTCTCCAGCATAAGTCTACCAGGTTCTGAACTCCCCAGTAGAGATCATCAGAATTCTCTTACCCCGCAAGTCACCAAGGAGTTTCAATCCCCAGCAGTGGTCCTAGGATCCCCTAACAACTAAAAATCTTGCTCCCCAAGCAGTCAACAGTCAACAAGGATTTCTCACCCTCATTAACCTAAGGATTCTTCTATCCTCGGCTTCGTTTATGGGTTTATTTCCCCAACATTTGTCAAGGATTTATTCTCCAAAACAAATTACATTTCAAATTGATCGGTCGTTCAAAAGTTCCTTCATCATCTGTTGGAAGCTACAATCGTCAAAGATCAAATTCTCACAAAATTCAAGTTACGAAGCCCAGATTTGACCGGATAGTATCTTGATCCCTACAGCATATTGTGAAGCCCGGAGTACGACCGGATAACAATGCCAGACAACCTCCAAGCCTGGATTGCGACCAGATAGTGATATCCCCTCAGAGCAAGCTATGAAGCCAGGATTCGACCGGATAATAGTTTAATCCCCAACAAATTTCTGCGAAGCCTGGATTACGACCAGACAGCAGTCAAGAATACTACAAAGCCTGGAGTTGACCAGATAGTGGTATATCTTCAACACAAGCCGTGAAGCCCAGATTCGACCGGATAGCAGCTTAACAAAGCTATTGTGAAGCCTGGATTACGACCAGATAACAATACAAATTTCTGCGAAGCCTGGATTTACGACCAAACAACAATCAAGAATACTACGAAGCCTGGAGTCGACCAGATAGTGGTACATCTTTAACACAATCCGTGAAGCCCGGATTCGACCGGATAGCAGCTTAGCAAGCTATTGAGAAGACTGGATTACGACCAGATGACAATACAAGTTTCTGTGAAAGCCTGGAGATCGACCAGATAACAGTTGAGCGTTATCAGAATGAAGATTCTCATCCTTGAAGCCTAAGGAGATTGATATACTCCTAATTTCTGACCCAAGCAGAATGAAGACTCTCATTCTCAGTTCCTCACAGGATACTCAGATATTCCCCAGTGAAGATCTCCTCAAGACGGGAATCCCCAGTAAATTGGCATACAACCCAAGCTCCTGATTCCCCAACAGCGGTCCCAGGACTTCTCATTTTCAACGATCAAAGGATTTTCAATCCCCTGCAGCAGTCAAGGAATTACTTTCCCCGGCAGCAGTCAAGATTCTTTTATCTCCATCCATCCAGGACTCATCTATCCTCAGCAAGACAGTTCATCAGCTTACATGCGCATTCATCACATTCATATCATAAACATTGATATAACATACATTGCATCATACATCATGACCTTGCATACAATTAACTCTTTACCTTTTCAGGAAGATCAGTCAACAGACAAAGATCATCATCTTCCGAGATTCTTTCTAGAAATAGTTCAGATGTGACCCAGACATGGCGACATTCTGATACTTATTCCAGATTCATTCAGATGCAGTTTTACACTGACTCATCATCAGAAAACCCTACACCGGTTCCTTTTCAACTTCAACTCCTGAAAACAGTTTACGGATTCTCCAAGCACGGAGGTTAATCTATCGCTTGTTCAGATTCAACTTTTGAAAACAGTTTACGGATGCTTCCCCAACATGGATGCTGATCTATTGCTTATTCAACTTCAACTTCTGAAAACATTTTACGGATTCTCCAAACATGGATGTCAATCTATTGCTTGTTCAGACCCCCAGTTCAGAGATGTACCAAAACATGGATACCTTTCTGATACTCATCCACTCACCAATGGCATACAGTTCAACAATCACCTTCAGATGGCATCTCTAAGCCCATCCTCCTACAAGCAATTTCCAGATGGCATCTCTAAAGCCCATTCCCTCTACCATCACATCACCGAGTGCAAATTTTTTGGGCACTCTAGTGTCCAATCTCCTTTTACCTTCGAGTCGCGAACGGCAAACTTGCCAATCTAACTCTTCAGGTTCAAGAAGATTGAACAGGGGCAACTGTTGTACCCCAAAATTTGCCCTCTCTCTTTTTCACGAGAAATCACAGCTTCAGACTTTTCCTAATTTTTCAGATTGGTTTAAGAATCGGTCAAACAGACTTTTCTCATCAGTCAGACAAAATTAGGGTTTTTCATTGATTTTGAATCAGTCAAACAGATTATCAGGGTCTTGGTTAATTTGTTTGAGTTTGGGCTCAGGGTTTTGATCAGACGAACGTTTCTTTGACAAATAAATCAAGATTCAGGGTTTGCACGCGCATTTTCAGAAGAATTTGAATCCACAGTGTTTTAATTGACTGTCACATGGTTGTGACGTTTGTTCAAGATTTTTGTCTAAACATTTGGGATAAAAGCTGAGGCATTTGAATTGAGAATTTGCAGTGTTTGGCTTAATCAGTAAAAGGAAAGGACATATGGGCATTTATTGTGATTGACTGTGCAATACTTTTGATTATTCGGAGCGCCGGACGTTTATTGATTATTTATCATTTCTAAGTTAAAATTATTGGATATTTTCCAGTTATTATAATTTAAGAAATATAAATAATTAAATAAATAATTGAAGAAGAAGTAAAGAGATTAATTGACAAAAGAGCTTTTTATTTATTTTTAATTATTAGTACAAATGTTATTTGAATACATTTACAGTATTTACAAATAATATTATTACAAATAATTGGAAATAAAATAAAGCTATCCTAAAGTTTCCTAAGTCTTCATCTTCCACTGTTGCTCCCCTTTGCTCAATTAATTTTTATCTGCAAAAAACAAAGAAAAGGAGGAAGTCAAATGCAGATGAATTTAATTAAAAAAGGCAGACAAATATTTAAAAGAAAGCTGATCATTAAAAGTGACTGGTCGGAATCAGTTGTTCACCCTCTCTGCAAATCACAAGAAAATTCTTGGTTCACAAAGAGGGGTAGAAAATGTTTGCAAGCGATAAAAAATCAAACCCAAATGTCATGGCCCATTATTCTTTGTATTTTTATTTAATTTATTTGATTTAATTCATATTTAAATGAATAAAAATTCAAATAAATAGAAATAAAAATCAAAATAGTGCATGGTTAGGTTTAGAGGTCCTTGGGAATGTCATAAACATGTTTTAACCCTAAAAGTTAGGTCCATTAACTTAAAAATGCAATTTTTCTCAAAGTTGACTTCGTGCATTTTTTACAAATTTGCCCAACTTGTACAAACCATAACATGCTCAATTTTCATCTTTTGAAGATGATCTTTGACTTTTTGGAAAGCACAAGATGTCCTCTACAATCTCTATGTTGATCATGTTTGTTTTTGAAGATATTATCTTGATGTAAGTTGTCTTGACAAAAAGTGTCTTTTGTTGACTTTTTAAAAATGACTTGTAATGTATGAGCTTGTATCTTTCAAATGGTGCATTTCTTGAACTTGAGGATAAAAGAGAAGTTGTAGGTAATTGCATTCTATTCAAAATGAGCTTTGTATGGGGATAAATGGATGAAGTATGTGAAAGTTATGCCTGGTCAAAGTTTAATTGACTTTTCTTAGAAACCCTAATTTAGCAAATCTTGACTTTTGATGATCTAAGGACTTTCCTTGAGGAATCATGATCAAAACTTGATTAAGTGATGAATATCACTTAAAAATGTTGATATTGACCAAAAATCTTGAAGTTTGATTTTATATAGGCCATAGTTGACTTTTGACCTAGTATAGTTGATTTTCAGGCATTTGAGCAATTGACTGAGCAAACTTGTAGTGGAATTCATTAAATTTATCACGGACAATCTTGAAGGCATATTAGGATCATGGCAAACATTTGTGACCTTTGGAGCTTACACATCTTGATGAAAAGTGAAACCCTAATTAGAGGTTCATTGCTTAGGAGGAGAGTTTGTCTGATCAATTCTTGGTCAACCTTGAGCAATTGAGGACCTCTAGAATCATGTCTTGAGTGAAAATGGGAGGGAGAATTTTGAGGTACAACAGTTTCCCCTGTTCAATCTTCTTAAACCTGATGATTTAGATTGGCTTGTCTGCCTTTCATGATCTGGAGGTGGAAGAGGATTGAACACTAGAGTGCCCAGAAATTTACACTGGCATGAAGTAACACTGTTGGTTGATGCTAATTGGGAATTGGCTTACAGCTGCCATTTGGAGTAGATGACTGAAATTCGTCGGAGATGGGCTTAAAGATGCCATCAGAACTAGACGACTGAGAGTCATAAATGGTCCCTTTGTGGGGATTCTTGTTCCTATTGTCTGAGGAGGAGTCCAGTGGGGGATGTTGATGTCTGTTGTTTTCCTGTTTGAGGAAAACTCTGTGGGGAATAAAGTCTAGGAACTTCAGTTGTCCATGACTCTACTAAGGGGTTATCTCTGGATTAGAGAGATGAAATTTTGTTGTTTTCTGGTTGAAATCTAGGCTTCGCAGTAATTTGCTGGGGAGAATGAAATTAACTACTATCTGGAAATGTATCACAAGAAACCTGTGTAGGGCTGTTTCAGGATGAGTCTGGGTAAGACTTCATTTGGAAGTGTATGAGAAGGAACCTGGGTATGGCTGTTTTAGGAGATATATGAGAGGGAGCCTGGGTAGGGCAGCTTCAGAATGAGTCCGGGTAAAACTGCATCTGGAAATTATAAGAAGGAACCTGGGTAGGGTTGCCTCAGGATGATTCAGTGTAAAACTGCATTTGGAAATTGTAAGAAGGAACCTGGGTAGGGTTGCCTCAGGATGAGTCCGTGTGAAACTGCATCTAGATATTACAAGAAGGACCCTGGGTAGGGTTGCTTCAGGATGAGTTAGTGTAAAACTGCATCTGGAAATTTAAGAGAAGGAACCTGGGTATGGTTGCCTCAGGATGAGTCCGTGTAAAACTGCATCTGGAAATTCAAAAGAAGGAACCTGGGCAAGGTTGCCTCAGGATGAGTCCGTGTAAAACTGCATCTGGAAATTCAAGAGAAGGAACCTGGGTAGGGTTTCCTCATGATGAGTCTGTGTAAAACTGCATCTGGAGATTGTGAGAAGGAACCTGGGTAGGGTTGCTTCAGGATAAGTCCGTGTAAAACTTCATAAGGAGGGAGAAGGAACCCGTGTAAGATTGCTTTATGAAGAGCCCGTATAAAGCTGTATTTGGAAGTCAGAAGAAACCCGTATAAGATTGCTTCATGAAGAGCCCGTATAAAGTTGTATTTGGAAGTCAGAAGAAACACGTGTAAGATTGCTTCATGATGAGCCCGTGTAAAGCTATATTTGGAAGTCAGAAGAAACCCGTGTAAGATTGCTTCATGATGAGCTCGTGTAAAGCTGTATTTGGAATTTAGAAGAAACCCGTGTAAGATTGCTTTATGATGAGCCCGTGTAAAGCTGTATTTGGATGTCAGAAGAAACCCGATTAAGATTTCTCCATGTTGAGCCCGTGTAAAGATGTATTTGGAAGTCGGAAGAAACCCGTGTAATATTACTTCATGATGAGCCCGTGTAAAGCTGTATTTGGCCGCACACATAATTACTCTATTTTGTTTCAGGAGCTAATCCTGGACCTGTTGAAAATTGTTGATGATAAATATCTGTTGATTGATCTTTCCTGAAAAGGTAAAGCATTAGTTGTATGCAATGTCATGATGTATGAAGTGCATTGTGTAATGGTGTTCTCGGAATAAATGAGATTGGGATGTATGCATTTGTACTGCATATGCTATGAAGTTTGTAGAATGATGTATGAATGCAATATGTGAATGTATCATTTGTTCTACTGCAGCGCTGTTGAATTAGGGAAAATAAATCCCTGATTGCAGCTGGCGATGAAGAATGTAGGTCTTCAGATTTTGTTGAAGCTAAACTGCTGGGAGATGATCTTCCGTTGTTAGAGAAATAAACTCTATTGGGGAAGGAAAGCTATGTGCACTTCCTGAGGATTTTATGAAATCCTATTGGGAATCCTGAGAAGTTTAACGACTTTACTGGAGAAAACCTGATGTCAGAGTAGTAGTTGGAAATTCATGTTCTGTCGGGGATACAAGAATACCTGACATCACTAGGTTGTAAGCTGAGGATATGGCGGCAACTTTTTAGTAAGATGTCCCTTCCTCTGTACCTGCTGAAGATAGTACCTACAGAGACTTTGTGGATGGTTTTAGTGTCATCCCGACTCCTGGGGTGCTTGGTAAATGCTGATCAGGATGATAAGTCTTCTATTGATAAACAAATGACAAGATGACGGGACATAGTCATAAGTTTTTAATCCCTAACTTTTGCCTGGACCTCCCTTTCGGGTTTTCAGTCCACCGGGATACCCTTTTTTGCTCAAGCTTCCTTTTTAGGCTTTCAACTTGCTGGTGTAAAATTTTTTGTATATATCCCTAATTTTTTCCCGAACTCTTTTGGTTCGTCGGGATGCCCTTAATTTTGCCTAGGCCTGTCAACCTAGTTGGTCTTTTTCATGTGTAGTATTTTTTGACTATGTCCGCGCTCATAGGATGTGGAGGAGTTGTCACCGTCTATGACAACAAGTGTTGTAGAAATGCCAGAAAATGTTTATGTGATCGCATGTGCCTTTTCATACGTGGGAGCATGTGTGGGGCTGCTTCAGGATGAATCAGGTGCATCTGATGTTTGATCAAGTTTCTGATAGTCTTGAATTTCCTAGGTATCTTTTCTAAGAACTGTCATGGAAGGATTCGAAGACATGATACTAACACCAACTGATACTACTGGCACAGACAAGTGATTTGGTGGTACCAAAGATTCAAATTTCACAGTGATTTTCTGCTGGAATCCCCGATCAATGTAACAGCCCCCGAGTGATTCATATGGAGATCTGCCCTTGGCTATTCAGTATTTTGGAGAGATTCTTAGCATATTGGCTTGACTCCCCCAGATTAATTAGACACCATGTCATGCCCCTTGATTATGAAAGGCATGTTATTTGGAATGTTTTTTCCGTCTGAGGTGATTCTGTCCATTGAGGGGGTCTTCGTTACCTGAATATTTGTTGTGTGAATTTCTATTCCATTTGAACAATTAACCATATGCAAACAATGTCATTTAAAGAATGCAAAGCTTATGTCTGTCTTGAAATTTTTTGAAAATGCATTTTTTGTAGTAAAACAAAATTTGCAAGAATGTGATATTAACTCATGGTTTATAGCAAACCTTACAGGAGTCAGGATACCTTTGTAATAGTATGCTCTCGAAATAACCCATGCTTCAGCTAGGACTTTTAAGGGTTATAACGTGGCCTAGTTTACGGTTCAACAAACAAAGGATAAAGGCTCAAATTTTATTTGTACCCAACCCATTCTTCGTGATATTCTTCAGTCCTATGCTCAGTTAATTGTGCATTTAGAATCCCAGTTGAGTTCTGGAATGTTGGCCCCGATATTCTGGTTATGGTTCAGAAATTGAACGTTTGTTTGAGAAGGCAGTCATTTTTGTGACCTTTTCTTTTTGTTGAGGATTTGTAGGACCTCTTCCTTTTTTGATTTTGCTATCCCTGTCTTTTACCTGAATTGTTTCTTTTGTGATTACAGCCAGCGGGATGCCCCAGTTTTTTCTTAAGTCTCCTTCATAGGTTTTGACTTAACGGGCTTTTATTTTGAGAGATAATGACTGCCTATTCTTAATGATTATGTGGAACCATCACCATCTTTTGGAGAGAATCTTCTACACTATTTGTCGTGTATGAAGGGAAAGCTTGCGACTGAATGCACATCTGAATTAACTGAGAAAACTACCCTGCCCTAGGTTATGATTAAGGGTTTTAATTTGTGTGAAAAGAAAACTCCTACTTCTTAGGCTCAAAGGGGTTGACTAAGGATTATTTTCCTTATAACTCCACTATTTAATATTTGAAACAACGTTTGTACTTCGTCAGCGGGGTCTGTTCAAAAGCATACTCTATAGATTGTGGTATTGTTCTCGTTATCCTTCCTCTAAAGGCTTAGAGCTTTTAATCAAGAGTTGAATATCATAAAAGCGAAGTAAGAAAGCAGTTTAAGCATAATGAAAACAAATTAATTCAAGACAAACATGTGCAATGCATTAATGAAATAACAAAGTTTGACATGAACACAATTGTTTCAACAAACATAGAAAATACAACTTGAGAATTCAAATGAACAAAAATGCTCTCAATCCTGGCCATGATTTGGCATGGGAGCAGTGATTACGTTGGGAGTCTCAGGAGGGTCGAACTCAATCTCCTTGGCGTCAATCATATATTGAATCTTGTATTTCAGTGCCTAACAATCATTAGTATCATGCCCAGGACTTCCAGAATGATAGGCACACCTTGCATTAGGATTGTAGTTAGGAGAAGAAGTCTTAGGGTTTGGATGAGGTCCTATCAACGTAATCAAAATCATCCTCAAAATATGTTGTAATGCTTGAGACAGCAGCATGTTGATCTTGGTAAACTATCTCTTAGGCTCGTCTTGCCTTCGCTGATTACCCCGTTGTTGTGGTTGTTACATGCGTGCCGAATTAGAGACCAGCACTGCCCCTACAGATTGGTGGTAGTCTGCCTTATTACGACCCTTCTGGCCATACACAACATTGTCTTCCCTCTTACCAGCAAATGGCTTCTTCTGAGTATTAGAAGATGCAGCCATCGGGATCTTCCCACTCTTGATACAACTTTTGATCCTTTCTCCAGTCAGAACCATCTCTATGAACCCATATGAGGAACTCCCAATCAGCAGATTAAAGAACGGGCCTGTCAGAGTACCTATGAACATGTCTACCATTTCCCGATCATTAAGAGGAGGTTGTACACTGCCAGCTAGATCCCTCCATTTCTGGCCATATTCCTTGAAGCCTTCGCTAGAACCCATAGACATGCTTTGAAGTTGTGTACGAGTTGGAGCGAGGTCAACATTGTATTGGTACTGCTTGTGGAAAGCAGCAGCCAAGTCTTCCCAGGTATGAATTTTTATTCTTTCTAGCTGATAGAACCACTCCAGTTGCATGCCAGATAAACTTTCTTGGAAGAAATGGACCCATAACTTCCGGTCAGCAGTGTGGGGCTGGATCTTCCTCACATAGGACCATAAGTGCAACTTAGGGCAAGAGACATCGTCATACTTAGCAAATGTGGGAACCTTGAACTTTAGTGGGATGACCACTCCAGGAACCAGCCCTAACTCTTCAAAGTCCAAGCCAGGTACCTGCTTAATCTCCATAGCATTGAGACGATCCTCCAGTTGTTTATATTTATCGTCAGCAGGAGGATATTGTTCCTCAGAGTAATCATCTTCTTCTTCATCAGCCTCAGGTTTGTTGACTTCTTCATGATTATCCCCTTCGTTTGATGGAGTTGTGAGATCTAGAGCTCGTGTAACCGATCCTATGAGTCTTCTTCCCATATTCAAGATGCCAACCATTTTCTTTGCCTTCTTCTTCTTCTCTTTGATGACGAGAGATTTCAGTTCTTCCAGCCCCTGGGCCAAAGCCATGAACATTTGTTGGAACTGAACGTTTTGAGCTTGAAGGTCTTTTACTGTTTGTTCAAGGGCCATTTCTTTTACTGAAATAAACAGCGAAAAGATGAGAAACCTATACTGGAAGACCTGTTATGAAATGACATGCATGCAATGTTTTCAAGGATCTCGCGGGGTAAACAAGAAAATTCCAGAAGTTGAAATTTGCAGCTTTGATTGAATAACTTCATATTGTTGAGTGTCCTTCTACGAGAGTCAAGCTCACCATATCAAGTGGGTCATATCCCCTGACTTAAGTTGTTGAGTTTTGATATTTTGACGACATTGGCTAGAGGAAAATAAATCCCCTTGCCCCTTGCTAGACGTCTGATTTATCATAACCTGCATTACAAACCCTTTAGATCCCTGAAATTATTAAGGAAATGTTGTGGCATGATGTTATGATGTGTATGTTATGCGTTAAGAAAAAGTGTAAGGTGATGAATACAAGTGAGTCTAAGAAGTCCTGGTTACTGGATAATGACTATAAACAAATCCTGCAAGGAGATCATGTTGTTAGATAAAAACCTTGCAAGTAGCTCAAGTTGAAAGCAAACAAATCACACAAGCAGCCTTAGGTTTAGGCTTGCATGGGGTTTGTAGGTAAGTACCCTCTTGAAATTTAGTTGGCTCAATCTGTCCTAGAAATAGTAATCGGGTTCTAAGGGATCTCAATATCACTGATCTTTCCCACAAGTTTCATTCCGATCGACAACTGACTTGCCACCAAACAAAACTCGGGAGTCAAATCTTAATGAGTGTAGTATGAGTATCAACCGACTTAGGACTATACCAAAGACAACTATCTCACTACTTCCTAATGGCCAAGTTGGTCAATTAAAGGTTCTAAGGTCAGTTGATGCTTTATGACACCACGCAGCGGCCCCGTATTCTCCTTGATTACTCAAGGGCTACCGGTACCAACCAAAGTGTCACATCAATGTAGCTATCGCTTCAACCGTGTTGGTATACCCTGCACAGTTTCCACGATCTATTGCTACTTACGTAAAAGGTGCCTCAGATCCGAGTGTAGGATCTATAGTAACTCAAACAAAGCGCTCAAAAGTAAAGCAATCAAAGCACACAAAACAATTAAATAATGAACTAACTCTAAGGTAACCCCACTTTTTGTATTCCCCAGCAGAGTTGCCAGTTCTGTGATACGGTGGAAGAATCGACTTTTTATACTGGTTTTGCATTTTGTATTCGCAAATGTTACGGTAAGCAAGAGTCGCCACCGACTTTTCTTTTATCCAAATTAAGGAAAGGGTGAAAAGAACAGAAAAAGACCTTTTCGAGAATTTTCTGAGTAAGGGGGGTAGATTGTGGAAAGGGAAGATGTTAGCACCCTTTCCATCTGTAGTTTTCTATGATCTCTTAGATGCTTAGCTCATGTTTTAAAAATTGCTTGTGCTTTGTGTGTTTTGAAAAAATCATTTTGAAAATGCCTTAGTGTGGCGCTTCACTTTATGATAACTCTTGTAGCAGTCCTCAAGAGTGTTAACAAAGCGAATATTTTTGAAAGTGTTTTGAAATGTTTTGTGTAAGTGTGAAAGTTTTGTTTTTGAGCAAGCATCTATGAACTATCTACTTATACTCAAAAGGTTTATTCTTTTCCCCCTATCCTTTAGACAACACTATCCTACTATTAGTAAGTAGGTAGCTCAATCGTTGGATATTGAGGGACAATCGAAGGGACGTACAGTCATAAAGGCAACATGTGGAGACGCTTTAGAAATTTTGTCTAGGGACTAGATCATTTATCGAAAGGCAACATTGTAGGGTCATCGAGGGACTATGATCTTTGATTTACGGGTCTTTGCTAAAGCGTCCCTGTTTCGAGGGACATGACTGTTTTTTTCCAAAAGGCAACCAAAGTGGGCGTACCCTAGAGGTGTATGTGTGCAATGTGTGCTTGTTTCAGTTATTTGTCTTTGAATTTAAGTTTGCTAGAACTTTGTTTTCAGTCTTTCCATACAAGCCTAATTACTAACAGTTAATATCTTACAGAAATTTAAAGTGCGAGAATTATAAATCCTACGTTATCACAATGCTTCGGGGAAGGGGTATTTACATGTCCAAATGGGGAAACAAAAAGTAAAAAGTCCTAAATTTAATTATTACAACCTTTTACAATTACATAAATATAAAATGAACGAAATTTAAAATGGACGCGTGAATATGGAAAGCGAGGTAAGCCCTAAAATAATTCTACATACTTAGCACTTTTTTGTCATTTTTATTAAGAAAAATAATTAAATTAAAAAAAATAATTTTAACTAAATAAAGAAAATAGTGCTAAATAAGATGCAATTAAAACTAATCAAAAGGAAACTAATTCTAACATTTTTTGGATTTTTATTATTGAGGAAAAGAATTGAAATGATTAAGTCTAAGTTCTAATTGATTTTAAATTACTTGAAATAAATCAAAATATAATTAATTAACTTGCACAAATTAAATTTAATTATATATAAAAAAACCTAAATCTATTTTTTTATTTTATGATTAAATAAAAATGATTTTGAAAAAAGTAAATATAAAAAGAAGTAAATAAAGAAACCTGGCGTTAGTTTTGGCTAAAGGTTTCTGAATTTTGCGTTTCAAGACAAGCTTCCGATCGGTGTTGAGAATGGCATCTCATGAACCAGGCCTCAAAACTTACATGCTTCATGTCCAACCTGCTCTATGTACGACTAGAAACATGTATGCAAGCGTCAAATAGATTAATAAATGCAGATTAACAAGATTAGATTTGAATAAACTATACCGAACGATGCAACTTGTATGGACGACTCGGGCGCGCTCCAAGCCAAGGTGAGGAATGGAAATGACTCCTAGGGACCTCAGGAGTGCAAAGATGGCACGAGATTGGATGGAGGAAAGCTGAAGATCAGGTTTTCAATTTTCACAACTTTTGAACGATTTTTAGAATTTTGAGAGAGCTTTGTGAAGAGCTTTTGAAGAGATTTTTGAAGAGTAATTGTGTTCCCCTTTGCATATGGTTTTCTTATTCTTATATAGAGGTATGAATGAGGCAACATAAATGTCAAGTAATCAATTAATCAAGCTATCGTAAAACAAAAATCAAACATATTGAAAAGTTTCCATTTTTTGAGTTTGTTCTTGCCATTTTTGAAGATCCTTGTCTCTTTTTGAATGTTAAATGAACCTGGACCATTTGGATGTATCTTGCAGAAAAATATAGCCCTTCTAATAGATCAAATCAAACTCAAATGTCATGGTTCATTATTCTTTGTATTTTTATTTAATTTATTTGATTTAATTCATATTTAAATAAATAAAAATTCAAATAAATAGAAATAAAAATCAAAATAGTGCGTGGTTAGGTTTAGAGGTCCTTGGTTATGTCATAAACATGTTTGAACCCTAAAAGTTGGGTCCATTAACTTAAAAATGCAATTTTGCTCAAAGTTGACTTCATGCATTTTTTCACAAATTTGCCTAACTTGTGCAAACCATAACTTGCACAATTTTCATCTTTTGGAGATGATATTGGACTTTTTGGAAATCCCAAGATGTCCTATAAAATCTCTATGTTGATCATTTTTTCTTTTGAAGACATTATCTTGATGTAAGTTATCTTGACAAAAAGTGTCTTTTGTTGACTTTTTGAAAATGACTTGTAATGTATGAGCTTGTATCTTTCAAATGGTGCATTTCTTGAACATGAGGATAAAAGTGAAGTTGTAGGTAATTGGATTCTCTTAAAAATGAGGTTTTTTTAGGGGTAAATGGATGAAGTATGTAAAAGTTATGCCTGGTCAAAGTTCAATTGACTTTTCCTAGGAAACCTTAATTTAGCAAATCTTGACTTTTGATGATCTATGGACTTTCCTTTAGGAATCATGATTAATCCTTGATTAAATGATGAATATCACTTAAAAATGTTGATTTTGACCAAAAATCTTGAAGTTTGACTGTATATAGGCCACAGTTGACTTTTGACCTAATACAGTTGATTTTCAGGCATTTGAGCAATTGACTGAGCAAACTTGGAGTGGAATGCATGAAATTTGTCATGGACAATCTTGAAGGCATATTAGGACCATGGCAAAAAAATTTGACCTTTGGAGCTTACACATCTTGATGAAAAGTGAAACCCTAGTTAGAGGTTCATTGCTTAGGAGGAGAGTTTGTCTGATCAATTCTTGGTCAACCTTGAGCAATTGAGGACCTCTAGAAGCATGTCTTGAGTGAAAATGGGAGGGAAAATTTTGGGGTACAACACTTGCTCATGACTAAAAAACCATTTTTCACACCAACACTTTCAATTGAAACCTTTTCAAAAGTCAAAACTCTTTGTACGCATTCTTATAGAGACGAGAATCATTACAAAGGCGCTTTTCAAAATCACTTTCAAAAAACATCTTCCACAACAAACACATCTTTGAACTATTTTCAAAACCAACACCTTGTACGCATTCTTATAGAGACAAGAATCATTACAAATACGTTTTCAAAATATTTTCAAACCCACACCACAAGCACATTTTCAAACAAAGCAAGTGATCTAGCAAGCAACTAAGAGCCGTAGATAACTACAGATGAAAAGGGTGCTAACACCTTCCCTTTTCATAACCTACCCCCCGAACTCAAGAAAACATCTCTAAAGGTCTTTCCTGTTCTTTTCACCCTTTCCTTATTTGGATAAAATAAAAGTCGGTGGCGACTCTTACTATCCGTAACAATTGCGATCAAATGCAAAACACCCAAGTCAGTTCTCCCACTGTATTACACTCGCCTCCAGCTGGCCATTTAAGATGGTGCGGCCAATGTTAAAGGTTCTTTCAAAAATGTTGTGGAGCAGCTCTGAGTATTGAACCTTGGTGTGGAGCTGAACACTGTTGGGATGGGAATCCTCTACTATGTGGATGACGACTAAATTGTGGTTCTTGAGTTTCTCAAGGGTGCAGAGGAAGTGTTGGTCTAGGAGCCTTCCCAGAGAGAGTTTGTTCTCGAGGATATGTCTCAGCTTGATGTTTGACTGTTTTACTTCCCTCTTTTGTTCTGGCCTCCGTGCCATATTTGATGTAATTTTTTGGGGGGGGATTTTGCCCATTTATGTACTTTTCAAAAAATCGTGGTCCTCGTGGCCACATGTTCGTATTTTTAGAAGGGGGCTTCGGGCCCCCTTTATGTAATATCTCTGATAACTGTGGCCTTTGTGGTCTCCTTTTGAATCTTTCGACTGTGGTGGTCGTTTATTTCAATCGGCATCGTTTAAGTGTTTTTCACTTTGTCCATGCATGATTTATTAATCATTGTAAAAAGGTAGCATGTTTGAATGCTCGTCTACTTGAGACATTATATTTTGCTTAAGAATTTTTAGGGGGTTCGCTTGTTAATCATTATGGTTTTCAAGTGAGGGGAACTGGTTGAACGACCAGGGTTATTTTTGGGCAAGGGCCGGAACTCGGGTCTCATTTGGGACTTGAGCTCGGCGGAATGAACTTCCCATTGCAAGTTGGGTGTTTTGCCATCATGGTACGATGATAATATAGCTCGTTTGAGTTTTCCATGTCGGGCTAAGAATATGCTCGTTAAAAGAGTGAAGACTTGCCTTTTCATTTAATTTGGAGTGCCATGCTTGTACCTTCATGGTCGGGACTAATGTGCCCGTTATTTTGATGGAGCACGCCGACTGTTTTAGTGCCTTAACTATAATATTGTTTAAGTTTTTCGGTGTTTCAAAGTCGATCAAGTTGTTCCCCATTTAATTTTTCCAAGTAATAGGCCCTGGTCCCCGTTTTTGTATAGACGCGGTAGGGGCCTTCCCAGTTTACGGTGATCTTGCCCTCACGAGACTTTTTATGATTTCTCTTGAGGACTAGGCTTCCGAATTTGAATTCTCGCTGTATGAATTTGGTGTTGTATCTTATGGCAATTTTTTGTTTGAGAGAGGCCTCTCGTAAGGCTTCTCCGGTTTAGACTTCCTTGACAAGGTCGAGCTCTTATTGTAAGGCCTCGTCATTCATTTCTATGTCAAGGGGCGCTTCAGTCCGTCTTAACGGTTCTCTGATTTCGATGGGGATGAAAGCCTCGATTCCATATGCCATTCAGAAAGGAGTCTCCCCGATTGATGAGTGATATGTTGTTCGATAGCCCCAGAGCACGTTGTATAGCTCATCGACCCATTGTTTATTAGTTTCGTCTAGTCTTCGTTTGAGACCTTGTAGGATTACCATGTTTACAGCCTCAGCCTGCACATTCATTTGTGGATGTTTGATGGAGTCGAAGTGCTGGATGGTGCCTAACTTAGCAACGAATTCTTGGAATTTATTATCCGTGAATTGCATTCTGTTGTCAGTGACAATGGCCTGGGGTACGCTGAATCTGGCGAGGATGTTTCTATTATATAAATGAAGGACGTTTTTCATTGTGATTCTGGTTAATGCTTCTTCCTCTATCCACTTGGTGAAGTAGTCGACGACCACCATTAAGTATTTGTTTTGGTTAGTCCCCACCATAAATGGTCTGAGGAGATCCATTACCCACCACGCGAAAGGCCAGAGGGATGAGAGGGATTAGAGCTTGTTTGGAGGTGTTAAGTGCATATCCCATGATGCTGGAATTTGTCTCATTTCTTCACATGCTCTTAGGCGTCTTTATGCATGGTAGGCCAGTAGTATCATGCTTGCAATGCTTTCTTAACGAGGGACTTTCTGCCCATGTGTTAGGCGTTGGTTCCCTCGTGGATCTCACGTAGGATGTGGGAGACCTTCCTTTCTTTGACGCACTTGAGGAGAGGGATGGAGAATCCTCTCCTATACAATTTTCCTTCGACCAGAATGTAGGATCAGGCTCTTCGCTTGACTATGTTGGCTTTCTTCGGATCGGTCGGAAGCTCCCCCCTTCGTGAGGTAGTTGTATACCGGGGTCATCCAACAGTTGTTGTTGCGGATGGCGATCACCTATAGAGTCGGGGGAAGTTTTTCGATGCTTGGTCGTGGAAGTATCTCCTGTATTACTGATTTCTTCCCTCTTTTCTTCTTTGTACTGGCCAATTTTGACAAGATATCATCTCGAGAATTGTGTCCACGGGGAACATGTTGTACGTTCGTAAAGCTGAATTCTTTCACTTTTTCTCTGACTAGAGTCCAGTATTCTGAAATTTGGTCGTTCTTGACCTGGTATTTTCCTTGTACTTGGGAGACAACGAGCTGGGAGTCTGTGAAGATATTCACTTCCTCGGCCCCCAATTCTTCGGCTAGGTGGAGTCTTGCGAGGAGAGATTCATATTCTACTTGGTTGTTCGAGGTCGGGAAAGATAGTGCAAAAGAGACCTCAACCGGTATCCCTTCTTCGTTTTCTAATACGATTCCTGCTCCACTTCTAGTGGAGCTGGAAGCTCCATTCATGAATACGGTCCACTTGTGCGAACTACTCGTGGGGGCTGAGAAGGTCATCTCTGCTACGAAGTCGGCTAGCACCTGCGCCTTAAGGGTTTTTCTTCTCTAACACTTGATGTCAAATTCAGAGAGTTCTAATGACCATTTTAGGATCCTGCCCGCCATAACAGGTTGAACGAGCAACTATTTTATTGGGCACTTTGTCCGGACGATAATGGTGTGGGGAAAAAATAGTGCCTTAGCCTCCTCGCTGCATTGATGAGCACCAAGGATACTTTCTTGATCTGTTAGTATCTTACTTCAGGGCCTTGTAAGGCTTTGCTCGTAAATTAGATGGGTTTCTGCCCCTCGACGGTCTCCCGAATGAGAGCAGCGCTAACAGCCTCGGATGCTACAGCCAAATAGAGGTAGAGAATCTCTTTATTATCTGGTCTCAAAAGGACCGGTGGTTAATATGATTACCGTTTAAGATGGAGGAGGGTGTGCTCGCATTCCTTGGTCCATTCAAAAGCGGCCTCTTTATGAAGAAGTTTAAAAAGGGCAACGCGTGCTGGGCAGATTTTGCCACAAAACGGGATAACGAGGTCAGTATCCCGTTTAGGGTCTGGATCGATTTTTTAGAGTTCGGCGTTGGGAGCTCGGAGAATGCTCAACATTTGTCGGGGTTGGCTTTGATTCCTTGTTCTGTGAGGTAGAAGCCGAGGAATTTTCCCACCGCACTCTGAAGGTGCACTTATCAGGATTGAATCACATTTTGACTCTCCTTGTCTGGTCGAAAACATTTCTAAGGTGGAGCGCGTGATCAGTTTCCTCTTGGGATTTCACGACAATGTTGTCTATGTATACTTTGAGCATGTATCTGATTTCTCCTCGGAAAACCTTGTTAATTACACGCTGATAGGTAGCGCCCGCGTTTTTCAGACCGAAAGGCATTACATTGTAGTAATAGTTGCCTGATTCGGTCATGAAGACCGTATTTTTTGTCCATTTTAGCCATGGGGATCTAGTTGAACCAAGAATATGCATCCATGAACGAAAGTAATTTAAAACTTCAGAATTGTTGACCAATTTATCTATACTAGAGAGGGGTAAGCATCTTTAGGGAGAGCCTTATTAAGATCAGTATAATCAGAGCACATGCGCCATTTTCCATTACTATTTTTTTAAAGAACTATATTAGAGAGTCACGTTATATACTTAGCTTTAGAAATAAATTTTACCTCTAGGAGGTCCTTGACGGCCTGCTCGGCAGTCTCGGTTTTCTCTAGGGACTGCCAGCGCCTACGCTGAGCAACTTCCTTGAGGGAAAGATCTATTGTCAAGTGGATACAAGTTATCTTCGAGTCTAGTCTGGGCATCTCTGTTACGCAATAGGAGAACAAGTACATGTTCTCCTTCAAGCACGCCTTCAGCTGCCTCTTTGTTAAGTCGAGGAGGTCAGCGTCGATCTTAAATCCTTTGGAGGGGTCACTGCCCAGGGGAATAATCTCAAATTCTCCATCTAGGATTGGACACATAGGATCTGTAGATTCACCCATGCTCGTTGATGGGCCTTTTGCGTCAAGCATGGGTTCTTTCCCCTTCTTCTTTTGTTCTCTATGTTCCTCCTTTGTAAAGCGGCTTCCTAGGTCGACCCTATCAACATGGGGCAGAGACTTTGGTTCTTCAGAGCTTTGGGGAGAGCAGGTTTATTGGGTGTTATGAGTTGAATACTCATGGAGATCAATACTTTTGTAGTTGCTTCAAAACATCTCCTGGCATCCTGAATGTCTCTGTGCAGGGTGGCGACGAGGCTGACGGCGATGTAGTACTTCATTTTGAGGTGCACCGTGAAGGGCACTGCTATTAGTTCGGCCAAGGTGGGCCTCCAAAATATGAATTGATATAATGACAGGCATTCTATCACGAGGAATTGGGTTTTGATAGATCTGGCCATCACCCCTACTTCGAAAGTAACGATCAATTTGATATATCCCCAAGGTTTGGTGACAGAACCATTGAACTATTGGAAATCAAAGCCCACATAGGGGGTCAGGCGTGTCTCATTCAGGTGTAAGGTGGTGAACAACTGTGAATACATTATATCTACCGAGCTTCCCTAGTCGACTAGAATGTGCCTACCATCAAAGTTAGCCATGCGAGCTCGTACGAGCAATGGGATGCTAGAATTGGGGGATCCTTCAGGCAACTCCTCCCAATAGAATGCGAGGGGGTGAGCCCCTGAACTTGTCAAGGGTGGCACTCATGTTAGATTTATCCTCGATTAACTGCTTAAATCTTCTCTTCACCGAGCCTACAATACATTTGTTAAAACCACCACCCGAAATGACCATTGCTGCTGGGAACGACTCCTAAAGACAGTGCGATGAGAAGTATAGGGGAACTTCCTCCATGTAGGGGAAATAGAAATCTTCTAGCCTCGTGATGCTCATGGCGACGGGCATGAGAGGTTTATTCGAGGATGCCTCTATTCTCATACCTATTTGGACTCGGAAGCGCCTTCCCGGGGAGACTCATTCTTTCTTTATTGTTTAAGATGCCCGTCCCAAATGAGGATCTAAATGGAATCCTTGAGGTGGATGTTTCGGTGACTTTTACGAAACCTACAATACTTGTTTTTGTCCTTCCATGGCTTGGACGACATTTGTCGGAGGAAGTGAACCCCAACTTGCTTGAATTCTACATTCATGAAGTCAGTCAGGATCTTCTCGCACGAGACATTAAGGGGAGTATAGTCGTGGAAGAAACTAGGTGGACCCTTGTAGTCTTGAGACTTTCGAGAATTGTCCTCTCTTCTCTTTTCTCCTTCTAGACGAGATGTCGAGGGCTCTTCGTTCTTTGAGGCTTTTGCATTCTTTTTATGTCGTGAGTCCCGCGCGTTATTGGCTGCCTCATTCTCCTCATACTGGATGTATGCCTGTGCTTTGAGCAGGAGAGTATCCAGGGTGGTTGGTGATTCGATGCCAATTGCCTTGGAAAAGTCACTGCACGAACGAAGCCCGCGTTCGACGAGATACTTTTTCATGTCATCGGTTGTGGATACTTGTACGGCTTCCTGGTTGAAGCGTTCAATATATGCCCGTAGAGACTCATCCCTTCCTTGGATGATCGCCTCCAGGGATGCTTCTGACTTTGGATGTCGATAAGACGGTGTAAAGTACCTAGAAAATTGTCTTCCCATGTTCTTCCATGATGTGATGGATTCATCGAGAAGGCTCTTGTACCATACCATGCCCCATTTCCTGAGAGTTGTAGGAAAGAGTCGACATTTGATCGCTCTGCAGACTCCTCTATAGTCGAGCAGTGCGTCAATTTTTTTTGATGTGCTCTTCAGGGTCGGTCGTTCCATCGTAGGTTCCCAGGTGGGGAGGTTTCTCTAGACTGACAGGGAGTGTGGTCTCCATGATTTCTCTTGATAACGGGCCACGAGGCTTGTCGTTGTCTCTTCTATCAGGAGATGGTGATGGAGAATGGTGATCCCTTCCTCTTCGAAGGTTGTTGTGCCACCAGGGAGAGGTGCTCCTTCTTGGCTTGGGTGACAGTGAGTGGTCGCGGTCAAGTCTGTTATTCTTTGTCTTCATGGAGATGAGGAATGTTGATCTTTATGGGGAGGCGTGCGACCTTATTTCTTGATGAAAAAACCTCTTGTTTCTCCCGAGTAGGGGGAAGGCTGCGCCTTGGTGGAGATGGATTGTAAGAGTCATAACGACAGTGTCTCCGAGGATGAGACTTTGACTGCTTCTTCTCCCAAGCCCCAATCCTCTTGCTCTATTGCAGAATTGGGCTGTTGGTTTCATTGAGGGTAGCAAGCAGTGCTGCCATGGTTGGGTCAGCATTCAGAGAAATATAAATTGGCTATAGGACTTCTTGCAGCTCCTCGTTGGGGTTCTTGGACCTCTGATCGATTAAGAATTGGAGGTTGTCATGTTTAGCATCGATTGAGTCTGGGTATGTTGTCCGACCATCTTTGATATCAGGGATATCATCTAGGTGAGGAAGTTCTTGGCTCCCATCTGTCTTGTGGACATGAGAGAGTAAAATTTTGCCAGACAGATGATGGTCATCGTTATCAGCCATGATTTGAAAATATGAAGGTATCTTTGGTCTTCGATTTCGAGGAAGGTAGAAGACGGGGAAGATAGTTTCCCACAGACGACGCCAATAATCTTACCGATTGATCAGAACTTGAATGTGGACTTTGATGATGACGTCTACTTGGATGGAAATATGAGGAAAGGTGAGGGTGTACCTGCAAGGCACTCTGACAATCAAGTAAGAATGGGTGCAAAGAGATATAAGAAATATATTAGGGTTTTTAGTATGAAAATTGGATACCTTGCCTTCACGAGTGTGAGGGTTTATATAATACCCCCGACACATAGACATTGGTCCCTATTTTTGGATCTAGATATGTGAGTCCCCAAAATAGGTAACTTCCAGGAATTGGTAAAAACGAGCAGTCGTGCCCGTAACTAGCCATTGCATCGAGCAAGGATGAGATGACGGGAAGAAGTGTTTATGAGCGTTTCTTGAGCGCCTGCTTTTCGTGTATCGAGCAGACTAGGTAGCTGTCCGCACGGGAAAGCATGCGTTTTGGACATTGTTGGTCGTGTCGTTCGAGAGTGTTGTCGACAAGAGATGTTGGGCCAGCGTTATTGGGCCTTACCAAAGGTGGAAGCAGATTGGGCCAATTCTAGTCATTGGGCCAGTCCAGAAAAATTAGTAATTCTCAAAATCTTTGTTCTCAATAAACAAGAATATGCAATGATAGAAAAGGAAAAATTTCATTGATAATAAAAAAACAGGACAACAAAGATAATTATTCCACATATTCAAAATTCTCAGTCCACTCAACTTCAACAATATCCCTAACTATATCTAACTTAGAGAAAAGTTTAGAAAGAAATCTTCCATATAATATGAGGAAAGTCATTTCCTCTCGAGAGATGCTTATCATTTCCTTTAAAAATTTAAAAATAGTAAGAGGAAGATTGACTCTGGCGTTATAGGTTATGAAGTACAAGAGATGTTTGTCATCCCAGGTAAGTGTTTCTAGCCATTTCTCTCTTGGACGGAGATTTGAAACTAGAAGTTGATACCAAACTTTTTCAATTGGTAATTGTGATACAGTGGGAGAACTAACTTGAGGGTTTTGCGTTTTATCGCAAATGTTGTGGTTAGCAAGAGTCGCCACCGACTTTTCTTTTATCCAAAAGGAAAGGTGAAAAAGCACAGGAAAGACCTTTGAGATTGTTTCTTGAGTTCGGGGGGTAGATTATGAAAAGGGGAGGTATTAGCACCCTTTTCATCCATGGTTTTCCATGGGCTCTTAGTTACTTGCTAGATCACTTGCTTTTGTTGTTTGAAAAATGTGTTTCATATGATTTTGAAAGTATTTTGTAAAAGAGGCTATTCGTTTAGGAAATCTTTGTAATGATTCTCGTTCGTAAGAATGTATACAAAGATGTTTGTCTTTTGAAAATGTTTTCAATGTTTGTAAGATGTTTTTTGAAATATGTGTGTTTGTTTTGGAAAATAGCAAGGATAGTTGTTTGAAAATAGAGCAAGTAACTAGAAGTAATCTATCTACTCAAATGTCTTTCTTGTGCATTTTCTATTCCTTTGACATTGTTGTCTTATCATTGATTTGGTAAGCAACCCTATCTTTGGATGTAAACGGGACGGGCGTGGGTCATCTTATAACCATGATTAGCAATGTTTGCAAAGTATCTTGGCATTTTTGAGTGACCAAGATCATTTTGTAAGGAAACCTTGAATAGCGTCATCGAGGGACTATGATCTTATATTTGTTTATTTTTCCAAGATACTTCGCATGCATAATATGGCTATTTTTGTATAAGGCAACCAAATGGAGAGACCCTAAGGGTGCTTGTGTGCAAGTGCGTTATTTTCATGCTTTGATTTTGTCTTGCATTATGGTTTTCTATTTGCTTTATTTTGATCTTACCATACAAACCCTAATTACTAACACGGCATGTAAAGCGGTAAATTGCGTAATGTAAAGATTACTAAGCTATTACAACAATTTATGGGAGGGGGGAATACAAATTTGAATGGGGATTTGCAAGAATTTAAATCTAAATAAATTATTACAACCAAATTGAATTTGTACGAATATTAGAATAAACAAATACAATATTTAAACATGCAATATTATGTACATGTAAGAGAAAGATTTTGTTTTGTTTTTTGTGTGAAAAAAATTTTAACCTAATCCTAAAAATATAAGGAAAAAAAATTAATTCTTAAAAAAAAGTTTAACCCTAATTTCTATTTTTGAAAGAAAATAAGGTTCTTATATATATTATTATTATTATTATTATGTATTTTTGTATTTAAAAATAATAAATAATATTGTAAGTAAATATTTAGTTTTTACATGTGAAAATCAATATTTACAAATATGAAATAAAACAAATTAAACTAAACCTATTTTGTTTATGTTTACAAGTTTATTAAGAAAAATAATGAGTATATATTAAAGATAAAATATATTATTTATGTGAAAAATAAAATAAAATACAATATTATCATATTTATATTTTTAGGGTTTTTATATATTAAAGAAAATATTTAATAAACAAAAATGAAAACAAAAGTAAATAAATAAAATGTATGGAAATAGTTGGGCCAGGAGGTGCTGTAAGAAAACTGGGAGTAATATGTTAGTAAAAACACTCAGGCCCAAAGAAACAAGCCCAATCCTGCAAAAAACAACAAAAATGGAAAAAGTGTAAAAATCAAAAGGTAGCGCCAAGATTCGAACCCAGGACATGGGTCTCACCAGCATGCTACCTTGCCACTAGGGTGGCTATACATCCGTTGATTAATGTGAAACAAAAATAATATAACATGAAACGCTTCCATGGCCCTGTACTTCGTCTTCTTCCTCTAGCCAGTCAGATGCTCTGTAACTTTCTCATTTCTCCATGAAAATGAAAACTCATAACATGAATGTTGTAGCATTTTGTCTCACGATTCTAACCATATAAATCATGTAAGCTAACAATCAAAGATCAAGATTAATTTTAAAAGCCCTAAATCTAAACCTAATTTTTACAGGAATTTGAACTTCAAAATTCTCTCAACTTAGGCCAAATAAATGCAAGATATATACATGTACAGCTTCGTAGCAATGAGGTCTACATTGTTTATTCACAAATCGTGGCCAATGGATGCCTGTATGAAGAGATAGAAGTTGAGATTTTTACCTCTTTCAGTTGAAATCATGGATGGAGTTGGAGTGAGTTTTACGAAGGCCTGGTGATTGCTTGAGCTTGCTTGAACCTCCCTGAGTGTGTTCCAATCCTTGCCTTGCTCTGGAAGTGCCTGGAACTCTCTATCCAAGTCAACCTGCAAGCTTTGAAAACAAAAATGGCAGATGATGGAGAAGGAGTTACAGTATATGGATGAGGGTCTGGATCAGTTAGATATCAAGTAGGTAAGGTGTTTTGATGGTTAAGACTTGAAATGCACGAGCCAAATAAGAGATTGTTATGCTTATGCAAAAACTGCAAGTTTTGACAGTTTTTTGATGAAAGGGAGTTTGGGACTGTTTCAGGCCTCTAACAATTGTGTTTTCTGTTGTAATGTCTTTGTCTATTAGTATGGGATAGGTTTAAAGTTAGCTCTCCAACAGATTTGTGAGTTCTAGCCTTTTAGCACACTTTCTTGCTTTTGAAGCAAAGTGAAGGGACAAGGCTTTACCTGCTTGTACTGGCTTGTTTAGGGTTGGTATAAGTTCCATACAAGTTTCCTTAGGTCTGTGGTACTTGTATGTGCCAAGGAGACAGGTTCAATGCTCAAGATCTGTAAAATTTGCAAAAGTGAACCTTTTTCAAAATGGCAATGGCCACTTTATGCCATTTATGGAATTACAACTTGGACAATGTCTCTAGGGCTCGGATTAAAGCTTTGTCAACTGAGTAAGCATTAAATTATAGAGTAAGAAACAAGTTTGGTACCTGTAAAGCATGGATTAGGTAGCATAGGTACTGATTTGAAATTTGTTCTTCATGAAATGGCTTGAATCAAAAGTGAGAAATTGCCAACTTTATCTCTTTGATTCTCCTCACTCAAAAATGATATTGAGGAGTTCTTGGACATTTTGGAAATCTTGCAACATGCTCTATAACTCATCTTTGAAATGAATTTCAAGATACCTCTTGGAACTATGTGAAAAATTGTCATGAAGATAGGTCAAAAACCTGCCTAAATTAGGGCAAAATTTCACTAAGTTATTTGGTTCATAAGCATGTATTCACAAAATTATATCTTGAGATCCAAGCATCTTTATGGAAAAGTGTGTGAATCAAAGTTGTATATTTCATGGAGGTCTACAACTTTCATGTTGGGAACTTCCTTTGAATTATCTTGTATCATGGTGAAAAAATGGCCTAAAGTTGAGAAAAAATAAGAAATTTTCTATACTTAGAAAATTTTCTAAGTTAAGAAAATTTTCAATTTTAAACCCTAATCTTCAATCCTTGATTTCCTTATGAACAAGTTTCACATTTTGACATGTTTTGATGAATTGTGACCCTTGGCACTTGATTTTGACCAAAAAGTCAAAGTTTGACTTTTTAGTATACATTTGACTTTTGATCAGTTGACTGCAAATTTCATCTGTCTATCAATGAAATTGAAATGTTTTGAGCCATGTAATTAGGTCAAAATGAACCCTTTAAATCATGCTTCAAATAAATTAGTCATTTGCTAGGTCCAAAATCAGAAATTGCCCTTCCTCAGTCAAAACCCTAATTTTGACCATTTTGCCCTTTTGATGATTTGATCAAATTTCTTGAGGAATTGTGATCCAAACTTGATCAAATGATACATATAAGTTTAAAATGTTGATGTGGATCAAAAATTATGAAGTTTGACTATAAGTTGGCCATGGTTGACTTTTACCCCAATATAGCTGATTTTTAGGTCAACTGTCCAATTGACTGATTAAAAATGTGGTTCAAGGCTTTAAACTTGTCATGAGCAATCTTAGAGGTCCATAATGATGTTTGAAAGTCATATGAAGCATTGATAGTCCAAGAATCCTTTTGCAAACTCAAACCCTAATTCTGGGTTAACTGTGTAAGATGAGATGCCTTGAGCTGACTAAACCCTAATCCAGTCTTAAGTCAAAGAGATCTTTGTGAGAAAATTCTTGATAAATGAGAGGGAAAATTTTGGGGTACAACAGCTTCACCTGTTCAATCTTCTTAGACCAGAAGAGTTAGATTGACAAGTTTTGCCATTTGTGACTCGAAGGTGAAAGATGATTGGACACTAGAATGCCCATAAATTTGCACTCGACAATGTGATGGTAAGGGAATGGGCTTAAAGATGCCATTTGGAGAAGTGATAGAATCTTGTTAGAGATGGGCTTGTAGATTCCATCCAAGAATGTTTATTGAATTGTAAGTTGTAAGCTGAAAGAATGAATATCAGAATAGCGTCTGTATCTGAAGTGTATCCGTACTGTATCTGAAAGTTTAATGAGTATCAGAATGGCGTTTGTGTCTGGAGCGTATCCGTACTGTATCTGAAAGTTGAATGAGTATCAGAATGGCGTCCATATCTGAAGCGTATCCGTACTGTATCTGAAAGTTGAATGAGTATCAGAATGGCATCCGTGTCTGGAGCGTATCCGTACTGTATCTGAAAGTTGAATGAGTATCAGAATGACATCCGTGTCTGGAGCGTATTCGTACTGTATCTGAAGTCTGAATTTGAATGAGTGTCAGAATGGCATCTGTGTCTGGAGCGTATCTGAACTGTATCTGAAAGCATATTGTTAATGATAGTTGTTTAATCTTATCCTGAAAAGGGTAAAATGTTAGCTGAAACAAAGTTATATTGTATGGAATGTATGATGCAATGCATTTTCTTTATCAATGCTTATGATATGGGGATGTAATGTATGCGCATGTAAGCTGATTTGCTGTATTGTCGTCTGATTGAGAAAAATAAATCCCTGAATGTTGTTGAGGGTATGTTGAATTTCCATGTCTTGAAGTTGAAGTACTGACGAACTCTTGTTGAGAGAAGTAAATTTTGTTGTGAGGGTAATACCATGTACTGCCTGAGGGATCCTGAGAAATTTGACGATCTCTACTGGGGATTAATAATTTGAAATTTTAATTCCGCTGGGGATTTAAATGACGTATTTTGTGGATTTCCTATGGAATAGCCTAGAGACGTTTTCCTATCCTTCCAACCTATCAGTAATTATCTTTTTCATTATGGTTTATTTGTAAACAGTAGTTATGTTCAAATGCATATGTTCATTAATGAATCATTGGACGTTTTTGTAAATAAAACACAAGTGTAAAGAAAAAGACAAATAGTTTTCTATACTTTCAAAGAGATATCTCTGTATTTGACTTTGAATAAGTATTTTGTACAAGGGAGACAAACATTCTACTAAGATAATGGTGCCATAAAAACAGGAAAAATTTATACAAAGAAAGATAGCTATGTGTAATAATCCCATGGGGTTCCCATTCTGCTATAGCCTTCATGTCTCTGAATATCTTGTCTATTTGCCTTGTCCGAAGATTATTGAATTGATCAGAAACTCCGAGTTTGTCAGTGAAGGTCAAAGGTTGTCCGTAAGTGATCCGACGGGACATAGTCATACGCTTTAAATTCCCTAACTTTTGCCTAGACCGCCCTTTCGGGTTTTCAGCCCACCGGGAAACCCTTTTTTGTCCAAGTCGCCCTTTCGGGTTTTCAACTTTCCAGGTGTACAAATTTTTTTATTTATCCCTTATTTTTGCCCGAACCTTTTTGGTTCACTGGGATGCCCTTGTTTTTCCTAGGTGTGTCAACCTAGCGGGTCTCTTATGCGTAGTATCTTTTGACTATGTCCGTGTTCGCAGGGTGTGGTAGGTCGTCGCCGTCCATGGTGGTCAAGATCATTGCCCCACCGGAGAATATATTTTTGGTTACAAATGGTCCTTCATAGGTAGGAGTCCATTTGCCCCTGGGATCACTTTGTAGTAAATTAATACGTTTGATCACTAGATCCCCAACTTGATATACTTGGCATCTGACTTTCTTGTTGAAGTCCTTGATCATCTATTTTTGATACATTTGACCATGGCAAACAGCAGTAAGTCTCTTTTCGTCGATTAAGTTCAGTTGATCAAGTCGAGTCTGGATCCAATCATCTTCACTCAAACCTGCGTCCTTCATAATCCTTAGAGAGGGGATCTGAACCTCAATAAGCAAGACAACCTCCATGCCATATACCAAAGAATAGGGTGTTGCCCCAGTTGATGTTTGAGTCGTGGTACGGTACCCGTGGAGAGGAATGGTAGCATCTCATGCCAGTATTTGTATGTGACTGTCACCTTTTGTATGATCTTTTTAATGTTTTTATTTGCAGCTTCAACAACACCACTCATCTTTGGCTGATAAGGGGAAGAATTGTGATGCTAGATCTTGAATGTCTCGCACAAGGCAGTGATCATAGTATTGTTAATATTTGTACCATTGTCAGTGATGATCCTTTCTGGGATACCGTACCGGCAAATGAGATTTTTCTTGATGAAGCGGGCAACAACATGCCTAGTAACGAAAGCGAAGAAAGCTGCTTCAACCCACTTGGTAAAATAGTCAATGGCCACTAGGATGAAACGGTGTCCATTCGAAGCTGTAGGCTTGATCTCCCCAATCATATCAATTCCCCACATAGCAAAGGGCCAAGGAGCCGTCAAGACATTCAAAGGAACCGGAGGTATGTGCACCTTGTCAGCATAAAATTGACACTTATGACAAGCCCGAGAGTGTTCATAGCAATCTGCTTCCATGGTAGACCAATAATAGCCTTCCCTTAGGATTTTCTTTGCCATCGTATGCCCACTGGAATGAGTGCCAAAAGTACCTTCATGTAATCCAGCCATAATCTTTTCTGCTTCAATCTTATCCACACACCGGATCAGAATGGAGTCATGATTGCGTTTGTACAGGATGCCATTACTAAGGAAGAATTTAGCAGAGAATCTCCTTAAGAACTTCTTATCGTTGATTGAAGCTCCTTCTGGATATTCTTGAGCCTCGAGATACCTTTTAACTTCGTGAAACCAAGGTTGGTCCACTACCTCTTCAGTATTAATCTCGTGATAGTGTGTCGGTACATTCATTTGTTCGATGGTGATCTGGGGAGCTTAGTTATCCAAATTAAGTTTAAACATAGATGACATTGTGGCTAGAGCATCTGCTAGCTGATTTTCTTCTTGCGGGAAATGCTCGAAGGTAATCTCCTCAAAATGTGGTAGCAATGTCAAAACATGTTCTTTGTAAGGGATAAGATTTGGGTGTTTAGTGTCCCATTCTCCTTTGATCTGACTGATGACCAAAGCTGAATCTCCAAATACATCTAAGGAATTGATTCCCAAGTCTATGGCAGCTTTGAGACCAAAGATGCACGCTTCGTACTCTGTCATGTTGTTTGTACAGTTGAAGCAAAGTCTGGAAGTAAAGGGAGTATGACACCCTTCCAAAGATATGAGTACAACACCGATACCATTACCAAGTTCATTGGAGGCCCCATCAAAGAACAGGGTCCATCGTGATCTTTGTTCAGGTTCGTAATATGGTCTGATTTCTTCATAGTTGTCTAATGTTATGATGTCTTCATCCGGGAATTCAAACTTCATGGACTGATAATCTTCTACAGCTTGATGAGCGAGATGATCAGCTAGCACACTGCCCTTTATAGCCTTCTGGGTAGTGTATTGTATGTCATATTCTGTTAGGATCATCTGCCATCTAGCTATCCTCCCATACAGAGCAGGCTTCTCGAAGATGCATTTTATCGGATCCATCTTAGATATCAACAAGGTAGTATGAGTCAGCATATACTGTCTTAGCCGGCGAGCAGACCATTCCAAAGTGCAGCAAGTTTTCTCGAGCAGTGAATATCTGGTTTCACAGTCGGTAAACTTTTTGCTCAAGTAGTAAATAGCGTGCTCTTTTCGGCCAGACTCGTCATGCTGCCCCAATACACACCCCATTGAGTTTTCTAAAATAGTCAGATACATGATCAGTGGTCTTCCCTCGACTGGTGGCATCAAAACAGGAGGCTCTTGTAAATACTCTTTGATTTTGTCGAAATCAGTCTGGCATTCATCATTCCATTTGACTATTTGATCTTTCTTCAATAGTTTGAAGATTGGCTCACAAGTAGTTGTTAGGTGAGAAATGAATCTGGCAATATAGTTCAGGCGTCCCAAGAATCCTCTGACTTCCTTCACAATACGAGGAGTAGGCATTTCTTGTATCGCTTTAACCTTGGCATGATCGACCTCAATGCCTTTGTTACTGACGACAAAACCTAAAAGTTTACCGGACCATACTCCGAATGTACACTTGTTTGGGTTCAACCTTAGCTTGTACTTCTTCAACCTTTCAAACAACTTTTGCAAGTGATCAAGGTTCTCCTCTTCCGTTTGTGATCGGGCTATCATGTCGTCTACGTAAACCTCTATTTCATGATGTATCATATCATGAAACAAAGCTACTATGGCGCGCTGATAGGTGGCCCCAACATTCTTCAATCCGAATGGCATCACTTTGTAGCAGAATGTGCCCCACTGTGTGACAAATGTAGTTTTCTCCATTTCCTCAGGTGCCATTTTGATCTGGTTGTAACCTGAGAATCCGTCCATGAAGGAAAACACTTTGTGCTGGGCCGTATTGTCAATCAAGATGTCTATGTGGGGAAGTGGAAAATCATCTTTAGGGCTGGCTCTATTCAAATCTATATAGTCCACGCACATTCGCACTTTGTCGTCCTTTTTAGGCACGGGAACAATGTTGGCAACCCATTGGGGATAGGAAGGGACAGCCAAGAATCTGGCATTGAATTGTTTCATGACTTCCGCTTTGATCTTCTCTAACATGTCAGGTCTCATGCGGTGGACTTTTTGTTTTACTGGTGGACAGTCTTCTCTTGTTGGCAGACGATGTACCACAATGTCTGCATCAAGTCCCGGCATGTCTTCATATGACCAGGCGAAGATCTCAACATAATCATGCAACAGCTGAATCAGACGCTCCTTGACACTCGACTCTAGATTGGCACCCACCTTGATTTATTTTTTATCCTCCTCAGTACCCAAGTTGATTGTATCCACTGGTTCCTCATGAGGCTGAATAGCTCTTTCCTTTTGTTGTAGTAGTCTGGCCAGTTCCCCTGGTACTTTACAATCTTCATCACCTTCGTCTTCGGCTTGGTAGATTAGATCCTCAGATTTACAAAAGGCCATTGCAGTATTGTTGCCCATGGGATCCGGAATGAAGGGGTACCTGCATTTATGAGTGTGGGTGTGTGTAAGGGTATAGCCATCCTTAAAAAAATAAAATGTAAAAGAAAAACCATGAGCACCAAAAGTTTGTATGTGAAAAACGTCCATGATTCATTGAATGTCATATGAAGATGAAAATAAAAACCCTTATAAATGGACCGTTGTGCCTCGGGAAAGACACAAGGTTTTCAATGTGAGAATTATTTGTGAATATTACAAGTCCAACAGAAATGTAAAAGATAAATTATTGAGAGATGAAAGTTATTGGGACAAAGTCTTTGGCTTCCCAATTGCAAAGTCCTCCGTTGACAGTAGGAAATATCTAATCCTCCATGATGCAATCCTCTTCACCCTCTTCCACTGCATTGACCTCTCGGTTACTAATCTTCAATGGCGGCCCTCCAGCACGGCGCACAACCTTCTGAGAACTTAAAGTGAACCCTAAGCTAAACTTATCAGATTTATACGGAATATTTGGAAGTTGCCCCCAGATGGTGCATCCACCCTCCTCTACTACTGCCTTGGCGTCCTTCAGAGATGACATCCGGAGTGGAGGTCTTGTGATCTTGGGGATCTGGGATACCGTCTTGGTTACTACTACCTCTTGAGAGACTTCTTCGAAATGTTGAAAAGGAGTTTCAATGAATTCGCCGTCCAATTCCTCATACCGAAAAGAATTGAGGTGGCTAATCATATACTCTTCCTCTCTGTTGACAGTGATAATCTTTCCATGGACCGGGTATTTCAGCATTTGGTGTAGTGTGGAGGTGACAGCACCAGCATTATGGATCCATGGCCGTCCTAGCAGACAGGAGTAAGAGGGATGCATATCCATTACATAGAAGGTTGAGTTGAAAGTCTGAGTCCCAACCTTTATGCGGATGTCCACCTCCCCATGGACCATCCTCTTTGAGCCATCAAACGCTCTTACAATTATGTTACTGGGTTTCAACGTCAGTCCTTCGCAGTCCAATCTGTCGAGAGCTTTCTTCGGTAAAACGTTCAAAGATGAGTCGGTGTCCACCAAGACATGGGCAGGAGTTGTTCCTCTACATTCCACGGAGACATGTAATGCCTCGTTGTGCTTTCTTCCCCTTGGTGTCAGATCAGCATCGGAGAAACCTAGGCCATTATCGGCTATCAAACTGGCCACACAATCTTGAAATTGGTCAGCAGATGTCTCATGAGGCACATGGGTTGTCTTTAGAAACTTTACCAGGGCTTTTTCATGTGCCTCAGAACACAACAACAATTCTATCTTGGAGATCTTGGAGGGAGTTTGCCCCAACTGTTCAACTACTTCGTAGTCACTCTTCTTTATTATGCTCAGGATCTCCTCTATTTCCTTTTTGGAGGTTTCGGGAATAGTTAGTGGTTGAGCCTTCATCCGGACAGGCTCTTCTTGAATACTTTTTCCTCGAGTTTCAGCAGTTGGATTGTCAGTAGGAACAACGGCAGGGGTTGTGTCGTCTTTGTCAGTAGGAGCACTTGCAGATATTATTATTGGTACGGAGGTAACCTTTGGAACAGCCACGGGTCCAAAAACTGCCTTTGGAGGGGCAATTTCTGGAGAGAAAATTATACCGCTACGGGTAATCTTACTGGTTCCGGCAATATTGCTAATGTCGGAGTCTTCTTCTTTAGAGCTTATCTCTTTAGCGGCCAACCCATCTTGTTTAATACCATGGTAGTAGATGTCTCCACTATAATTCCACGGCACTGTTTTGTCTGATTCATACGGAACCGGCCCGGGCATTGTGATTATAAGAGGAGTAGTTTTTGGAACCAATGTAATCCTAACGGGTCTTTTGGGGACCCTGGAAGAATTGGCGGAGATGGTTATGATTGAAACGTCTTCAACAGGAACAGGTGAAACAGGAGTACTTTCAAACAGAATCTCTTGGTTGTTTATCAAGCGTTGAATGCATGTCTTCAACAAAGGGCAAACAGTTGGTGAGGATAAGCAAAGATGGCAGTCTTCATTACAACCCGGGAATACACCAGCTTTCAACAAGTTTATCTTAATGATTGGGAGCGGAGTCAAGATTTCATCAACTGTGGTAACAAATAAATCTTCTTATATTGCATTGGTGTTGTGACCATGCCTAGGCATAGGAGCAAAAATGACGTTTGGCTTCTCGGGTGCATCAAACTCAATCTCTTTTGCATCTATAAGGTCTTGAATTTTTTTTTCAGGGCCCAACAGTTGTTAGTGTCATGACCCGGACTTTCAGAATGATATGTGCATCTGGCATTTGGGTGATAATGAGGAGACGCAGTGTTGGGGTTCTTTTGAGCTTCTTTTAAAGTTGCCAGATTGGATTTTAGAAGATGCGGTAAAACCTGGGCTAGAGTCATATTGATTCTGGTGAATTGCCGAACTGGCCTTTCCACCCTTGGTTGGTTACTTCTTGGTTGATCAGATGTAGGCTTTGGGATCATAACGGCCCCTACCATTGGTCAGCATTCAGCTCTCCCTTGGTTCCTTTGTGGATAAACAGCAGATACCTCCTTCTTCTCAGTGAAAGGTTTTCTCACAGCTGTAGAGGCAGATGAATCCTTCTGAATCTTTCCACTTTTTATGCCAGCTTCCACCCTCTCTCCGGTTAGTATTAACTCAGTAAATCCAACAGATGAGCTCTCAATCAAATGGTTGAAGAAAGGGCCCGATAAAGTGCCTAAGAACATATCCACCAAATCCCTTTCAGACAAAGGGGGTTGTACTCTCCCAGCTAGATCTCTCCATTTCTACGTGTAATCTTTGAAACCCTCATTTGAAGCCATAGCCATACTCTAAAGTTGAGTACGGGTAGGCGCCAAATCTGTATTATACTGGTATTGTTTATAGAAAGTTGCGGCAAGATCTTCCCAGTTGTGGACGTCGGCCCTTTCCAATTGGTAAAACCAATCGAGTTGTGTTCCAGATAGGCTATCTTGGAAAAAATTCACCCATAGGTCTTTATCAGCGGAGTGCGGCTGGATCTTTCTCACATATGATCGGAGGTGCATCTTAGGACATGACACCCCATCATATTTTGCAAACAACGACACTTTGAACTTTGGTGGGATCACAATTCCCGACACTAGTCCCAATTCTTCAAAGTCTAGACCTGGTACCCTTTGTATTTCCATAGCATTCAAACGCTCTTCAAGATGTTTGTACTTATCATCCGCTGGAGGATATTGTTCCTTGGAGTAGTCTTCCTCTTCTTCCTCCTCTTCGGATTCTGATGGAACCGTTGTTTCCTTTCCTTTTCCTTCTCCTTCATCAGATGTTGCTGCGAAATTCAAGGTTCTTCTAGTTTGTCCTTGAAACCTTCTCCCGGTGATTACAACACCGGTTGGTTTCTTCTCTTTCTTCTTCTCCTCTTTGGCCAAAAGAGTCTTCAACTCCTCTTGCCCCTTGGCCAGGGTCATGAGTAACTGTTGAAACTGTGTGTTTTGAACTTGAAGATCTTTGACTGTTTGTTCGAGATCCATCTTACTGAAATAAACAGTAGGGAGATGAGGAAAATCGTTGCAAGAGACCTGTTTATGTTATGATGAATGATATGTTCACATGCAATGCTTTCAAGGATTTTTAAAAGATTCAAGTTCGTTTTAGACAAAAAGAAACACACGTTATATTAATAAAATGGAATTTGAGTACATCAATGTCCATTGGGCTAAATAATACAAAACTCTAAGATAAAAAAGCAGTGCGCATCCTCTTTGGTGCAATGTAGGCATTTAGAGTCTGCTCCTCATGAAGTAGCCTAGTGAGTTCCAAAACCTTCTTCTCGCTTGTGTAGAATTGGGCTTTGAAAGTATCTCGCTCTCCTTTGAGTTGTATCTAATCTATTTGTAGGTCTTCAAGAGATGTGGGCATGTCAGGATGTAGAATAGTGTATGGAACTTCTCCTTCCTTAACAGGCTCAATGATCACCAGGAGAATGGAAGGATAAGGCATCATAAGACTTTGAGCGCGGGTTCGTACCCACTTGAGGTAAGGCTCAAGAGGGATGGAATTCTTGTGTCCTAAAGTCTTTCTATCCACCTTGTTTAGCATCCTCTAAGTACGGATGAATCTCTGGCGAAGACCTTGATCGTCGTTCTCGTAGTCAAATACCAAGCCTTGAATCAACATCTCATGTGGGCCATCCCTTCGGGCATAACCAAACTGTCTTAGAGCTAAGCATGGGTTGTAGGTGATGCCTCCCCTAATTCCAAGTATAGGGACATTAGGGAATTCCCCACAATGGTCAACAATGATAACATTCTCCTTGGATCAGGAGCACCAATGAATATCTGAATGTTTGAGCGTCATTAACCTTTGTGACCACCTAGAACCTTGCTTATTCTTTAAAACTGATTGGGGAAGATGAGAAATAAACCATCTTGCCAGGAGAGGAGTGCAACACATAAGGACACCTCTTTTCCTCATTGTACGAGTGTGAAAAGAGTGCAGGATATCCCCTAGTAATATAGGCACCGGATTGCGTGACATGAAGATTTTGACGGCACTCACATCTATGAGTTGGTCAGGATTGGGGAACAAGAACATCCCATAGATGAGAAGAGCCATACTTTCCTCAAATGCTTGCAAGTCTAAGGAATTCCAACAGCTTTGGGCTTTCTCAACCAGGTACTTTGCTAAGAAGCCTTTGACACCACTTCTAGTTTCCCAATGAGTTGTAACATCAGATGAGTGCAAGTGCAGAGCTTAAGCAATATCTTCTGGATTTGGGTCTCTTTCCGTACCGTTGAAAGGTAGTTGATTGAGAATGGGAATCCTCAAGAGTTGAGATAATTCTTCCAAAGTAGGCACAAGCTGATAGTCGGGAAATGTGAAGCAATGGTGCAAAGGATCAAAGAACTGGAAGAGCACCTTCATCATATCCTCCTCTGTATTGGAGGTGACCAAGTTGAGTAGACGACCATGCCTCTCGGTGAATGGAGAGTTCTCAGGGATCCTTGAAGCTAGCTCCTTGAGTTGTGGAGGAATTCTTACAAGGTTGACTTAGACAGTTCTCCTGCGGAGTGAATCCATATCCTACAAAACAAGAACAAAGATGAATCTCCAAAATCCTTGAAATGGTTAGTGAATGCATATGATGTTCATGATATCCGTGATGTTATGCACAAGTATGTATATACAAGCAAAACAAACAAGTTCTTAGTTTAAGCTTGCATGGGGTTTTGTAGGTAAGTACCCCCTTGAAGTTTAGTTGGCTTAAACCTGTCCTAATAATAGTAACCGGGTTCTAAGGAGCTCAATATCACCGGATTGATTCCTTGGTCATTGTTTCAGCTCAAGCCTCTTTAATGGCAACCTAAATATCCCAAGAAACCAACCCTTAATGAGTGTAGTATCGAGTATCTACCAACTTCGGACTGCACCAAATCCGGTCATCTCACTACATCCTAAAGGCCAAGTTGGTCAAGTAAAGGGTTCTAGAAGTTAATTAGTGCTTCATGACATCACTCAACGGCCCCGTATTCTCTTTGATTGACTCAAAGGCTACCGGTACCCACAAATATGTCACACTAACATAGTTATTGCTTAGACCATGTCGGTATACCCCACACAGTTTCCACAACGTATTGCTATTCACCTATAATGTTTCCCAAATCCGGGTGGAGGATTTAAACCCAAACAAAGAACCATAATGTAAAGCAAACAAATCAAACAATGTAAGCAAATAAATGTGATCTATCCCTAAGGTAACCCCACTTTTTTTAACTCCCCAGCAGAGTCGCCAGTTCTGTGATACAGTGGGAGAACTAACTTGAGGGTTTTACGTTTTATCGCAAATGTTGCGGTTATCAAGAGTCGCCACCGACTTTTCTTTTATCCAAAAGGAAAGGTGAAAAAGCACAGGAAAGACCTTTGAGATTGTTTCTTGAGTTTGGGGGAGATTATGAAAAGGGAAGGTATTAGCACCCTTTTCATCCATGGTTTTCCATGGGCTCTTAGTTACTTTCTAGATCACTTGCTTTTGTTGTTTGAAAAATGTGTTTGGTATGATTTTGAAAGTATTTTGTAAAAGAGGTCATTCGTTTAGGCAATCTTTGTAATGATTCTCGTTCGTAAGAATGTATACAAAGATGTTTGTCTTTTAATAATGTTTTCAATGTTTGTAAGATGTTTTTTGAAATATGTGTGTTTGTTTTGGAAAATAGCAAGGATAGTTGTTTGAAAATAGAGCAAGTAACTAGAAGTAATCTATCTACTCAAATGTCTTTCTTGTGCATTTTCTATTCCTTTGACATTGTTGTCTTACCATTGATTTGGTAAGCAACCCTATCTTTGGATGTAAACGGGACGGTCGTGGGTCATCGTATAACCATGATTAGCAATGTTTGCAAAGTATCTTGGCATTTTTTAGGGACCAAGATCATTTTGTAAGGCAACCTTGAATAGCGTCATCGAGGGACTATGATCTTATATTTGTTTGTTTTGCCAAGATACTTCGCATGCGTAATATGGCTATTTTTGTATAAGGCAACCAAATAGAGAGACCCTAAGGGTGCTTGTGTGGAAGTGTGTTATTTCATGCTTTGATTTTGTCTTGCATTAGGATTTTCTATTTGCTTTGTTTTGATCTTACCATACAAACCCTAATTACTAACATGGCATGTAAAGTGGTAAATTGCGTAATGTAAAGATTACTAAGCTATTACAACAATTTATGGGAGGGGGAAATACAAATTTGAATGGGGATTTGCAAGAATGTAAATCTAAATAAATTATTACAACCAAATTGAATTTGTACGAATATTAGAATAAACAAATACAATATTTAAACATGCAATATTATGTACATGCAAGAGAAAGATTTTGTTTTGTTTTTTGTGTGAAAAGAAATTTTAACCTAATCCTAAAAATATAAGGAAAAGAAATTAATTCTTAAAAAAAAGTTTAACCCTAATTTCTATTTTTGAAAGAAAATAAGGTTCTTATATATATATATATATATATATATATATTTGTATTTAAAAATAATAAATAATATTGTAAGAAAATATTTAGTTTTTACATGTGAAAATAAATATTTACAACTATGAAATAAAATAAATTAAACTAAACCTATTTTGTTTATGTTTACAAGTTTATTAAAAAAAATAATTAGTATATATTGAAGATAAAATATATTATTTATGTGAAAAATAAAATAAAATGGAATATTATCATATTTATATTTTTAGGATTTTTATATATTAAAGAAAATATTTATTAAACAAAAATGAAAACAAAAATAAATAAATAAATGTATGGAAATAGTTGGGCCAGGAGGTGCTGTAAGGAAACTGGGAGTAATATGTTAGTAAAAACGCTCAGGCCCAAAGAAACAAGCCCAATCCTGCAAAAAATAGCAAAAATGGAAAAAATGGAAAAAGTATAAAAATCAAAAGGTAGCGCCAAGGTTCGAACCCAGAACATGGGTCTCACCAGCGCGCTACCTTGTCACTGGGGTGGCTATACATCCGTTGATTAACGTGAAATAAAAATAACATAACATGAAACGCTTTCATGGCCCTGTACTTCGTCTTCTTCCTCTAGCCAGCCAGATGCTCTGTAACTTTCTCATTTCTCCATGAAAATAAAAACTCATAACATGAATGTTGTAGCATTTTGTCTCACGATTCTAACCATATAAATCATGTAAGCTAACAATCAAAGATCAAGATGAATCTTAAAAGCCCTAAATTTAAACCTAATTTTTATAGGAATGTGAACTTCAAAATTCTCTCAACTTAGTCCAAATAAATGCAAGATATATACATGTACAACTTCCTAGCAATGAGGTCTACATTGTTTATTCACAAATCGTGGTCAATGGATGCATGTATGAAGAGATAGAAGTTGAGATTTTTACCTCTTTCAGTTGAAATCGTGGATGGAGTTGGAGTGAGTTTTATGAAGGCCTGATGATTGCTTGAGCTTGCTTGAACCTCCCTGAGTGTGTTCCAATCCTTGCCTTGCTCTAGAAGTGCCTGGAACTCTCTATCCAAGTCAACCTGCAAGCTTTGAAAACAAAAATGGCAGATGATGGAGAAGGATTTACAGTACAAGGATGAGGGTCTGGATCAATTAGATATCAAGTAGGTAAGGTGTTTTGATGGTTAAGACTTGAAACGCACGAGCCAAATGAGAGATTGTTATGCTTATGCAAAAACTGCAAGTTTTGACAGTATTTTGATGAAAGGGAGTTTGGGAGTGTTTCAGGCCTCTAATAATTGTGTTTTCTGTTGTAATGTCTTTGTGTATTAGTATGGGATAGGTTTAAAGTCAGCTCTCCAACAGATTTGTGAGTTCTGGCCTTTTGGCACACTTTCTTGCTTTTGAAGCAAAGTGAAGGGACAAGACTTTACCTGCTTGTACTGGCTTGTTTAAGGTTAGTATAAGTTCCATACAAGTTGCCTTAGGTCTGTAGTACTTGTATGTGCCATGGAGACAGGTTCAATGCTCAAGATTTTTAAAGTTTGCAAAAGTGAACCTTTTTCAAAATGGCAATGGCCACTTTATGCCATTTATGGAATTACAACTTGGAAAATGGCTCTAGGGCTTGGATTAAAGCTTTGTCAACTGAGTAAGCATTAAATTATGGAGTAATAAACAAGTTTGGGACCTGTAAAGCATGGATTAGGCAGCATAGGTACTGATTTGAAATTTGTTCTTCATGAAATGGCTTGAATCAAAAGTGAGAAATTTCCAACTTCATCTCTTCGATTCTCCTCACTCAAAAATGATCTTGAGGAGTTCTTGGACATTTTGGAAAGCTTGCAATGTGATCTATAACTCATCTTTGAAATTCATTTCAATATACCTCTTGGAACTAGGTGAAAAATTGTCATGAAGATAGGTCAAAAACCTGCCTAAATTAGGACAAAATTTCACTAAGTTATTTGGTTCATGAGCATGTATTCACAAAATTATATCTTGAGATCCAAGAATCTTTAGGGAAAAGTGTGTGAAGAAAAGTTGTAGATTTCATGGAGGTCTACAACTTTCATTTTGGGAACTTCCTTTGAATCATCTTGTATCATGGTGAAAAAATGGCCTAAAATTGAGAAAAAATAAGAAATGTTCTATACTTAGAAAAATTTCTAAGTTAAGAAAATTTTCAATTTTAAACCCTAATCTTCAATCCTTGGTTTCCAGATGAAATTTTTTCACATTTTGACATGTTTTGATGAATTGTGACCCTTGGCACTTGATTTTGACCTAAAAGTCAAAGTTTGACTTTTCAGTGTACAATTGACTTTTGATCAGTTGACTGCAAATTTCATCTGTCTATCAATGAAATTGAAATGTTTTGAACCATGTAATTAGGTCAAAATTAACCCTAATCAATTTGTCATTTGCTAGGTCAAAAATCAGAAATTGCCCTTCCTCAGTGAAAACCCTAATTTTGACTATTTTGCCCTTTTGATGATTTGATCAAATTTCTTGAGGAATTGTGATCCAAACTTGATCAAATGATACATATAAGTTTAAAATGTTGATGTGGATCAAAAATTATGAAGTTTGACTGTAAGTTGGCCATGGTTGACTTTTTCCCAAATACAGTTGATTTTTAGGTCAACTGTCCAATTGACTGATCAAAAATGTGGTTCAAGGCTTGAAACTTGTCATGAGCAATCTTAGAGGTCCATAATGATGTTTTAAAGTCATATGAAGCATTGATAGTCCAAGAATCCTTGTGCAAACTCAAACCCTAATTTTGGGTTAACTGTGTAAGATGAGATGCCTTGAGCTGACCAAACCCTAATCCAGTCTTGAGTCAAAGAGATCTTTGTGAGAAAATTCTTGATAAATGAGAGAGAAAATTTTGGGGTACAACAGGAATAGAGAAGCAGGATTGTCAAGCTTATATTAGTTGGCATAAATTTGGTGAAGGAGGGTTGAGTAAACATTGTTGAGTTTATAATGTTAAACAGAACTACATGTCTCTTCACAATTTATTGTCTTAGCAATAAGAGATGGAGTAATGAAGAAATCAAAGCCATTGTTATAGGATTGTATTATTTCATCATGGCCAGTTGACACAACGGAGACATTTAACCAAAACTCTTTAACGAGATTAGTGTAGATTGAGCCATGAAGAATGTGAAAGTAACCCTTCAACTTTTGTTTATAAATTGATTTCTTTAGATAAAACCCTTTTCTTTCAAATAATTGAAATCAATAAACTTTTCATTGGTGACAAACAAAAGATTTGCATCCATTTTTGAATAAAATAAAAGACTTTGAAACAAGGGTTGAAGATACAAAGAGTTAGAAATGAGACGTTAAAAATAAGAAAATACTTTGAAACAAGGTTTCAAGACACAGAGAGTTGGAAATGAGACATTTAAATATCTCAAAAACCTCCTTGAAAATCCAAAAGATACGTTACATTTTGAATATAGATGATCATTGTTATTCTAGTGATATGATTTCAAGGCGCGCACCATGTTTTAGAAATAAAATCACATCTTACCTCGGATTTTATTATAACCGGTGAGAAAAACAATACAAGAACCTTTCTTTTTATTATATTTTTTTATTTGTAAACTAAATGATCTATCCCATCAGTTTTCTTAATAACCAAAGGATAAGACAATCATATTTTACTATAATAACACTCCTTAAATATATTTTACTCTAACCCTAACTCGAACGCATCATTCTTTAGGATAAATGCTTATCATTTCCTTTAAGAAGTTAAAAATGGTAAGATGGAACTTAACAAGCATGAAAAAGTTCTCTATGGTGGATTTCATGTGCATAAAAAGATTTCCAAACGGTTGGAATAAATAACTCCTTTAAAAGTTGGATGCATGCAATTCATATAACATTTTCCAATGCTTAGAACAAAGATCTCCTTACAGCAAAGATTTGTTGTTCTCTAAGAATCTGGATTTGTTGTAATATTATGTTTTAATATTCTTTATAAACAATGTAATAAAAAAAAGCTTTTTAACCTCTATTTTTATCAAACCAAGAGGATACTTTAGCGTTAAAATTAAGAATATTGATCATTATTCTTAAACAAATCCTTGTCATCCATTTCATGACTATAAATGCTTAAGACACTACTATTTGTGATCCACGTGAAACCTAAAAAACTTCCATTATAAAAACATTATGATCTCTAAAATTAATAATGAAATATAATGAAGCGCTTGAAACTATCTACTTTAAGGTTTGCAAGAGGGTTTGCCATGAAGAGTTCTCTATGATATATTGCAAGAGCAGAAAATTATTTGGGTTTAAGATTTGTATTCTTAAATATTTATTTGAGCGAAAAATCATTTATTTATCTAAGTGGAGAAATAATGCAAGTGTGAGTAAGTGAAGAAATAGTCTTACATTAGATAGGAATATGGTGACTTGAATATTTATAAGTGAGAGAAATCACTCACCTATCACCTTAAGGTTTTAGGTGGATAAGTAGTGTGTTTCTCACAAAGGTGTCTAGTCCTACACTATGTATCAATGCTCCCTAATATGTGTCATAACAATTAAAAACTACTCTTAAGTTATAAAATAAAATCGGTTGATTGACTGCAATAAGTTGGTTAATGTAGTTCATATTTTAGTTATTGAATATTCTGAAATATATATATATATATATATATATATATATATATATATATATATATATATATATATATATATATATATATATATATATATATATATATATATATATATATATATATATATATATATATATATATATATATATATATATTCAACTTTGATTAGGGATGGAAATGAGTGATTCGCGTCGAACTCGCCTCAACTCGGTAAGAATTAGTTTAGCTCAAAATTTGACTCGTGTTCAACAGATTATTTTTAAGCTCAAACTCGACTCATTTTAAGTCCACAAATAACTCGATTCAACTCGTTAGGTTCATATCGACAGATTCGCTTGCTTCACAGAGTTCAAAATTAATTTTTAACTTTGTTTTTTTATATTTCACATTTTAAAATTAATATTTTTTAAAAAAAATATTGAAATAAAATAAAGATTATAAGATTGAAATTTAATTTTGTCTCAAAAATCTGTTACTTCAAAAACTACACAATTTTTAAGAGATACATTTAAAAGTCTAATTCAAAAACTATTCAATTGAAGTTTAATTTTGTCCCAAAAATTCATAACTTTATCTAAATCTTTAAGAACCATACAAATTTAATGAAGTAATACAACAAAAACTAATAAAAATTGATATATTCCTATCGTATTATATGATGTTGATTTTATTTGTATAATTATTTTTAAAAATATTTTGCTCACTTAAGAATGTAAATGATAAATTAAAATCATTAGATTAAAAGGAAATAGAAGGATAAAATATGGATTAAATATTTATATTTACTCTTAGAGACAATATATTTTCCCATATGTAATCGAGTTGACTCATGAGTCTAACGAGACGAATTATGCACTATTCAGATTCAGCTCATTTAATTAACAAACGTAGTTTTTTTGCTCATATTCAATTCATTTGGCTCATAAATCTAGTTAAACAATTTAGCTATTGAATTTAATTTTAAATTATATTTGTATTGGTTCGATTCATTGTCGGCTTTAACTTTGATTAATAGTGTGTAAAAAATTAATTAATAAAAGTTCATAATTTGTTCTCTAACATAAAAGATAATTTACGTAGTAAAATAAAATTGATTAAGAAAATATAGAGATTGATTAATACAATTTATAATTTAATGTTGATTGATATAATTTTTTTTATTAAGTGATGAAATAATGAAAGTGATTAATAGATTATGAATAAAATAAACAGTTAATAATATATATTTTTATAGTTAATACAACAATAAAATTGATTAATAACAAAATAATATATTTATATTACAAACTAAATTTTTTCAATTTTTTTATTATTAATAATAGTTTTTATTTTAAAAATAGTTTGAAAAAATAAAAATCATTGTTGTATAAATACTGTCTACAATGTATTTTTATATCAAAATAACAAAGTTGCTAGAATCTATTCTCTATTATAAATATATAAAATGTAAAGTATCTCGAAATACCACATTTATCCTACTGACTACAAGTTTTAATTTTTCAGATTTTAAGGCTAATTATGTCTTACTACCACATTGCTTCTCTTGTATTGATTTGACATTTATTACTGCTTATGTGTCACTTCTACATTGCTTCATACTATTTTTTAATTTGTTTTTATTTTTTGTTAATCTATAATAACCATCGTGGGAAAACAAAAACGGAAAAGTTTCTTACCAACTTTCAATACCATTTTAAATTTTCACTCTGCTTCATGCATAGGGTACTCAAAAGACACATTGGAGCTTGGAGTGACATATATTGGTTGCTAAACTATTATAAGTCACCTTAGTTGAAATTCTAGTATACAAATCTCAGATGTCTCAGAGATATCGAGACACTGATCTCTAAACAAAAACACAATAACAAGGTATAGAAATTAAACAGTGCAGAAAACTAAAGGAACACACAGAATTGTTAATCCAGTTTGGTGTATAACAACACCTACATCTGAGGGCTACCAAGCCAGAAAGGAAATTCACTAAATAGTATCAATTTGAAGCTAAACTCCCTCGTTTATAATTTCCCACTTAATCACTATACGTGTTATACTTCTACCTAAGAGACACCTAGTTATGAGACTCCTCTCACTTCTCTTTCAGCCACAATCAGTGACAAGAACACAATTCAAAAGAATTAGAAGACAAACTTTGAAAACATACAATCTCTCAATACTTGGAAGCTTAAGAGTGATTGACATTACTTATAACTCAATAGAGACAGTCCTAATCTTATACCAAGATGATATTAGAGAGACTCACAATTAACAAGAACACATAAATCCTAAAACACACTTAACAATAATACACGTTCCACCTTTCAATTAGGTTTGTAGGATTCTATTTATAACCCTTTTGTGGACTGAATTGGACTTCAAAAAACACAGTAGGACATTGCAAGTAAAACTGCAGATTTATCTCCTCAAAGATAAGACATCAATCATTAGTTTCCTAAATTATTTCCATAATTAAAAACTAAGAATACTCCTTGAATTCAATTTGAATCTCTTAATCCTTAAACTGTACGCCACATAGGATAACATAATATTCTCAGAATATTATGCATCTGTAACAAACTAAAAGAATCCAAGTGTCCCGCTGTACCAGTCACGATGCCAAATTATTTTGGATAGGACATCTTATTCAACATACTTTTCTATATGATAAAACATCTTGATCACCATGTTGTAGTCAAATAGAATCTTTGATTCCTCCATCTTGGACGCCACATAGGATTACTTAATATTCACAGAATATTCAGTAATTTAAATCAACTGTATCTAAACTGTAAAAACGGTAACATACCAGATGTCATACTCTTCTGGTTAGGACATTACATTCGACATTTTGAAACTACAAATTGAAACATCTTTTTCAACAAGTTCCTGCCAAGTTAGTTTTACCAAAATTAATGTCAATCATAGAAACAGGGAATTAACCATCTCCCCCTTTGAAAATTTTTGGCTAAAACAACTTAATAACCCTTACACATAAGCATCATAATCCAGATGACAACAAAACCACATAGGTTTGAAAATAAATCACACACAAAAATCAGAAGCACAGTAGTAGAAAAATCAGAGGCATCAACAATAGAAGATAAATAATAGCCTCACAAATAAATCACACATAGAAAAAAATTTATTTCCTCATGCTTAGATCAACATATTTCAAGAGCTCGAAGACCATAGTTATAGTAGTTAGCATATAGTCCACATATATAATCACTCCATTTTTTAGCCATAATATGACAAAATAAAGCTAACCACAAAACAAATTAGCACGGAAGATAGGCACATCAAGTGCATAATTATCCCAGAGATAAAAAAAACTGCAAACATAATGATATGTCAATGATAATTTGCAGTTATAAAAATAGGACCATTACTCCTCCTGTTTAATAAAATCATTTCTTCCCCTCAGGAGGAAAATCCAAGACACAAGAAAATCCAAAACATCAAACCAATATGAACTACCCAAGTTCACGCATCAGACAAGATGTCATAACATTTGGTAAGACATCAGCACACACATACCACCATCAGCAGTAGCAACAGAAGCACACTAAAGCATTGGAAAAAAACAATCCTGATCATCTTCAGGTGGTCTTCCATCTCTTGCCCCTGTTAAATAACCTCCTGCATTCCTTGATTTTGTCACATGTTTTAGGAGTGTTACCACTAAACTCCCTTGTCATCACCTCAGAATATGTCTTCTTCAAATCATCCATTTGCAGTGATCTTTTGTTTACAAATCCTTCTTCCTTGTTTACATATAGGGACTACCAATCCAAGAAGGAAATCCACTAAATAACATCAATTTGAAGCTAAACTCTCCCGTTTATAACTTTGCACTTAATCACTACCCGTGATATACTTCTAACTAAGACACACCTAGGTATGAGACTCTTCTCACTTCCCTTTGAGTCATAAACACTGACAATAACACAATTCAAAAGAATTAGAAGACAAACTTCAAAAATACACAATCACTCAATACTTAGAAGATTAAGAGTGATTGACAATACTTACAACTCAATAGAGACAATCCTACTCTTATACCAAGATGATATTAGAGAGGCTCACAATTAATAAGAATTTACACAAACCTTAAAAACACACTTAACAATAATACACGATCCACCTTTCAATTAGGTTTGTAGCATTGTATTTATAACCCTTTTCTGGACTGTGCTTCAAAAATGTAGCAGGACATTGCATATAAAGCTGCAGATTTATCTCCTCAAAGATAGGACACCAATCATTAATTTCTCAAATTATCTCCATAATTAGAAATTAAGAATACTTTTTGAATTCAACTTGAATCTCTTAATCCTTAAACTGAGCGCCACATAGGATATCATAATATTCTCATAATATTCTGCATATGTAACAAACTAAAAGAATCCAAGTGTTCAGTTGTACCAGTCATGATGTCGAATGATTCTGGATAGGACATCTTATTCTATATGTTTTTCTGTATGATATAACATCTTGATAAATATGTTGTAGTCAAACAGAATATATGATTCCTCCATCTTGAACACCATCTAGGATTACTTAATATTCAATGAATATTCAGTCATTTAAATCAATTGTATCTAAACTGTAAAAACTGTAACAAACCAGTTGTCATACTCTTTTGATTAGGACATCGCATTCGACATGTTGAAACTGCAAGTTGAAACATCTTATTCTACATGTTGTTGCCAAGTTAGTTTTACCAAAATTAATGTCAATCACAGAAATAGAGAATTAACATTAGTATTAATAGAAGATACGATATTGCCTTTTCAATTTTCCCTCATTACTCAGTTTCCATTCCCAACCCAAAACCATCATCTTCTTCGCACTTCTCATTTTCACCGCGCCCAATAACAATTTACGCAAACTGTATCTACAAACCAAATCAAAGGGATTTCAACACCCTTCATGGAACCTCACAAGTAACACCATGGATGCTTCTCCAACCACCATCCTCGACGTCATTCTCTTTCGAACTAAAGATACCAGTCCTACAACGTCTCTTTCGTTTCCGACTACTGAACCTAATGATAAACTCAAACGTTCCAAAAGACAATTTCTCTCAAAAGGTATACAAATTTTTTCCTTTCTTGATTCATTTATTTTAATTTTGCTATTTTATTTTTCGCTCTTTATGGGTTTGGTTTAGGATTTTTAGGTTTTGTATTTTTTTATTTTTTCTGTTGAAAGGAAAAAGAAGCATCGCTTAAAATGATTCAAGATTTGACTAACACCCAAGCTTCAATCAATCAAGTAAGTTTATTTTTTCTTTTTTCTTTTTTCTTTTTCGACTTTTCATGGATTGATTTTTTAATTAATTAATCTGAAAAAATTAAACAGGAGATTGAGAATGTGAAGAATTACTATGAAGAGCTGAAAATATGTGTTTATTAACTTCTGAAATCAATGTGTGCATTTTCTGCATTCGGATAGATGGAAGCAGTTTATCTGGACAGATGTTGTGTTTATGATTTTCTGATCATGTTTTATGTTTTTAAAGGGATATGCAGGGAACATGTATGGAAGGTCTGATTCCCCCTACCGTATATAAGTTAAAACTTTTGACCGAGTTATGAGTACGTTCACTTGTTTTTAATAAGATTCAACTATAAATTGTGTATATACTAACAATCAATCGTAACTGTTAGATCGTTAAAATTCTTTAATGTAATCATAAGCACTTCTAAACTCACACATATGATTTTCTGCATTTTCTGCATTCGGATAGATGGAAGCAATTTATCTGGACATATACCTTGTTTACGATTTTCTGATCAAGTTTTATGTTTTTTAAGGGATATGCATGGAACATCTATGGAAGGTCCAATTTCCCCTACCGTATCTGAGTTAAATTTTTTTACTGAGTTGTGAGTACCTTCAAATGTTCTTAATAGGATTCAACTATAAATTGTGTATAGACTAACAATCAATCATAATCATTAGATAGTTAAAATCATCTATTGTAATCATAAGCACTTCTAAACTCACACGCACATTTTTTTGCATTTTCTGCATTCGAATAGACGGAAGGGGTTTATCTGGACAAATACTGTGTTTACGATTTTCTGATAAAGTTTTATGTTTTTGAAGGGATATACATGGAATATCTATGGAAGGTCTGATTCCCTCTATCGTATTTGAGTTAAAACTTTTGACTGAGTTGTGAGTACCTTCACTTGTTCTTAATAGGATTCAACTATAAATTGTGTATAGATTACAAATCAATTGTAATAGTTAGATCTAGACATGGCAATGGGGCGGGGCGGGGACGGTTTTTGTATTCTTCAAACCCAAACCTGAATTCAAGATAAATCCTCGTTACCCGCCCCAATCCTCGTCGGGGATGAATAATTGAATCTCAATTCGCCCCAAATGGGTTCGGGGATCCCCGTCCTGCCCCCAAACCCAAAATATGTCTCAAATCCAAAAGCTTTCCCAAACCCAAAATTCACCCCGAACCTAAAACCTGCCCCAATCTTAACATATATTAACTTATATTACAAATATAAAATACAATCTCGAAGAATTTTAAACATATATTTTGAATAATAAAATACTAACAAAAGTATTAATTTATCAACCATACAATTAATATTTCAAATTAATTTATCAATCATAATAATAATAATAATAATAATAATAATAATAATAATAATAATAATAATAATAATAATAATAATAATAATAATAATAATAATAAACGGGGCATGTTCGGGGTGGGTACTACACTCTCCATTACCCGCCCCGTCCCCATATCTTGAAATTAGGGAAAACCTAAACCCAAACCTAAACCCAGTCAAAGCGGGTTTTCCCCGTCAAATTTGAGACGGGTTCGGACGGGTACCCACAGGTATGGGTTATATTGCCATGTCTAGTTAGATCGTTAAGATCCTTTACTATAATCATAAGCACTTCTAAACTCACACACGCAGTTGGTTAGAATTTGTTGACAATGTATCAGAACTAAACTCTTTTCACTGATTAAAATTTTCTGTGTATAAGGAGAATAAGTGATTTGAATGGACTAACTATGATATTTCCTAATATGAAGGAAATGATTGTTTTCTCTCTCTAAATCCAATATTCCTGCTTCCATATTCTTCCCTAATGTATGTTAAAGATCCATAGTACTCCTTCGGTTACCATTTTTTCTTTGCTCATCTTGCTTTGATTATATAATGCTTATTTGTTTGATATTGTTGAAATACCTACTCATAATTGATTTGAAAATGTTTCTATCATTTTGTTTAGCCTTGGATTAGATTCGTGGATGCGATTGATGCTATTGGTGGACGGTATTTCAGTGAAGGAACAAGTGTTGACCGTAAAATTCAAAGAATCCTCATGGAGCTTCTTAACCAGCTAGATGGACTTGATTAGCTTGATATAGCATATGAAGATGGAAAGAAGTATCTTTCTCTTTGGTCACTACATGGTTAGGTTCCTTCTCTTCATCAGCTAATATGATTTATGTTTATCTTAAAAGGAAGTTGTGTTAGTTTAATGAAATATCTACTATAGCGTAGTGGATTTTAGAGAATTTATGATGGAAACCGCAATACTATTGGTTCTATTGCGTGAGTTTTCACAATTTTGCAACATGGACATATAGTTGACAGTTGGCATTTTAAAATAGTTGGTTTGTTGTTGTCAATATTCTTTTGTGCCTATGGAGTTTAACTTATTCTACTCAAGTGCTTACTAGATACTTGATGTTGTTAACTTAATTGCATTAAACTTTGTTTTATATATGTTACTCTTGAATTTTGGATAAATTTTGTTCTGTTAACTGAAAAATGTGCATACAATCAGAGGAAGCACAAAAATTGTGCAAAAGAAAAAAGCTTAAAGTCGCCAATTGCAAGACATTGAAAGAAGACAAAAAGAATGGGTTGAAGAAGTGAGAGAGATAGATAAAAAGGTTACAATTATGTCTTTAACTTGCGTGTTAGTCATAGAATTTTATTGTAACATGTTATTTCTATGTTATTATGATAATTAATGCCAAATTCAAGAGGAAGAATATATGACCATGAAAGAGCAATTGTGGGGTGAAATACTGAAGAAGCTCAATCAATTAGAGAATGAATGCTCAAATATGATCCTTTAGTATTGGTTTCTAATGAATTTGTTGCTTAATGACATGAGTTACTGTTTAATAAAACATGATTGAGTTTACTGTTTAATTAGTTACCTTTTGAGATAATTGTTGGAATAATATAACAAGTGTGAGTAAGTGGGGAAATAGTCTTAAATTGGATAAAAATATGAAGACTTAAGCATATATAAGTGGGAGAACACAGTCACCTATCACCTTAAAGTTTTAGGTGGATAAGTAGTGTGTCTTTCACAAAGGTGTCTAGTACTACACTATATATCAATGCTCTTAGTATCTCCCCCAACAGTAGTATCAGAGCCTTCCAGAAAAGTGGAGGAGCATCGTAGACTCCAACAATAATCTCATATAGCAAGTGTGAGGAAATAGTCTCACACTCTTAGAATCTCCCTCAACAATAATCTCATCTCATTTCATTTAATTCCATATTGGAAATATAGAGTCTAGGTATAGCTGCAGTGAATAAATAATGTAGTCTTAGAGTTCACGTTATTAATCCCAGGTTCTGGAAAATGCCAACCACAGCACTCACGAACTCTCATGGCATAGGTATTCATCTCTTTATCAAGATCATCAAGTAAACCATTAGCTTGGATGATCATAGTATCCACCTATAATGAGCGGTCGTCTCTTCTCCGACTTGGGTGTTGGTTTGGTTTTAATTTTTTGTTCAGCAGCTTTCGTGTGGTGGTGGCTGTTGTCTTTTGGCGGTGTGCATGCAGTTGTTTTATTCTCGATCTGGGGTATTTGAAAAGCTAAGAATTTTTATCACCTTCTGCTCTTATTTTGGGATGCACAGGCTGTTAGTGCAAGGTGATAAAATTGAGGAAGAAGAGAGAAAAAGAATAAATGCTAAAAGCTGCCACTAATGATTGAAGGAAATTGATTGTTTTAAATGTAAACCTAGTACACCTATTTATACACAAAATAGTAAAGATAAGAATGCCACATAGGGCCTAAAGGGAATATCCTACATATGACAAATACTAAATTACCCTCTAATACCATCCCGTAATTTAGTAACTTATCAGAAGTTAACAACACTAATTTCATCTCTCAAGCGAAGAAATTGGTCTGTTTTTATCGCCTTTGTCAGAACATCTGCTAGCTGCTTCTGAGTGCTACAGTGCAGAACTTCTAACACTCCTTTCTGCACTTGACTTCTGAGAAAGTGATACTTCGTCTCAATGTGCTTGCTTCTTCCATGTAGCACTGGATTCTTTGCAAGATTAATTGCAGACTTATTATTAATCATCAGCTTCAGAGGTTCCTCAACTTCAACCTTCAGATCATGCAGCAGATTTAGAAGCCAAACTGCTTGACAAGCAGCTACAACACCGGCAATGTATTCAGCTTCACATGTTGACAAAGCCACAACAGGCTGTTTCTTGGAACTCCAAGAAATTGGACCTCCCAGAAACTTGAACAAGTACCCAGAAGTACTTCTTCTGTCAACTCTATCTCCACACCAATCAGAATCAGAATAACTCAGAAGTTCTGATTTGCTCTTTCCTCAAGAAGGAAATAACACTCCATATTTCAGAGTTCCTTTTACATACCTCAGAATCCTGACAGCAGCTCGGTAATGAGACCACTTTGGTTTGCTCATGTATCTGCTGACCATTCCAACTGCATAGCAAATATCAGGTCAGGTATTACACAAATACCTCAGAGAACCAACCATCTGTTTGAAGGTTGTAGCATGCACATCCTCTCCATCAGAATCAGAATCCAACTTATGATTCGTATCAGCAGGTGTGATAGCAACCTTGCAATTTGCTAGCTCAAATCTCTTCAGAAGCTCCAGTTCATACTTCTTCTGATGTAAGATGATTCCTTTCTCAGAGTATATAAATTCCATCCCAAGAAAGAAACTCATTTTTCCAAGATCTGTCATCTCAAACGCATTCATCAGAACTTTCTTGAACTCAACTATTTCTTGTTCAGAACTTCCTGTGAGTAATATGTCATCAACATACAAACAGACCAGAATCATATTACCTTCTGAAGTGTGCTGAACATAAACACCATACTCCATCTCACACTTCTGAAAACCTTGTTCCTTGAAAAACGAATCAATCTTCAAATTCCAAGCTCTGGGCGCTTGCTTCAGTCCATACAGAGCTTTATTTAACATGTATACCATCCCTTCCTGATTCTTTTTCACAAATCCAGGAGGTTGTGACACATAAACTTCTTCTTGTAATGGACCGTTCAGAAATGCAGACTTCACATCCAGATGTATCAAAGGCCAATTTCTGTTTGCAGCTAAAGCAATCACCAGTCTGATTGTTTCGTGTCTAGCTACAGGCGCAAACACCTCAAGGTAATCTAGTCCAGGTTTCTGAAGAAAACCTTTGGCCACTAGTCTCGCTTTGTGTTTGCCAATTAATCCATCTGGCTTTAGCTTCTGCTTGAAAACCCATCTGACGCTGATGGCTTTCTTGCCTTTTGGAAGTTCTGTCAGCTTCCAAGTCTTGTTTCTTTCAATAGCCTCAAGTTCTTCTTTCATGGCATTCAGCCATACTTTCTTCTTGAGCGCTTCTTCAATACCCACTGGTTCATAATCTACTAGCATGGCACACTGAACGATTTCTCCTTCAGAATCTACTTCAGTATCATGCAACATGCTAAAATCTGCAAACCTACTTGGTATTCGTCTGATTCTCTGTGGCCTCTGATCTTGTTCTGAAGCTTCTCCAAAACTCAGAACTGTGCTGGCTTCTGGACTTTGTCCAGAATTATTTCCTTCAGAATTACCACCTTCAGAGTTACTTTTGGAAACTTGTTCTCCAGACCCTGTGTCTTCAGAGTTTTCCCTTCCAGAAGTATAATCACCACCAGATTCTGGATCATCATCAGAATCTGGATCAGAATCAGATCCACTATCAGAATCTCCCTGAGATTCTGACTCATCTTCAGAGTCTTCATCTTCTGACTCTGACTCGTCTTCAGAACTTTATGAAGGATCTTCAGAAACTAACCCTGGTATTGGCACTACACCAGAATCTGATTGAAGCTTGTTCCAATCCCATGTTTCTGACTCTTTCACAATGACGTCTCTGCTGATTTCAACTTTGTTGGTTTCTGGACAATAAAGCTTATAGGCACATGTGCTGTGGTACCCCACCAGTAACATTGTTTTGCTTCTATCATCCAGTTTTCGTCTTCTAGCATCTGGAACGTGTTTGTAGCATACAGAACCAAACACCTTCAGATGGCTAACACTTTGCTTGTCTCCAGTCCATTTTTCTAAAGGAACAGTTTCCTTCAGCTTCTTTGTTGGACACCTATTCAGAACATATGCTGATGTGGCAACAGCTTCTCCCTATAACATGTGAGGTAACTTCTTCTCTTTCAGCATACTTCTGGTCATATTAAGCAAAGTTCTGTTTCTTCTTTCAGCAAGACCGCTGTGCTGGGGAGTATATGGGGCAGTAACCTCATGTTCTATTCCATTCTCCTCACAGAACTTCTGAAACTCTGTAGAGTTATACTCACCTCCACCATCTGTTCTCAGAATCTCCAGCTTCTGACCACCCTGCTTCTCAGTCTTCACCTTGAACTTCTGGAACTCAGTAAACACTTCATGATTGAACTTGATGAGTGTTACCCATGTCATTCTTGTGAACTCATCCACAAAAGACACAAAATATTTGTTTCCTCCAAGTGAAGGTACTGGAAATGGTCCACACACATCAGAATGTACTACTCCCACAGCATGCTTTGCTCTGGGGGCTACTTCTGATGCAAATGGCAATCTGGGTTGCTTGCCTTTCATGCATATCTCACATGACTTCTGAGGCTTCACAATCTTCGAAATTCCATGTACAAGCTTCTTAGAACTTAGATGCCCTAAGCTTCTATAGTTCAAGTGCCCCAACCTCTTGTGCCACAGTTTACTGTGAGCTTCAGCGCCTTCTGCACTAAGACACTCCGCTTCAGAAGTTTCTACATTCACCTTGAATATTCTATTGCTTCCTTGCTCAGACTTCATAATCAACTTCTGATTAGAATCATACAACGTCAAGAGGTTGTCCTTCATAACCACTGAAAAACCTTTCTCAATAAGCTGACCCACACTCATCAGATTGCTTTTAATTCCAGGAACATACCAAACATCTTTGATCAGAATGTTTTTTCCATTCTTCACTCTGACTCTAACATTTCCCATACCTTCTGCATTAAGGTACTTATCATCAGCACATCTGATCTTTGTTCTCCTTCTGGAGTCAAAGTCTATCAGCCATTGTTTATTCCCAGTCAAGTGGTTTGAACAGCCAGTGTCCATATACCACCAATCTCCTGAATAATTTCCATCAGAATCAGAAGCCATCAGTAGCACAGGTTCATCATCAAAATCTTCTCTGGCTATATTTGCTTCTTCTGATTTCCTTCCTCTGTTTCTACAGTCTCTGGCAAAATGGCCAAACTGTTTACAGCAGTAACATTGAACCTTCTTCTTGTCATACCTTTCCTTTCCCTTCTGATATTTCTTTTCATCAGAAGTTGAGGTTTCTGACTTCTGGAATTTATCACCATGTCTATTCTGCTTCTGGTCCTTCTTGACAAAAGAAGCTTTCAGAGCTTGCTCCACTTCCCTCTCAAAAGTTCTTTTAGTCAGACGCAACTCTTGCGCTTCTAGACTGCTTTGCAACTCTTCTATTCTCATGGTTTCCAGATTTTTAGAATGTTCAATTGAAACAACAATGTAATCAAACTGAGGAGCAAGTGACCTCAGAATCTTTTCTATGATTACCTGTTCAGAAAGTGTTTCTCCACAAGCCTTCATCTCATTAGTGATCAGAATCATTCTGGAGATGTACTCAGAAACTTTCTCACTGTTCTTCATGTTGAGATTTTCATATTGTTTTCGCATAGACTGAAGCTTTACCTTCTTTACTGATACATCACCACCATAACATCTGGTCAGTATATCCCATGCCCCTTTCGACGTCGTCGAATCAACAATCTTCTCAAACACATTTTCATCCACACACTGATGGATAAAGAACAGAGCTTTCTGATCCCTCTTCCTCACAGCTCTTTCTTCTGATTTTTGTTCTTCAGTAGCATCTGCTGCAACTGGAACATAACCTTCAGAAACAAGATCCAGAACATCCTGAGCACCAAACAGCACACGCATTTGTATCTTCCATATGTTCCAGTTTTTGCCATCAAAAACTGGAAGTTTAGTGTTCAAACTACTGCCTCCATTCATCTTAAACCTTGCACAAAAAAAACTCAGATCTCAGATTTCTCACTCAGTGTTTCCCAAACCCACAGAATCAGTGTGATTCTGTTTCAGATTTTTGTTCAAGATTCAAAAATCAAACACACAGCTCACTATCACTCGTGTTTCCCAGAATTTCAGAATAAACCAAGAGCTCTAGATACCAATTTGTTAGTGCAAGGTGATGAAATTGAGGAAGAAGAGAGAAAAAGAATAAATGCTAAAAGCTGGCACTAATGATTGAAGGAAATTGATTGTTTTAAATGTAAACCTAGTACACCTATTTATACACAAAATAGTAAAGATAAGAATGTCACATAGGGCCTAAAGGGAATATCTTACATATGATAAATACTAAATTACCCTCTAATACAGGCTGGTAGAATATTCAGTTTTATTCTTTCAGGTGTAGAAGTTCGGTCGTAGCAGTTTCGGGTGCAGCAGCTCTTTGTTGAAAGCTGGAAACCGCTTTTTTTCATGGTTCTATATCATCTTTGGAACTCAATTTCTGGTGTTTTATTTGCACTGCTTGTGCCTTTTAGTTATATATATAGTATTATATTGGCTTTTTCCCAAAAAAATAAACAGATCTTAATGTCAAGAAATAGTTACTAAAAAACTCTTCATTAGTCAACAGAAATCTTTTTTTAAACAAACCTTCAAATTCGTTAAAATAAGTCTTTGAACCTCAAATCAGACACTCTTATACGTGGCACACTAGCAAGCAACTCGTTAAAACACCTCACATTAACATGCCCACAAAATTTATACATGTGATAGATTATGGGATCCAGCTGGTTATATTTTTACAAAATTTACACACCATATGAATAATATTAGTAAAAGTTAACATTATTATAAAATAATTAATAATTAATATTAAATGATTAATATAAAATAAATTAAATAATTTATTAAATATTATTATTAGACAATTAATATTAATAAATTGAATAGTTTATTAAATATTTCAAATTAATTAATAGTTGGATTAAAAGTTTAATAGTTTTAAATAATAAAAAAAATGATTTATTAAATATCATTTTTTACATCTTTCTTTTGTTGATGTTTTATATTAACTCATCATAGAATTTATTTTTTTATTAAATTGTAGAACTTTTAAAAAAAATTGAATTAATTTTAAATACTTAATACTCTATTGATCAAGTATATTAATCTAAGAGTTCTTTTTTATTTATCATTTTATTTTTCAATTTAACTGATATAAGTTATTCATCGTAATGAAGATTTTGGTTGTTCAGCGCAACGAAGATCATTGCAAACATAGATTCATAGGTAGATGTGAACGTATCTATGAGATACTAATGGTAGACTATTCAATTTAATATCTATCTTTTAAATATTTCTTTTGCTGTTGTTTTTACATTAATTCACTACCGAATTTATTTTTGATTAAATTGTAGAATTTTTTACTAAAATCGGATTAACTTTAAAGACTTAATACTCTTTTGGTCAAATATATTAAATATAAGAATTCTTTATAGTTCTTATTTTATTTCTCTATTTAACGGTATAGATTGTTGAATTTTTTTTATTAATAACCATGTATTAAAAAAATATTTCGTAAATAACCGGGTTTCGGAAAAAATTACGCAAATAACCATGTTTGAGATGGCTCCACAAAGGAGGAGCCATCTCAATTGGCGCATGCACCTCTTTTTTTAAGGGAGGTGCCATCTCACTTGGCGCCTAAGTGCTTAGGGCAAGCCCTAAGCCAAGTGAGATGGCGCCTATGTACAAAATTAGGGCAAAAAAAATTTTTTTTTTTATTTTCTTTCCTGTGCGTTGCCTATTAGACTGAGATCCACAAAATGGATTTTTTATTTAAAAAAAAATAATTACATTCAACTGTTTTACATTAAAAGAACAATAAAAAAATGGATACAAAAAATACTGGGAAAAAAAAAAGATACATCAGTGATCCCCCGGAACCCGGTAATGACCCCCGGTTCCGCATCCCCGTCCTCGCCTTTCTCTTGCTGGGTGCCGTCGCGTTTCCTGCTGCGGCAAGGTCGATGGCCCAGCGAAGTCAATGCGATCCGAATCCATAAAATCAGTAAGATCTCCATATCTCGAAGATCCGCTCTGGTACAGTCGGTTACCCATACCCTCAAAGTTTGGTCGTGTTGGCGGTGGGTGGGGTTCCATGGTTGGTCGGTAGCATTGGTCGTCTGAGTATGGGGGGTAGAAAGGAAATGAATCTTGGGGTGTTTGGTATTGTGGATGTTGGGTTGTTTGGTGATATGGTGGTTGATGGTAGGTTTGGTCGGCTTGGTCATAATCTTCTGACATTCCCATATCAAGGCTAAGGCTGGATGTTGAGGGCGCTATATTGGGATATGTGGAAGACTTAAATTGTGTCTGGGGTATGTGGGTGTGCTGGTATTGGGGTTGGTATTGTGGTTGGGTTTGAGGCATATCCGGGTATTGGTAGTTTGGTGGTGATTGTGGTTGGTAGTACGACATTTGATTGTAGTTGTGTTGTGGTGGGGAATGTGGTTGTGTGTTTGTTGGTTTGTTTCTTCTTGGGGGTTGGTTTGAGGTTGATGGATTTTGGGTTTGTTGATGGGGAATCGAGGGTTGTGCCCATTGTGTGCGTGGGTCAACCAAGTACCTCGGATGAGACACGTGCATTTCTGGGTTACTAACCGACCTGTACCACGACATATATTGATCAGTGTGTCGCATGTTACCTTGAGTAAGGAAAACCGGGGATTGCAAGATGTAGCGGTGACGCCTTTGCCACATTTTACACCATTCCGGAGCGAAGTCTTTCCAGTTGGTAAGACCCCACTGGGCGTCGACCCTTTTTAGATGCCAGGGGGACAAATCTGTTGGATCACTTGGTATCTCTTGATGCATTCCGAACTGCATCTTCACACGGTCGTTGTGGTGCATCTCCACAATGTTGAACCGAATGAGTGCAGTCTTTGCAGTCCAAGTTGCTGCATCCTCTGGGTTTGGAGAATGGCCCAAACCCAAATATGGTCTCCAGACGAACTGCGATAAAATTTAAATGAGGTTAGCGCAAAAGTAATGTATATATAATTAAAATGAACAAAAGTGAAAAGCTACGACGTACGTCATCTGAGCCTAAGTGATCCAACAGATTCCGGTAGAGTGCGACATTGAATCTTGGATTCTTGCCGTAATCCATACCCCTCACGCAGTACCTAAAGGAAATGAGAAACATGTTATTTTTAGCATATATTTTGGAAAGAGCAGAATATTTATAAATGCTATAACTTAATGACTTACTTTGTTGCGTACGGGAAACCAAAAGTGTTGTTGTTGATGGGGTTTAAGGACTCCATCCTCCACCAACCCCAGGCTTGTAGTAAAAATGCGCACCCATAAAATGTACATTTTTCCTTGACTGCGTTTTTGCACAAGGAACTGTACAGGTGGGATAATACTGCAGAACCCCAACTATATTTTCTAGTTTTTTCAAAATTTGTTAGTAAATGTAAGTACATGAAATTTACACTATTTCCCGTACTTTCGGGAAATAAAAATGTACCAAAAAGTATCATAAGATACGTTCTGGATTTTACTACTCGGTCATTCTCTGAGAAATTTTCATTTAATTCCATACTTGCATAATGCCGTTTCAGGTCAGTGAGTAGTATTCCATGCCCTCTTGCTCCACCACCTTCTACCATATCCCTACCCAACAGTTCTTCACACTGTGAGTTGGGTTGTTGAACCGACCCGTTCACCGCTTTACCGTCGATAGGGAGGCCCAGTAGCATGTACACATCCTCGAGAGTGATGGTACATTCACCTATTGGTAGGTGAAATGTATGGGTCTCCGGTCTCCACCTCTCCAACATTGCAAGAATGAATTTTGAGTCAATGGTGCAGTTGGAGATCTTTATTACATGTCCAAAACCTGCATATTCCAGATAAGGGACGATAAATGGGTCCGGAGCCAGGTAGTTGTGCGAACGGATTCTGAATCTTTTTGTATCCTGAGATCATAATTAAACAAGTGTAAGATTAATTAAGATGAACAATACGTTATTTGAAGTATGAAAAATGTATAACCAAAGAAGAGACTTACAAATGCAGCAATGTTTTCCCTTGTGCCTCTGTGAGTATCGTCCATTGTTAGAAGAGCCATTGTTCAGAATGCTTGTGAGTATGAAAGACTTAGGAAGAAATAAAGAGTATGATGGACTTAAGAAATATTTCGTAGCAAAGAGTGAGAGTTGTGTGGGTGTGAGAGATGTTTCATAAGGTATGTATTTATAGGCAAATAAGTTTGATGTAGTGGTTGCTTGTGCTTGCATGTCTGCGATGTGTCACATTTGCATGCTTAGGGTGTTACACATATGCATGCATGCATTTACAAAAAATGTAAGGTGTCACTATTGTAGGCTAGGTGGCAGCCCATGCATGTATCACGATTGGACAGTAAGGGAGGCGCCATCTGACTTGGCGAAAGAGTACAAAAATGAATGGTGTCGCCACCCCATTTGGCGAATAAGAGGTGTCACTTGTTACAGCATTGGCTCAGGCTACGTGACAGCCTTTGGGATTCCTTTCTTTGTTGCATGCAAGGCCATTGGAGTTGATGGGTGGAGTCTTACACAAAACATTTATGTGTGCAGAATAGGGCCAGGATAGGTGGCAGGCTAGGTGGCTTCATAAGCCCATGCATGTATCACGATTGGACAGTAAGGGAGGCGCCATCTGACTTGGCGAAAGAGTACAAAAATGAATGGTGTCGCCACCCCATTTGGCGAATAAGAGGTGTCACTTGTTACAACATTGGCTCAGGCTACGTGACAGCCTTTGGGATTCCTTTCTTTGTTGCATGCAAGGCCATTGGAGTTGATGGGTGAAGTCTTACACAAAACATTTATGTGTGCAGAATAGGGCCAGGATAGGTGGCAGGCTAGGTGGCTTCATAAGCCCATGCATGTATCACGATTGGACAGTAAGGGAGGCGCCATTTGACTTGGCGAAAGAGTACAAAAATGAATGGTGTCGCCACCCCATTTGGCGAATAAGAGGTGTCACTTGTTACAGCATTGGCTCAGGCTACGTGACAGCCTTTGGGATTCCTTTCTTTATTGCATGCAAGGCCATTGGAGTTGATGGGTGGAGTCTTACACAAAACATTTATGTGTGCAGAATAGGGCCAGGATAGGTGGCAGGCTAGGTGGCTTCATAAGCCCATGCATGTATCACGATTGGACAGTAAGGGAGGCGCCATCTGACTTGGCGAAAGAGTACAAAAATGAATGGTGTCGCCACCCCATTTGGCGAATAAGAGGTGTCACTTGTTACAGCATTGGCTCAGGCTACGTGACAGCCTTTGGGATTCCTTTCTTTGTTGCATGCAAGGCCATTGGAGTTGATGGGTGGAGTCTTACACAAAACATTTATGTGTGCAGAATAGGGCCAGGATAGGTGGCAGGCTAGGTGGCTTCATAAGCCCATGCATGTATCACGATTGGACAGTAAGGGAGGCGCCATCTCACTTGGCGAAAGAGTACAAAAATGAATGGTGTCGCCACCCCATTTGGCGAATAAGAGGTGTCACTTCTTACAGCATTGGCTCAGGCTACGTGACAGCCTTTGGGATTCCTTTCTTTGTTGCATGCAGAATAGGGCCAGGATAGGTGGCAGGCTATGGGGTTTCATTATTGCATGTAATATTATTGGCAGCCTTGGGGGGTTGCATCCCTTACTTAATTGAAATTTTTTGCCTTACGTTGAACATAACATTCATTCACATAATCTGTAAAATTTTCCAACCTTCGAATCAGTCATCTAACCTTCAAACATTCCAGCATTCATACCTTCATACAATCAATAAACCTAAAACATTCCAACCTTCAAACCTTAAAACAATTCTACACAATGGCCTCTTCACCACAATTTGTTGTCAAAGCACATTTCAACGGTGAGACATACATGTGTCCCACAGTTGGGTTTTTGTTTAGAAACACCGACAACGTTCGATTTCTCTTAAACGGGAAAGCAAATTTCTCGTACTTTAAGAAAAGATTGGAGGCCAAACTTGAACGAGGCCCGGTATCCCAGATATTTTATCAGAGTCCAGTCTTTTTTGGAAACAACCAAGTTATTTTTTATAAGGTTGAAGTTCAAGATGATGAGGATTTCCAGAACATGATTTCCAGCCATGTCTATTCTGGAAACGACTCTATTGAGTTGTACGTTTTGCTTCAAGAGCCTCCGGTGACACAGGAGGTAGAGCCTCCGGTGACACAGGAGGTTGATCCTTTGGAGAATGAGCAAGATGAGGTGGATGCAGTTGATGATGAAGAAGAAGATAACGAGTTAGAGTTTGATGAAATGGTGAACGACGATTCTGACGATGATGGCATCCCAAGTATTCCTACTGACAAAATCTACACACCACCTACGCACATGACAAACTTCAACATGGGCGGAGATGAACCTTCTACGGACTTATTTTTCCAACCGTATATGCAGTCGGATGAAAATTTAAAAGAGAAGGACAAGTTTCGTAACAGAGAGGAATGCATAAGGGCCATCAAAAAATTTCACATGCTTAACTCGGTTGATTATAAGGTGGATCGTGTAAACCCGGAAAGGTACAAGATCAAGTGTGTCCACCCTGACTGTATGTTCAAGCTAACCGCATCATACAGACTAAGGGGTGACTGCTGGGTCATAGGTTCCATGACTACCCATACTTGTGTAAGTTCCACTCAATCACAAGACCACCGAAAACTCAACCATGATCTAATCTGTCAAGAAATCCTACCCCTGGTCAGCAACGACCCTTCTTTGAAGGTGAAAACAATCATCTCCCACATCACCACGGTTTTTAACTACACTCCGTCTTACCGTAAGGCGTGGTTAGCAAAGACTAAGGCGATTGAAAGGGTGTACGGAAACTGGGAGGAGTCATACCGAGAACTTCCCCGCTACCTAAATGCACTCAAGACATATTCTCCAGGTAGTGTTTATGTTCTGGAAACATTGCCAGCGTACGCCCAAGATGGTAGTCTACTGCATGGCAACGGAATATTCAGTCGCGTGTTTTGGGCATTTCAACCATGCATCACAGGGTTTGCATCATGCAAACCAATTCTACAAATTGACGGGACTTGGTTGTATGAGAAGTACAAAGGCACGCTTTTGATGGCAGATGCACAAGATGGCAACAATAACATTTTCCCCGTTGTGTTTGCCCTTGTCGAGGGGGAGACCGGTGGTGCTTGGAGCTTTTTCCTGAAAAATCTTCGTACACACGTGGCTCCTCAACCAGATCTCTGTTTGATCTCGGACAGACATGCCTCCATTGAAAGTGCCTATAATAATCCAGCAAATGGTTGGCATGACCCTCCTTCTACGCATGTCTATTGCGTCAGGCATATCGTCCAGAATTTCTCGAGGGAGGTCAAGGACAAAACATTGAGGAAAGCGGTGATGAATGCGGGATACGCACTGACACAGCCCACATTCAAATATTACCGCAACGAGATCCGTTTGTCTAACCCAGAAACCGGTACGTGGATCGACAATATACCGGTCGAAAAGTGGACTAGGTCATACGACAATGGCCAAAGATGGGGGCATATGACAACAAATCTTATTGAATCAATGAATGGGGTATTCAAGGGCATACGAAACCTCCCCATCACTGCCTTGGTGAAATCCACGTATTTTAGGATGGCTGCGTTATTTGCCAAAAGAGGTGAAATGTGGTATGCGGTCTTGCAATCAGGACAACTATGGAGTGAAAGCTGTATGAAATACATTAAGGCTGAAAGTGCTAAAGCCAACACTCACATGGTTACACGGTTTCACCGCCATAGCCACAACTTCATTGTGAAAGAGACAATTGACCACAATGAAGGCCTGACAAGACAAGAATACAGGGTCATTTTACCTTCTCAATGGTGCGATTGTGGCAGGTTTCAAGCTTTTCGTATGCCTTGCTCTCATGTCATTGCCGCTTGTGCTCATACCCATCAAGACGCGCTTCAACTGCTCTCAAACGTTTATAAATCTGAAACGTTGCTCACTGTTTACAACAACAACTTTCCTTTGGTGGCAAAACCGGACTATTGGCCTGAATACAACGGCGATATAGTTTGGCACAATGACCAAATGCGAAGGAACAAGAAGGGTCGTCCCAAAAGCAGGCGCATCACAACAAAAATGGACAATCTTGACAGGTTGGAAAGAAAGTCTGGTTTATGCTGTCAGGTCGGACACAATCGCAAAAACTGTCTGAATCGGGCGTCTGGCTCGACCACATAAATTTTGTAATACAATAAATCTTTTCAATATTTGTGTTGTAAACATTATGGGTTTTCCGTTAATAAAACTGTTAACACAATTTAAGAAATTCAATATAGGAAATTAGGAAATTACATTAGGGTTTTCGCGTACAACAATGATTAACGATATTCAATCTAGGAAATTACAACTGTTAACACAATTTCATCTGACCCATGCATCATCAGCATTACATCACTGTCTGTTTTGACTTCCTCCAACCACACATTAGGTCTTCCTGTCGCATGCGAGGTTGTTGTTCGTTTTCGCTGGATCCTTCGAATTTTTTCCCCCTCCGCGATGTCTCCATCTAGCCACCGCATCAACTCCCGCTTCAGACGCTCCATGGAGTGAATGTGCCAGAATTTCATTTTCATCGCAGGTTTCGTGGCGGAGAATATAACGTAACCATCTCTGCTAAAAATCATAGGCGACGTCATTACGTAAATAAGGGAGTACAAAATAAAAATACAGTGCGAGAAAGTGTGAGAAATTTCAAAGAAACGGACGAATTATTTATAAAACAGCAAAAAACCCTAGTTTTGCCCTAGGCGCCAAGTGAGATGGCGCCTCCTCTCATTTTTAAGGAGCATGCGCCATCTCACTTGGCTAAAAGACAAGGGAGGCGCCAAGTGAGATGGCGCCTAGGACAAAACCCTAGGTGTATGCGCCAATTGAGATGGCTCCTCCTTTGTGGAGCCATCTGAAACATGGTTATTTGCGTAATTTTTTCCGAAACCCGGTTATTTACGAAATATTTTTTTAATACATGGTTATTAATAAAAAAAATTCTAGATTGTTCATCCTAATGAAAGTTCTTGCAGCATAGATCCACATGTAAATATTAATGTATCTACTATATACTAGTTGTAGATGATTCATTTTAATATTTATCTTTTAAATATTTTTTTAATTATTATTTTATATAATTAAAGTTAAAGAATCGACTGTACGATTTATTAAAAATACATATCAATACTTAAAAATTGGTGCATTTATTAATTTGAATTTATAATTATGTGAATGTTAACTAATTAAAAAATAAATTTAAATTTTAAAAATAATAATTTAATTAACGTATAATGTGAATTCAGACAAAATCCGTAAGATATCATATATTTTTTATTAATCATATGAATATCGCCACATTTTATAAAACTTATAAACCAGACATTTGTGTACCGTTAAATTATTTGAATAGTTTAATTGTAGTTCCGTTTCATTCTAAGCGATTTAAAATAATTAAACAGACTCGAAGGTATCATCAATTGTTCAGTTTTAAAGACACAAATTTCTTCATAGTTTTTCTTTACTACTAAAAATAGTTGTAATCCAATGTCCAAAGACAGTGCAATAATTCAAAATTAATTATTACCAAACCGGTTGTCAACTAAAGTGTGACAATGAGATTTGTGGTCCACCAAATTGATTGACATTAATCCAATTTGCCTCTTATGGATTTAGCTTTTGCTCATTTTCTGTACTTTCCACAAAAACTTTGTGACCAAATAGATTGAAAAGCCTAACCGAGAGATAAAATAAAATCTTGGTCGCTTTTGCTTTCAATTTCAATCCATGTATTGACAATTCAATTGAAAGGGAACAAACAATGTTTAAAATAGACTTTTTAAAGAAAAAACACTTAACATTGAGCCAAAATCATGGTCGAAGAAACACAATAAAGTGCCAAAACATTTGTATAAAAATATGTGATATGTCCCAACCGTCCAAAATATGAAAAGCTTAGTTTGCTCACATATACAACACAATCATATCCCCATGGGGTTTGTTTTGGCACTCCACATGTCTATTGCCTCAAGAGGAAATAAATAGCTTAAGTGGACCCCATAAAAACCTCTATCAAAACATAAAGAAAAAACATTAGACAAGTAGTACTAATCTCTCCGGTCTTATTTATAATAAAAAATTCTTTTTTTAAATTTATTAAATAATAAATATATATTGTCTACATAAAAAATTAAATATATTTATTATTTAATAAATTTTAAAAAAATAATATTTATTTATAATAATAGTTAGAGAAAATATCTATTAATTTATGTTTTATAAAATTTGGGAAACACATTGTTATTATAGGGAGAAAACTTATTTACAATTCTTATTAGTTGAGAAAAAAAACCACGTGACGAAATATTTAATATCAATCTTTTACTCTAAATCAAACAGTTATTATCTATTTTTCTCATTCTCATATAAGATTGTCTTTTCTCAATATATATATATATATATATATATATATATATATATATATATATATATATATATATATATATATATATATATATATATATATATATATATATATATATATATATATATATATATATATATATATATATATATATATATATAAGGTCGTCTCAAGTTTTTTGAGGTTATGTGTAGACGAGTCTCAATTTAGCAAGGACAAAACAAATACATGTCCTATATAATCATGATTTATGCTGAAAAATAATTTATGAAGCCTCATTTAGTCATAAGTTAATCTTAAAAAATTTGAGGCTGTATGCAGTAGACTGTCTTGTACGTCCTCAAAGACTGCTAGCTATATATATATATATATATATATATATATATATATATATATATATATATATATATATATATATATATATATATATATATATATATATATATATATATATATATATATATTCTTTAAATTTATTGCACTGTTTCAATAATTGGTACTTTAATTATTAAATGTTGCAATTACAAAGAATATTATGTGTTCCCTGCAGAAGGGCGTGAGTGTTTCACGTCCAAGAAGTACTATCCTCGACATAATTGATGCACCCTCTTGGATCTAGCCAATATAAATGTGTCAGACACTGAGCTCAGAGACGTCCACATTGATCTGAGTCAAACCTCGGGAACAGAGACGGGGATATTATCTTTACCTGAGGTACGACTCTCTATGATGCGAAGCCCAACACAAAGATGTGATCATGCCTTGTCAGGGTCGAGACCCCACCTCAGAGAAGATGAATACACAATGATTTAGAGAATGCTAACTATAACATACAAATATGCATTGATTCAATGATTTCTAACTATGTCATACAAATACACACTGAACCAGCAAACACTCATTGCTGCAAACAAACACAACACCCCAACATGGTGGCAAGCAGTGTCTAATGCGCCAAATCGCGAGTTACAAGAGGCTTTCGTCAAGCAAGTCCAAAGGCACTTCAAAGTACTTTGACATAACGAGGCACCTCTTTTTCCTCCTAAAGATAAGTCATAAGGGTTTTCACACCCAAAGCAACAACAATGGTACATACGCGAAGCTCGTCGGTATCACCTCGAAAGCAAACAAACTTTATGTTGCAGGGATGACACTCGAACCCTAGTGATGCAACAACTCACTAACAATCAGAAATCCAATACAACAACAATATATTGAATATAAATATAGTACTCAGAGTTATATAATGCACTACCTACATTTTATTAAATAAATTACATCTAAGGCGCAAAGCTTGGAAAATATGAAGGAAAATTACGATCCAAAACGCAATGGAAAATTAAACTTTTTCCTTTAGTGATCCTTACGAATGGGTATGGTCAGTGATAGAAATCATTACCTCTTGTGGTGGTTTAGACATTTGATGTGATGATCACAAACATTGATGAATAACAACGCATCTACTCAGTCCACACAAACATATCGCTTCTAGTCATTGTGCTAACTGCTTACGAATGAAAAAATTGAGTGAGAGAGTGAGACCTGAAACTTGAAACCTCAACTAACTTGCTATTAAAAAGGGCCTTTGAAACCTGAAACCTCTCATTTTTTTCATGCTCTTGATAGTGCATATTCAGATGTCCGATCATATCGAAAGCTGACATCTTCTCATGCTTCTTTTGCAACTTTGAGCTCGTGGTAGCTAGAATAAGGCAAGCGGTTTCATTGGCATCATCGACATGCTTCTTATAAGCATCTCTTTCTGCCTTAGGTGCAGAACTAGGAGGTTCCACATCAGAAACAAGTGTCTCCAAGACATACAACTTCTTATCATGCTTGAGGATAATCCTCAGATTTCGGTGCCAATCTAGAAAATTTTCCACAGACAATTTTTCCTTATCAAGGATTGATCGTAAAATGTTGTTAGAGGTGTTTATTGTCATGATAATCTACAAGAAAATTATGAAAATATAAGTATCATTAAAACAACATATTCTGCATCTGTTAAATCATAAACTAATCCAACAACCCAGCCCAACACAGTTACGATGTTGGATGACTCAGCATAAGACATCTTTATTCGACATGTTTCTTTTGATGATAGAATTTCTTTGTTCGACATGTATTTCTTCACAAATTATAACATCTTGTTCAGCAACTAGTTTTACCAAAATTAGTCAAATCTTTAGAGCTTTCACTTGGTTGTTCCTTCTTAAGAATAAATTTGAAGTACCATCCTTCTTGGTTAAGGCTATTTAATCCAGAATGATTAGATGATTCTCCCTTGTTTTCTTCAACCTTTTAACAAAATTAGCCCTATTATTCTTGCAAGAAACACCTCCGAAAGGGCCCTTTCTCTGTCTTTCTTCACGACCAGTAGGTTTTCCATGCAACTTCCAACACTTCACGAGTATGTGAAGACTTATTGCAGTAAGTACACCATAATTCTCTCTTATTTTCCACCTTTGTTCCACCTTTTCTTGTCCTCCCCCTCTAAAATTTTCAATTATCATGGTTGAACTTTCAATGGATGGAGTATCTAACATTTGGTTTCTTCTACTTACTGTTAGAATACGATTTGGATCTATGTTTAAATCTCTATATTTTGATGATAACAATGCATATATTTTATGAAGAACAATTTTAATTATAATGGTTTCATAGAGTGTGCATATATTAGAATTTTGGATAGTCTTAATCAAGATATCATCATAATCACTTTATCACTCAGAAGAAGAACCATTGAGTTTGTTTCTAATGTAACATCAGTAGTTCTGTTGAATGTTCGACAAGAAAAGAATCTCGATGAGGTTTCTAAGAAGAGATCAAGCTCCAAAAGATCAGAAATCAGATTGCACAAGAAAACAAGCTTTCAACACAAATATCAAAAGTCAAAATTTGTTCATCAGAAGAGTTGTTGCTCATAGTTCTGAAGACAAAGTCAAGATTCTGAAGAGTAGGATACTTTATGGAATACACGCATTTCTATCAAGAGCTATAAAGTCAACATATCAGAAATGAAGATGCTCAGAAAAAATTTAAGAATTGAAGAGTTTCAATAACATCTTGTAGAATTCTTCTTCTTCTTCTTCTTCTTCATATTTCTAATTTTGTAGAGCAAGTTATGAGCAATAACTCATTGCTTCTTCATTCTTTTCATATCTTCTTTTTATCTCTCATTTTGTTTGTGGACTTCATCATCGTCAATATGATCGACTTCGTCAAATTGTAATCGTCTATTTGATCTTCTTATATAGCTATTGAAACAAGATGCTATTCAAACTCTCATCAAATACATCTTGGTAGAAATGCGAAGAAGCGAGGAATTGTTGCTCATAACTTGCTCGACAAACTCTCATATGAAGAAGAAGAATACTATAAGATGATACTGATTAAATACATCTCTATAGATCAATGTAAAATACACAAAGAGTTATTACTCATATTGTGTTATAGTTTTTATTTTCTTCATGTAAATTGTTTAAACACGAGAGTTGTTGCTCAGAATTGTGTTAAACAATATGTACTTAAATTAGGAGTAATCTGCTTGATAAGAAGCATTATTGTAATCTCCAGAAAAACAATTATGTTTAGAATTGATGTTGTCTCAAGTGATCAAGTGAAGATCTGTATACTTGAGAATACTTCGAAAGTTGGTCATTGTAGATGAAATTCTGTTAAGAAAGACCAGGTTGGTCAGAATTCTTAAGGGGTTAATCATTATGGATCATTGTTTGGTTGTTAGTCACCGGTGAAGAGCTTGTGCATCTGTAATATGTTGAGATTAGTAGATTAAGTCTTTGTTGAAGGCAAAATCACCTGATAAACCGAATGTGTCTTTCTTATCTTCATAGCATTCTATAGCTTTTATCATCTGAGTGATCAGAATTTCTAAAGGGGAATATTTTTTAAAAACCCAATTCAAATCCCACTTTCTTGTATTTTCTCTACCTTCACTTACCTCACTTCTTATAATGGCAAATACCACATTTAAGGAAAGAACTTGAGGCTTTCATAGAGTCTGAATTCTTATCTGATCAAATTTAGAACTTAATCCAACAACAAATTTATAGATTCTATCTTGTTCAATAAACAACTTAAGGATTGGTAAGTCTACTGCATAATTAATATTTATCACTCTATAATGATCCAATTCCATCAAAGATATTTTAATTGGTTGGCACATTCTATAATATATTTATTTCCATGCTTAGCAACAACCGTTTTCACTTGCACATAATAAACTTAGGCAAAATCTTTAGCCTTTCAATAAGTTTTCTCCCAAATTTTTAAGAAACATGCAAGTATCACTAGTCTTTAGAATCATTGAGTTTCATAGTCATGCCATAATCATCGAGTCTTCCTCATTTCATGTAGTAAAAATTGGATCTCTTTCAACTGGTCCAATAAAATTAAATGAATAAGTTTACCTTTTTCTTTTAACATAGTACAAATGAGTTGGACTAACTTCAAATAATTTTTTCTATTTAATTGATAAACAGGTTGGATGTTATGTAATTATTCAGACTGATTATTCTGGACTTGATAACTTTCTCCTTGAACAAATGAATTTATAATCTCTTCCTTTATAGGTAGGTAGTTGAAAGTAGGTGTGTCAAAAAGATGAATTTAAGGTGGGACAAGCTAAAAAAATATGTGCGGTGGGTTTTGGAAGACGACGGGTTTTTGCAGGGTAGATTTTGACGAGTGACGGTCTTTAGCGGAACAAAATTTTGATAGACGACGATCTCAAAATCTCAATCTAACCCACGATATTTTAACGGGTGTATGGGCCAGTCTGACGAACTACAGTTTATTTTGCCACCCTTAATTAAAAGTGTATTAGTATGCCAAAAAAATTACAAATAATAGCTGGACAAACAACAACAAAAAAAAGCACAAAATTATACAAATAATTATCGAAAAGAACAAGCAGTGTTTAGAATAATAAATAATTATTTATGGTTTAAAAAATTAATACAATTTACTAAGATAATAAAATTTAATATGAAATAAATAAATCTTATCAACTTGAAAAGTATAAAATCAAAATATTTTAATTTTTAATATCAAATTCTTACTCTATTCAATCTTAATTTTTTTATATCTTATTTTTTTTATATCTTCTCGATCACATCTCTCCTATATTTGGTCTAAATTTCATAATTGTAAATAACACTTCTAAAAAAATTAGATTCAAACTCTAAACCAATAAGTTATACATGATCTTTAATATATTTTATTTATTGAATAATTATACTTTTTAATTAAACCAATTAATTTAAAAAGAATATTTGGGTTTGAACTGTTCTAGACTGGGCCCACCTTGACTCAAAGTGTAAATAAAGACCCAGATCCAAGCAGTTCCTCGGGGAGTGCGCACAAGCGGACCATCACCGAACGTGCCCGACCACAGACTACAGCTGCAATGCCCGTCGTTGCCCAGCACGAGCAGCGTCCCCGACTTGGGAAACTCCAGCTCGAGCATCCTCCCCGTAGGGTAGATTCTGTCCACTCCAACCGTTATGGGATCTTCAAAGATCTGGAAAGACCGCGTCTTCGTTCTTCTTCATTCTTCGCAGAGCACAATCCAGGAAGGGGACCATGTGCGGGCCCCCACTACACACGTAGAACCTGGAAGTCCCTTTATTAGGTCAATTCTGGTCGGCCCAATGAAAGGACCTTGGCCCAGCGTTGGGGGCTATAAATACCCTCTACTTCAAGAGGGTCAGGTATTCATTCATTACACACCTACGTATTTTTGCCTGCTCATTCCGTCTCTCATTTTATCATCGGAGTGTCTTACAGGTACCCTCCCACTTCATCCAAATTCAGTTCGAGCCAGCTGTGACGGTCCAAGTCTGATTCGATAAGACCAGTGGCGCCGTCTGTGGGAACCTAAGCTTCCCCATCTTACAAACTTTCAAATACCAAAGCTAAAAATCACCTTCCACCGTCATGGATGACCAAATTCGGGACGACCAGAACATTCACGTCGTCGATGCCAACAACAACCTCGCGGACAAGAACGGAGCCTCCGACAATGCCGACAACACCTGCCATAATATATTCCCCGGGGGCGTCACCCCAGGGCCCTCAGGCCACCGGGACGGAGCCACTGCCTCATCTTCTTCAGTCCCCCCTCCGCTCGAAGAAGACAATACAGCTCCCCCAAACCATCTAGTCGCCCAATTCCAGGAGGTCCCTGTCCCCGCCGGGGCAGACACCACGACCATAGCACTGTTCGCGGCAATCAACCAGACCAATTACCTCATCTTTGCCCAGGGAGAAAGACTGAGGGCGCTAGAGGACGGCAGAAGACCCCCGAGGAGACATAGGAGGCGTCAGACCCCGCCTCCTCGAAGAACAGAGGTACGTCTCCCGTCTCCCCCACAGAGACAATACAGAGACACCTCCTGAAGCCCGTCACCCTGACAACGGGGGAGACGACCCCCCTTAGAGAGGGAACCAATCATCAAAGCCGGAGGGCGCAACCACGACCCTTTACGACAAGAACGAGGACACCCTGGAGACAGGCACGGAAGGACAGATCAACGAGCGCACCGCTCGAGGGACGTCCAACACGACCATGGCCGTCGTGCTCGACAGTACCTCAGGTCCCCGTCCCTTTCCCCAGAGCGAAGTGACGAGGACGACCCCCGCGGTCCCCTGTCACAAGCCATAATAGAGGCACCTATTCCCCCGGGCATGGAGAAGCCCCCTCACTTGAAGGAATACGACGGAGTCGTCGACCCCGTCGATCATATATACGGGTTCGAAGCTATGATGCACTACCATAACATTGGGGGACCCATCAAATACCGGTTGTTCCCCACAACCCTCAGGAAAGCAGCAATGGATTGGTACAAGGGTCTTGCCCCGGGGTCTATCACCTCGTGGCGAAACTTGAAAAACCAATTCATAAGCTCATTCACCGCCTCACGGCGACATCCAAAGACCGAAGCGGCGCTCGAGGCTATCGTCCAAAGGCAGGATGAAACCTTGAGAGAATTCATCAACCACTTCAACCGTGAAGCCATCCAGGTCCCCTGCACGGACCACATGAAAAGATACTTGCTGGAGAGGGGACTCCTCCCCGGCACAAAGTTCAGAAAAGCAGTGGGCATAGAACCGCCCCGAACGTTCGATGCTCTCCTCGAGAAGGCCAGGGCCTACATGGACTACGGGGAAAGGGAAGCGGCCAATAGAGCCAGTAACCCTAGAACTCGCAGATCCAGCAGCAACCCACACCAATAAGTCGTTCCTCCTCGACGGACCGGGGAGAAAAGAAAAGACGACAAACCCCGAGAAGTCCAAGAACAGAGAGGACCCTCAGGGCGTTTCACAGAGTACACTCCGCTCACGGCTTCCTGCGAGCGCATCTTGGCGGAGTATGCTAGTACAGATTTCAAGGATGGTGGCGTCAAGCGCCCCCGACCAGCTCCTGCCAAGCCCGGGGTAGACAGGAGAAAATACTATTAGTACCATAGGAGCCATGGTCATTTGATGGAGGACTGCGTCCACCTCAAGGACGCCATAGAGACCCTCATAAAAGGGGGAGGCTCGCCTAGTACCTATGAAACAAAGCTCCTCATCACGACGCCCGTGAGACAAGAGAAGTAGAGGAAGATGCCCGACCATCTGACGAGTTGGTCCCCATCCATACCGCCTTCTCCGTCACCAGACTCGAGGACTTTTTCGTCCCCAAACACTTGCAAGAGCTGCTGTCGATGCACAGCAGATGGGAGAACTTTCCCTCTGTCATGGTCATCAATGGTGGGGGGTTCAACGACCTGATCATAAATTCAGCCAAGAGGAAGCTGGATGAATTGGTCGACTCTGCGCCTCCTCAGATGGTGACCTTTGAAAGGGTGAAAGGTAGATCGGAGCCTATCACCTTTTACTTCGAAGAGCTCCCCGGAGGGGCCCCCAACGTGGTTATTCCTCTGCTAATAAGAGCGAGAATAGCTAACTTTGACGTACACCGTGTCCTCGTCGACGAAGGAAGTTCCATCGATGTAATGTACAGTCAACTATTCCAGACCCTACAGCTTGATGACTCGCACCTCTCACCTTATGTGGGGTTAGACCTGCAGGGCTTCAACGACTCGACCTCCAAACCTTGGGGATACGTCGAGCTCATGGTTAACTTTGGCAAGGACACGGCAACCAGGCAGGCCAAGGTACGCTTCCTCGTCATCGACTGCCCGTCCCTTTACAGCTGCATTTTAGGAAGGCCAACATTGGCAGAACTGACAGCGGTACCATCTACCGTCCACTTGAATATGAAGTTTTACACCAAGAGGGCACGGGTCGCCACCATCCAAGGTGACCTAGCAGCTGCCTGAAGATGTTTCAACGCGGCATCCAAGGGACGCAACACGATCGACACCGGGACAAGACCCGCCAGGAGACCAGCGACGACACGACCAGAGCCCGAGAAGATAGAGTCCGTCAAGGCAGAAGAGCAAAGAGCTCCCCCAAAGGTCGACTCCATAGCCCTGGACACCCGCTTCGACCAGGATGAGCCTCCCAGTGGCGAGCAAGCCCCCCTCCGAACAATTCCGGACGGAGACTTCAAGCTCGTCCCTCTTGGCGAGGACGCGAGCAAAAGAGTGAAGATCGGTACCAGCCTCCCCGACCTGGCGAGGAAGCTGATCAAAGCTTGCTTGCGCAAGAATGCTGACCTATTCGCGTGGAGCGCTGCAGAGATTCCCGGACTCGAACCCGAGGTCGCCTGTCACCGCCTCGCCATAGATCCAGCCACTAGGGCAGTAGTACAACATAGACGTAGGCAGTCCCCAGAGAAAACGGAGGCTGCTGAAAAAGCTGTAAAAGACCTCTTAGAGGCAAATTTTATTTCTGAAGCCCGGTATTCAACATGGCTGTCAAATGTTGTACTAGTAAAAAAGAATAATGGAAAATGGCGAATGTGTGTTGATTATACTGATCTCAATCGGGCATGCCCGAAAGATGCATTTCCTTTACGAAACATAGACATGCTGGTCGACAACTCGGCCGGTTATAAAATACTGTCGTTCATGGATGCCTATTCAGGTTATAACCAAATCCCAATGACCGTGAGTGACAAGCATTGCACTGCTTTCATGACCAGCTCGGGCAACTATTACTACAACGTAATGCCCTTTGGTCTAAAAAACGCATGGGCAACATACCAACGTATGATGAACAAACTGTTCCACGACCAAATCGGGGACATGCTCGAGGTGTATATGGACGACATGATCGTCAAATCCCGAGTAGATACCGACCATGCAGCTCACCTCAAAGAAGTCTTTGCTCAAGCAAGACAATGTAAGATGAGATTCAACCCCGAGAAGTGCACATTCGGGGTCAAAGCAGGGAAATTCCTCAGTTTTTACTTGACAGAACGAGGAATCGAAGCTAACCCTGACAAGTGTCGAGCCTTCTCCGACCTCCCGACACCCACGTCGAAAAAATCCATACAAGTCATGAACGACATGCTCACCTCGCTATCCCACTTCGTCGCGAGATCCGCCCAGCACGCCCTCCCCTTCTTCAAACTGCTTCACAAAGAGACAACCTTCGAATGGACCGAGGAATGTGAACAGGCGTTACGCCACCTAAAATAAAGCCTATCCCAACCGCCCGTTCTATCCCGGTACGCCACCGAGGAACCATTGTTCATTTACCTGGAGGTCTCGAACGAAGCTGCCAGCGCGACTCTCATTCGCGAGACGCCCGACGGACAAAAACCCGTCTACTTTATGAGCAAAGAACTGCAAGGGCCTGAGGTCAGATACCAACAGATAGAGAAAGTAGCTCTAGCCCTCGTCAACGTGGCGAGGATACTAAAACACTATTTCCTTGCTCACAAAATCATAGTAAGGACTGATCAGCCAGTGAAATAGCTCTTGGGTCGACCTGACATGGCAGGTCGAATGTTGAAGTGGTCCTTGGAACTCTCTGAGTTCGAAATTCAATACGAGAGCAGGAAAGCCCTAAAGGCGTGGGCTCTGGCCGACTTCCTCGCAGAAATGACCGCTCACAACCCCCCCAACAAGAAAAGAACACAAGTGGACCATCTTCGTCGATGGAGCATCCAGCTCATCCAGAAGCGGCACGGGAATCCTCCTAGAAAACGAGGAGGGTGTGGTGATCGAGCACTCGCTCAACCTCTCCTTTCCGACTTCAAACAACCAAGCAGAATACGAGGCGCTGCTCGCGGGACTAAGGCTAGCTGAGGACCTAGGAGCACGTGAGGTACAAATCTTCACGGACTCCCAGCTCGTCGCTTCCCAAGTCCAAGGGAGTTACCAGGCTAAAAACAACAACCTCATTGAATACTTGAACTTGGTCAGAGAATACATGAAGAAGTTCGACCGAGCAGAAATATCGCACGTCTCGCGCGAGCAAAACACTAAGGCCGACATACTTTCGAAGCTCGCAAGCACAAGAAAGAAGGGCGAGAACAAATCCGTCATACAAGAATCCCTATCACGCCCGAGCATCGAAAAAACCTCGACCCCTGTCGAGGTGCATGCCATCGGAGACGCTTCGTGCTGGATGACCCCGGTGTTCAACTTCCTAACAAAGGGCGAGCTCCCTTTGGACCAGACAGAGGCGACCGTGACCAAGCGACGAGCGTGCTCCTACGTGGTGCTCGAGCACAAACTATACCGCAGGGGATTCTCCATTCCCCTCTTGAAGTGCATCGACGAATCCATAGTCCCCAAGGTATTACGGGAAATACACGAAGGAATTAACACCCAGCACATGAGCGGCAAGTCCCTGGAAAGGAAGGCTCTATGGGCGGGGTACTACTGGCCGACAATGCAACAGGATGCCAAAGATCATGTTAAGAGGTGCGACAAGTTCCAGAAGCACGCCGACATACATCTCGCTCCCCCTCACGAGCTGAGCATACTGTCATCCCCGTGGCCATTTGCCTGGTGGGGGATGGATATCCTCGGACCATTCGTACAAGGGACGTACCAAAACAAGTTCCTTATTGTGGCTGTGGATTACTTCACGAAATGGATAGAGGCTGAGGCCCTTGCAAAGATCACCTCGCACAACATCCTCCGCTTCTACAAATGAAACATCCTCTCTCGATTTGGGATCCCGAAGGCGTTGATCACAGACAACGGCACCCAATTCACCGACCAAGGGTTCCGAAGCTTCGTCAACAAACTCGGAACCAAACAACATTTTACCTCAGTCGAGCACCCCCAGACCAACGAGCAAGTCGAGGCCGCCAACATGGTCATTCTGCGAGGACTCAAACGCCGGCTAGGCGAAGCAAAAAGGGGGTGGATCGAGGAACTACACAGCGTCCTATAGGCTTACCGCACCATACCCCACTAGACGACGGGCGAAACCCCTTTTCGACTAACATACGGCACATAGGCCATCATCCCCGTAGAGATCAGGGAACCCTCCAGGCAGACAAAGATGCCTCTCGATGAGGAAATGAACGACGAAGCCCTCAGGGATGATCTCGACCTGGTCGAGGAAATTCGATCGGGGGCAGCCCTGCGTGAGGCCACTTTGAAACAGCGAGTGGCCCTGCGTCACGACCACAAAGTCATCAGACACGAGTTCTAAATCGCCAACCTAGTCTTATGAAGGAACCAGAAAGATTCACGCGAAGGGAAATTGGCCGCAAACTGGGAGGGACCCTACCGCGTCCAAGGTGCTACAGGCACCAGAGCGTATTACCTCGAGCAGTTAAACAGAGAACCGCTACCACGACCTTGGAATGCTGCTAAGCTAAAACAGTACTATAGCTAAAGTCCTTAACCACTGTGGACTTTTACCGTCGAACATCCACCCTTAGCCAACAAAGGGGAAAAGTCTCGACCACGTAGGCGAGTCGAGGTACGGACCCGACCTACCAACCACCGAGTGACATATCATCATTCACCCAACAAGCTGAAACGACTATGCCCGGCAGGGACACCTAGATCGAGCTCCACTGTCGAAGTACCCACAAGGCAGAACACCCAACTCGCGATGGGCAGTTCACGCCGTGAGCATAGGACCCTGATCAGGGTCATGCGCCCGACACACGAATTCCACTCCGCGCATTCGACGCATTTCGAAGTGTGTCGAACCATCATAAGGGTCGAAAGGATATCTCCGCTCGAGAACAAAACTTCATCAAAATATTCGTTACGAAAATAGCAGTCGAGCGTTAGCCTGGATACGAGCGGATTATTGCCAAGATAAACATCCATCAAAAAGAAAAACATGCACAAAATAGGTTAATAATGAATCGACCAAGAAGGTCGGCGATGTTCAAGGTTATAAACCATGGCACAACGGCCAAAAGAAATCAAGAATTAGCACGGGCACGCAGGCCCCAAAAAACAAATAAATACATGGGCACGCAGGCCCAAACATTAACTTGATGCTAAACTTCCCCAGGACTACCGGCATCTACATCAGGAGACTCGGGAGGAGGCACGACCTGACCATCAATAATCTGGGACAGGAACCCGACTCCCTCGGTGTTCATGCCCGGATTCAGGACAGATAGCTGATTGACAGCGGCCTCGAACCCATCGGCCAGGGCATCGACGCAGTCTGACTCGAGAAGGTGGATACAAGCGACCAAATCTGAACGGGTGCGCAAAGAGGCTATCTCCTCTGGCTCGTCATCAGTAGGAAGCATAACGACCTTTAGCTCCTCGATTTCCTTGGACAGACGTTGGTTGTTGCTCTCCAACCGTTCCTTGTCAAGTTGGAGGCAATCCCTCTCCTCGGCAGCCTTCACATTTTTTCCTTCTCCCCCGACAACATGTCGTCCTGCTCACGAAACATCTCCTCGGACCGCTCGAGGGCCACCTTTAACTTACGTGATTTGGCAGCAAAAGCAGCCTTCTCTGATTCTAACTCCCTAACACGGTCCGAGGAGTCTGATCCTTCCCCGGCAAGGACCACGACCATCTCGGCCATCTTCACCACCCCGACCATGCTGGCGGCGAGGTGTTTCCTCCGACCTTATTTGTCAAGCCGTTTAATAGTCTCGGCCTCGTTATCACTCACTGTCAGAGGAAACCCCTCGAAGAAATCCTTTTCTACAAAGCAGGGCGGCAAGCCGAAGGTCCGGGCAGCTACGAGCTCGTCACCAGTCTCTGATCTGCTCTCGGTCCGACTCCTCTTCCTGGAAACCAGCTCAGTAGGTTGCTCGACATCGGGAGAGCCCGAGGACCCGCTGGACGCATCTCCGCACGAACTGGCTGGCGGGCCCATCCTCATAGCTTGCGGTGCCCTCACCATCCTCTTGCTTATCTTCTTGTCTTGGGTCAGCTTCAAAAGCCTCTCTCGACGTTCAGCCATGTGACCTACAAACAAGAACGAACCCGTGTTAGCTACAAGCGAGCAAAAGCAATGAAAATGGAATAAAACAATAAGAGTAGAAGAAAGAAACCTAGAAGATCTACAGCCTTCCCGTAGGATTGGCACTCAACGAGCGCCTTGGTGTTGATGGGACGCGCCTCGAACATCGGGTAGCCATCCTCATCAAGAATGTCATCCCCTTCCCTCGTGACCCACTGGGCGGGGAAGAAGCTATCAACAAACTTGCAAAGGACAACATAGGCCTCCTCATCCTCGACACTCATGCTCCCCGCGGGGGTATGATAGTGCCCGGTGCCATGCTCGTAATGACCCGAGTACCAATGGATCGGGAACTTGGAGATCCGCCCGACTGCGGGACTACCCTTAGCATCCACGAGGGGCTCCCCGTCCCCGTCGACCAGAGCAGTTTGGTTGACCGGCTACAGCATGTACCATTTATCTTTGAAATCCCTCACCGAGTCCATGTACATCCTGAACAGCCTCTTCGACTGTTTCAGGGATACCCAGCTGTGCTTGCCTCCTCGAAACTGACGTTGCAGATGAAAAACCCTGAAGAAAAGGGGAATCGTCGCCCCAATTCTTAGGAAATGGCAGGTCAGCTCGAACGCCCGAAGGAAGGCGATCATGTTGGGGTGAAGCTGCGAGGGGGGCAGGTTCAGATGACTAAACACCCCGACTTGAAAGTCACTAAAGGGTAGTCTAAGACCGAGATCCCTGAACACAATCTCGTACATAGGGAATGCATACTCAGTAAACTCTGAGCAGATACGGGCGTCAATCGTCGGCCTCATTATCCTAAAATTCTTTTGAAAACCTTCCTGAGTACCGCCGTGCTCAACGATAGTATAAGCACGCCGACTACGACAACAGTACACCGAAGCAATCCCCCAGGGCTCGGCGCCCACCCAGTCCAGCGTAGGGTCGTCGATGGTGTCGACTAATGTAACATTCTCTTCTGTACTTGTTTCCTCGATGTCGTTATGTCTCGAGGATTCCGGATTATCGGCCATTTACCTACAAAGCACAGGAAACCGGTGAATTCGACAGCAAATCCGCGTGCTCGCCATAGAGGCGGGGAGAAGTACACAACGATTCAGACTAAAAGCCGAACACTGACACCCCAACTTCGACCATGCATCGATCATGGATAACACGAGCGTAACATGAGCACCCCAGGCGAATCATGAATCACTCGACCAAGTTCCTGACTTCGCCTACCCGACACTAGAATACCGCGAGAAGACTACCCTACACACTTCCTAAAAGGATGAACATCCCGATCAGTTCATGAGTATGCCGACCAAACGCATGAATATCACGAGCAATATCATGAATTATGTGCCTAAACTACGAATATCACGGGCAATATCATGAATTAAGTGCCTAAACTATGAGTATCTCGAGCACAATCATGAATCAGGCGCCTAGCGCGCTTGAATCTACCGGCCATTACTTCCAAAATATAGATTTCTAACATAAAAAATATCATCAGAGCTACCTACAACACAGAAAAACAGGAGGAATAGACACTTACTTGAAAGAAGAGGGGTACAAACGACGGTGGCGAGAGTAATCAACGGCAAAAGGTGCGACAGTCTCACGGTGTTACGGGAACCAACGGCAGCGGAAACAGAGAAAGAAGGAGGAGCGTGAAGAGGAAAAACAGATTATGGGCCCAAGGGTCCTATTTATAGAGATGACGTGGAATGTGAAACGTCGCTCCGGGGAGACACGAACTTCCCCCATCCTCGACACCTACTCGTTTAGGCAATGATGACCCTATTTGCTAGGGCGGCGTTGCAGTTCCCAAGGACTACGCCACGTGTCCGACAGACGCAACCCAGAGATCCCCGCGAGAGTTCCTCGAGCACGCTTCGAAAGGCAAAGCTAGGGGTCGGGCATTAGGTCCCCGCGAAAAAAGCAAGCTGAGATCAAGTCATAACTCCGATAAGATTAGAATTTAACCTTAGACAAGAATCCGTGTTAAATTTATAGAATTTGTTAACTGCATAGAAGATATGTGATTTATACCTTAAAAATTTTAAAAAAAAATATATTTTATTATAATAAAGATTGGAGGAACAATATTTAACAATCTACAAAATTGAATAAACAAATAAAAAATTCTTAATAATTTAAAAAATAAATAAAAGAGAGAGTGGAGCCTAGCTAATGATTCAAGTCATATCACATCATATTGAGGTTAAAAAGTTTGTAGAGCCAAAGGTCCCACCAGAACGTCACACTGTACAGCTCCTACCACCACCATTTTTTCAAAAAAGTGTTCGTTCAAAGGGTTCTTGTGTTTCATTATAAAAAGGGCCTTATTTATTATTTATAGAAAACAGAGAAACACAAATAAAATAACACACTAATAAATATTTTATTTTTATTAATAAATTAAAAAAAGAAGCAAACAGTAACAGTTCAAAATAGACATGGAGAAAGAGAAACATTCATAAACTGCATTTTCATTTCATTTCCATCTACAAACACACATAAATCATAAATTAGATTTTCCACTTTCCATCTTAAGAACACAGAATTTATTTGCAATAATCTGGAAAATACGCATACTGGCGCACATTTAAGATACTCCCCTTATTCACTCTGCACTATGCTATTGTACGCTTCTAAATGTTAACCATAGCATACTATAATAATCTTCCTCATTACACTTCTCTGTTTCACTTCTCTCCATAACTATGCATGCGTTTCTTCTCATTTTGGCACTCTGCGCACCGTTCTTATCCTACGCCGATCGCAGCGCAGAGATCCAAGCCTTAACGTCGTTTAAGCTCAACCTCCATGATCCTCTCGGAGCTCTCGACGGTTGGGATACTTCCTCGCCGGAAGCGCCGTGTGACTGGCGCGGCGTTGCTTGCAACAACGACCGAGTTACTGAGCTGCGTTTGCCTCGTCTTCAACTCGGTGGTAGACTCAGTGAACGTCTCTCTGAGTTGAGCATGTTGAAGAAGATAAGCCTTCGTTCGAATTTCTTCAACGGGAGTATTCCTTCGTCGCTCATGGAATGTAAGCTTCTACGGTTTTTGTTCTTGCAGGATAATGCGTTTTCCGGTAACGTTCCGCCGGAGATCGGAAACCTCACCGGTCTTCAGATTTTCAACGTTGCTCAGAATCATATCTCTGGAACTATTCCGAGGGAGCTTCCTCTTAGTCTCAAGTACCTTGACCTTTCGTCGAACATTTTCTCCGGCGAGATTCCGGGGACTGTTGCTAATTTGTCTCATCTTCAGCTTATCAACCTCTCGTACAATGAGTTATCCGGTGAGATTCCCGTGACGTTTGGGGAGCTTCAGAAACTGCAATATCTCTGGCTTGACCATAATTTCCTTGGAGGAACTTTACCTTCTGCACTTGCTAATTGCTCTTCGCTCGTGCATCTAAGCGCGGAGGGAAATGCACTCGGTGGTGTGCTTCCGTCGGCGATATCGGCGCTTCCGAAGCTTCAGGTGATTTCTCTTTCTCGGAACAATCTTACTGGTTCCATTCCTGCTTCCGTTTTCTGCAATGTTTCGTTCCACGCGCCGTCTCTGCGGATAGTTCAACTTGGATTCAATGGTTTCACGGATTTCGTTGGGCTCGAGAGCAACACGTGTTTTAGTCTTCTTCAGGTTTTGGATATTCAGCACAATAGTATAAGAGGCACGTTTCCCTTGTGGTTAACCAATATAACCACGTTGTCAGTCCTTGATCTTTCCAGCAATGCACTTTCCGGTGACGTTCCGACATATATAGAAAATCTCGCTGCGTTGACGGAGTTGAAGATGGCTAATAATTCGTTTACTGGTGTCATTCCGGTGGAAATCAAGAAATGTGGGTCCCTCAGTGTTGTTGATTTTGAAGGCAACAATTTTGGCCGAGAAGTTCCTTCTTTTTTTGGTGATATGAAGGGACTCAAGGTTCTATCTCTTGGTGGAAATAGCTTCTTTGGTTCAGTTCCGGCGAGTTTTGGTAACCTTTCTTTACTTGAAACCTTGAGTTTGAGAAGTAATAAACTAAATGGAACAATGCCTGAAATGATAATGAGGTTGAGCAATTTGACAACTCTGGACCTTAGTGATAACAAGTTTACGGGTGAAATCTATGATAGTATTGGGAATTTGAATAGATTAATAGTCCTCAATCTGAGTGGTAATGGCTTCTCTGGAAAAATTCCTTCTAGTTTGGGAAATCTTTTCAGACTAACTACACTTGATTTGAGTAAGCAGAATCTCTCCGGGGAGTTACCTTTTGAGCTCTCCGGGCTACCAAATCTGCAGGTTATTGCTCTGCAGGAGAACAAGATTTCTGGTGCAGTACCTGAAGGGTTCAGCAGTTTGATGAGTTTGCAGTATGTGAATCTCAGCTCTAATGCATTTTCTGGGCATATTCCTGAGAACTATGGCTTTCTTAGATCCTTGGTTGTTCTTTCACTGTCTCATAATCACATTAGAGGAACAATTCCTTCTGAAATTGGAAACAGCTCTGATATAGAAATTCTTGAGCTTCGATCAAATTCGTTGTCAGGTCGTATTCCCACTGATCTATCTCGCCTCACCCATTTGAAAGTGCTTGATTTGGGTGGTAACAATTTAACTGGGGATATGCCTGAGGAGATCTCCAAATGTCTGTTGTTAACTACATTGTTAGTTGATCACAACCATCTTTCAGGTGCCATACCAGGGTCATTGTCGAATCTATCAAAACTAGCAATGCTGGATCTGTCTACTAACAACTTGAGTGGGGAAATTCCTAGTAATTTTTCTATGATCCCTGATTTGGTGTATTTCAATGTGTCGGGGAACAATTTGGAAGGTGAGATACCGCAAACTTTGGGATCTCGGTTCAACAACCCTTCTGTGTTTTCTGATAATCAGGGTTTATGTGGAAAACCATTGGAATCAAAGTGTGAGGGCGTAGACAATAGGGACAAAAAGAGGTTGGTTGTGTTGATTATCATCATTGCAGCAGGAGCTTGCATATTAGTCCTTTTTTGCTGTTTTTACATCATCAGCTTATGGAGATGGCGCAAGAAGCTCAAAGAAAGGGTTTCTGGGGAGAAGAAAAGGAGTCCTGCAAGAGCAAGTTCAGGAGCAAGTGGAGGTCGTGGTAGCAGTGAAAATGGTGGCCCAAAACTCGTGATGTTCAACACCAAAATTACACTTGCGGAAACAATTGAAGCAACAAGACAGTTTGACGAAGAAAATGTACTAAGCAGAACAAGGTATGGATTAGTATTCAAGGCCTGCTACAATGATGGAATGGTCCTTTCCATTCGCAGGCTCCCTGATGGATCATTGGATGAGAACATGTACCGAAAAGAAGCTGAATCGCTAGGAAAAATAAAGCACAGAAATTTAACTGTTCTCAGAGGTTACTATGCAGGACCACCAGATATGCGACTCTTGGCCTATGATTACATGCCCAATGGAAACCTTGCAACTCTCCTCCAAGAAGCTTCTCACCAAGATGGCCATGTTCTAAATTGGCCAATGCGACACCTCATTGCACTAGGAATCGCCCGTGGGTTAGCCTTCATTCACCAATCCTCAATGGTCCACGGCGACGTGAAGCCTCAAAACGTTCTATTTGATGCAGATTTCGAAGCCCATTTATCAGATTTCGGGTTAGAACGACTAACAGTAGCAACTCAAGGAGAAGCAGCCTCCAGTTCATCTTCAGTTGGCACTTTAGGTTACATTTCGCCAGAAGCAATCTTAACCAGCGAAGTTACAAAAGAGTCTGATGTTTACAGCTTTGGCATTGTGTTGTTGGAACTTCTAACGGGAAAGAGACCGGTAATGTTCACCCAGGATGAAGACATAGTGAAGTGGGTGAAAAAACAACTTCAGAGGGGTCAAATAACAGAGCTATTAGAACCTGGTTTACTTGAGTTGGACCCAGAATCATCAGAATGGGAAGAGTTTTTATTAGGTGTGAAAGTTGGATTGCTTTGCACAGCACCAGACCCTCTTGATCGACCAACGATGTCCGACATTGTTTTCATGCTTGAAGGTTGTCGTGTTGGTCCCGATATCCCATCCTCCGCAGATCCCACCTCTCATCATTCTCCGGCATAACCCAAAACTTCAACTTTCCCGGTCTAATTGTCATTTTTTAAATGTTTTTCAAAATCCCACTTTTATTTTTTGAAATTCGATTTTAGAAATGTAACAGTTGTAGTAGGTATATGTTATTAATATTTTCTCAATTGGAACAAAACATTGCAGCGACTTTTCCTCTCCAATTTCTGATTTTCTTCAAAGTGGTGGTGACAGCAAGGGGGGCCACATGATATTATAATGCTCCTTCCTCTTTCTCTCTCACTCAAGCTCGTGAGTTCTAAAGCAGTCAACGTCTTTGACAAATGCATCGTAGTTGTTAAGATACGGTTGGATGAGTGAGGACAAGGGTAGTGGGGGCCTTGGTTTCATTTACTGTCAAACAGAACGGTACCAAAATGGTGCTGTTCCCGTCTGCGAGACGGAGCTGGATATCTGACATAATCATGTGAGTTAGCGCAGGTTCCGGCAACGGAGATTGACGATGTAGCCGTTAACTTGTGGGGTACGATGTAATAGTTCCCAAGGGTAGAGCATTGGTGTTTGGTGAAAGTGTGTAATCACCATGTGTTTTTTTCTGTTGCCTTAGTCAGTTTATATTTTTGTTGTTTATTGTAAGGGGAAAAAGACGTTAAGGACGGCGTTAGATTACATGTACTATATGTGATAGTGATTCACTTCAATTTTTTTTTACCCATGGCTCAGCTATTATTGAACTTTTTGTGGGTCTTCCTCGCCAAGGTTGTCAACCCTGTCAGTCTATAAGGGACATGTATGATACACTTTTATATTTTTAAGCTTGTAAATGGCTACACAAATATATATATTAAAACAACAATTAATACTAAAATTTAAATTTCATAGTCCAAGATAAATTTCTTAGAAAAAATACTCGATAATAAAACAAATAAAATAACAAACTATATTATTAAAGACTTAAAATATTAATATGTTTTTAATTGACTAATACATAAAGTAAAAATAATCATAAGACAGATATGTTAATAGCTTCAAACATTGAAAGATCCAGTGAAATGATCAATGATCACTACTAATATCATCACTATTTTTTCATCGATATCTTAAGTATCATTATCAAACTCCACCCCTTATGAAATATATTCTTTATCATTAACCAATGTTGAATTTATTGAAGTTTCAGTTTCACCTAATTCAACATTTCCACCACCACCATTGAACAACATTAATAACAACAACATCAATTTCTACAACATTGTTATCAATAACATCATTTTGTTCAATATTAACTTCAGTTTACATATTTTTTTCATTAGGATCTCTAGTTATCTATTCATCATCTGAATGAATATCTTCAAATGAAAGAATAATACTCTTTGTTTTTCTCTTTCTACTTTTCAACTTCAAATTACACATGACATAAACCAAATTATTAATCTTTTTTATGCAACATATTCCTTCCCTTTGAATGAACTTGCAAAATAAATAATAATTAAACTCAATATTTAAAAAAAAACAAAAATCGAGTCTATAAATAAAAAAATCATAGTTCATTACTATTTCAAAGAAACTCTAATTCCGTTCACAGTTAAAGGAGCTATAAGTTAAACTTTGAACACGAATTACAAACCTCTACGATTCTTCTGGAGTCATATCTCCATAGAAATCATGTGCAAGAGACTTTCTAAGTCCAGTACAAGCAAAACAAAATAAGAGTTTTAAAAAAAAAAATATTTTTAGGGAATTTGAGTCTTTTTTGATTTAAAAAAAAATTGATAGACTCATGAACTAGTGATAGACTCGCTAATCTATACGAGTTTGTGCGAGTCTACTTGAATTTATCAAAAAATAATTCAACGCGTAAGTCTATTTATTTATTTATACTTCCTAGACTTATAACTTCGCCACGAGTTTGACAACCATGTCTAGTTACTATATATCATATTCAGTATTAAATTTTTTAAACTATTTTTTGCTTTTGAGAATTGGCATTGTGCCAAGAAATTAAATGAGGAGAAAAACAAAGCAAAAAAATATGTAATTTTAGCCATATTTTTATTAAAACCTATGTGTTAAGAAATGCTGTAAAAAAAAGAAGCTTGAACTTGAAATAAAAGGTTCTTTTTTCTACTGACAAATGAAACAAAGACCATTCAAGAGCATATATCTGTTATCCATTTTGGAATATGGGACATTCAATTTTTTTTTTTTTTTATATATTCCTTATCTTGTTATTCTTGTTCATAAAATATATGTTCTTTTTCTGTAAATCACAGCACTTAAGGTGTTTATTCGTTGATCTTAACTTTTTTTTTTTTTGAAAGAAAACAAAAATAAAACCAAAGAGAAAAACAAAAATGCGAACTAAAATTGCGGAGGTGGCAAAGAGCAACCCACCCAGATTCTCTACCAGTTGCCGTGACATTAAAAAATGAAAAAGGAAGCATGTTTTCCAATACAAAAGACTAGACCAACATGATTAGATTCTTTTGAAAGATAACGAGTGTGTTAACATGGGAATCAAGGAAAAAGTTAAACTACTTAATATATGTAGTGATGTACAAGAATTTGTTTATTTTTATGATCTGAAATCTAAGATGCATGTTTACTGGTACTAGCGCCAAATACAATGCAGTGACCGTTAAGGGTCCTCCCAAATTTTATAATAAATCATAGGAAAGTTCTGAGTAGGTGAGGGTTTTCAGGAAAGAGATAGAAATTCAACTTGAAAATAAGCAAAATTAAGTTAGTAGTCTTTGCCATTTAAATCATATGCAAGATCGAAAACAATGAGGGTTCACTTATGTTAATAGAATTTTTTTTAATGCATCTTATGTATTATTATGTCATCTTGTAAAAATACAATAATATTTATAGATTCTATAGATATATTTCAAGATGTATTTAAAACACATATAATTTATTAATTTTTGAGATACACTATAAATTATAATTAAATTTATTTGAGAAATATATTTTCAGAATGTCTCAGAAAATATATTTCTGAAAACTACCAAGAGTACATGTGATTTTAGTGATGGGGAGCCGTATGTTAATCAATGAAAATACATGCGTTTTATATGTCAATCAATGAACACATATAAAAACTGAATTAAAAGTTATATTTAGAATATAAAGTTTTTTATAGATATTGAATATTTGTATGTGTTTTGAGTTACCTTGTAACTCGAAAAGATTAGAAATTGATATTGCATGCTTATTACCGTGTAATTTTTTTTAACTACGATTGATATACATATAATTTAAGTATTTTCAGTAGGTTTTGGAAATGTATTTTCGATATTTCTTGGGAAATGTATTTTAGGAATAAATTTAATCATAAAATTGAGGCGTAGTTCAAAAAGAAATGAGTTATATGTGTATAAGATGCGCTCGAAGATGTATTTTTGGAAACTGAGAGACCTTTTTAGAATTCCATATGGTTCTTTTCCACCTCATAGGTTGAGATAAGAGATTTCCTTATTTTATTTGTATAGATTGTTGTGTAATAATAGTTGGTTAGTTAGTTGAGAAGCTATTATAAGTTTGTTAGTTGTTAGAATACTTAGAGGACAAGTTATTGAGTTAGTTAAAAGATAACTTGTTCAACAAGTAACCTTGCAATTGTCTTTGCATAAGTTATACATTGATGAATAGACATTTTGACCTTTTTTGATCTAAAAAGTGGTATCATCACCCTGGTTATGATTCTTTCCTTCGGTTAAACTAAAAAATTGCAGTTAGTTAAATTGTTGAGTCTCTTTCGTTTTTCTTATGCCATATCCTTCTTCTTCGTACACCTCTTTTTTCCTGATTTGTGCTTGCTTTCTCACCATTCACCATGACTGAACTCTCACAAGAATGTTTCATATAACCTGTAATTCCAAGGTTTGATGGGTTTTACAATCATTGATCCATGCTAATGGAGAATTTGTTTTGATCAAAGGAGTAATGGGGAATGGTCGAAAATGGCATCATGGTAGCACCTCCAACTTCAACTCAAAAATAGTTGAAAGTTGGGGAGGAAAGCAAGTTAAAGGATATGAAGGCCAAGAACTACTTGTTTCAATCAATTGATAGGTCGATCTTGGAGATCATTTTTGTGCGTGATACAACAAAAGATATTTGGGATGCTATGCGTTGCAAATATCAGGATTATTCTAAGGTCAAGAGAGCACGCCTTTAGTCACTAAGAAGGGAATTTGAGGTTCTTGCAATGGGAGAGAATGAAACTATTGAAGAGTACTTTGCAAGAACACTCGTTATTGCCAATAGGATGAATGCACATGGAGAAAAACTAGAGCAAGTTGCAATTGTGGAGAAGATCTTAAGATCTATGCCAGTAAGATTCAACTATGTCGTGTCCTCCATTGAGGAGTCTAATGATATGACTACATTTTCCATTGGTGAGTTGCAAAGCAGCTTAATTGTGCACAAGTAGGGGATGAAAAGTCACAAAGAATTCAAGGAAGAGCAGGCACTAAAAGTCTCCAATGTAGGAAGAGGTGCTGGAAAAGGCAAAGGAAGATCATGGGGTCAAGGACGTGGTAAAGGCAGACAAAGAAAATAGTATGTAGAATGATATAAGTGTCATAAACTAGGGCATTATCATAGTGGGTGTCCTAGTTGGTAAGAAAGTGTGAATTATGCTGAATTCAATGAGGAAGAAGAGATAATATTGATGGCCAAGGGAGAATGAAATGGATGAATCAAGGATAACCAAGAAACATGGTATCTTGATTCAGGATGTAGAAATCATATGAGGTATGCACACTTGAGCTTCAAAGGACTAAACTTTCTTGTGAAGAAGGAGATGGCGAAAGGCTTACAAAACTTGGTAAGTATTGAGGAAAGGTGAAACGATTGCTTAACTGGGAAGCAACACAAAAATATTATCCCTAAATAAGCTACATGGAGAGCTAGTGCAAAACTAGAGATTGTGCACTCTGACATTTGTGGACCTATTAAACCTGAGTCACTTGGAGGAAACATGTACCTTATTACCTTCATAGATGACTTCAATAGAAAAACATGGGTGTATTTTTCGAAAGAGAAGCCAAGTGCTTTTTGTAACGCCCGTAATTTAATTAATTATTTAATTAAATTATTTTTGGAATATTTGAGAAGATGTGTTGTGATTAATTGGATTTAATTATTTTATTAAGTGGTGAAATAATATTAGAAGTATAATATTATTTGATGTGGGCTTGTTTTTAAGGAATGGAAGTAGTAATAAGGGGGTGTATTAGTTTAAGCCCAATAAGGAATAAAGAATAAGAGGTTATTTTATTGTTGCTAGAAAGAATAGAAAAGAGGAGGCAGTAGAAGAATAAGGATTGAGAAGAAGAACGTGAAGCTGTTGGAAAAGAGGAAAAATGGCATAACGAGGTTTCAATCGGAAGATTATAGAGCGACCTTCAATCCAAGGTAAGGGTGGGGTTCTGACTCTATAATTGGGTTCATGATAATTGGTATGTGGGGTTAGAGGTGATTGTTGTCTTATTCTTGAATTGAATGTATATGATGTTGTATGATGAAATTGATGAATTTTAGATGAATAATGATGTTCCGATGCTGTTTAATTGACGTAGAATTATAGGATAATTGTAAGTGATGATTATCTATGATTAGATTAAGTTTTTAGGGCTTAAAGTATAGAACCCGTAGCAAAAACGCAAAGAAAATCGCATAAATTATGCAGGACAGAGCAGTATGCGTCGACCCCAAACATGATGTGTCGATGCATGAAGGTTTAAAGATTCCGGATAAGTCGACACGAAGAGGTTTTGCATCGATACGTGAAGGCTTAGAGACTCAGGATGAGTCGATACGTAGGAGCATGTGTCGATACATGTTGTGTGTTAAACTCGGGATGAGTCGATACATGATAGGATGCATCGACTCATGTTGCGAGTTCAGCGCAGTACGCGTCGATCCAAGGAGATATGTGTCGACCCATGTTGTCTGGTTTTTGGCAGAATCGTTTAGAAAAGGTTGTAACTTGAGTTTTCGGACTCGGTTTGAGGTGTCGTTCGAAGCGTTGAATAGCTAACGCGATGAACTTTATTCTTGAGGATTAAAATGAAGAGTATGAAGGATAACCCTAGTAATCCCAATTAGGACTAGAGTTAATTCCCGCGTTAATCGTTATGTTGGTTTTTATGCAGAATGATGAGGATGAAATGTTTGTAGGATGTTGTTTGATTTGTAACAGTAGGAGTAATGATAGTAATGATGTAATATTACAGAATAGCAGTATGAATAGTTGTCGTATTAATGTACAGCTGAGTTGTTGATGAGATGTTATTAATGATGTTGTGTTGATAATTTATGATGAATAAATGATTGTTTGATGAATTATTATGATGATATGAGATGTTGATGAAGAGATGTTGAGATGCTTTAAGATGTAGGCCTTTAGACAACGATGATGTTGAATTGAGATGTTGTTAATTATGGTGTTGTCATTATATTCATGATTGTGTCGCATACATTGCATTTTGAGATGGAGCTTATGCTCGTTGAGATGGCCTGTATTGGCGAATATTGAGATGAAGGCTTATGCCTTGTTGATGCCTCTATTAATTGGAAATTTTTTGAGATAGGAGTTCTGCTCCAAATGGTACCACATGCATTTTCATAGTATTGATTCATATTATATGACTGCATAAAGAAGTGTGTATTGATGTGGTGAATGTGTATTATTATTGTTGATTATGAGATGAGAAATGGTGATGTTATGTGATCTAATTTAATATATTAATTATCATGCACTTTATTATATTGTTAGATATCTCACCCCTTCTGTTTGAATATTGCCCTTATGTTGGTAACGTGCAGGTAATCGAGAGCGAAGGTTGTATACCTTCAGTAGTTCGAGTCGGTGTCATTGCTCTGATATGTAACACTCGGGGGGATGAACGCTTGTTGCTTTTGATTATTGATTATTCAGTTGTTGAACTTTAAGTTGATTATTATTAAGTATTTGTTGGTTTTGAAGTTGCTGTAATGATGATAAAGATGTTATTAAGAATTCCGCTGCGTAGATGTTAAATTATTTAACTAAAGATGTTATGATGATGGTTCATCTGATGTTTTAAAAGTGTTATATATCCACGATGAATGCAATGAAATTTGCTACAAGAATTTGTGGCATCCCGATTCGTTTGCATGAATGATTTTTATAACTCTGATTTATTTATATAATTTACCGGGGTAGAATTAGGGTGTTACACTTTTAAAGTATTCAAAAGGTTCAAGGAATTTGTTGAAAAAGAATCCAACTACCAGATTAAATGTCTTGGAAGTGACCGGGGTGGAGAATTTACATCAAACGCCTTTAGTGAATTCTATAGCATATTATAGATTAAGAGACAATTAACTGTTGCATATACTTCATAACAAAATGGAGTGACATAAATGAAGAATATGACTCACACGAACATGGTTACAATCATGTTATCATGCAGGAACGTTCCAAAGAATTTCTGGCTTGATGCAGTGATATGGGCCACTTATGTCATGAACAAAAGTCCTACCCCTGCTGTAAAGAACAAGACTCCTGAATAATGTTAGAGTGGAACAAAGCCCCCAGTACATCACTTTAGAGTATTTGGGTGTGTGGTTCATGCACATGTCCTAGACTCTCAAAGAAAGAAGCTGGATAACAAATGTGTGAAGTGTGTGAATCTTGGTGTTAGTGATGAATCCAAAGCATACAAACTATTCGAACCAATTTAAGGAAGAGTTATCATCAGTATGGATGTGGTGTTTGAAGAAGAAAGAGGTTGGAATTGGGACAACAAAATTCAAGCAAGCCTTGAAGACTCATAAGTAGAAGAGTATGAAGCTGAAGCACAAGAAGAAACTGAGGCAATTGTTACAAGAGCAACGAAAAATCCAACTGATGAACCTGATGAAGGTCATGCAAGAGAAGAAGATAATGAAGGGATATAAAATGCTGATGATGAACCAACTCATAGAATTAGTAAACCTCCAGATTATCTAAGAGACTATGTGACTGGATTAAAAGGTGAAGAAGAGGAAAAGCAACTGCACAACTTTGCAGTTTTTAGCTCTAATGAAGATCCTACAAGTTATGAAGAATAAATTAAATCAGAGGTATGGAGAAAAACAATGGATATTGAAATAGAATACATTGAAATAAATGATACCTGGAACCTAACATGTTTTCCTAAAGGTCTCAATCCAATTGGTGTCAAATGGATATACAAGACAAAATATAATGATAAGGGGTAAGTAGACAAGCACAAGGCTAGTTTGGTAGCAAAGGGATATTCACAAATACATGGTATTGATTTCAATTAGGTGTTTTCACGTGTGGCCATGTGGGACACCATCAGGATAATTCTAACAGTGGCATCAATTCAACACAGGCGTGTGTTCCAACTAGATGTAAATAGTGCCTTTCTACATGGTGAACCATATAAAGAAGTTTACATTAGTAAACCTTAGGATACCACAAAGGCAAACCTGAAATGAAGGGCAAATTGAGAAAGACACTTTATGGTTTGAGACAAGCTCTAAGGGAATGGTATAACAAACTAGATGTATACTTATACACTAACAGGTTTGTGAAGTTTCCTTTTAAACATACTCTATTTGTCAAGCATGGACCTGGAGGAAATATGCTCATTGTTAGCTTGTATGTAGATGATCTTATATACACGGGAACTGACTTTTAAATGATGGAGGTGTTCAAGCAGTCAATGAAAGGAAAGTTTGACATGACATACTTGAGAAGAATGAGGTATTTTTTGGTATTTGAAGTAAAGAAAAGTATTAAGTGTAACACCCCAATTCTACCCCGGCGAATTATATAAATAAATCAGAATTATAAAAATCATTCATTGCAAACGAATCGGGATGCCACAATTTCTTCTAACAAAATTCATTGCATTCGTCGTGGATATATAACACTTTTAAAACATCGGATGAACCATCATCATAACATATTTAGTTAAATAATTCAACATCTACGCAGCGGAAATTCTTAATAACATCTCTATCATCATTACAGCAACTTCAAAACAACTCAATTTAATGATAATCAACTTAATGTTTAACAACGGAATAATCAACAATCAAAAGTAACAAGCGTTCATCCCCCCGAGTGTTACATATCAGAGCAATGACACCGACTCAAACTATTGAAGATATACAGCCTTCACTTTCGATTACCTGCACGTTACCAATATAAGGGCAACATTCAAACAGAAGGGGTGAGATATCTAACAATATAATAAAGCGCATGATAATTAATATATTAAATTAGATCACATAACATCACCACTTCTCATTTCATAACCAACAATAATCACGACAATAATACACAATCACAACATTAATACACACTTCTTTATACAATCATATAATGCGACTCAATACTATGCAAATGCATGTGGTACCATTGGAGCAGAACTCCCATCTCAAAAATTTGCCAATTAATAGAGGCATCAACAAGGCATAAGCCTTCATCTCAATATTCGCCAATACAGGCCATCTCAACGAGCATAAGCTCCATCTTAAAATGCAATGTATGCGACACAATAATGAATATAATAACAACACCACAATTAACAACATCTGAATACATCATCGTCATTGACCAAAGGCCTACATCTCAAAAGCATCTCAACATCTCTTCATCAAACATCTCATATAATTCACAATAATTCATCAAACATCATTTATTCATCAAACATCATTTATTCATCAAACACAACTTCATTAATAACATCTCATCAATAACTCAGCTGTACTTTAATACGGCAGTAACTCACACCGTTATTATGTAATCTTACATCATCACTATCATTACTCTTACTGTTACAAATCAAACAACAGCCTATAAATATTTCATCCTCATCATTCTGCATTAAAACCAACATAATGATCAACACAGGAACTAACTTTAAATCCTAAATTGGCTACTAGGATTACACTTCATATCCTTCATTTTAATCCTCTAGAATAAAGTTCATTGTAACACCCCAGTTTTAATTATTTGATTTATTTAATTGGGAATTTATTTTATTAGAATTAATAAAATAAAAAGAATTATTTATTTTGGAATATTTGAAGAAAATAAAAGAAATAAGAAAATATTGGGTTTTTAAGTTATTGGGCTTGAATGTCGTTAGTAAAGAGTGGGGGTGCAAAAGAAATAAGGATATATATTTTGGAACTTAAGTTATTTCTCATTTTTACACGATAAAACAAAATTTGGAGATATTTGGGATTGGAGCTCTGAAGAACGAAGAACAATCGCTCAAGAGTTCAAAGCTGCAATTTGATAAGGTAAGGGGGGCTACTACTTAATTTATATTTGCTTATGGGTTTAGGTACGATTGATTTTGGATAATCGTAGGAGAAACCCCAATTTTTAGATGTTCTTAGGAATCAATAACCTTAGGGTTGAACCTTGTTAGAAAAGGTTTAGGTTTCCAAATGTTATGAATCAATTAAGGATTTTAGGTTTCTATGGTGGATTTGGAGTATATTTGTATGACCGAGAGTTTCCCTTAGGTAATTCTAGGGATAACCTTGATATTGTTAGAATTTCCCTAAAGGACGGGTAATATGTAACTTAAGGTCAATTTTATAAAACTTGTTGTTGATGAAAGAATTGTTGATAAAATAGGATGTCTTAAAAATGAAAATTCTGAGTTTTGATTGATTTTGGAAAATGAGACCTTAAGTGAATTGATGCTGTTCTTAAGATTGGAAATTGACTAACTTAGAAGGGAATTATGTTCCCAATTGATGTGTTGCCTTGAGATATGCAAAATTGATGTTGTTATGTACCGAAATGCACGTTTTGGCTGGTATTTTTCGTGTCTGGCTGCTGTTCTGAGCATGCTGCAGGTACAGGAAATTCTGCACGCGCTCATCAACACGGGCCGTGTTGCACAACACGGGCACCCGTGTTGATCTTCTGTATGGGCAACACGGGCCGTGTTGCTGCACACGGGCACCCGTGTTGACCTCCTGTGTTGGCTTCTGAATTCTGTTTTCTGTGCATGCTGTTATGTGCGGAATTGATCCTGTTTTGATGTGCAGTGTTTTATATATTTTGAATATGCTGCTTATTGATTTCCTAGTGTTGTGGATGCTTGTATCGAATAACGTTTGTATGTTATGATGCCAACACTACGTAGATTTTATTGTCATGCTTTGAGATGATGTTATCAAGCATGAATTATGATATAACTTGATATGATTGGTTGATGTTTAATAGTATGCTGAGTGATTACATGCTATCCATATCCTGTTATGATTGATGTTGTTGATGTTGCATGATATGTTTTATTGATGTTAATAGTATGCTGAGTGTTACATACTGTACATATCATGTTGCATTTGTTAATTCCCATTGTGTGGAATTAACATGGTGGCCAATATACGTGTCCGTGATTTAATGGAACGTTGAGGTGGTAGCCGTGTCCGCGATATAATGGAACGGTGAGTTATCTGTGACCCGAGATTTAATGGGGCGGTAAAATGGTACCACATGCATGGGTGTGTTGCATTATATTGAATATAACATGAATGGATGAATTTTCCAATGTTGTATTTAATTGATTGTATGCATGTATTGTTGCTGAATTGTTAATGATGTTTGATGTTAATTAAAAGTATGAAAAGTAATATATTATGAATATATGAATTGTAAAGGTTTTCGTAAACTATGAAACATGCTAACTGTTTGGGTGATGCTCATGATTTTTCTGAATTGATTGTTATGAACGTATAATCAAATGTATATTTGAGATGCTCACCCTTACTGTTGAATATTTCAGATTGAGGAGCTTCGTTCAGGTGCTTGGCGAAGGCTTGTTGTTTCTAGTTTATTTCCGTTTAAGTATTGTCCGGGTCATGCTCTGATAGTTGTAACTCCGGGAACGTTTGTTTGTCGAGCTGCTTTAGTCAGACTCGTTTATTCCTTGTGTTTGTTATAATATGATGTTGATATATTCCAGGTGTTAATCCCTGATGATTTTGAAAATATTATAACCTTGGTTTTGTTAATTAAATTATTCCGCTGTGTAAACATGTATGAGTTGCTTCTATGTTATGCATGACAGGAACTTGTTTTTATTAAAAGAGAATTGTGACATCCTCGTTAATACATGTACTCTGAAAATATGATTTTAAGTATTTGCGAAATTTTATGCGGGGTTTTAGAGGGTGTTACAATAGTGGTATCAGAGCATAGTCGGTCGTTGCGACCAGAGTCTTGAGTCAGTCATTCCTTCGGTATGCGATTAGTGTAAGGCAACACTGTCGATACTGTATTCTGATGAGGAGTATGTTTTAATTCTCAGGAATATGGCTGGAAGAGGTAACAGACGAAATGATGCTGCACTCGCTGAGGCTTTGGGGATGTTAGCTGGTGTACTTGCTGGAAATCCAAATGGAGGCGTGATTGATGCTGATAGGCAATTGGGGAACTTCCAAAGGAACAATCCTCCGTTGTTCAAAGGTACACATGACCCTGAAGGTGCCCAGAAGTGGCTGAAGGAAATCGAAAGGATTTTCCGTGTGATTGATTGTGCTGAAGATCTGAAAGTCAGATATGGTACGCATATGTTGGCAGAAGAGGCCGACGACTGGTGGGTTGCAACAAGGACTGAAATGGTTCAGGATGGAGAGGCACTGACTTGGGCTAACTTCAGAAGGGCTTTTCTGAGGAGGTACTTTCCTGAAGATGTTCGGGGAAGAAAGGAAATTGAATTTTTGGAGCTTAAGCAGGGAAATCTGACTGTTAGTGAGTATGCTACTAAGTTCACGGAATTGGCAAAGTATTATGCGCACTACAACAATGATGAGGCTGGAGAATTCTATAAGTGTATCAAATTTGAGAATGGTCTCCGAGATGAGATTAAGCAGGGAATCAGGTACCAGCGTATTCGTAGATTTTCTGATCTGGTGGATTGTAGCAGGATCTTGGAAGAAGATATTACCAAGACTAGGTCGTCTCACTCTCGTGGGGCTGTTGATAAAAGAGGAAAGCAACATATGGACCGTGGCAAGCCATATGGTAGAGGTAACCAGAAAGCAGGTGGATGGAAAAGGCCTAGTGGGGGAGATTCTAAGGCTCCTATCAGATGCTACAGGTGTGGTGAGTTTGGTCATCATATTCGAGATTGCAAGAGCGATGAGAAGAAGTGCTATAAATGTGGAAAGACTGGTCATTTGTCTATTGATTGCAAAGGGAAGTCTGTTACTTGTTACAATTGTGGCGAAGAAGGTCACCTTCGTCCGCAGTGTCCTAAGCCTAAGAAGGATCAGTCAGGTGGAAAAGTGTTTGCTTTGTCTGGATCTGAGACTACTCCAGAGGATCGATTGATTAAAGGTACGTGTTTTATTCATGGCACACCTTTAGTTGCAATTATTGATACTGGTGCAACTCATTCTTTCATTTCTTTGGATTGTGCTGAGAGGTTGAAACTGGACATCTCTGGTATGCGAGGTAGCATGGTTATTGATACTCCTGCATCGGGTTCAGTGACAACTTCACTTGTATGTAGGAATTGTCCTATTGAGATTTTTGGTAGAGGTTTCGGTATGGATTTAGTGTGCCTACCGCTTGAACAAATTGATATTATCCTTGGGATGAACTGGTTGGAATTCAACCGGGTTCATCTGAACTGTTTTGCTAAGATGGTGATTTTCCCAGAAGCAGTTGGTGTCGAGAATTTGACTATGACTGCTAGGCAGGTACAAGAAGCAATGGAAGACGGTACTAATGTGTTTATGTTACTTGCTTCGTTAGATGCAACAGGAAAGGTCAGGAGTGATGAATTGCCAGTGGTGTGTGATTTTCCAGAAGTCTTTCCTGATGATGTTGGTGAGTTACCTCCTGAGAGAGAAGTGGAATTTTCTATAGATTTGATTCCTGGTACGAGACCGGTGTCGATGGCACCATATCGTATGTCTGCATCTGAGTTGGCTGGATTGAAGAGTCAGTTGGAAGATTTACTGGAGAAGAAGTTTATTCGTCCAAGTGTTTCGCCTTGGGGTGCTCCGGTATTATTGGTCAAGAAGAAAGAAGGTTCTATGAGACTGTGTGTTGATTACAGGCAATTGAACAAGATAACCATTAAGAATCGGTATCCATTACCGAGGATTGATGATTTAATGGATCAGCTAATTGGAGCCAGTGTATTCAGTAAGATTGACTTGAGATCTGGATATCATCAGATTCGTGTGAAAGCGGAAGATATTCAAAAGACTGCTTTTCGAACGAGGTATGGGCATTATGAATATTCTGTTATGCCGTTCGGAGTTACTAATGCACCTGGTGTTTTCATGGAGTACATGAACATGATTTTTCATCCATATCTGGATAAGTTTGTTGTGGTTTTTATTGATGACATTCTGATTTATTCCAAGAATGACGAAGAGCATGCGGAACATCTCAGAATTGTGTTAGAGTTGTTGAAAGATAAGAAGTTGTATGCAAAGTTGTCCAAATGTGAGTTCTGGCTGAATGAAGTTAGTTTTCTTGGACATGTGATTTCTAGGGATGGTATTGCAGTGGATCCTACAAAAGTAGAAGCAGTATCTCAGTGGGAAGCGCCGAAGACTGTTTCTGAAATCAGAAGTTTTCTTGGTCTTGCAGGTTATTACAGAAAGTTTATCGAAGGATTCTCAAAGCTAGCATTGCCGTTGACAAAGTTGACTCGTAAAGGACAAGCGTTTATTTGGGATTCTGATTGTGAGAAAGGTTTCCAAGAATTGAAGCGGAGATTGACTAGTGCTCCTATTCTGATTTTGCCGAATCCGGTGGAATCTTTTGTGGTTTATTGTGATGTATCTCTGATGGGATTAGGTGGTGTTCTAATGCAGAACCAACAGGTAGTTGCGTATGCTTCGAGACAGTTGAAGGTTCATGAAAGGAACTATCTTACTCATGACTTAGAGTTGGCAGCAGTTGTGTTTGTCTTGAAACTGTGGAGACATTATCTGTATGGTTCGAGATTTGAAGTGTATAGTGATCATAAGAGTTTGAAGTATCTTTTCGATCAGAAAGAGCTCAATATGAGGCAAAGAAGGTGGTTGGAATTTCTCAAAGATTATGATTTTGGTTTGAATTACCATCCTGGTAAGGCAAATGTGGTTGCAGATGCTTTGAGCAGGAAATCCTTGCATATGTCTATGATGATGGTTCGTGAATTGGATTTAATTGAACAATTCCGAGATTTGAGTTTAATTTGTGAAAGTACTCCGAAGTGTGTTCGTTTGGGTATGTTGAAACTTACTAGTGGTATTCTAGAAGAGATCAGGATCAGGCAGAAATCTGATGTTAATTTAGTTGATAAATTGACATTGATCAACCAAGGTCAAGGTGGTGAGTTTAGAATTGATGAAAATGATGTTATGAGATTTGGCGATAGAGTTTGTGTTCCTGACGTTGCAGAAATCAAGAAGAGTATATTATAAGAAGGACATCGCAGTGGGATGAGTATTCATCCGGGTGCCACGAAAATGTATCATGATTTGAAGAAATTGTTTTGGTGGCCGGGAATGAAAAAGGAAATAGCTGAATTTGTGTATGCATGTTTAATCTGTCAGAAATCGAAGATTGAGCATCAGAAGCCGTCTGGATTTATGCAACCGATGTTTATTCCAGAATGGAAGTGGGATAGTATTTCTATGGATTTTGTATCCGGGTTGCCAAGAACTCCTAAGAATTGTGAAGCGATATGGGTTGTGGTGGATAGATTGACTAAGTCTGCTCATTTTATACCAGTGCGAATGGATTACTCAATGGAGAGATTGGCACAGTTGTATATTGAGAAAATAGTGAGTTTGCATGGAGTTCCTTCTAGTATTGTGTCAGATAGAGATCCGAGATTCACTTCGAAATTTTGGGAAGGATTGCAGAAGGCTTTGGGTACTAAATTGAGGTTGAGTTCAGCTTACCATCCTCAGACTGATGGACAGACGGAGAGGACGATTCAATCGTTAGAAGATTTATTGCGTGCTTGTGTTTTAGAGAAGGGTGGAGCTTGGGATAGCTATTTGCCATTGATTGAATTTACTTATAACAATAGTTACCATTCGAGTATTAGTATGGCTCCGTTTGAGGCATTGTATGGTAGACGGTGTAGAACGCCTTTGTGTTGGTATGAATCTGGAGAGAGTTCAGTAATTGGGCCAGAGATTGTTCAGCAGACTACTGAAAAGATCAAATTGATTCAAGAGAAGATGAGAGCTTCTCAGAGTCGTCAGAAAAGTTATCATGATAAGAGGAGGAAGAATTTAGAATTCAGTGCTGGAGATCATGTGTTTATGAGAGTTACTCCGATGACGGGTATTGGTCGAGCGTTGAAATCTAAGAAGTTGACTCCGCGTTTTATTGGTCCGTTTCAGATTACGGAAAGAGTTGGAGAAGTTGCTTATCGTATTGCTTTACCTCCGAGACTTGCGAATTTGCACGATGTTTTTCATGTTTCTCAGTTGAGGAGATACATTCCAGACCCATCTCATGTAATCCAAATAGATGATGTACAGGTGAGAGATAACCTGACAGTAGAAACATTGCCTATGAGGATAGAAGATCGGGAAGTGAAACAGTTAAGGGGTAAAGAGATAGCATTAGTGAAGATTGCTTGGGGAGGTCCAGCAGATGGAAATGTTACTTGGGAACTGGAGAGCCAGATGAAAGAGGCTTATCCGGAACTGTTCGTCTAAGGTATGTTTTCGAGGACGAAAACTCTTTTAGTGGGGGAGAGTTGTAACACCCCAGTTTTAATTATTTGATTTATTTAATTGGGAATTTATTTTATTAGAATTAATAAAATAAAAAGAATTATTTATTTTGGAATATTTGAAGAAAATAAAAGAAATAAGAAAATATTGGGTTTTTAAGTTATTGGGCTTGAATGTCGTTAGTAAAGAGTGGGGGTGCAAAAGAAATAAGGATATATATTTTGGAACTTAAGTTATTTCTCATTTTTACACGATAAAACAGAATTTGGAGATATTTGGGATTGGAGCTCTGAAGAACGAAGAACAATCGCTCAAGAGTTCAAAGCTGCAATTTGATAAGGTAAGGGGGGCTACTACTTAATTTATATTTGCTTATGGGTTTAGGTACGATTGATTTTGGATAATCGTAGGGAGAAACCCCAATTTTTAGATGTTCTTAGGAATCAATAACCTTAGGGTTGAACCTTGTTAGAAAAGGTTTAGGTTTCCAAATGTTATGAATCAATTAAGGATTTTAGGTTTCTATGGTGGATTTGGAGTATATTTGTATGACCGAGAGTTTCCCTTAGGTAATTTTAGGGATAACCTTGATGTTGTTAGAATTTCCCTAAAGGACGGGTAATATGTAACTTAAGGTCAATTTTATAAAACTTGTTGTTGATGAAAGAATTGTTGATAAAATAGGATGTCTTAAAAATGAAAATTCTGAGTTTTGATTGATTTTGGAAAATGAGACCTTAAGTGAATTGATGTTGTTCTTAAGATTGGAAATTGACTAACTTAGAAGGGAATTATGTTCCCAATTGATGTGTTGCCTTGAGATATGCAAAATTGATGTTGTTATGTACCGAAATGCACGTTTTGGCTGGTATTTTTCGTGTCTGGCTGCTGTTCTGAGCATGCTGCAGGTACAGGAAATTCTGCACGCGCTCATCAACACGGGCCGTGTTGCACAACACGGGCACCCGTGTTGATCTTCTGTATGGGCAACACGGGCCGTGTTGCTGCACACGGGCACCCGTGTTGACCTCCTGTGTTGGCTTCTGAATTCTGTTTTCTGTGCATGCTGTTATATGCGGAATTGATCCTGTTTTGATGTGCAGTGTTTTATATATTTTGAATATGCTGCTTATTGATTTCCTAGTGTTGTGGATGCTTGTATCGAATAACGTTTGTATGTTATGATGCCAACACTACGTAGATTTTATTGTCATGCTTTGAGATGATGTTATCAAGCATGAATTATGATATAACTTGATATGATTGGTTGATGTTTAATAGTATGCTGAGTGATTACATGCTATCCATATCCTGTTATGATTGATGTTGTTGATGTTGCATGATATGTTTTATTGATGTTAATAGTATGCTGAGTGTTACATACTGTACATATCATGTTGCATTTGTTAATTCCCATTGTGTGGAATTAACATGGTGGCCAATATACGTGTCCGCGATTTAATGGAACGTTGAGGTGGTAGCCGTGTCCGCGATATAATGGAACGGTGAGTTATCCGTGACCCGAGATTTAATGGGGCGGTAAAATGGTACCACATGCATGGGTGTGTTGCATTATATTGAATATAACATGAATGGATGAATTTTCCAATGTTGTATTTAATTGATTGTATGCATGTATTGTTGCTGAATTGTTAATGATGTTTGATGTTAATTAAAAGTATGAAAAGTAATATATTATGAATATATGAATTGTAAAGGTTTTCGTAAACTATGAAACATGCTAACTGTTTGGGTGATGCTCATGATTTTTCTGAATTGATTGTTATGAACGTATAATCAAATGTATAGTTGAGATGCTCACCCTTACTGTTGAATATTTCAGATTGAGGAGCTTCGTTCAGGTGCTTGGCGAAGGCTTGTTGTTTCTAGTTTATTTCCGTTTAAGTATTGTTCGGGTCATGCTCTGATAGTTGTAACTCCGGGAACGTTTGTTTGTCGAGCTGCTTTAGTCAGACTCGTTTATTCCTTGTGTTTGTTATAATATGATGTTGATATATTCCAGGTGTTAATCCCTGATGATTTTGAAAATATTATAACCTTGGTTTTGTTAATTAAATTATTCCGCTGTGTAAACATGTATGAGTTGCTTCTATGTTATGCATGACAGGAACTTGTTTTTATTAAAAGAGAATTGTGACATCCTCGTTAATACATGTACTCTGAAAATATGATTTTAAGTATTTGCGAAATTTTATGCGGGGTTTTAGAGGGTGTTACATTCATCATGTTAGTTATTCAACGCTTCGAACGGCATCTCAAACAACATCCTAAAACTCGAGTTACAGCATTTACAAACTGAATCTGCCAAAAACCAGACAATATGGATCGATGCAAAACGTCTTGGATCGACGCGTACTGCACCAAACTTATAACATGAGTCGACGCATCCTCTCTTGGATCGACTCATCCTGACTCAAACACACAGCATGTATCGACACATGCTCCTATGGATCGACTCATCCTGAGTCTAAAAGTCCTCATGTATCGATGCAAAACCTCTTCATGTCGACTCATCCTGAGTCTCAAAACCTCCTTGTATCGACACATAGCATTTGAGGTCGACGCATCCTGTTACATCCTGCATAAATTCTGTGATTTTCTCTACGTTTTCACTACGGGATTCATATTTTAAGCCCTAAAAACTTAATCTAATCATAGATAATCATCACTTACAATTATCCTATAATTCTACATCGATCAAACAACATCGAGACATCATTATTCATCTAAAATTCATCAATTCTTCATCATACAACATCATATACATTCAATTCAAGAACAAGACAACAATCACCTCTAACCCCACATACCAATCATCATGAACCCAATTATAGAGTCAGAACCCCACCTTTACCTTGGATTGAAGGTCGCTCTATAATCTTCCGGTTGAAACCTCATTCTGTCGTTTTCCTCTTTTTCCAACAGCTTCACATTCTTCTTCTCAATCCTTATTCTTCTACTGCCTCCTCTTTTCTATTTTTTCTAACAACAATAAAATAACCTATTATTCTTTATTCCTTATTGGGCTTAAAACTAATACACCCCCTTATTACTACTTTCATTCCTTAAAAACAAGCCCACGTCAAATAATATTATACTTCTAATATTATTTCACCACTTAATAAAATAATTAAATCCAATTAATCACAACACGTCTTCTCAAATATTCCAAAAATAATTTAATTAAATAATTAATTAAATTACGAGCGTTACATTAAGGACATCTTCATACATCAACATAAATACGCAACAAAAATCCTATCAAGGTATGGAATGGAAAACTGCAACAAAGTGTGCAGTCCAATTGTTCCTGGTTGCAAATTGGTGAAAGATGAAGAAGGTAAACCTACAGATGCCACCACCTTTAAACAAATGGTAAGAATCTTGATGTATCTCTTGAAAATAAGACCTGACATGAAATTCTCTAAATTAGCATGTCTCGAGATCAAATGTAAATCCCAGTAGTGTGAATCATCTTCATAACATCCACTAATAGACTCCTTCGTAAATAATGACCAACGATTCAACATAGAGTCTTAGGAAATTCAACAATATCAATATAAACCATCACAACAACAATGTGCTCACAGGAAATCTCAATAGAGTCCATTCTAAGAAATGAGCATATGAAATCGTTATTTGATGGACATCGGGATACACGCCATCCATGCCCTTCGCATCGATATTTTGTCACTTCATAAATTGTAAAGGACACCATATCTTGAGTATCTAATACAGATCGTACCATCTTGAATATCTCTTTTGTCTATTGCTTTCAAGCTGACCTCTCAAGCGCCCTAAGACTGGTCTGCAGCATTTCCTGTCCATATTGGGATTGGAAATCTACTAGAACCTCCCTAAAGAAAAATATGTCACGCACCTATGGAACTGCTTAACAAAATCAGTCATATTCATCTTCGAGTGTACAAACTGGCCCATATGGTTATGAAATGCTTCACACTGCAATGTCGTTCTTATTCCTACAAAGAAATTTCCACGAATATGAGTTGTTGCCCATATCTTTCTTTTCTGGTACAATTTATTAATCCAACGATTCTCCTTTAAACCAAACCCATCTACCATTTCATTCCACAGATTGTCAAATTTCCAAACATCATGATCACCAAGCATGCATTTTTTTTAAAATAGGGATGAAATTGAGATTGCCAGTGTTGGACATTGCATTTCGTAGGAGATGCCATGCACATAATTTGTGATAACTGTTGGAAAAGACTTTCCTGATTTCATTTCTCATAGCAACATTATCGTCCATTATTACAGATATTGGTGTCTTACCTTTCATTGCAACCAAAAACTGCTCTAGGAACCATACATACGTCCCTTCGACCTCATTTGAAATCGTGGCAGTAGCAAATATAATCGTATGGTTATGGTGATTAACACCAGAAAAAACAACAAAGGGGAACCTGTAATTATTTTTCTTGTATGTAGCATCGAAAGCAAGCATATCGCCAAATAGTTCATAATTCTTCTGACTTTCACCATCGCTCAAAAATAGGTTTTGAAACGCTACATCTGCACCCATCGTGTGTACAACAAACATCAATGAATCTTTAACACGAAGATCAATAAGATACCTAACAATATTTTTAGCATCAAAAGACATCTCTTTCCTTTGTCTTGTAATTTGATCATGTATATCTGATCTAACCTGATCAGACTTGGACCGTCACGGTTGGCTCCGAGCTGGAAGTTTTGAACGAGGTGGGGGGGGGGGGGGTACCTGCAAGACACTCCGATGCTGAAGTGAGTAAGAGCACGAGCAGGCAATAGTAAGAGTATGGGTAGAATGATGAATACCTGACCCTCTGGAAACAGAGGGTATTTATAGGCCCCAGCGCTGGGCCAAGGTTCCTTCATTGGGCCGGGCAGGTTTGGCCCAATGGAGGAACTGCCAAGTTCTACGTGCGTAGTGGGGACCCGCACGTGGTCCCCTCCCTGGATGTTCTGCGTGAAGTGCGGGCGGACAGAGACACGGTCTTTTCGGAGTCTCGTTGAGAGTGCAGTGGACTAAGTCTGCCCTAGGAGGGGTGCTCGAGCTGAGGTCGAGCTGGATAGTAGGAGGTCGAGCAAGTAACTCCAGGGAGCACGTCGGGCACGACTGTGACCCTCTGGTCGACGTGGCCCCCAGCAAGTCCGTTTGGATTGGGCCTTATCAATGCTATTGGGCCAGTCGGGCCTAGTCCAGAACAATATCCTTCTTCAAAAATCCTACCTTATCATACTCCCCCCCCTCCCGCAGCATTTGCGAATGAACCAATCATTTGAGTTACTTTGGTTCCTGCATTCCCAAAATTCTTAATTTGTATCTTATCAAACTTACTAAGCTTCATATTACCTGCCAACAACATGCAATGCTTCTCTTTTAATAATTCATGATTGTGCTCATAGGAAAAAATGTGACATACCAACGATGTGAAGTTATATCAGTATGAACCCAGAATTTTACTCCACATCCACACCGTGTTTCGTGCTTCGGACCACACTTGTGATGCTCTACTTTGTCTTTTCTAAACCCTTCAAGATTACACACAAATGTTTGTTGAACAACATCTCCATTCTTTTTTTTAATAACTTGACCTTTACGGATCGCGAAATCGTTCATCTTTGCAAACCAACAGTAAAACTTGCGCAATTTCCAAACTTTTAAATTGCAGTTTTTAAACATCATCATTTTGCAATGTCAATCTTTGCAATGTCGTCAACGACAATCGATTCGTATGGATTTTAATCTAAAAATATCAATTCATTCAAACTGTCTAAACTCCATCCCAAGCCTTCCCCATCACTTCCATCTGTATTTCAATATTCGTGTCCACCAACATCACTAGAACCGCTCACATCATTGTATTCACCTCCACCAATTTTACAATCTTCATCTGCATCTTCATCATCATAGTCACCTCCATGAATTTCATCATCTTCATCTGCATCTTCATCATCGTATTCAATTTCTTCAAACTCATTATCTTCATCAACAATTGTGTTGTCAGTAACAAAATCCAGTTCACCATCAACATTAACTTGCATTACTTCATGCCCAATGGCGTCACCACCATCTATCTCCGATTCAATATCTGTGAATTACCTTTTTTGATTCACAAAAACTCGCTTCAAACCCAAATCGAAAATGAAAGAGGATCGAAAACGGAAGAAATGAAGAAATCAGAAAGGAACACAAGAAAATGACGAAGACGTTTCAGAAAATGACATAACTGTTAGATGGAGACATCAAATGAGAAAGATGTTAAACGATGGTGATGATATTGTGTAAAAATGCATAGTGTTATAATATAGACACCATCCAACAGTTTATATTCTTTTAGGGAGAAAAAAAGGATCTCTCACGTGAAAGACCTATGGGCCTTGCACACAGGAGACGGCGCCAAAAAACATAGTTATTTAGGTATCATAGTTGGAAAACATAACTATTTTGAATAAAAAAACTGATGTTTCATCTATTACATTCAATAGAACATAAATAATGGTTTAAGAAAATCCAAATAAATGGCGACTTTAAATCCTTAACAATTGTCAAATTTTTATAACATTTTGTAGAATTAATCTACTTGATAAAAAAACTATAAATTTTATAATTAAATTAATAAAATTTAATATTTATAAAGAATTGTTAAACAAAATAACTCCATAAATAAGTTGATCCTTCTCATCGTGATAAAGTGACAAACTGGCAATTAGATAGAAACAGAGGTAGGAAGTTGTTAGAGTACTTCACAAGCAAGCCAATGCACTGTCGCGATCCGGCATTTACTGAACCAACAACCAAGCTCTATTCATAAATGACAACTTCTGAAAATGATCCATGAAGTACAGAACTGATACAAAATAATCATACCACGTCTCAACGAAAACACAACAACTAAATATTATTGCAAATTGCAATCAATACAAACAAAATGTTTCTTACACAGATCACTAATCTAGTTTACTCAACATAAATAAATACATGGAAATAGTTTGATAGGCTTTATTCCATAGTAACGTCAATTTTATAATGACTAAATAAACGTCATAATGAAAGAAGAACATAACAAAGCTCCACCCTTACTCTGCCCAACTCTCTAATGAAGTTCACAATACACGAATCTGTGCTATGTGCGCTACAAGCAATAATAAAATTGATATTACTCGGCTCTGGATTGGCCAGCACGGGAAGAGAGGATGATGCCAACAATGAGACCATACAATGCCAATGCCTCAGCAAAGATGAGAATGAGAATCATACCAACAAAAAGCTTCGGCTGTTGAGCATTAGCTCTGCAAAACGAATTCATTTTCAGGAGTTAAATTCAATACAGTGAACAGTGGTAAATAAATACTGATAGTTGATACTGATTTAACATTTAAATGATCTTGGGGCTTGTAGGTTAATCAACAGACTAACAAGGACTTATACCCCGGCATCGCGTCAAAGAGGTAAATAAAGTCCTATAGTTGCTTAGTCATTATATACTTGCCAACATACATAAGAAACTATAAGACCTTATTTACCTCTGACGCCATATCCAGCATATAGTTTACCTATTTACCTCTAATGACTAAGTACCTAACACAACCATATTCAAATATTATGCCAGCATCTAGGTTGTTAATCTCGGATAGTGGCGCGTAGCGCCGGACCCCCAAAATGCTATAGCGGCATAGCGAATAGGGATGATCCCTATTGTGAGCTTTGAAAACCAAGGTAATATTTAACATGAATACTTAAAATAAGTTCCAACAACATACATAATGCCTTAAAAACAGAAGTTGCAACAACATACATAAATTCCAACAGCACCACAATATAAATTCCCATCAAAATCAAATTATAAATGTGCTAAAAATGACTAATGCAAATTCTAAACGTAAAGAAACGTAAACAAAATGACTAAACCACATTCCTCTCATCTTTATTTCTAAGTTCCACCACATTAATATCATTTTGATCACCACTTGATTCAGTTTCAACCTCTTCCTCTTCCACCTCCAACTACTCATCTCCATTAGACACTAATGTAACAAGTCTAGAGTTATGTCTAGTAACTCTTGCAGGTTCATTAGCCCAGCGGCATTACCAACAACTTCCCAAGTCAAACCCTCTTCTCCCAAAACCAAATAGATGAGAAATCAGCAAAACAGGAGAGAAATAGACGTGAATGGATGATAAAGTGAAGAAAAAGAGGAATAGGTGAAGAGGAATGTGGAAGAATGGATTAGAAAGATCCAATGCATGAGAAGAATGTGAAAGAAAATTTGCATCATTTGAGTGGAGAGAATTGGAAATGACCAAGTTCATCACTAGTAGCTTTTATATTAGTCAAATAAAAGGGGAAAAAAATACCAATTTGCCTTGAAAAAAAAAATTCAAACTTACAATATTACCCTTATCTTCACAACAGCGGTTTGTAAACCGTTACAGAACCGCTATAGCACCGCTATTGCGCCACCACGACTTCACAAATAGCGACCGCTATTTCCACTATCGCAGATAGCGGTTAGCAGCCCAAAAGCATAGCGCCGACGTCCTGAACTGCTACACTATGCCGCTATAGCGCGCTATCGACAAACTAGGCCAGCATATTGATAAATATCGAATAACTAGGGAAGCCCTCCCTTAATAGCTATCAAGAGGGAAGAACCAAGCCACTTAAATACTCCACCGAGCATCCCATGCTACTCTATGTGGATTTGGACACCCCATAATACCCCTTGCCTAACATAGCACCGCCCCTGAGAGCTAACATCCCGACAACTGCACTCTATTGTTTTACTCGGCCTTTCCAATCAATGAATCAACCTCTCCATGAAAAAAACAACTATATAAAAACAAAATTACCAAAACTCAGAAACTTGGAAAACACAGAAAAGATTAAAACCAATTAAGATTAACTTCTAGCTCATGTGTGAACTTTTAAACTCAAATAAGTATTCGTATAAATTTTTAGGTGCCCTGCTTATATAGAAGTAACATGAAAGAGTTTAAGAAAAAGTATATTATAAACTAATTTCAACATACGTTGGAATTTATTACTTACAAAACTTATAGACGCAACTTGGATAAACTTTTCGCAACTACTTATATGAAAATAAATTTAAATACTCCTACTATGATTGAATCGTCTAACTAGTGGTTTTTTTAACATAACTTGCAATGATCTTCTACATCTCAACTCTCAATATACTCTAAAGCTCACTCATCTAATTTCCCCATTACCACCTAAAATTTAAGAGCTTCTTTTGTTAGATATAATATACAAATCAATACTTATCTCAATCAAAAAGCCCTCGTAAGTTACAAGTTAATCCAACCTGAACCATAGCAATAACAAAATCAACTCAATTTTTTTCTTCAAGAGTGTTGAGAAATTCATCCAAACGGGCTCTAATAAGCATGACCTTTATTCACATTGTAGTAGAATAACAAATTATCTCTATCTATAAGAGGAGAAGAAGGCAACCTCACTAGTGACACAACCCAGAAAATAATTGCAACTGTGTGCATTTTAACCCAGATATAAATTAAGTTTATCTAAAGTGAACAACCACAATATCAATTATTAAAAAATCAACAGTAGATATTATATGTAAAACCAGATAACTAGTCATTCCTACATATAAATATCAACTCTTGATTTCTCTCATTTTATCAGCTACACAAATTAGAAGAGCCAAATTCTTATAACATACATCCTATATTCTTATGTAGCCCCAACACAATTCTGACACGATTACGTACATTCAATCAATTTGATTTTCTCATACTAGTATCATTGTCTACATGTCAATGTCTGGTATCTGTATCAGTGATTTACAGTATATCATATCAAACATAAAAACAAAAATTAGGGACAAAGTAAATCAACAAAGACAACCAATTAGTTACGAAACTGAAAACACGAATGCATAATTAATCGGAATCAAATGAAACATCAAAAAAGAAAGACATAGAGATAGATGTAAAAACCTAACACCAGCATCACCAACAATCCCAATAGCCATGCCAGCAGACAAACCAGCAAGCCCACAAGAAAGCCCGGAAGAAAGATGAGCATAACCATCAAACAAATAATACGATTTCGCCTTAGGGTTAATCCCGGTACTAATAATAACAGCGATAATCAAACCATAAATACCCAAAACACCAGCCATAACAACAGGCACAATCGATTTCATCACAAGCTCAGGTCTCATCACACCCATCGACGCCACACCAACACCGCTCTTTGCAGTTCCATAAGCCGCTCCCATACCTACGTCAAATTGAAACTCAATTTCGCATAAAAATGATTGATAATTGATTGAAGAGGAAATAAGATTGGGGCTTACATGAGAAAATTAGGGCAGCGGCGGCGCCGAGGAAGCCGAAGAAAGGAGCAGTTTCATCGCCGCTGAAACCAGCCATTGTTGTTTTGCGAAAATGTGAAGAGGATGAAGAAGAGAACGAAGAAGGTGATAGAAAGATTATAGATCTATTATTATTGAAAATACTCTTTTTTTTGTGTGTGGTTTTATTTGTCGATTTTAATTTGTTTTGGATTGGACCAAAGGAAGTTTCTTGAGTGGTCACCCGCTACGTTTGTTATCACGCACACCGCGTGTTGTTGTTATATTCTATCTCTTTTAAATCTTTAAATTAAGAGTTTAAAGACATACATGATCAATCAAAAATAATATTTATCGTGTTTTTTCAATATTTATATCTATAATCAATTAACATTCAATTATATCATTACAAATATTTTAAAATTAAAATTATGATATAATGAGTTATATATTCGTAATTAGTTGATAGTGTAAATTTTTTATCGAATTTCTATGACATAATTTAACTACGAAATAATATGAATATTAGGTCGTTGTCTATATGAAATGTATTGTATGACTGGAGTACAATGTTAAAAGAGTAAGGGTCACTGCATCGCTCTATGGATGCAATGAAAAATAAGTAAGGGTTCTTAGTTTTTTTTGAACGAGTATGTGTAAAGAATTTAGTTCAGGAGAGTAAGATTCATTTTGGATCATGGAACATAGGCACACTTATGGATAAAACTATGGAAATATTAGACACTATGGTTAGGAGGATGATCAATTTTATATGCCTACAAAAAAATAAGTGGACAGGGGAAAAAGAAAAGGAATTAAACAACTCATTATTTAAGCTTTGGTACACCAGGAAATAAGTTAGGGATTATTATGGAAAAGCAGTGGAAGAAAGATATTGTGGATGTTAAAAGAGTAGGAGATCAAATCATAGCCTTGGAATTCGTAATGGAACATGACACCTTTAATGTTATTAGTGCTTATGTGCTTCAGGATATGTTAGAAGAACACCTTTAGGTAAAATTTTGAGAGGATATAGAAGACTTACTTCAGATATATCCCAAGGAGAGAAGCTTTTTATGGGATGGGATCTAAATGGACAAGTATGGAGCATGACAACAGGTTTTGAGAGTGTGCATGAGAGGTGTGGTCTATGAGAGGTGAATGTAAAAGGTAAATTCATCTCGGAGTTTTTGTTAGCTTTAAACTTACTATAGAAAATACCTTGTTTAGAAAAAAGAGATGAGCACCTTATCAAATATAAAAATAGGGTGACATGTTCTCATATAGATTTATTTCTCATTGTCGCATGCGCAAATCAGAACTAAGAGAGAATGAAATTGCGATAGTAATGATAGGAAAAGAAATGTAGCGGTAAAGATTTGAGATTTAAGCCATCAATTGACTTATATCAACACAATGAAGTCGCCACCACACTTTATTGTTTCCAAAGGGAAATGGGAAAAAAGAGAACAAAACCTGTGGTGAAGTAAAAGATTAGAGATCAAGGTACGAGGGTCAGTTAATGCAAAGGGAAGGTATTAGCACCCAAAGCATCTACGGTACTCTGCAGGATCCACTTTGTTTGGTTTCTTTTAAAAGGAGTGTCATGTAAAGGTTTACTTACTAAAGGAAAAGAATGAATGTGTATTTGCAAACAAAAGAAAATGAAATATTTTATTATTATTTTTGTTGCTCGCCTTAGGTCGTAAGACTTAGTCCCTACGTGATCCCTCATGCAATGGGAAAGTTAGAGCATCGTAATTCGGCTAGAAAAGACTTTTCTGTTGATTGATTTTAAACGAAGAGACAAGTCGTCATTGTTAGGTGAGAAATCTCGACTAACGTCCACAAGGTGTGGGAAAGATGGACCTTGCGTCAGCAAGAGTGAGGATTTGAGAACGCCTCTAGCACTCAAGTGAAAAAGTCGACACCTTTATAACCATGGAGATAGGAGAATGTTGCTCGACTATCAATGAATCTTGTTTATAGAAAAGAAGTTTTAAAAGAAAAGGCACTCGACAAAGTCTAGGTTTATTATGAAAGCGGTTCGAGTTTATAAACCAAGAAGCTTTTGAAAAATAGGGAGAAGGTTTTTGAAATTAAAGAAGATGGGAGGAGATGAAGGGACCATCCTAAAGCATAAGGTAAAAGCTAAGGAAGAGAACCGTATAACCAACAAGAATCCAACACTTGACATTATGAGTCAAGATAGAATTCTCATTCTTTGGATTGAAATCAATCAAGGATACTAAACCTCTTGAGAAAACCAAGCTTTAATTGCATTAAGTCTTCACAAAAATTGGGCAGAGTAACGGTTGTATACAGATGAATTCCAAATTACAGACAAAGTATGTAATCACAATAACCTGCACACAAAATAAACAAACAACCCAATGTCTTGGGGTAAACTGTAACACCCCTTCTAAAATACCCCGAATAATATTAATTATATCAATGATCAAAGACATATTCCATCAGAGTTAACACGGAACAAGGGATGTCACAATTATGAAATAAATAAAACTTCCAATAAAACAGTAGTCATGCTACACTGAGGGTCATTATTCAAATAATTCAATCAACTTAAGACCATGTCTTACACAGCAGAAAAATACCATAACCAAAACAGAATAAACCAAAACATAATTATTCCCAATGAAATTCAAAGAAACAATTGAATAATAACTAATTCCTCAACTAAACATTCCCCAGTGTTACAACCTATCAGAGCACGACACTGACACGCGGACTTAAAGTAACATAGCTCTAGAGCCATCCTCACCAACTCCTGAGTTGATAACTTTAATATGAAATTGTTAAAGTAAGGGTGAGATTTCTCATAATTAACATGCATTATAAGCTTCTCAATCAACATTATATCACAAGCATATTATTTCACCCATTTTAGCATAAATTCAGATTCAACACGCAGTTCCAATCATACAAGTCATTATGCACAAATCAATAATCAACCAAAGAATTGTAACACTGGAAGACATCATAACATGTTACAATTCCATGCAAACACAAATGCAGACACAATGCATGTGGTACCAACACGTGACCAAGTCACCAAACACTGATCCATCATCAACCGGATACAACAACCATCGATTCGTCCATAAACACCCGAACACGAATCCAGCCTAACCACCCATCATCACCCGGGTATCGGTTAACGGCAATACAAGTCAAATTCCACACAATGGGAATTAAGTTCACCAAAACAATGCATATGCACGCACATCACTAGCATGCAACATCAAATCAGTCTATGAAATACATCAATTTATCATAACTGAACCAAAACCAAAAACATGATATCTCAACGATCATGCACACCATCATTAGCAACATAAACATGCCTTTCATTTACACAATACTAATACATCCATCCATCACAGGTTCACTGCTACATACACACCCATGTACGTTAGCCAATAATCACTTATTCCAGGATTTGACTCATTTTCAAAATAATTTCAGGTTTTAGAAAATCTTTTCATTTTATAAAATAGAGCATTAAATTTAAGAAATAACGTCCAAAACGGCACTCAAAACGGACTTACGGTTTGAAAGTTATGAATTTTCAAAGTTTAATATTTTTCAAAAAGTTACAGCAGAACCCGATTTCTACATATGCAGGAACCGGTTCCTGCGAAATTCAAAAATCACGCTTCTGGAAAAATATATGGGAACCCGGTTCCTACCTATACAGGAACCGGTTCCTACGTGCATTTTGCCAGTTTTTATAAATTCACACAGTGGAACCCGGTTCCTCCCCACTGGGAACCGGTTCCCACGACCTGCAGAGTCAAATTCTGCACTTTTAACAGCATTTATTCATTCTAAACCAATTCCAAACATACCCATATGAATTGCAACATGAGAAACACCAAAACACATCCATTTTGCACCATTATAACATCAAACAACATTATTTCATCATTCCTTTTTATCATCTGACACCCTAATGGTTTTCAACCTACAATTCGACGCAATAGGGACAATTCTACGGAACCCTAGAATTCTAAACCGGGATTCCCTAACATACTATGATCCATACTATTGAATATCTAAACCGATAATACGAATTAACTAATCGAAATCACCCCTTACCTTGTGGGTTCTTCGAATTCTGACGCTTCCGGTTTTCTCCTTCTTTTTCCTCTTCTCAAATGCACGTATGATGAATATTCCAAAATAACTCTCTTTCTCTTCTTTTTCCTTTTAATACTCCTTTTATTATTCCAATAAAATAATTAAATTAGTAATTAGTAAGAGTAGAGTATTTTACCCCTCACACCCTCTAATCACTCTTCACACCACCAATACTTCTTTCCTTTAATTAATTAAATTAATTCCAATAATCCAAAAATACCAATAATTAAATTTCCAATTAAATTAATAATTAAAAATTCTAATTATTTAATAATCGGATAATTTGGGGTGTCACAACTCTCCCCAACTAAAAGAGTTTTCATCCTCGAAAACATACCTTAGACGAACAGTTCGGGATACGAGTCCTTCATCTGACTCTCCAGCTCCCAAGTGACATTTCCATCTACTGGTCCTCCCCAAGCCACTCTTACCAACGCGATCTCCTTGCCTCGCAACTGTTTCAACTTCCGATCCTCAATTCTCGCAGGTACCGCTTCCACAGTCAAATTCTCTCGTACCTGTATATCGTCTACCCGAATCTCATGAGACGGATCAACAATGTACTTCCTTAGCTGAGATACATGAAAAACATCATGCAAATTTGCAAGTGACGGCGGCAAAGCAATCTGATAAGCAACTTTCCCAACTCTCTTGGTAATCTGAAACGGACCAATAAAACGTGGAGTCAACTTCTTTGACTTCAAAGCTCGACCAATACTAGTCATCGGAGTAACTCGCATAAAAACATGTTCTCCTTCGCTAAACTCAAGATCTTTCCTCCTCTTATCGTGATAACTTTTCTGACGACTCTGAGAAGTCCTCATCTTCTCCTGAATCATCTTAATCTTTTCCGAAGTCTGTTGGACAATTTCCGGTCCAGTCACAGCACTCTCTCCAGATTCATACCAACACAACGGTGTCCGACACCTCCTACCATACAATGCCTCAAACGGAGCCATACCAATGCTCGAATGAAAACTATTGTTGTAGGTAAACTCAATCAATGGTAGATAACTATCCCAAGCTCCACCTTTCTCCAACACACAAGCTCTTAACAAATCTTCCAACGACTGAATCATTCTCTCCGTCTGACCATCTGTCTGTGGATGATAAGCGGAACTCAAACGTAACTTAGTACCCAAAGCTTCTTGCAATCCCGTCCAGAATTTAGATGTAAACCTCGGATCTCGATCCGACACAATACTAGAAGGAATACCGTGCAAACTTACAATCTTCTCAACATACAATCCTGCCAACCTTTCCATCGGATAATCCATTCTTATCAGAATAAAGTGAGCAGATTTCTTCAACTGATCAACAATAACCCAGATAGAATCACAATTCTTCGATGTCCTTGGCAAACCAGACACAAAATCCATAGAGATTCCATCCCATTTCCATTTCGGAACAAACAACGGTTCCATCAATCCTGACGGTTTCTGATGCTCAATCTTCGACTTCTGACAAACCAAACAAGCATACACAAACTCAGCAATTTCCTTTTTCATTCCCGGCCACCAAAACAACTTCTTCAAATCATGGTACATTTTAGTAGCACCAGGATGAATACTCAATCCACTACGATGTCCTTCTTCCAAAATACTCTTCCTAATCTCTGCAACATCTGGAACACACACCCTATTACCAAATCTCATAACACCATTCTCATCAATCCGGAACTTGCCTCCTTGACCTTGGTTGATCAATGTCAATTTATCAACTAACCCAACATCGGACTTCTGTCCATACCGAATTTCTTCCAGAATACCACTAGTCAGTTTCAACATACCCAATTTCACACTATTCTGAGTAGTTTCACATACCAAACTTAAATCTCTGAACTGCTCAACCAAATCTAACTCACGGACCATTAACATTGACATATGCAAGGACTTCCTACTCAAGGCATCCACAACAATGTTTGCCTTACCAGGATGGTAATTCAAACCGAAATCATAATCCTTTAGAAATTCTAACCATCTCCTCTGCCTCATATTCAACTTTTTCTGATCAAAGAGATACCTCAGACTTTTGTGATCATTGAACACCTCAAACTGAGAACCATATAAATAATTCCTCCACAACTTCAAAAAAAACACAACAGCTGCCAACTCCAAATCATGAGTCGGATAATTCCTTTCATGTACTTTCAATTGTCTCGAAGCATAAGCCACCACCTGCTTATCTTGCATCAACATATCACCTAATCCCATTAATGATGCGTCACAATACACAACAAAAGACTTAGTCGGATTTGGAAAAATCAAGATCGGAGCACTTGTCAACCTCCTCTTCAGCTCTTGAAATCCTTTCTCATATTCAACATCCCAAACAAACATCTGACTCTTCCTGGTCAACTTAGTCAACAGTAACGCTAATTTGGAAAATCCTTCTATAAACTTCCTGTAATAACCTGCAAGACCCAGAAAACTACGGATCTCAGAAGCATTCTTCGGCACTTCCCACTGAGATACTGCTTCTACCTTTGTAGGATCCACAGCAATTCCATTCTTGGAAATTACATGGCCAAGAAAACTTACTTCACTTAACCAGAATTCACACTTGGACAACTTCGCATAAAGCTTCTTCTCTTTCAACAATTCCAACACAACTCTGAGATGTTCTGCATGCTCTTCATCGCTCTTCGAATAAATTAGAATATCATCAATGAACACCACCACAAACTTATCAAGATACGGATGAAATATCCTGTTCATATACTCCATGAAAACACCAGGTGCATTAGTAACTCCAAACGACATAACAGAATACTCGTAATGTCCATACCTCATTCTAAATGCAGTTTTCTGAATATCTTCCGACTTCACACGAATCTGATGATATCCAGATCTCAGATCAATCTTACTAAATACATAAGCTCCAACTAGTTGATCCATCAAATCATCGATCCTCAGCAAAGGATACCGATTCTTGATTGTAACTTTATTCAGCTGTCTGTAATCAACACATAATCTCATTGAACCTTCTTTCTTCTTAACCAACAACACCGGAGCACCCCACGGTGAAACACTCGGACGAATAAACTTCTTATCAAGTAACTCCTCCAACTGTTTCTTTAACTCCGCTAATTTAGATGCCGACATACGGTAAGGCGCCATCGACACCGGACTAGTTCCAGGAATCAAATCTATAGTAAATTTTACCTCCCTCTCAGGTGGCAATTCACTAACGTCTTCTGGAAACACCTCTGGAAATTCATTCACCACTGGCAATCCATCACTCTTTGCTTTTCCCTCCGCTTCTATTGCAGAATATAACATAAATACCACAACACCATCTTTCACAGCTAGGTTCATCTGTTTAACCGACATAGTCATATCTTCGACACCAACCTCTTCAGGAAAAATAACCGTCTTCGCAAAACAGTTGATATGAACCTGGTTGAATTCCAACCAGTTCATTCCAAGGATGATATCAAGTTGTTCTAACGGTAGGCACACTAAATCCATACCGAAACCCCTACCAAAAATCACAATAGGACAATTCCTACAAACATACGAAGTAGTCACTGAACCCGACGCAGGAGTATCAATAACCATACTTCCATCCATATTAGAAATTTCCAAATTCAATCTTTTAGCACAATCCAAAGCAATAAAAGAATGTGTAGCTCCAGTATCAATAATCACAATCAAAGGTATGTCATTAATAAAACATGTACCTTTAATCAGCCGATCATCTGACTTAGTCTCTGACCCAGACAATGCAAACACTTTACCACCAGCTTGCTCCTTCTTGGGTTTTGTACACTGAGGACGAGTATGACCTTCTTCACCACAATTGTAACAAGTCACCACTCTTACTCTGCAATCATTGGCCACATGGCTGAGTTTCCCACACTTGAAACACTTCTTATCATTACTTTTACAATCCACCATACGATGTCCTGTCTCACCACACTTGTAGCACTTAATGGAAGAACTAGAATCTCCTCCACCAAACTTCTTCCAAACACCGGGTCTCTGATTACTTCTATCATAAGGCTTACCACGATCCATCTATTGCTTACCCTTCCTATCAACATACCCTCGAGCATTCGACTTAGTGCTAGCAAGATCCTCCTCTAAAATCCTACTACAGTCAACCAGATTAGGAAATCTTCGGATACGCTGATACTGAATACCCTGCTTAATCTCATCACGAAGACCATTCTCAAACTTGATACATTTGGAAAATTCTCCATCTGCATCGTTAGTATAATGAGCATAATACTTCGCTAACTCAGTAAACTTCGAAGCATACTCACTGACAGTCTTGTTACCCTGCTTGAGTTCCAGAAACTCAATCTCCTTCTTGCCTCTGATGTCCTCAGGAAAGTACCTCCTCAGAAAAGCCCTCCTGAACACAGCCCAAGTCAATGCAATACCATCTTCTTCCATTTCAGTTATGGTAGCAACCCACCAGTCATCAGCTTCCTCTGCTAACATGTGAGTTCCGTATCTCACCTTCAGCCCTTCAGCACAGTCAATTACTCTGAAGATCCTCTCGATCTCCTTCAACCACTTCTGAGCACCTTCGGGATCATGTGCACCCTTGAACAACGGAGGATTATTCCTTTGAAAATTCCCCAATTATCGGTCAGCACCAATCACAGCTCCCTGCTGGTTCCCTCCGAGTACTCCAGCCAACATTCCCAATGCTTCAGCAATAGCATCGTCGTTTCTTCCGTTACCTCTTTCGGCCATTGTTCTGTAACATTACAAAACAACCTCATCAGCACACAAGTATCGACATTGTCATCTTACACTAGTCGCATACAAAAGGGATAACGACACAAGACAATACCGACTATGCTCTGATACCACTATTGTAACACCCCTTCTAAAATACCCCGAATAATATTAATTATATCAATGATTAAAGACATATTCCATAAGAGTTAACACGGAACAAGGGATGTCACAATTATGAAATAAATAAAACTTCCAATAAAACAGTAGTCATGCTACACTGAGGGTCATTATTAAAATAATTCAATCAACTTAAGACCATGTCTTACACAGCGGAAAAATACCATAACCAAAACGGAATAAACCAAAACATAATTATTCCCAATGAAATTCAAAGAAACAATTGAATAATAACTAGTTCCTCAACTAAACGTTCCCCAGTGTTACAACCTATCAGAGCACGACACTGACACGCGGACTTAAAGTAACATAGCTCTAGAGCCATCCTCACCAACTCCTGAGCTACTAACTTTAATATGAAATTGTTAAAGTAAGGGTGAGATTTCTCATAATTAACATGCATTATAAGCTTCTCAATCAACATTATATCACAAGCATATTATTTCACCCATTTTAGCATAAATTCAGATTCAACACGCAGTTCCAATCATACAAGTCATTATGCACAAATCAATAATCAACCAAAGAATTGTAACACTGGAAGACATCCTAACATGTTACAATTCCATGCAAACACAAATGCAGACATAATGCATGTGGGACCAACACGTGACCAAGTCACCCAACACTGATCCATCATCAACCGGATACAGCAACCATCGATTCGTCCATAAACACCCGGACACGAATCCAGCCTAACCACCCATCATCACCCGGGTATCGGTTAACGGAAATACAAGTCAAATTCCACACAATGGGAATTAACTTCACCAAAATAATGCATATGCACGCACATCACTAGCATGCAACATCAAATCAGTCTATGAAATACATCAATTTATCATAACTGAACCAAAACCAAAAACATGATATCTCAACGATCATGCACACCATCATTAGCAACATAAACATGCCTTTCATTCACACAATACTAATACATCCATCCATCACAGGTTCACTGCTACATACACACCCATGTACGTTAGCCAATAATCACTTATTCCGGGATTTGACTCATTTTCAAAATAATTTCAGGTTTTAGGAAATCTTTTCATTTTATAAAATAGAGCATTAAGTTTAAGAAATAACGTCCAAAACGGCACTCAAAACGGACTTACGGTTTGAAAGTTATGAATTTTCAAAGTTTAATATTTTTCAAAAAGTCACAGCAGAACCCGGTTCCTACATATGCAGGAACCGGTTCCTGCGAAGTTCAAAAATCACGCTTCTGGAAAAATGTATGGGAACCAGGTTCCTACCTATACAGGAACCGGTTCCTACGTGCATTTTGCCAGTTTTTATAAATTCACACAGTGGAACCCGGTTCCTCCCCACTGGGAACCGGTTCCCACGACCTGCAGAGTCAAATTCTGCACTTTTGACAGCATTTATTCATTCTAAACCAATTCCAAACATACCCATACAAATTGCAACATGAGAAACACCAAAACACATCCATTTTGCACCATTATAACATCAAACAACATTATTTCATCATTCCTTTTTATCATCTGACACCCTAATGGTTTTCAACCTACAATTTGACGCAATAGGGACAATTCTACGGAACCCTAGAATTCCAAATCGGGATTCCCTAACATACTATGATCCATACTATTGAATATCTAAACCGATAATACGAATTAACTAATCGAAATCACCCCTTACCTTGTGGGTTCTTCGAATTCTGACGCTTCCGGTTTTCTCCTTCTTTTTTCTCTTCTCAAATGCACGTATGATGAATATTCCAAAATAACTCTCTTTCTCTTCTTTTTCCTTTTAATACTCCTTTTATTATTCCAATAAAATAATTAAATTAGTAATTAGTAAGAGTAGAGTATTTTACCCCTCACACCCTCTAATCACTCTTCACACCACCAATACTTCTTTCCTTTAATTAATTAAATTAATTCCAATAATCCAAAAATACCAATAATTAAATTTCCAATTAAATTAATAATTAAAAATTCTAATTATTTAATAATCGGATTATTTGGGGTGTCACATAAACCCCAAGAACTCCAGACAAAATATCAATTAAGGTCACAAGCTCTCCAATATAAGCCAAAGTTTCTATTCCTAAGTCCAAGAAGTCCAATACTCCATAATACCAAGGATAGTAACCAAATAGTCCAAGTATCATTAATGTTTTTTTATGGTTCATGTTGATTATTAAGTATCTTCAAAAGGAAAAGAAAAGCTCAAGTGAGCAAAAAAAAAATGGTATAAAAGTAAATACTCAAGTGAGCAAAGATGAAAATAGCATGAAATGTAAATGCTAAAGTAAATGGTGCATAAAGTAAAAGCATAAAATAAAAGCATGAAGTAAAGTCAATTGTTATAAGTTAATGGTTAGTTGGATGGCCATCTTGAAATTTGCATTTGGAACTCATTAGAGGATTGGTAGAACCAAAGCCTCTCAACAACAAGTTGCATTTGCTTTTTGTCAAGTATATCATTCATTTAAGAATCTTCAAGGTAATATTTAATGATCAATTATGTTTAATTGATCCGTGTAACACCCCAATTCTACCCCGGAAAATTATATAAATAAATCAGAGTTATAAAAATCATTCATGCAAACGAATCGGGATGCCACAAATTCTTCTATCAAAATTCATTGCATTCATCGTGGATATATATCACTTTTAAAACATTGGATGAACCATCATCATGACATCTTTAATTAAATAGTTCAACATCTACGCAGCAGAAATCATTAATAACATCTCTGTCATCATTACAGCAACTTCAAAACAACTCAATTTAATAATAATCAACTTAAAGTTCAACAACTGAATAATCAACAACCAAAAGCAACAAGCATTCATCCCCCCGAGTGTTACATATCAGAGCAATGACACCGACTCAAACTATTGAAGGTATACAACCTTCACTCTCGATTACCTGCACGTTACCAACATAAGGGCAACATTCAAACATAAGGGGTGAGATATCTAACAATATAATAAAGTGCATGCTAATTAATATATTAAATTAGATCACATAACATCACCACTTCTCATCTCATAATCAACAATAATAATACACCTTCACCACATCAATACACACTTCTTTATGCAGTCATATAATGCGACTCAATACTATGCAAATGCATGTGGTACCATTTGGAGCAGAACTCTCATCTCAAAAATTTGCCAATTAATAGAGGCATCAACAAGGCATAAGCCTTCATCTCAATAATCTCTAATAAAGGCCATCTCAACGAGCATAAGCTCCATCTTAAAATGCAATGTATGCGACACAATCATGAATTTAATAACAATGTCATAATTAATAACATCTCAATACAACATCATCGTTGGCCAAAGGCCTACATCTCAAAAGCATCTCAACATCTCTTCATCAAACATCTCATATCATCCATAATAATTCATCAAACATCATTTATTCATCATAAATTATAAACACAACATTATTAATAAAATATCATCAACAACTCAGCTGTACATTAATACGACAGTAATTCACACCACTATTCTGTAATCTTACATCATTACTATCATTACTCCTACTGTTACAAATCAAACAACAACCTATAAACATTTCATCCTCATCATTCTACATAAAAACCAACATAACGACCAACACGGGAACTAACTCTAAATCCTAAATTGGCTACTAGGATTACACTTCTTATTCTTCATTTTAATCATCTAGAATAAAGTTCATCACGTTATCTATTCAATGTTTCAAACGACATCTCAAACGGCATCCTAAAACTCAAGTTACAGCATTTTCAAACTGAATCTGCCAAAAACCAGACAACATGGGTCGACACATAACTCCTTGGATCGACGCATACTACACTGAATTTGCAACATGAGTTGACGCATCCTCTCTTGGATCGACGCGTACTGAGTCTTACACACAACATGTATCGACACATGCACCTACGGATCGACTCATCCTGAGTCTAGAAGCACTCATGTATCTACGCAAGACCTCTTCGTGTCGACTCATACTGAGTCTCAAAACCTCCTTGTATCTACACATAGCATTTGGGGTCGACGCATCCTGTTATATCCTGCATAATTTCTGCGATTTTCTCTACATTTTCACTACATGTTTCATATTTTAAGCCCTAAAAACTTAATCTAATCATAGATAATCATCACTTACAATTACTCTATAATTCTACATCAATTAAACAGCTTCGGGACATCATCATTCATCTATAATTCATCAATTTCACATCATACAACATCATAAACATTCCATTCAAGAACAAGACATCAATCACCTCTAACCCCACATATTAATCATCATGAACCCAATTATAGAGTCAGAACCCCACCCTTACCTTGGATTGAAGGTTGCTCTATAATCTTCCGGTTGAAACGTCGTTCTGCCGTTTTTTCCTCTTTTTCCAGCAGCTTCACGTTCTTCTTCTCAATCCTTATTCTTCTACTACCTTCTCTTTTCTATTCTTTATAACAACAATAAAATAACCTATTATTCTCTTAACTCCTTATTGGGCTTAAATCTAATACATCCCCTTATTACTACTTCCATTCCTTAAAACAAGCCCACATCAAAAAATATTATACTTCTAATATTATTTCACCACTTAATAAAATAATTAAATCCAACTAATCAGAACACATCTTCTCAAATATTCCAAAAATAATTTAATTAAATAATTAATTAAATTACGGGCGTTACAACTCTCCCCCACTTAGAATATTTTCGTCCTCGAAAATTTACCTCAATCAAATAACTCAGGGTAGGAGTCTCACATCTTGCTCTCCAACTCCCAAGTCATGCTTTCTCCGGCAGCTCCTAGCCAAATCACCTTAACCAAAACAATCTCCTTTCCCCTTAGAGTATTTATTTCACGATCTGTGATTCGTACAGGCATCGTCTCCACCGTAAGATTATCCCGTACTTGCACATCATCCACATGAATCACATGAGATTGATCTGAAATATACTTCCGGAGTTGCGACACATGAAACACATCATGCAAATTCGAAAGATTAGGTGGTAAATCCACTCTATAAGAAACATTCCCCACTCTCTCCGAAATCTGATACGGTCCAATAAAACGAGAAGTGAGCTTCTTAGACTTTAATGCTCGCCCAACACCAGTCACAAGTGTAACTCTCAAAAAACACATGCTCACCAACTTGAAATTCTAAATCCTTCCTTCTCTTGTCATGATAACTCTTCTGTCTACTTTGGGAAACTTTCATCTTTTCTCGAATCAACTTCACCTTCTGAGTAGTTTCACGAACAAGTTCAGGTCCAAGTACTACACTTTCACCAGATTCTTGCCAACATAACGGAGTTCTACATCTTCGACCATACAATGCCTCAAAAGGTGCCATCCCAATACTAGAATGGTAACTGTTATTATAGGTGAACTCTATTAACGGAAGATAAGTATCCCACGAACCTCCCTGCTCAAGAACACACGCCCTCAACAAGTCTTCCAACGATTGAATCGCCCGTTCAGTCTGACCATCTGTCTGAGGATGATACGCTGAACCCAACCTCAGCTTAGAGCCCAACGCTTCTTGCAAACTCTTCCAAAAATCAGAAGTAAATCTTGGATCTCTATCTGACACAATGCACAAAGGAACACCATGCAGCTTCACAATTACACTAGTGTAAATCTCAGCCAACTTCGACACTAGAAAGTTGATGTTAATAGGAATAAAATGAGCCAACTTCGTAAGCCTATTAACAATCACCCAAATTGAATCATGTCCTCTTAAAGTATTAGGCAACCCCGTCACAAAGTCCATTGAAATGCTATCCCATTTCCATTCTGGAACTTCTAACGGTTGCATCAATCCTGCATGCTTCTGATGTTCAACTTTCAACTTCTGACAAGTCAAACATGCATACACAAACCGCGCCACATCACTCTTCATCCCAGGCCACCAAAACAAACCTTTCAAATCTTGATACATCTTTGTAGCTCCTGGATGAATACTTAACTTACTTCTATGACTCTCCTCAAGTATCACCTTCTTCATCTCAGCATCATCAGGAATACAAATCCGGTTACAAAACCTTAACACACCTTGCACATCTAGCTTAAAATCATTATTCTCAGACTGATCTATTATAACCATCGAATCTACCAGTTTAACATCCAACTTTTGAGCTTATCCGATACTGTCTAGAAATTCATTATTAATCTTCAACATACACAACATAACACTATGTGGAGTAACCTCGCAAACTAAGCTCATATCTCTGAACTGTTCAATTAACTCCAACTCTTTAACCATCATTGCTGACATATGTAAAGTCTTTCGACTCAATGCATCAGCTATCACATTCGCTTTTCCTGGATGATAATTCAAACCAAAATCATAATCCTTTAATAATTCCAACCATCTTCGTTGCCTGATATTCAACTCCTTATGATCGAAAAGATACTTCAAATTCTTATGGTCACTAAACACTTCAAATCTAGAACCATAAAGATAATGCCTCCAAATCTTCAACACAAAAACAATTGCAACAAGCTGTAAATCATGCGTAGGATAGTTCTTCTCATAAGTCCTCAAATCCCTTGATGCATAAGCAACTACCTTACCATTCTGCATAATCACACCTCCTAAACCCATCTTAGAAGCATCACAATACACCACAAAAGATTCTCCTGGATTAGGCAACGTCAAAATCAGAGCCGACGTCAACCTCTTCTTCAATTCTGTAAAACTTTCTTCACACTGAACATCCCACACAAAAGCTCTACCTTTACAAGTCAACTTAATCAACAGAAGTTCCAACTTAGAAAACCTTCGATAAACCTTCTATAGTAACCAGTTAATCCCAAGAAACTTCTAATCTCAGTAGCTGACTTTGGAGTTTCCCATTGCAACACAGCATCAACCTTTGATGGATCTACAACGATGCCACTACCTGAAATCACATAACCAAGAAAACTAACCTCTTTTAACCAAAACTCGCACTTGGACAACTTTACATACAACTTCTTCTCTTTTAAAACTTACAGTACTACTCTTAAGCGTTCAGCATGCTCTTCTTCTGACTTAGAGTAAATCAAAATATCATCAATGAACACCACTATGAACCGATCTAAATAAGTATGAAAGATACGATTCATATATTCCTGAATACTCTCGGCGCATTAGTAACACCGAAAGGCATCACTGAATACTCATAATGTCCATAACTCATTCTGAAAGCCGTCTTCTGGATATCTTCATCCTTCACTCTAATCTGATGGTAACCCGACCTTAAATCGATCTTACTAAACACACGAGTATCCACCAATTGATCCATCAAGTCATCTATTCTTGGAAGGGAATACTTGTTCTTAATCGTCACTTTACTCAATTGTCTATAATCAACACAAAGCCTCATACTTCCATCTTTCTTCTTTACTAACAACATTGGAGCTCCCCACAGCGACACACTTGGTCTTACAAACTTCTTCTCAAGTAACTCTTCCAATTTCTTCTTTAACTCTGACAATTCAGATGCAGACATCATGTATGATGCCATAGACACAAGTCTGGTACCAGGTACAAGATCAATAGAAAATTCAACTTCCCTCTCCGGCGGTACATCAGGAATCTCATCAGGGAAAACTTCAGGTAATTCACACACCACCTGGAATTCCTCAATTATAGCTTGAGTCTCTACAGATAGCGACGCCATCAACGAGAACATTTGTGCTTCCTCTTGCATCAACTCCCTCAACTGTCTAGCAGACAACAAACGATCTTCTTCTTCTTCAGGAGTAGAAAACTTCACCGACTTGTCATAACAGTTAATATGAACGCAATTATGCTCTAACCAGTTCATACCCAAAATCACATCTAAACCTCTTAACGATAAACAAACCAAATCGACAGCAAAGTCTCTGTCGAAGATCAACAAGGGAAACTTTAAACACACAAAAGAAGTAGTCACCAACCCCTTGGCTGGAGTATCAACGACCATTTCCCCATTCAAAGAAGACAACACAAGACCCAATCTTTCAACACAATCAGCAGCAATAAAATAACGCGTAGCACCGGTACCAATAATAGTAATTAAAGGAATACTATTAATGAAACATGTACCTCTAATAAGTCTGTCCTCAATAGTTGTCTGATCCTCAACCAAAGCAAACACTTTACCACTTGTCTGAGCCCTCTTTGGTTTCGGACACTGACTACCAATGTGCCCTTCTTCTCTACAATTGAAACAAATCACATCCTTATGTTCACACTCCGATACAACATGTCTGTTCTTACCACAACGGAAACACTTCTTCACTTCAGTAGTGCACACATTACTCTTGTGCCTAGATTTTCCACACTTAAAGCAAACCACACCAGCAGGAGCATCTCCCCCACTAGTTCTCTGGCCCTGAGCAACTTTCTGTTTACCTTTACCAACTGGGGCATCATAAGGCTTACCATGATTCTGTTGATGCTTACCCCTCTTCTCACTGATAATCTTGTAATGAGCATTATTATCCTCCTCATAAATCCTACAACTATCAACCAAATCAGCAAAGACACAGATCTTCTGGTATCTAACTGCCTTCTTGATCTCCGGGCGTAACCCGTTCTCAAACTTAATACACTTTGAAAACTCAGCATCTGCCTCAACGTAGTGCGGATAAAACTTTGCCAACTCAGAAAACTTGGCAGCATACTCAACAACTGACATATTCCATTGCTTCAGCATAAGAAACTCAATCTCCTTCTTACCACTGACATCTTCAGGAAAGTACTTCCTCAAAAACTCCATTCAGAACACAGCCCAAGTGACATTCTCCCCTGTAGCTTCCAACTTTTGACAAGTCTCTAGCCACCAGTCATCAACCTCGATTGCTAGCATATGAGTACCATATCGAACCTTCTGCGCTGGAGTGCAATCCATCACACATAATATTCTCTCAATCTCTTTCAACCACTCCAATGCTCCGTCAGGATCATACTTTCCCTTGAACGTAGGTGGATTCTCTCTCTGGAAAGTCGCCAAGCTACGAGACTCAGCATTCCCTTCAGCATTCAGCTGATTTTCCATCACATGAGCCATTGCTTCTAGAGCAGCAGCAAGTGCAGCATCATTCCTTTCGGCCATCTCAACTTCTCACTACAACATAAACAACGGTTAGAACTCAAATTAATAATACTCGATTGTTAGACAACTACGACTCGACGACAAGGTCGGACCAACCTTTTACTCTGATACCAACTTTGTAACACCCTAATTCTATCCCGATAAATTATATAAATAAAGCAGAGTTATAAAAATCATTGATGCAAACGAATCAGGGTGCCACAAATTCTTCTATCAAAATTCATTGCATTTGTCGTGGATATATAGCACTTTTAAAACATCGGATGAACCATCATCATGACATCTTTAATTAAATAATTCAACATCTACGCGGCAGAAATCATTAATAACATATCTGTCATCATTACAACAACTTTAAAACAACTCAATTTAATAATAATCAACTTAAAGTTCAACAACTGAATAATCAACAACCAAAAGCAACAAGCGTTCATCCCCCTGAGTGTTACATATCAGAGCAATGACACTGACTCAAACCATTGAAGGTATACAACCTTCACTCTCGATTACCTGCACGTTACCAACATAAGGGCAACATTCAAGCAGAAGGGGTGAGATATCTAACAATATAATAAAGTGCATGATAATTAATATGTTAAATTAGATCACATAACATCACCACTTCTCATCTCATAATCAACAATAATAATACACCTTCACCACATCAATACACACTTCTTTATGCAGTCATATAATGCGACTCAATACTATGAAAATGCATGTGGTACCATTTGGAGCAGAACTCCTATCTCAAAAATTTGCCAATTAATAGAGGCATCAACAAGGCATAAGCCTTCATCTTAATATTCGCCAATAAAGGCCATCTCAACGAGCATAAGCTCCATCTCAAAATGCAATGTATGCGAAACAATCATGAATGTAATAACAACATCACAATTAACAACATATCAATACATCATCATCGTTGGCCAAAGGCCTACATCTCAAAAGCATCTCAATATCTCTTCATCAAACATCTCATATCATCCATAATAATTCATCAAACATCATTTATTCATCATAAATTATCAACACAACATTATTAATAAAATCTCATCAACAACTCAACTGTACATTAATACAACAGTAATTCACACCGCTATTCTGTAATCTTACATGATTACTATCATTACTCCTACTGTTACAAATCAAACAGCATCCTATAAACATTTCATCCTCATCATTCTGCATAAAAACCAACATAACGATCAACACGGGAACTAACTCTAAATCCTAAATTGGCTACTAGGATTACACTTCCTATTCTTCATTTTATTCCTCTAGAATAAAGTTCATTGCGTTATCTATTCAACGTTTCGAACGGCATCTCAAACGACATCCTAAAACTCAAGTTACAGCATTTTCAAAGAGAATCAGCCAAAAACCAGACAACATGGGTCGATGCATAACTCCTTGGATCGACGCATACTGCACTGAATTCGCAACATGAGTCGACGCATCCTCTCTTGGATCGACGCGTACTGAGTCTTACACACATCATGTATCAACACATGCACCTACGGATCGACTCATCCTGAGTATAAAAGCACTCATGTATCAATGCAAGACCTCTTCGTGTTGACTCATACTGATTCTTAAAACCTCCTTGTATCGACACATAGCATTTGGGGTCGACGCAACCTGTTATATCCTGCATAATTTCTACGATTTTCTCTGTGTTTTCACTACGAATTTCATATTTTAATCCCTAAAAACTTAATCTAATCATAGATAATCATCACTTACAATTACCCTATAATTCTACATCAATTAAATAGCTTCGGGACATCATCATTCATCTATAATTCATTAATTTCACATCATACAACATCATAAACATTCCATTCAAGAACAAGAAAACAATCACCTCTAACCCCATATATCAATAATCATGAACCCAATTATAGAGTTAGAACCCCACCCTTACCTTGGATTGAAGGTTGCTCTATAATCTTCCGGTTGAAACCTCGTTCCGCCGTTTTTTCCTCTTTTTCCAGCAGCTTCACGTTCTTCTTCTCAATCCTTATTCTTCTACTGCCTCCTCTTTTATATTCTTTCTAACAACAATAAAATAACCTATTATTCTCTTAACTCCTTATTGGGCTTAAAACTAATACACCCCCTTATTACTACTTCCATTCCTTAAAACAATCCCACATCAAATAATATTATACTTCTAATACTATTTCACCACTTAATAAAATAATTAAATCCAATTAATCACAACACATCTTCTCAAATATTCCAAAAATAATTTAATTAAATAATTAATTAAATTACGGGCGTTACAATCCGCATTGACCAAAATTGATGAAGATCCATTGGAGAATTAGTAGAACCAAAGCCTCCTAAAAATGAATTTCAAGGTTATTGGATCAAAGGATTCAAATTAATATACTTAGGCTTGCACACATAGGTTTGGACCACAAATGATCATTTTCTCGAATCAGGACAAAATTTAGCGCTATGTTAAGCAACCGTAAGTGGACTTATGTAGAAGTCGCATCTATTTTGAGGACGGTCAATAACAATCTATGTACTTCATGTTTGGATAAATGATATAGAGATCATCATCTCATAACATGTAGAACAAATAAATAAATAAAGAAAGGGATAAGATGAAGAGGAAGGGGAATGATAAGATAATTTGGATCACTACTTAAAATCCCTTTCATCTTTAAATTCAATCACTTATCTTGATGGATTAAGGTACTAAACATATCCTTAATCCAAAGCACCAAAAATGAATTAAATAATTCACTCTTTGATAGATTTGAATTAATAAACATTTATGCAACTTTATCTACACCCAAATTTCATTGAATTTAAAGAGAAATTGACCATTTAAAATTGCAATCCAAATCAACAATCAAAAGGAGTGAGTAGAAAAAGAGAGATGGATCAAAACAGCCCCAAAACAAGGTAGAAAATGCATTTTGTCACAGTTACAATCGATTGCACTCTGGAAGCAATCGATTGCATCAGTGTTTTTTCAAAAAAATATAAAATCATTCTGTGACAATCGATGCACTCTGAGTGCAATCGATTGCACCCCGTGAAAAACAGCAAATCAGCATTTCAAAAGGCCAAATTCTTGTTCAAACTTTTCATCAAACACCTTATGATCATGGATTTAAATGAGCACGAAAATTCCATCAAATTATGAGAAAATAACACCAATGTAATCATAAAACAATTCTCAATGAACCAAACCCAAAGATCAACAAGAGATCACATTGTGAAAGATGAAAAATCCAACTTACCAAAGGTAGATCTAGAGAATTATTAAAACAACTTCAAGAATTTGCTTCAATTCAGCCCCAAGAATCAATTTCCCAAGCTTGGATTTAGAGAATTGGTAAAGAAAAAGTGCTTGGATGAAGGTTTAGCTCAAAGATTAGTAAGCTTCAATACAAAGCTTACTAACTTTTTTTTTTGAAAATGGAGCTTTGAGTGAATTTGGTAGATGGAGGGAATTGAGAGATTTTTTAGCAAGGTGAATTTGGCTATCAAAAGCTTGAGATTTGAATGAAATGATGGCTCTATTTATAGAGTTTAGGCTTGGGATTAGTGGTGGTTTGAAGTTTGGTTTGGGAAATGAAATTAGGCTTGGTAATTAATTCTTGGAGCCAAAATTTGAATTAATGATATATCTTTCAAAAAATGAAGAAAAATTGGAGGAAAATTTTGAATTAATGATATATCTATAAAAAAATGAAGAAAAATTGGAGCCAAAAGAATTATAAGCTTGAAATTGCTGATTTTTTCTCTCAAAATTTCACTTTGTGCAATCGACTGCACTCTGGGAGCAATCGATTGTATAGTGAGTTTTTTTTCAAATATTGCGCAAAATGCACTTTGTGCAATCGATTGCACTCTAAGAGAAATCAATTGTACAGTGAAAAAAATAAAAAAAATAAAATTATTTTTTCTTTGAAAATAGAGATTTTAGGGAAATAATACTAGAAAACCTTATTTGTCAGATGCTTTGACTCGGTACCTACAAAACACAAATATACAAAGACAAAGACAAATAATTTTTTGTATTTTGATTAGAAGTTAGTCAACAACATAAGAGCAAACTTAACGATAGGATGCAAATGTGATGAATGAAGCTATTTATTAATGATTGTGACCAAATGACAAAATATGATATGAAAGTGCGACTGAAAAAGTTAGGGGCAGAATTTAGGATACAACAACTGCCCTTGCTTAATTATCTTTTTGCCAGATAGGCAGAAAGTAATTAAATATAAACAGACCTTAATTTCGTCCCTGATGCGATGAGATGATAGCATATGTTATGTGTGATATGGTAGTAGAACTGACTTGAGTGTTTTGCGTTTGATCGTAAATGTTGCGGTTAGCAAGAGTCGCCACCGACTTTTCTTTTATCCAAAAGGAAAGGTGAAAAAGAACAGGAAAGACCTTTGATATTATTTCTTGAGTTCGGGGGGTAGATTATGAAAAGGGAAGATATTAGCATCCTTTTCATCCATGGTTTTACATGGGCTCTTAGTTACTTTCTAGATCACTTGCTTTTGTTTGAAATTGTGCTTTTATGTGGTTTTTGAAAGTATTTTGTAAAGAGGCCATTGTTTAGGAAAACTTTGTAATGATTCTCGTTCGTAAGAATGTATACAAAGATGTTGATCTTTTGAAAATGTTTTCAAGTTTGTAAGATGTTTTGAAAGTGTAGGTGTTTGTTTTTTTGAAAATAGCAAGGATGTTTTGTTTTGAAGTGGAGTAAGTAAATTAGGAGCATTCTACCTACTCAGAAGTCTTTCATGTTCATTTCCTCTTTCCTTTGACATTGTTATCTTACCATTGATTTGTTAAGTAACCCTATCTTTAGATGTAAACGGGACGGGCGTGGGTCATCGTATAACCATGATTAGCAATGTTGCAATGTGTCTTAGCATTCTCTTTTGGGGACTAAGATCATTTGAAAGGCAACATAGATAGCGTCATCGAGAGACTATGATCTTATATTTTGCTTGTTTTTGCTAAGATACCTCACATGTGTAATATGGCCATTTTGTAAGGCAACCAAGTGGATTTACCCTAGGGGTGCTTGTGTGCAAGTGTATTATTTTTCATGCTTGGTTTTGTCTTTGATTAGGGTTTTCTAATTGATTGGTTTTAGTCTTTTCATACAAACCCTAATTACTAGCATTTGTATATAAAGCGATAAATTGTGGAATTTAAAATTACTACGCTATTACAATACTCGTGGGAGGGGGTGTACAAATTATAAATGGGGATTGCAAGAAAATAAATCCTAATTATCTATTACAACCATATTGAATTTGTACAAGAATTGAAATAAATAATGTACAAAAATGAATAAATGTACAAGAATGTAAATGTAAAGAAAATGAATGTTTATTTGGATTTTTAGGTGTTTTAACCTAATTAATTAAAAGAAAATAATTAATAAAAATAATAAAAAGTAAACCTAAATTTACTAGGAAAAGAAATTAGATAAAACCCTAATCTATTAATTGATTAAAAGAAATTAAGTTTAGAAGAAGAATATTTTTGATATTTTTATCTTAAAAATAATTTATAGTATTATAAAATATTTTTGGCCTTTTTATATTTTAAAATAATATATTTAAATGGTGTAAAAAAAAATAACTAAAACCCTAGTTTTTTAATTAAATTTACAAAAACAATTAGTAAAATAAATAAAGTATGATTAAATAAAATATTTTTTTTGTGTAAAAAATAAATAAACTTTATCAAAATATAAACCTAATGTTTTTATATTTTTTCTGATTTTTTTAGTATTAGATAAAATATTTAAGAAATAAATAAGAAAAAGAAAATAAAAATGGGCCAGGGTGCAAATAGTCAGCAAGTGGAGTTAGCAGTAAGAAAAAAAACATAAGGCCCAAAGGAGGCCCAGGCGTCTGTCCAAAAAAAGTCATAATGTGTGAAAAATGTAAAAAAAAATCCAAAAGGGTGCCACTGGGGCTCGAATCCAGGTCCCTATAGTCACACGCACGCGCTTCTACCACTGGGGTGGCTATACATTCGTTTATATAATCAAAACAACAAACATATGATAGTAAACAAGTCCATGGCCTGAACTTCATCTTCAACCTCACGCTCAGCCAGAGCCTCTGTATCTTATTCAAATCTCAACAAAAATGAAAACTGTAAACAAGAAACTTGTAGCAAATTTCCTCACGATTTTAGAAATGCAAAGCAATAAAATTATAGATCAAAGATAAGTATGAATTTTAATGACCTTAATCTGAACCCTAAAAATTTCAGAAACTTCAATCTTACAATTCTCTAAGCTCAAGCAAAATAAATAAAAACTATGGACATGGTTAGCTTTAGGGCAATGATATCTACATTTTTCATTCACAAATAAACCATTAATGATGCCTGTATGAAAAGTTCCAAAGTCAGAAAACTTACCTTGCAAGAGGGTATCATGTTTGGAGTTTGAGTAGCTTTTAGTGAGTTCCAATGATTGGATTAGCTTCCTCGAGTTCCCAGGAAGCTAATGTGATGCTTAGCTTGAGCTGAAAGTGCCTAAGGAGTTCTGGAGAAGTCAAGGTGTAAGGTGCTGTTTTTGAAAATGGTGGATGAGGATGGAGGTGTTACAGTGGTGTTGCATGTGTTAGGTGTAACGCCCCGATAATTTAATTAATTATTTAATTAAAATTATTAGTTGGAGTTGAGCAATGTTGTGAATTACTGTTAAGTTGCTCTGTGATATTATTTGATTAAATGAGGGTTTAATAATATTAAATATATTGGAGCATTATAAGAGTGATTGTTGGACTCATTTAAGTGATGTCATGTAGTAAATATGGGAGTGTGGATATTGGCCCAATAAAAATTACTAGAATTACAAGGTTAAGTGGATATAAAAGGAATTAGGTTAATTGAGAAAAGTGAGAGAATAGATGGGATAAACTCATTCCCGTTTTTATTGCAGCAGCCTCACTAAATCGGCGATCTCTGATTCGTTAACCGTTGGATCATGCTCAAATTTTGAGGGTAGGTTCGCAACACCTACATATAACTTTTGACCGTTGGGATCTTCAAAATAAGATCTGAGTTGGCAGATATCATCATCGCATTGTAGCTGTATATTTAGGAAAATTTTCAGCTTTGATTCTGATCTAAAGAGAAAAAAATCTTGGAAGATTTTGGTACAAGAGAAGTTGCAAAGAAGAGAAAAATAAGGATTTTAAGGAGAAGAAGAGGGATACGTGGAAGTTATACCAATCGGCCAAGAGGAGATTCAATCAGAGACCTTTAGAGTTACCTTCAATCCAAACCAGGTAAGGGTGGGGTTCAATCTATATAACCGGGTATATGATAAACCGTATGTGTGGTTGGGTTGTATAAATTTATGCCATGAATTGTTGTCGATTCGGTTATATTGTGATTCTGTGAAGATTATCAGTCCTGCAATTTTAGTTTCTAGTGAATGTTCATAATATGCTGATGAAGTTGTTCTGCAATTTATTTGAATCGTATTTCTGTTATGATGTTGTTATGGCTATTATTTAGTTGTTGTCCTAAGATGAGGCTCGAAAGAACATATAAGCGTGGTGGAAAGACTATGTCATATCTTATATTATTAATAAGTTAATATAATTAGTAAAATAATTTAGTATCATATTGGATTAAAGAAGTTGTAGGAATAAATTGTAATGCTTTAGTCAAATGAATAGCAGGATGTATATGTAAGAGTAGCAGAAATAATAGTGTATGGACTAATTTAGCTAAGTTTTGTTAGGAAGTATTAGTAGATGTAGAAATTACAAATTATCATACAGAAAGTATAGCGGAGAATTTCAATAACAGGAGGAATAAGTTAAAATTGGTTTTGGTTTATAACTAATATTTGTCACTGACAGAGAGTTATAGTAATAGAAGTTGTAGATAGCAAACAAGTAGTTTTGGCGGAGACCGATAATAGCAGTAAGCTAAATAACAGAGGTAGCATAATTTAGTAGAATAAATTGATTAGTAGAAGTATAAATAAATAGTAGTAATAACAGTATATAAAACAGTACTGATTAGCCGAATTTGTAGACTTAGGCGATAAAAGTCGTTAACCGGAATTAGTTGAAATTGTCGGAGTAAGTCGTATATACATATAGGTATTTTTAGTTGTTTTGTTTTGTTATAATTATGTAGAATAAAGTTGATTTGCAGGTGAAGTCGAATTAAGTTGAATGTTTCCAGTTTATGGAATTGTGTTATTGGTTATTGCTGTGAATGAGTCGTTGTTGAATACATTGTTGTTGTTGAATATGTTGTTGTAGGCCTACGACCAATGTTGTGAAAATGATGAGCACTGTCGTAGTACCGTACAACTGAGTTGTTGATGAGATGTTATTAATGAAGTTGTGTTTGATAATTTATGATGAATAAATGATGTTTGATGAATAAATGATGTTTGATGAATAAATGATGTTTGATGACTTATTATGATGATATGAGATGTTGTTGAAGAGATGTTGAGATGCTTTGAGATGTAGGTCTTTGGCCAACGATGATGTTGTACTGAGATGTTGTTAAATATGGTGTTGTTATTACATTCATGATTGTGTCGCATACATTGCATTTTGAGATGGAGCTTATGCTCGTTGAGATGGCCTGTATTGGCGAATATTGAGATGAAGGCTTATGCCTTGTTGATGTCTCTATTAATTGGAAATTTTTGAGATGGGAGTTCTACTCCAATGGTACCACATGCATATGCATTATGTTGAGTTGCATAGTTGAGTCACATCTTGAGTTGTGTGTTAAAGTTGTTGTTGGTTTTAAGTTGTGATAAATCGAAGTTGTATATTATAAGTTATTATGTTGAGGTGTTAGTTGATTAAAGTTGATATTGTTATTAAGATGTTTGTTGATTGTTGCACAATTGTTGTTATAAAGTGGTGATATTTGTATGATATAACCTAATTTATTGTTTATCATACACATGTTTATATTGGTTGATATCTCACCCCTTCTGCTGTAATGTTGCCCTCTGTTGGTGACGCGCAGGTATTCAAGAATGAAGATTTGCTTAGCCTTATTAGTTCGAGTCGATGTTGTCGCTCTGATATGTATCACTTGGGGGGATGAACGCTTGATGTTTAGTTGTTGATTATTATTTCAGTTGCTGAATTGTTAAGTGATTACATGAAATAATTGTTGTCTTGAGGTTGTTTTAGTTGAATAAAAGATGTTAAGTGAATTGAAGTTGAGTATGTATATTCCCTTGCTTATCAATAAAAAGTTGTTTGATTTTGAAGAATAAATTAGATTGTTATCGGTTCATCCGATTTTAAGTGTTATGTATCTGTTTGTATGCGATTAAATGAAGATTGATTTTTAGTTGAAAATGTAGCATCCTATTTATGTTGAACTCTGATTTTCTTATTATCCGCCGGGTAGAAATTGGGTGTTACATTAGTGGTATCAGAGTAGGTCGGTCCGTCCGACCAAGTTGTCTAATGTTGTTTGTTCCTTAGTGTTCGACAAGTGTGTGAAACACTGCCGATACTTGTTTGCCTTAATTGCAGGAAGTTGGTTGAAGATAAGTGGGGGAGAAGCTTTACTTCTCGGGCATGTTCAATTGAAAGGTGTTGGTTCGGTATACTGCCGACGACGATAATGCAAGAATTGTTGGAGTCTTGTTGTTCCCGAATTTGAAGGTGACTTGGATTCAAAGTCTTGTTATTAGTCGAGTTAGAGCGCCTTGAGAGAAATTGATCAGACATTGTTGAAGAAAAGTGGGAAAACAAGTTTAAAGAGGAGGTACAAGCATGGACTGAGTGATTGTGAGTGTCTAACAAGTTTCTCTTGAGTTATGGGACTTGTATGATCAGAAGAAAGCAATTGCAAGGCTCAAGAACATGTTTTGTGCAAAAAGTCACTTTATCAAAATGGCAATGTGCACTTTCTTCCCAAAATGGATATAAAGCATGGCCTTGCATTGAATGCTTGAAATGAGACCTCTAACAACTATGCAAGCAATTAATTATGGAATGCATAACATGTTTGAGGCCTACAAAGTAGAGGTTATGCAGCATGAGTTTGAATTTTGAATCTTGTTCATCACAAAATGACTTGTAATTCAAGTGATAAAACCCTAACTTCATCTCTTCGATTCTCCCTACTCAAAAATGATCTCAAGGACTTATTGGACATTTTAGAAAGCTTGTAATGTGATCTACAACCCATCTTTGAATCACTTTTGAAAATTCCCCTTGGAACTATATGAAAAAGTGTCATGAAGTTGGGTCAAAATCCTGACCAAGTTAGGGCAAAATTCCACTAAGTGTTTTGTTTCATGACCATGTGTTCTTAAAATTATAACTTGATATCCAAGCACTTTTGGAAAGAGTTGTGTAAAGTAATTTTGTATATTTCATGGAGATCTACAACTTTCATGTTGAAAGTTTCTTTTGAATCATCTTGCATCATGGTGAAAATTTTGCTCAAAGTTATGAAAAAATAAGAAATTTTCAACACTTAGAAAAATTTCTAAGTTTAGAAATTTTAACTTTTCAAAATGAAATCTTGAATTTTTGATTTCTTGATGAATAAGTTTCATATTTTGAAATGCTTTGATGAATTGTGATCTTTGACATTTGATTTTGACCAAAAAGTCAAAGTTTGACTTTTTAGTATATACAATTGACTTTTGATCAGTTGACTAAAAATTCATTTGTCAATCCATTGGGCTTTAGCAATGTTTTGAGCCATGTCATTAGGTCAAAATGATGAAATTGGACTCTTGAGATCATGGCTTAAACCAATTGATCATTTGCTAGGTCAAACATCAGAAATTGCCCTTTCCCAGTCAAAACCCTAATTTTGACCATTTTACCCTTTTGAAGATTTGATAAAATTGCTTGAGGAATTATGGTCCAAACTTGATCAAATGATACATATGAGTTTAAAATGTTGATTTGGATAAAAAATTATGGAGCTTGACTGTAAATTGGCCATAATTGACTTTTTCCCCAATACAGTTGATTTTTAGGTCAACTGCTCAATTGACTGAGCAAAAGTGTGATCCAAAGCTTGAAACTTGACATGAGTAATCTTGAGGGTCCATAATGATCCATGTAAGTCATATGGGGAATTTGAAGTTCAAATATCCTTGTGCAATCTCAAATCCTAATTTTGGTCATCAGTGCTTAAGGAGGTGTCTTGAGCTGATCAACCCTAATGCAGTCTTGAGCCAAAGGAGATCTTGTGAGAAAATTCTTGATAAGTGAGTGTTAGAATATAGTTTGATTCTACAACCCTTAATTAGAGTTTTGATGATAACAAAATACAAAGAATAAATAAATTCAAAGATATATATATATATATATATATATATATATATATATATATATATATATATATATATATATATATATATATATATATATATATATATATATATATATATATATATATATATATATATATATATATATATATATATATATATATATATATATAAGACAAATATGCTTCTTAAAATTATGTTTTGTAAATACAGAAGTTCTGATGGAATCAGCAGATCAGTAATATGTCAGCATCAGAAGATCAGTAACATGTGCTACACGCTGAAGCTACCAGATTATACGCTGAAGCTTGATGACCAGAATCTGCGCATAAACATATACACTCTGACTCTGATCAAAGATCTTTACCAAGTCATCAGCACTCAAAAGCGTTATCATAAGCAAAGAAGACTCTGAAGCGTTACTAAGTATTCAAGACAGAATTAAATGCTAACGGCTCTCTTCAAGACAAGATCTTCTCAAGAAGGAAAGTGCGTTATTATTATTAAAATGGCTTTATGGACAACGTATCTCTGCCTTGTCTATATAAACAAGTCTGTATGAGAAAAGACGCATGCATGCACTCACATAATTTGCCAAGCCTTCAAACCACGCTTACTCAAAACGCTTTAGCAATTCAGTTTTACTCCAAGCTTAAGTTGTGTAATCATCACAGTTGTGATATATTGTTTTATTAGAAAACGTTAAACACATCATTGTTCAACTTATTTGTAAAAGATTTCCTTGAGATAAACCGGTTTGTGGTTATACTCAAGAAGGCTTTAACAGTTGTTAAAGTAGCTGTTGTAATCCTTTGAATATAGTGGATTAAGACCTCGTTAGAGAGAGTCGAAATCACCTTGATGGGTGGACTGGAGTAGTTTGAGATCAAACGAACCAGGATAAAAATACTGTGTTGTCTAAGCAATTGTTTTAAGTTTTACAATTCAAACCCCCTTCTTGTGTTTTTCACATCTTCAATTGGCATCAGAGCGCCTGGTTCTGAGCTTATAACACTTAACCGTGTCAGTACAAGATCCAACGTCAGAAAAACACAATGGCAGGACCAAATCAAAACATCAACAATAACAACAATGAAGAAAGAGACAGATATAGTGGCAAACCTCCAGTCTTTGATGGAGATAACTTTGACTACTGGAAAGACAGAATTGAGAGTTTCTTTCTGGCCCATGATGCTGATCTGTGGGACATGGTGACTGATGGATACATGCACCCAGTGGATGGAAGTGGTCAGAAGAATGACAGGAAAACAATGTCTGATCAGCAAAAGCGTGAGTTCAGAAATCATCACAAGGCCATAACAGTTCTTCTCAGCTCCATCTCTTATTCAGAATATGAGAAGATATCAAACAAAGACACTGCAAAGAATATGTTTGACTCTCTGAGAATGACGCATGAAGGCAACATTCAAGTCAAAGAAACCAAAGCCCTTGCACTCGTTCAGAAGTATGAGGCATTCAAGATGGAAGAAAGTGAATCAATAGAAACTATGTTTTCAAGATTTCAAATTCTTGTTGCTGGTCTAAAAGTTCTTGACAAAGGGTATTCTACTGCTGATCACGTTAAGAAGATCATCAAAAGCTTGCCAAAATAATGGAGGCCAATGGTCACAGCGCTTAAGCTAGCCAAGGATCTCAACAAAATCTCTCTGGAGGAACTTGTCAGCTCCCTCAGAAGTCACGAGATAGAGCTAGAAGCAGATGAACCTCAAAAGCAAGGTAAGCCATTAGCCTTAAAATCTAACAAAAAATCTGACTCCAAAGTTTTGCAGGCTGTGGAAGAAACCTCTGATGGGTCCTCATCAGAAGAAGATGAACTATCTCTCCTCTCCAGAAGGGTGAACCAATGGTGGAAGCATAGGCAAAGGAAGTTCAGGAATCCCAGAAGATAAGAAAATCAGAATGAATCTTTCTCCAGATACAGAAGGTTAGAATCCTCCTCTGGACACAGAAGATCTGAAGGTTCTTCAAGAAACAGAAAGCCAAACAACAAAGACATCATATGCTATGAATGTAACGAGCAAGGGCACTACAAAAGTGATTGCCCAAAGATTCAGAAGGAAAAGCCCAAAAAGAAGTTTGGCAAGGAAAAGAAGAAAAGTCTCATGGCTACATGGGATGATTCTGACACATCTGAAGCTGACTCAGAATCAGATGATGAAAGAGCAAACATAGCTCTCATAGCAAACATAACAGAAGACAATGAAGCTTCTGAGTCAGAATCTGAATCAGATACAGAAGAGGTATTCCCTGACTTTACTATAAACTTTACTAAGGCTGAACTAGCTAAAAGCCTTAATGAAATTCTGGAAAGATATCAACAGATCAGAGTCAAATTCAGAAACCTGAAAAGGAATCTTGCTTCTGACTCTGATAAGACTGAGAGTCTCAAATTGGAAAATTTTGAGTTAAAAGATAAAGTTTCAAAATTAGAAAACCAATTGCAAAACTCTCAGAAGGAAACAATCCCTGAAACTCCCAGCAATACTGATGAGATCATCAAGGAGTATGATCACAGCTTTCAGAAGTTTCTAGCTAAAAACATAGATAGAAGCAAAATGGCTTCAATGATCTATGGAGTTAGCAGAAATGGCAGAAAAGGGATAGGATATCAAGGTAAGGTACCTACACCAAAAAATGCCATGGATTTAGCTATAAAACATACTTCACTTGATTAACACTTTATATATGGGCACACGCATGACATAAAATATACAAGTAGTGATTACTCTGTTAAACCAAAATTCAACCAGAGTCTTGGTAAAACTAACAAATCAGGACCCAAGAAAATGTGGGTACCTAAGGATAAAATAATACATGTGGCAAATATCTTTAGCAGCAAAGCAAAAACACCAATCATGGTACTTGGACTCTGGCTGCTCACGACACATGACGGGAAGAAGGCATATGTTCCAAAGCCTGGAACTTAAGCCTAGAGGCCACGTAGGTTTTGGAGGAAATCAGAGAGGAAAGATCATTGGCTCTGGAATAGTAGGTAATGGAAATCTTCCCTCTATAAGTAATGTTTTACTAGTTGATGGATTAATGCATAATCTGTTATCCATAAGTCAATTAAGTGATAACGGTTATGATATAATCTTCAATCAAAATTCATGCAAAGCTGTTAGTCAGAAAGATGGGACTATCCTATTTAATGGAAAGAGGAAAAACAACATTTATAAAATAAAACTTTCTGAACTGAAAAGTCAGAATGTAAAGTGTCTTCTGTCTGTTAACAACGAGCAATGGATCTGGCACAGAAGATTGGGACATGTTAGTATGAGAAGAATATCTCAGATTAACAAACTCAATCTGGTCAGAGGACTTCCTAACCTGAAGTTCAATTCAGATGCTCTGTGTGAAGCATGTCAGAAAGGCAAGTTTGCAAAACCAGCTTTCAAATCCAAAAACGTTGTTTCCACTTCCAAGCCATTAGAACTTTTGCATATTGACTTATTTGGACCAGTTAAAACTGCTTCAGTCAGTGGCAAGAAGTATGGGTTAGTAATCGTAGATGACTATAGCAGATGGACATGGGTAAAGTTCTTAAGGCACAAGGAAGAGTCACACTCTGTGTTTGTTACCTTCTGCAACCAAGTTCAGAATGAAAAGGATCTTAGAATCGTCAAAATCAGAAGTGATCATGGTGGAGAATTTGAAAACAAAGATTTTGAGTTATTCTTTAATGACAAAGGCATTCTGCATGATTTCTCTTGTCCTAGAACTCCCCAGTAAAATGGAGTTGTAGAACGAAAGAACATAATATTGCAAGAAATGGCCAGAACCATGATCAATGAGACTAACGTTGCTAAGATCTTTTGGGCAGAGGCAATAAACACAGCGTGTTACATTCAGAATAGAATCTCCATAAGACCTATTCTGGAAAAGACTCCATATGAATTGTGGAAGAACATAAAGCCCAACATTTCCTACTTTCACCCATTTGGATGTACATGTTTTATTCTGAATACAAAAAATTATTTGAACAAGTTTGAATCTAAAGCACAAAAGTGTATTATGTTAGGATATTCTGAACGCTCAAGAGGGTACAAAGTATACAATATAGAAACACAGATTGTGGAAGAGTCAATCAGTGTTCGTTTTGATGATAAGCTTGACTCTCAAAAGTCAAAGCAGAATGAATTCATTGCAGGAATGGAAGTTGAACTCACAGGTACTGAAGACAAATCATCAGAAGCTCTCAACAGAGACACTCCCTCAACATCAGAAAGAGGCACTGCAAGAAATCCAGCACCTTCTGTTGATCAACTCCAGAAAATACCATCCAGAAGCAGCATGGATCACCCAGAAGAAATAATCTTAGGAAGAAAAGAAGATCCAATCAGAACAAGATCTAGCTTCAGAAACTCTGAAGAATCCCTCATGGGTCTGGTTTCTCTAATTGAACCAACAACAATTGATGAAGCACTTCTGGACAATGACTAGATTCTAGCAATGCAAGAGGAGCTAAATCAATTCACAAGAAATGACGTATGGGATCTAGTTCCCAAACCAAAAGGATTCAACGTCATTGGTACAAAATGGGTGTTCAGAAACAAACTGAATGAACAAGGTGAAGTCATCAGAAACAAAGCACGACTGGCAGCTCAAGGTTATAGTCAGCAAGAGGGGATAGACTATACAGAAACCTTTGCTCCAGTCGCCAGGTTAGAATCTATCAGACTCTTAATCTCATTTGCTGTTAATAAAGGCATCACTCTGTATCAGATGGATGTTAAGAGTGCATTCTTAAATGGCTATATAGAAGAAGAGGTATATGTGCACCAACCCCCTGGTTTTGAAAGTTCCAAAAATCCAGAATATGTTTTCAAACTAAAGAAGTCACTCTATGGTCTGAAACAAGCTCCCAGAACTTGGTATGAAAGACTAAGTAACTTCCTGTTAGAAAAGGAATTCACCAGAGGGAAAGTGGACACAACCTTGTTCTGTAAGACAGTTAAGAATGACATTTTAGTATGTCAGATTAATGTTGATGACATCATTTTTGGATCCACTAAATCCTCTATGGGAAGAAAGTTTGCTAAATGTATGCAGGCAGAATTTGAGATGAGCCTAATGGGGGAACTAAAATTCTTTCTGGGTATTCAGATTAATCAAACCCCAGAAGGAACTTACATTCATCAAAGCAAATATGTCAGAGAACTTCTAAAGAAATTTGATCTCTCAGAATGTAAGCCATCAAAGATTCCAATGCATCCCACGTGCATTCTGGAAAGAGAAGAGGTAAGTAAAAAGGTAGAACAGAAGGTCTATAGAGGTATGATTGGTTCTCTTCTCTATCTGACGGCCTCAAGGCCTGACATTCTATTTAGTGTTTGCATTTGTGCTAGATTCCAATCAGATCCTAGAGAATCTCACTTAACAGCAGTTAAGTGAATTTTCAAGTATCTGAAAGGTACTACTAATCTGGGTTTGTTTTATAGAAAATCAAGTGATTACAGTTTGATAGGATACTGTGATGCTAATTTTGCTGGAGACAGAGTAGAACGTAATAACACTTCTGGAAGCTGCCAGTTTCTGGGAGAAAATCTGATCTCATGGTCCAGCAAAAGACAATCCACAATAGCTCTATCAACAACAGAAGCTGAATACATAGCAGCAGCTGGATGCAACACACAAATGCTCTGGATGAAAAGTCAACTTGAGGACTTCAAGATATCATTCTGAATCCCCCAAAATCAGCTATCATTAAATGCTCATAATCATTATATTTAATTTCTCTCTCTTGCCGTTTATGTTTTCAAATTTTTTTAGAAATCTATTTAAACACACTTCTCACCACTTACACTCTTTTACCTTCACTTTCATTTTCTCTACAAACTTATTGTTTTCAGTTTTCATCCTCTCTCAAAACCCTTTCAAGTTCTTCACAAAACCTTCGTGTGAACATGGCTTCCTCCAACATTCCTACTTCCAGTTCTCAGAAAACAGATTCCTCCAAACAATATGAAGAACCCTACAGAACTCTTCTTAACCCATCAAAAATCTAGAAGTTCTTTCAGAATTGATCGTGGATTTCAACAGTCTTCAAGAGAATGGGTTTAATCTCTATGAAGAGGTTAAGGCTCAAGGCTGGGAAAGATATTTTAACCGTCTAGTGGGTCCAACATTCCCAATTCTGGTAAAGGAATTTTGGATTCATGCTTCATCTTCCAACCATCAAGTTACTTCATACATTATGGGGAAGAAGATAGTTATTACTGAGGACCTCATTGCAAGATTAATAGGCTACAATGGTGGTGGTGTACGTTGCATTGACATGGCTGAAAGATGCGCTGATGTTGCCCTAATTGTAAGAGAAATCTTCACTCCAGGGCTTCCCTCCAGCAAGATAAGGGATTTAAAAGACCATCACAGAATATGGGCCAAGATCATTCTGGGGTGCATAAACCACAGGAAGCCTACCAGCTTTCCTGACTACATTAATATTGATCAACAATTTCTGATCTACTTCATCTCCCAGAAGATCAAGGTAAATCTGGCTCATCTGCTGTTTAACCATCTGAAGACCAGTGTTAAGGAAACCAGAGAAGAGGAGCACACAAAAAGGGACTGAATACCCCTAGGAAGACTTATATCAGATATTCTAACAGAGAATAAGCTGATTCATCATCTTACAGAGGCTCAGGAAATCAACTCTTTAGAAGCTACTATTGGCAAACAGCTGAATGCAAAGAATCTTAAGAAAATGAAGTTGATTGATAACATCAAGAAGGAAACCAGCGTCACTCCTTTTGCAGCAATCTCCAGTAGAAGAGTCCCTCTAGATAACTTTCCTATGTTCTCAGAGATTGATTCAAAACCTGATATAATAGTCAGATATCTGGATGCTTGCAAGGCGGATGGAACATCACCAAATTTGACCATTCAGGATCTGCAACAGAAGGCTCCAGAAGTTGTGCTGAAGAAAACCAAGAAAAGGAAAGTTGTAGCAGAAGGATCATCCCAGCATACTCCTAAAAAGAGAGGTAATCCTTCTTCTGTAACTGTTTTAAATTCAATTTCTGTATCAACATCTATCCCAATTCCCACTCAATCTGAAAACCCCACACCATAAACATTTGATGATTTTGACATTGATTTTGACCCCTCTGAATCCTTAACTCTTAGAAGATCTCGCTCCCAACCTCCAAATCCAAATATTGATGCAACCCAATAAGAACTTGCAAAAGTTCTATCTGATATAGATACCTTTGACCAACATACTTCTGCTCCCATGCTAGAAAATCCAAACCCTGAAACCACCACAGAAACACAACCAGAAACTCCCCTCTCACCACAACCAGATATTCCCCTCCCTCCACAACCAGAAATCCCACTAACTCCATCTCCACAACCAGAAATCCCACTACCTCCATCTCCTCAACCAGAAATTCATCCACCTTCTCCACAACCTGAACTATCTCACCCAGAAGTTCAAACTTCTGAGGCTCAACCTTCTGAATCCTGTGAACCAGAACCTCATGACGATTAATCAAACCAAACTATTGATTCTGATACCATTCCCATTCCTGGAATCACAGAACCTCTGGCCATTCGTATGCCCCTTGGTACCATTCTGAATATTCCTCAAATTCCCTCCTCTCTAGAATCAACTCCACCAAACTCCCCATCAAGTCCAATCATAATTCCTGACTCTCCCACTCCCTCACCAAAGAACAATCCAGATGATCACAGCAAGACTGTCATTGATTTAACAATTTTTGAACGTCTTGCTGCCATAACCCACAAAACAGCTATCCCAAAACCAAAACCATCTGAACCCTCTCCAGATGTTGGTACCAGCTTATTGATGTTTGAACCAGAAGTACAGAAGTGGATCACTTCTCTGAAACAAGCTAGTCTTGAGCTGGTTGATCCTGCTGCATCAGACTACCTTTGGTCAAAGTTCAGAAGATGGGTATGTTCTGAAATTCATAAGTTGCAAGAACAGAGCTACGGACAAGCTCAACAAAACTTCAGCAATCTACTGAAAGAAATTGAAGGTCCAGTTCTAAGCAAGCTGCTTAAGGAAGAAGTTCTCCCTCTGGACATTGCTCCCTGGTCAGAAGATCTCAATCTGACTGTTACTCCAGAGCAGATGATTCCTGCTGAAGCACTGGGTCAAAAAGAGGATATTGTAGAAAGCTCTGAGAAGCATCCTGTTACTGAAGATCCTCAAGCTTCATCCTTTGATAGGCAGCCTCTAGAAGACCTGAAAAGATCTGATATGTTGATGAAGGAAAGAATGGATAAACAGGATGAAAAAATTGATGCAATCACGATAATGTTAACCCAGCAACAGGAAACCAACACCCAGATTAAGAGCATGTTGGAAGCTTTGTTCACGCGTCTACCTCCTCCCTCTTAGAATTTCCTTGTCTTTAAAACTTGTTTATCTGTAATATTTTTACATTGTTTTGAACTTATCATTGCTTCTGGTTTCAATATAAATGCATTTTGACTCTGATTATTTGTTCTTTTTGATAAATGACAAAAAGGGTTAGAAAGAATGATATTTTTCAATAACGGATTACTGAGACATAAGTCTCAAACATTCTGATCTATTTAAACTTTTTCTCTTCTGAAAAGCTTACAGGTACAAAATTTTGATGAAAGATACAATAAAGTTCAGATGCTCAAAGACTCATGGTATTAAAGGTAAGTAATCAACTCAGGGGGAGTTTTCTCTTCTTAATTCTATACTTTTTATTCTTTATTTTTAATTGAAAACATTTGGTTTTTGTCATCATCAAAAAGGGGGAGATTGTTAGAACATAGTTTGATTCTACAATCCTTAATTAGAGTTTTGATGATAACAAAATACAAAGAAAAAATAAATTCAAAGATATATATATATATATATATATATATATATATATATATATATATATATATATATATATATATATATATATATATATATATATATATATATATATATATATATATATATATATATATATATATATATATATATATATATATATATATATATATATATATATATATATATATATATATATATATATATATATATATATATATATATATATATATATATATATATATATATATAAGACAAATATGCTTCTTAAAATTATGTTTTGTAAATACAGAAGTTTTTGTTTTTAAGCACAAATGCAGGAGATACGAGTTTGAACCATGGCACACGTATTTCTTCTTCTAAAGGTCAGGGATGAAGTGGAAATGGGCTGGGCCTGGTTATTTCCACTATTGACACCCCCTGCTTGCTCTTTGCACCCCCTTGGCCCATTGATTTTTTTATATATTTTCCATTTCTATTTTCATTTCTGACTTTTATTATTTTTTCTAAATATAAAAAATCACCAAAAATATTTTCTTAAATTTTCACATTTTATTTTATTATTTTTATTATTTTTTTGGATTTAGAAATAATTATTATAATAATATACTTTTATTTTCTTAAATAAAAACTTGTAAATATTACAAAAACATTATATATTTTTATTTTTATTGTTTATACACTTAAATAATATTTTCTCATATATTTTTATTTTTTAACATTTTTATATATTATTATTATTATTTATTTTTTGTACATAAATGAATAAATAAACAATATAATATATATTTATTTAGGACATTAAATAATTTATTTTACATACATAAAATAAAATACAAAAACATTTTTTTTGCATATTTATAATATATTGCATATTTAAATATTTGTCAATTTGTTATTTGTACAATAAATTCAATATGGTTGTAATAGTTTTTAGGGCTTTATTTCTTGAAAATATCCCCTTATTCAAACTTGTATCCCCCTCCCCATATCAATGTTGTAATAGTATTAGATTTATTTTTACGCACTTTATTGCTTTCAAATATGCATGATATAAAGATTAGGGTTTGTATGATAACCAAAAGTCAAAATAAATAGCTTGACTAATACAAGACAAAGATGCATGAAAATGACAACACAATACACACAAGCACCCCTAGGGTTTCATCCACTTGTTGCCTTTAAAATGGCCATGGTATGCATGCTAGGTATCTTGGCAAAACAAAACAAAAACAAAAGATCATAGTCCCTCGATGACGCTATCTTGGTTGCCTATACAAAAATGATCTAGTCCCTCAAACAAAAACTTGCTGAAGATACTCAGCACAATTGCTATCATGGTCATACGATGACCCACGCCTGTCCCGTTTAACATCCAAACACAAGGTTGTTTACCAAATACAATGGTAAAACAACAATGTCAAAGGGTTAAAAATGTGTAGGAACGACTTTTGAGTAAGTAGGTAGATGCTCCTAGTTACTTGATTAAACTTGCAAACATCCTTGCTATTTTCAAAAACACATCACAACACAATTTCAAAACATTTCCCAAAACAAACTTTCAAACATTAAAACATTTTTCAAAAGACAAACACCTTTGTATACATTCAAACAAGAATCATTACAAAGGTTGCCTAGACAAAGGCCTCTTTTCAAAATACTTTCAAAACCACACACAAAATCACCATTTCAAACAATTGAAAAGCAAAAGCAAGTGATCTAAAACAAGTAACTAAGAGCCCATGGAAAACCATGGATGAAAAGGGCGCTAACACCTTCCCTTTTCATAATCTACCCCCCGAACCCAAAAACAATCTCAAAGGTCTTTCCTGTGCTTTTTTGACCTTTCCTTTGGATACAATAAAAAGTTGGCGGTGACTCTTGCTAAACCGAAACATTTGCAAACACAAACGCAAAACCTCAAGTCAGTTCTCCCACCGCATCACAGAACTGGCGACTCTGCTGGGGAAAATTCTAAAAGTGGGGTTACCTTAGGGTTTTAGATCACCTTTACATGCTTATCTTGATTGACTTGATTGCTTTACATTTGGTTCTATTGTTTGGGTTTGAAATCGTCTACCCGGATTTGGGAAACATTTATAGGTAAATAGCAATACATTGTGGAAACTGTGCGGGGTATATCGACATGGTTGAAGCAATAGCTATATTAGTGCGACATATTTGTGGGAACCGGTAGCCTTTGAGTTAATCAAAGAGAATACGGGGCCGCTGAGTGATGTCATGAAGCACTAATGGACTTTTAGAACCTTTACTTGACCAACTTGGCCTTTTTAGGGGTAGTGAGATGACCGGCTTTGGTGCAGTCCGAAGTTGGTAGATACTCGATACTACACTCATTGAGGGTTGTTTTCTTGGAATATTTCGGTCGCCAGTAAAGTGGCTAAACTGAAACAATGAACACAGAAAATAATCCAGTGATATTGAACTCCTTAGAACCTGGTTACTATTTATAGGACAGGTTGAGCCAACTAAACTTCAAGAGGGTACTTACCTATGAAACCCCATGCAAGCCTGAAACTAGGGACTTGTGTGATTTGTTTGTACATATATACTTGTGCATAACATCATGGACATTATGAAGCATCATATGCATCCACTAACCATTTCAAGGATTTGGATCTTCATCTTTGTTCTTGTTTTGTAGGAAATGGATTCACTTCATAGAAAAACAATTCAAGTCAACCTTGCAAGAATTCCTCCTCAACTCAAGGAGCTAGCTTCAAGGATTCTTGAGAATTCTCCATTTACTGAGAGGCATGGTCGTCTTCTCAACTTAGTCAACACCAACACTGAGGAAGACATGGTGAAAGTTCTCTTCCAGTTCTTTGACCCCTACACCACTGCTTCACATTTCCTGATTACCAGCTTGTGCCTACTTTGGAGGAATTTTCTCAACTCCTGAGAATTCCTATTCTCCATCAACTACCCTACAACGGTTCTGAAAGAGATCCAAATCCTGAAGATGTTGCTCAAGCCCTACACTTGCAACCATCTGATATCATATGCCATTGGGAGACTAGAAGTGGTGTCAGAGGTTTCTTGTCAAAGTTTCTGTTTGAGAAGGCCCAAAGCTGCTGTAATTCATTGGACTTACAAGCTTTTGAGGAGATTGTAGCTCTTCTCATCTATGGGTTGGTCTTGTTCCCAAACCCTGACCAACTTATAGATGTCAGTGCTGTCAAAATTTTCATGGCTCGCAACCCGGTGCATACATTGCTTGGGGATATCCTCCACTAATTTCACACTCGAACAATAAGGAAAATAGGTGTTCTCATGTGCTGTACTCCTATTCTAGCAAGGTGGTTTATTTCTCACCTTCCCCAAACAGTTTTGAAGAATGAGCAGGGTTTGAGGTGGTCACAACGATTGATGACTCTCACACATTCAGATGTTCATTGGTGTTCTCGATCCAGAGAAAATGTTATCATCATTGATCATTATGGGGAATTTCCTAATGTCCCTCTACTAGGCATTAGGGGAGGCATCACCTATAACCCCTGCTTGGCTCTGAGACAGTTTGGGTATGCCCGAAGGGATGACCCACATGACATGCTGATTTCAGACTTGGTTTTTGACTTCGACAACAACGATCAAGGACTTCGATAAAGGTTTATCCGAGCTTGGAGAATGCCCAACAAAGTGGACAGTAAGACCTTGGGACACAAGAATTCCATCCCCCTTGAGCCTTACCTCAAGTGGGTACGGACCCGCGCCCAAAGTCTTATGATGCCTTACCCCTACATTCTTCCTGTGATCAAAGAGACTGTTATGGAAGGAGAGGTTCCATACACCCTCCTGCATCTTGACATGCCAACATCACTTGAAGATTTACAAAGGAGTTGGATACAGCTCAAGGGAGAACGCGATGCTTTTGAAGCCCCAGCTCAAGGGAGAACGCGATGCTTTTGAAGCCCAATTCTACGCAAGTGAGAAGAAGGTTTTGGAACTTACTCGCCAACTTCACGAAGAGAAGACTCTCAACACCTACATCGCACCAAAGAGGATGCGCAACGTCTTTTTACATTAGAATTTTGTATTATTTTGCCCATGGGGCATTTATGTACTAACAAATTCTTCTTATTAATATGACGTGTGTTCCTTTTTTGTTTAAAACAAATTTGAATTTATGAATCCTTGAATGCATTACATGAATAACACATCATTCATCATATACATAAGCAGGTCTTCACACCAGGTTTCCTTATCTCTCTGCTGTTTATTTCATCAAGATGGATATAAAGCAGACGTTCAAAGACTTACAAGTGCAGAATTCACAGTTCCAACAGCTACTCATGACCTTGGCAAAGGGTCAGGAGGAGCTCAAAACTCTACTGGAAAAGGAAAAGGAGAAAAAGAAAAAGAAGAGGGTTGGTGTGGCTACCATGGGTAGAAGATTTGAAGGTCAATCTAGAAGGGTCTTGGATTTCCCCTCAACATCTGATGAAGGGGTAGGAAAGGGTAAAGGAACAACAGTGGTGCAATCTGAGTCTGAGGAAGAAGAAGATGAAGAGGATGAAGACTATTCTGAGCAGCAGTACCCTCCTGCAGACGACAAATACAAGAATCTGGAGAGCGCCTGGCAGCTATGGAGGTGCAAAGAGTGCCTGGGCTGGACTTTGAAGAGCTAGGGCTGGTTGCTGGGATTGTGATTTCCCCTAAGTTCAAGGTGCCTATTTTTTCTAAATACGATGGTTTGTCTTGTCCAAAGATGCACCTGCAGTCTTACGTCAGAAAAATCCAACCGCATTCTTCTGATAAAGATCTTTGGGTTCATTTCTTCCAGGACAGTCTTTCGGGGACGTAGTTAGATTGGTTCTACCAGCTAGAGAGATATGATGTGCACAATTGGGAGGATTTGGATGCCGCCTTCTACAAACAATATCAATATAATGCGGACTTGGCACCAACTCGTACTCAATTATAGAGTATGGGTATGGTCTCAAATGAAGGTTTCAAAGAGTATGCCCAGAAATGGAGAGATTTGGAGGGACGAGTACAACCACCTCTATCTGAGAGGGAGCTGGTAGATATGTTCTTGGGTACACTATCAGGCCCCTTTTTCAATCACCTGATTGGAAGTTCGTTTGTGGGGTTCACTGAGTTAATTCTGACTGGTGAGAGGGTTGAAGCCAGAATCAAGAGCGGAAAAATTCAAAAGGATGCATCTGCTTCCGCCGCCATCAAAAAGACTTTTCCAGCAAAGAAGGAAGTCTCAACTGTTTACTCCCAAAGAAGTAAAGGAAGAGTTGAGCGCCAGCCAACGGTGGGGGCTGTAATGATTCAAAAGTCTGCGGCTGATCAGCCTAGAAGCAATCAACCCAGAACCAACCAAGCAAGGGTGGAAAGGCCTGCACGACAATTCATCCGGATCAACATGACACCTGCTCAGGTTCTCCCTCATCTTTTGAAGTTAAAACTTGCAAGTTTGAAAGAGGCGCCGAAGAATCTGAATACATCTTCTCCTTACTACCATTCAAATGTGAAGTGTGCTTATCATTCAGACAGCATGGGGCATGACACCAACAATTGTCGGGCCCTAAAAAATAAGATCCAGGATTTGATAGATGCTAAAGAAGTTGAATTCGATCTCCTGAAAAGCCTAACGTGATCTCTGCTCCAATGCCAAAACATGGTCACAATGTCCATGCTGTTGAAGTAGATCTTTTTGTTGCTGCTGTTGATGATTTGATGACTCCGTTACCGATAATCAAGTTGAATTTGCTGAAGGCTAGGATTTTCCCAGGATGTGAAGAAGATTGCTGCCTTTGTTCATCCTTACCAACCGACTGTCCGTTGTTGAAATTAGGCATCCAATGCCTAATGGATAACCAAGAGATCCTTTTTGAGAAGACTCCTGTTACACTGACTCCTGTCAATGATGTTTCGATAATCACCATATCCGCCAATCTTTCCAAGGTCTCCAAAAGACCTGTTAAGATTACATCCGATCCGAAGATTGTACCTTTTAAGATAACCATGCCGGGGCCTATCCTGTACAAGTCCAACAAATCAATATCGTGGAACTATGGAGGAGAGATCTTTTACCACGGTGTTAAACAATTTGAATCAACCGAAGAGAGTTTTGATGAAGAGACTTCCGACATTGGAAACATTGCCGGAACGAGTAAAATCACCCGCAGTGGAAGAATTTTCTCTCCAGAGATTTCCCCTCCAAAGGCAATCTTCGGACCCTCAGCTGCTCCTAAAGTTACCCCTGTTTCGGTCAACATATCTGCGAGAACTCCAGTTATTGAAGAAGTTGAAACTCCTGTGGTTGTCCCCTCTGCTGTTGCTGATGATAGAGGGAAAGGGATCCAAGAAGAGCCCGTCAGGACGAGGGCTCATCCGTTGATCATCCCTGAAACCTCTCAAAAATAAATTGAAGAGATTTTGAAAATAATCAAGAAAAGCGATTATAATCTTGTGGAGCAACTGGGGCAAACCCCCTCAAAAATCTCTATGCTGGCCTTGCTGCTTTGTTTAGAAGCTCATGCCAAAGCCTTGATTAGATTCTTGAAGACGGCCCATATGCCCCAGGAAACCTCAGCGGATCAGTTCTAGGAATGTGTAGCTAGCCTAACAGCAGACAATGGTCTAGGATTCTCCGACGCTGATCTAACAATCAAAGGGAGGAAACATAATGATGCTTTGCATGTCTCGGTAGAATGCAGAGGGACTACTCTGGCACATGTTCTGGTAGAAACTACTTCATCGCTAAATGTCTTACCAAAGAAGGCATTGGATATGCTAGATTGTGAAGGTTTAACCTTGAAGCCTAGCAACATCATTGTCAGAGCCTTTGATGGTTCTAAACGGATGGTCCACAGGGAGGTGGATATCCCGATTAAAGTGGGAACGGAAACTTTCAACTCCACATTCTATGTCATGGATACCCGTCCCTCCTATTCTTGCTTGTTGGGAAGACCCTGGATTCATCATGCTGGAGCCGTTACTTCTACTCTGCATTAGAAGCTCAAGTACCCTGTCCAGGGGAAAATTGTGACAGTTCACGGTGAAGAGGAATACATGATAAGCCATCTAAATTCTTTCCGCTATGTGGAATTGGATGGTGAATTCATCGAAACCCCCTTTCAGCATTTTGAAGAGGTAGCTCAGGAGATTGTGGCAATGCCTTCTGTACCCATGATTACTCGACCTCTGCCTCGAATGTCGTCCCTCAAAGATGCAAAGGCTGTGATTGAAGAAGGAGGAAGCACAATCTGGGGGAAACTTCCCGATTTTCCATTCAAATATGATAAGTTCGGCTTGGGTTTCACTTCTTCTGCTCAAAAGGTTGTGCGTCGCTCCCGGGATGGAGGACCACCAGTGAAGATCACCCATCATGGAGTCAATGCTTTGGAGGATGGTGAAGAGGAGAGCAATCTGGAAGACTTGACTTTCCCTACTGTGGAGGGAGGACTATGCAATTGGGAGGCAAAGGACTTTATTCCCATTACTTTCATCAATCAGTAATTTATCTTTCAAACATTTCTGTTGGTTTGTAATAATTCTTAAACAATTCGTACACTTTTAACCTTGTGCCTTACCCGAGGCACATAGGTCCATTTGTAAGGGTTTGATTTTTCATCTTCATATGCCATTTTAATGAATCATGGACGTTTTCACATATAAACTTTTGTGTTCATTTTATTTCTTTCTACATTTTATTTGTTTAAAGGTGGCTATCCCTTACACACACCCACACTCACCAATGCAGGTACCCTTCCACTCCGGATTCCATGGGTAACAATTCTGCTATGGCCTTCAGTGACTCTGAAGATCTGGTCTGCCATGCCGAATACGAAGGTGATAAAGACCGTGAAGTGCCTGGAGAATTGGCTAGACTACTGCAACAGGAAGAAATGGCTATTCTACCTCACGAGAAGTTGTTAGAGACAATCAACTTGGGTACAGAGGAAGACAGAAAAGAAGTTAGAGTGGGTGCCAACCTAGAGCCAAGTGTTGAAGAGCGCTTAGTTCAGCTGTTAAATGAATATGTTGAGATCTTCGCCTGGTCCTACAAAGACATGCCGGGGCTTGATACAGATATTGTGGTACACCGTCTCCCTGCAAGAGAAGACTGTCCACCAGTTAAATAGAAAGTTCGCCGCATGAGGCCTGACATGTATGAAAAGATCAAAGCTGAAGTTATGAAGCAGTTCAATGCTGGATTTCTTGCTGTTACATCCTATCCATAATGGGTTGCTAACATTGTGCCCGTACCTAAGAAGGACGGAAAAGTCAGAATGTGCGTGGATTACAGAGACTTAAACAGGGCCAGCCCTAAGGATGGCTTTCCACTACCGCACATTAACATCTTGGTTGACAATACAGCTCAACACAAGGTATTTTCTTTCATGGACATATTTTCAGGGTACAACCAGATCAAAATGGCCCCTGAAGACATGGAGAAAACTACTTTTGTTACACAGTAGGGTACGTTCTGTTATAAGGTGATGCCATTCGGACTGAATAATGCCGGGGCAACCTATCAACGCGCCATGGTAGCTTTGTTTCATGATATGATACATCATGAGATAGAGGTCTACATAGACGATATGATAGCCCGTTCACAAACTGAAGAAGAACACCTCGACCATCTGCAAAAGCTGTTTGTTAGGTTGAAAGAGTACAAGCTCAGACTGAACCCTAACAAGTGCACCTTCGGAGTCAGGTCCGGTAAACTCTTGGGTTTCATTGTCAGTAACAAAGGCATCGAGGTTGATCCTGCCAAAGTCAAAGCTATACAAGAAATGCCTGCCCCTCGCACTGAGAAGGAGGTCAGAGGTTTCTTGGGACGCCTAAACTACATTGCAAGGTTTATTTCTCACCTAACATCTACCTGTGAACCAATCTTCAAGCTGTTGAAGAAAGATCAGGTGGTTAAATGGAATGATGACTGTCAAGTTGCTTTCGATAAAATTAAGGAGTATATGTTGGAACCTCCTATCTTGATGCCACCTGTCGAAGGAAGGCCGTTAATCATGTATCTTACTGTCCTAGAGAATTCAATGGGGTGTGTACTGGGCAAACATGACGAGTCTGGCCGAAAAGAGCATGCCATTTATTAACTTAGCAAAAAGTTTACCGACTGTGAGACCCGATACTCACTGCTCAAGAAAACTTGTCGTGCTTTGGTATGGGCTGCTCTCCGGCTAAGGCAGTACATGTTGACTCATACCACTTTGCTGATCTCTAAGATGGATCCGATCAAGTACATCTTCAAGAAGCCTGCTCTATCCGGAAGAATCGCTAGATGGCAGATGATCCTCACAGAGTATGATATCAGTACACGACCCAAAAAGCTATAAAGGGGAGTGTATTAGCCGATCATTTGGCCCATCGAGCTGTCGAAGATTACCAATCCATGAGGTTCGACTTCCTTGACGAGGATATCATGACTTTGAGCAACATTGAAGAAAATAGACCGTATGACGGACCTGAACAAGGATCCCGATGGACCCTGTACTTTGATGGTGCCTCCAATGCACTTGGCAACGGTATAGGCGCGATACTTATCTCTCCAAAATGTTGCCATACACCTTTCACCGCAAGACTCTGCTTCAGCTGTACCAACAACATGGCCGAGTATGAAGCTTGTATCTTTGGTCTCAAGGCCGCTATTGACTTGGGAATCAAATCGTTGATTGTATTTGGGGACTCAGCTTTGGTTATCATTCAAATCAAAGGAGAGTGGGATACTAAACATCCAAACCTCATCCCTTACAAAGAACATGTCTTGACATTGTTACCACATTTCGAGCAGATTACCTTCGAGCACTTCCCGCGAGAAGAGAATCAGCTAGTGGATGCTCTGGATACAATGTCATCCATGTTTAAACTTAAATGGGATAATGAGGCTCCCCAAATCACCATTGAACAGATGGACGAACCTGCATATTGTCACGAGATTAATACCGAAGAAGTAGTGGACCGACCATGGTTCCATGACGTCAAAAGGTATCTCGAAGCACAAGAATACCCTAAAGGAGCTTCAGTCAACGATAAAAAGTTCTTAAGGAGGTTCTCGACAAAGTTCTTCTTGAGCAATGGTATTCTATACAAGCGCAATCATGATTGTATTCTGCTCCGTTGTGTGGACAAGGTTGAAGATGAGCAGATCATGGCTGAACTGCACAATGGTACCTTTGGCACTCATTCAAGCGGACATACGATGGCTAAGAAGATTTTACGGGCAGGCTATTACTGGTCTACCATGGAAGCTGACTGTCATCAATATTCCCATACTTGTCACAAATGTCAAATCTATGCGGACAAGGTACATATATCTCCAGTTCCTCTCAATGTCTTAACAGATCCTTGGCCATTCGTGATGTGGGGAATTGACATGATTGGAGAGATCAAGCCTACAACATCCAATGGACACCGCTTCATCCTGGTGGCCATTGATTACTTTACCAAGTGGGTCGAAGCTGCTTCCTTCGCATCCGTCACAAAGAATGTTGTTGCCCGCTTCATCAAGCAGAACCTCATTTGTCGGTACAGCATCCCCGAAAGGATCATCACTAACAACGGTACAAACCTGAAAAACACTATGATCACTGCCTTGTGCGAGTAGTTCCAGATTCAACATCACAATTCATCTTCCTATCGGCCAAAGATGAACGGTGTTATCGAAGCTGCGAACAAAAATATCAAGAAGATCATACAAAAGATGACAGTCACCTACAAGGACTGGCATGAGGTGTTACAGTTTGCTCTACACGGGTACCGTACCACGACACATACATCAACTGGGGCAACACCCTATTCTTTGGTATACGGCATGGAAGCTGTTTTACCTATCGAGGTTCAGATTCCCTCCTTGAGAATCATGAAAGATGCTGGTTTGAGTGAAGACGATTGGATTCAGACCCAACTTGATCAACTTAACTTGATTGACGAGAAGCGACTTACTGTTATTTGCCACGGTCATACGTATCAAAAACGAATGATCAAAGCTTTCAACAAGAAAGTCAGGCGCCAGGTATATCAAGTCGGGGATCTTGTAATCAAGCGAATCATCTTGCCGCAAAATGATCGTAGGGGCAAATGGACTCCTACTTACGAAGGACCATTTATGATCAAAAACATCTTTTCTGGTGGGGTAATGATCCTGACCACCATGGACGGCGATGACCTGCCGCACCCTGCGAACGCAGACATAGTCAAAAGATACTACGCATAAACGACCCGGTAAGTCGAAAACCCGAAAGGGCGACTTGGGAAAAAATGGGCATCCCAGTGAATCGAAAACCCGAAAGGGCGGTTCAGGCAAAAATTAGGGATAAATAAAAAAATCTGTACACCCGGCAAGTTGAAAACCCGAAAGGGCGACTTGGGCAAAAAAGGGTTTCCCGGTGGATCGAAAACCTGAAATGGCGGTCCAGGCAAAAATTAGGGAATTAAAGCGTATGACTATGTCTCGGCGGATCAATTTAAGGACAATCTATTAACCAGACAAGCTTCGGGCTTCTGATCAACTCAATCATCTTCGGACGAAGCAACGAATGGACAAGATATTCAGAGTTACGAAGTCTATAGCAGAATGGGAACCCTATGGAATTTTTACACATAGTCATCTTTCTTTGTATAAATTTTTCTCATTTTTTATGACAACATTCTCTTACTAGGATGTCTGTCTCCTTTGTACAAAATACTTACACAAAGTTAATACAAAGATACTTCAAAGTGCAGAAAACAATTTGCCTTTTCTTCTTTTTTACACCTGTGTTTTATTTGAAAACGTCCAATGATTTATTGAAAGAGCATATGCATTTGAATATAATCACTGTTTACAAATAAACGAAATGTGAAAGAATAATTACTGACAGGTTGAAAGGATAGGAAAACATCTTTAGGCTAATTCAAGAGAAATCCCCTGCAGCACATCATCTAGACCCCTAGCGGAGCTAGAACCTTGAAATACATATCCCCAGCGGAATCAAATTTCAAAATCCTCGCCAGAGATAAACTTCAAACTCCCAATTCCTGGTGGAGTTATATTTTCAAACCCTTAATCCACCATCAGAGTTAAGTTTTCAAACTCCCAATCCTCAGCAGAGTAAAACTTTGGGTCATAAATCCCCAGCAAATATGAAACCTTCTTCCCCAACGAAGTCAAATTTCCAACTACCAATCCACAGCGGAAACCATCCAGTTTCTCCAGATTCCCCAACAAGTTATCTTAAAATCTGAGAATTAACCAGATAACAATTAACTTTTATCCCCAACCTCTAGATAATTCCCCAGTAGATTGGCATACAACCCAAACTCCTGAACTTTTTCCAAACAGGAATAAGCTTTTTCCCTAGAGAGTCTTGAACTTACTTTCCAGCAGGATAGCTACTCTCCAGCAGTATAGCTATTTCCCAGAGTTTTTACTCCCCAACAAAATGAAGATTCTCATTCTTAACTCCCCAATTTGAAGTCCCCAAGGATTCAAATTCCCCTAGCAGATTGAAGATTCTCATTCTTGATTCCCCAGTGAAGTTGCCAGAGTCTTCATTACTCATCAGCATGAATTTGTTAGAATTTTTAATCCCCTACAGATCGAAGATTCTCATTCTCACTTCTCTAGTGAAGCCCCTAAGGTTTCAATTTCCCCAGGAGATCGAAGTTTCTCATTCTTAATTCTCCACAGAAACCATCAAGGCTTTCCTTATTCTCCAGCAGACCAAGGTACTTATGTCATCTAATCCCCAGTAGAGATTCATCAGAGTTTCTTTATTCCCCAGCCGAGTAAGGATTCCCACTGTGTAATCTCTAGCCATAAGTCATAAAAGTTCTCGGGATTCCCCAAGCAGGTTTCTCAAATAGACTTGAAGGATCCCTATATCTCCAGGAAAGTCATAAAGGATTCTCACATCTCCACAGAAGTCATCAAAGTTCTCGGGATTCCCCAAGCAGGTTTCTCAAACAGACTTGAAGGATCCCTATATCTCCAGGAAAGTCATGAAGGATTCTCACATCTCCACAGAAGTCGTCAAAGTTCTTGTTAATCCCCGCAAGTTGCCAAGGATTTACTATCCCCATCATCGGTCAAGGATTTATTTTCCCCGACAGCAGTCAAAGATTTCATTATATCCAACTATCAAGGATTTATTTTCCTCAGCAAGACAGCTAATCAGCTTACATGCGCATACATTACATTCATATATCATAAACATTGATAAAACACATTTTATTGCACCATACATTTCATGCAACATAACTCTGTGTTTCAGCTAACATTTTACCCTTTTCAGGATAAGATCAAAATCTATCTTTAATAAATATTCAAAGATTTCAGATACAATACAAATACACTCCAAGACATGGAAGTCATTCTGTTACTCATTCATATCTCTTATTCAGATACAGTATGGATACACCCCAGACACGTAGGTCATTCTATTACTCATTCAGAATTCAACAATCAGATACAGATTAGATACGCTCAAGACACGGAAGCCTTTGTATTTCTCATTCAGATTCAACTATCAAATTCAAGTTCAGAAACACTCCAGACACGGAAGTCATTCTGTCACTTATTCAGATCCCAGTTACAGTTCATGAAGTGGTGAAAAACACAAGAAGGGGGGGGGGGGTTGAATTGTAAAACTAAAATCTAATGCAATGAACAAGATATTTTTATCCTGGTTCGTTTAATCTCAAACTACTCCAGTCCATCCGTCAAGGTGATTTCGCCTCTCTCCAACGAGGTCTTAATCCACTATATTCAACTGAATGTTACAGACTGCTTTAACAACTGCTAAAGCCTTCTTGATCCAAACCACAACCCGGTTTGTCAAGGAAACACTTTCTTACAAAGAGATAAAACTAAGTGTGTGAATGTTTTCTACAAAACTGTATCACAACTGTGATGTATACACAAATTAAAGCTTAGAAACTAGATTGCTAAACAATGATAGAATATCAAAATGTGTGGTGTTTAGCAAAACTGAGAGAAAGAAGATTTTGATTAGCTTTTATGCGTGTAGAGATTTGGAGAGCATTAGCCATTTCAATCTTCAAAGTCTTGTTTATATAGCACTGAGATGTTGAACGTTGGATGCAATATTCTTGATTCAATGCTATTAACAAACTTTCCTTATCGAGCAGATCTTGTCTGGAATGAGGCCGTTGGTATTAATTTGCTTTCAATGCATAGTACCGTTGCTTACTTAATGCAAGTTCTGGCTTGGCTCATTCTGACTCTGCTTAGCTGCTGATGAACTGTTGTGTTTCTATATCAGAGTGTTGAGCGCAGTCTTGTTCATCAGGCTTCAGCATATAAGTGAGTTGATCATCTGATTCTGACATTCTGATATGGCAACTTCTGATGCTGGTGTCAAGAACCAAATTCTGATGCTGATTAGATGTGATCTTGCTTATATCAATCAGAGTATCTGCAAGTCAGAACATAATAATTTTAGGCAGCAGATAGTTCATACATGAATCTTATAGATAATATATCTTTTCACTTTGTTATCATCAAAACTTAAATATAGGGTAGTAGATTCAAACTTTGTTCTAACAATCTCCCCCTTTTTGATGATGACAAAAACTAGATATTTTTAAATGAAAATAACGTGAAAAGGTATCAAGGATATGCATCAGATTAAGAAGTAAAAAGGATAAGGAGTAAAAGGATATCAGAGTTAAGAGATACTCCCCCTGAGTTTATTACTTCCCTTTGATTACACGTGTTCTTCAGGATCAGATCTTTTTGCTTTTCTTTGAACGTCAGAGTATCAGAGTCTTTGACTATCAGAAGCTTTATGTCAGAGCAGAGCTTCAGAGCTTTTCTTGTCAGAGCTTTGCTTTGGATCAGAGTATCAGAGAGGATCAGAGCTTCATAGTGATCAGAGCTTCTAGTCTTCAGAGTGTCCAGGAGCTTCCTTGTACCTGTAGACTTTAAGCAACACAGAAGAAACATTTTCAAGTAATAGAGTTAGAATGTTTGAGAATTTCTGTCTAGTTAGCCGTTATTGTTTAAAATATCATTCTTGTTCTCCCCCTTTTTGTCAGCAATCAAAAAGTGTAAGTGATGTGCTAAAATAGTTAAGATCAGAAAAACTAGTTATATTAAAAGAGTTCAGAATCAAAACATGAAAATAGTACAAAACATATTCAAACAGTACATCAGAAAATCAAAGAAAACATGAAAAAGACATGAATGAAAAAAGACTAAGGTTGAGGAGGCAAGCGTGTGAACAGGTTCTCCAGCATGGCTTGGATCTTTTCAGCAGTCTCATTCTGCTTGTGCACCATGCTGACAACAGTGTCAATCTTGCTATCCTGCACATCCATTCTTTCTTTCATCTTCTGGTCGCTTTCATCCATCCTCTGATGCAGACGCATGTCATTCAGCTTTAGTTCTTCCAGAGTCTGCCTGTCCAAGGCAGCTTGAGAAGCATCAGAAGCAGGAAGCTTCTGAGAGCTTTCAGCAACATCTTCTGCTTGACTTTCTTCAGCTTGAATGGTCTTGTCTTCTTCTGATTGCACCTTTGAAGCTTGCTGTTTCTCAGACCAAGGTTCACTATCCAGAGGGAGCACGTCTTCTTTCAGAAGCTGACTTCCAACTTCATTCAGAAGCTTGTTGAAATTCTGTTGTGCCTGCTCATAGTTGATATCCTGCAACTTGAGGGCTTCAGCACGTACCCAAAGTCTGAATTGTGACCAGAGCTGATCAGAAGCAGCTGGGTCAATCATGCCAGGACAGACTTGCTTCAAAGAAGCAATCCATTGCAGCACACCTGTTTCAAAATTCATAATACCAGAGCCAACATCTGGTTGTTTTGGTTTTGGGATGGCAATTTTATGTTTCAGATCAGCAAGACGGTCAAGACTGGTTAAGTCTATGAAAGTTCTGCTGGGGTTTTCAGAGGTTTTCTTGGCAGCTGTTTGTTTTGGAGAGGGAGTTTCAGAATCAGAAATTATGATTGGACTTGGTGGTGTTTTGGGAGTATTTGGTGGTGTAGATTCTGATGAGGATGGCAATTGTGCTAAGGTGATAGTTGTTCCACCTGGCAGCTGGATTTCCAAAGGTGATGGTTGAGGTGAATGAGGTTCAGATGGTTGAGGAGAAGGAGTTTCAGAGTGATGAAACTCTGGTTGAGGTGATGGTGGATTAATTTCTGGTTGAGAAGAGGGAGACGAAATTGCTGGTTGAGGAGAAGTTGTTGGATTTTCTGGTTGTTCAGGGATAATGGGTTCTTCAGGAATTGGTGAGAGTGGTTGTTGTTGTTGTTCTGGTTCTTCAGCAGATTGCTGTTGTTCTGGTTGTGGAGGAGGGATAATTTGTGGTTCAGAGTTTGATTGATCAGAAGTGTGTTGATCAATATCAGACAGCACTTTGTCAATAGCTGATGTTGTTGAGATTGTTGGTTTGGGATGTTTGGTTCTGGGTCTTCTGAGTTTTAATGCCTCAGAAGGGTCCTCTTCTGGTACAGTTTCATCTATGGTAGGGATGGGAATAGAGATTCTATGAGAGGTTTGAGGAGGAATAGATGCTGGAATAGTAGAAGAATTTAAAACAGAAGCAGCAGATGAATTACCTCTTTTCCTGGGTGTCTGCTGGGATGATCCTTCTGAAGGTGCCTTCCTCTTCTTCGTCTTCTTCAGAGCCACTTCTGGCTGATGTTGATGCAGAGCTTTGATAATCAGATTTGGATCTGAACCATCTGCCTTGCACGCATCCAAGTACCTGAGAACCACCTCTGGTTTAGATTCTATTTCAGAAAATAGAGGAAAGTCACTCAGAGGAACTCTTCTGCTGGTGATATCAGCAATGGGAGTAGCTCTGGGTTCCTTCTGAATATTTTCTATCAACTTCATCTTCTTCAAGTTCTTTGCATTCAGAGGCTTCCCAACTGTTGGTTCAATAGTGATTAGCTCTTGAGCTTCTATCAGATGCTCTATCAGCTTATTTTCTGTCAGAATATCTGATATCAACCTTCCAAAGGGTATCCAATCCCTCTTGGTTCTTTCTTCTTCCCTGGTTTCCTTCACACTTGTTCTGAGGTGGTTGAACAGAAAATGAGCCAGATTGATTTTTACCTTCTGATCAATAAAGTAGATCAGAAACTGCTGATCCACATTTATGTAATCAGGTGAACTGGTTGGTTTCCTATGGTTGAAGCACCCCAGAATTATCTTAGCCCAAACTCTGTAATGATCCTTCAGATCTTTGATCTTGCTGCTGGGCACCCCATGGGTGAAAATCCTTGCAGCTATCACACCCACATCAGCACATCTTTCAGCCATGTCCACACAACAGACGCCACCGCCACTGTAACCGATTAGCCTTGCAATGTGATCCTCTGTGATCACAATCTTCTTCCCCATAACAAAGGAGGTGACTAGATGTGTTGACGCCTTGGCGTGAATCCAGAATTCCTTGACTAGCATAGGGAATGTTGGTCCAACCAACCTGTCAAAATACCTTTCCCACTTCTGTGCCCTAACTTCTTCAGTTAGGTCAAAACCGTTTTCCTTCAAGCTTCCAAAATCAATGATTAATTCAGAAAGCACTTCAAGATTCTTCACAGGAGTGAGGAGAGTTCTGAATGGCACTTGATATTGCTCAGATGATGCTTTCTTCTGAGGACCTGCAGAAGCACTGCTGGAGGTTGCCATGTTCACACTAAATAGGTTTTGAGAAGAAACTGAGAAAAGGGTTTTGCAAGAGATGAATACAGAAATATGCAGAGAATGCTTGAGTATTAGTGAGAAAACGTAAAGAATGAGAATGAGAGATTAATGTGTTTAAATAGAGTTTCAAAAATATTTTGAAAAGATAAACGTTTTTTAAGAGAGAGAAAAATCATGATTGCATTTTAAAAGCATGATTACTTTTCATTAAATGCTTGCTGATTTTGGGGGATTTGAGAAAGATACTTAAAAACGGTTACCAGACATGTGTCTCAATGCACCCAATCAGCGCTTTGCCTTCTCAGAAGCGTGCACGCGTTCTGCTTCAGAGATATGCTGATGATTGGATGACACTTGTTTGATGTAATGATCAGCACGTCTGTCTTTGAGCTTAGACTCTCAGATCTTTAGACTTGCATCTGATACAATCTGCATGTTCTATCTTTCTGAAAGAAGATTGATCAGAAGTTCACAGTAAAACAATTACATTCTGAAGGTAAATATATGGAATTAAAACATTTTCACTCTGGACACACTTTCATGCTGAGATGTTTCAGAATGAAATTAAACCTATCTTCTGAAAGGGGTTTAGTAAAGATATCAGCCCATTGATGGTCTGTATCTATAAATTTTAAGTTCAAAATACCTTTCTGAATATAGTCCCTAATGAAATGATGTTTTATTTCTATATGCTTAGCTCTAGAATGTAAAATGGGATTCTTACTTAAGCAAATAGCAGAAGTATTATCACAAAGTATAGGAATGTTACTCTCAAAAATCTGGAAGTCTTCAAGCTGACTTTTCATCCAGAGCATTTGTGTGCTACATCCTGCTGCTGCTATGTACTCAGCTTCTGCTGTTGATAGTGCAATTGTTGATTGCCTTTTGCTGGACCAAGAGATCAGATTTTCTCCCAGAAACTGGCAGCTTCCAGAAGTACTTTTTCGTTCTACTCTGTCTCCAGCAAAATCAGCATCGCAGTAGCCTACTAAGTTGTAATCACTAGATTTTCTATAAAACAAACCCAGATTAGTAGTACCTTTCAGATACTTGAAAATTCGCTTAACAGCTGTTAAGTGAGATTCTCTAGGATCTGATTGGAATCTAGCACAGATACAAACACTGAATAATATGTCAGGTCTTGAAGCAGTCAGATAGAGGAGAGAACCAATCATACCTCTGTAGACTTTCTGTTCTACATTTTTGCTTACCTCTTCTCTTTCCAGAATGTACGTGGGATGCATTGGAATCTTTGATGGCTTACATTCTGAGAGGTCAAATTTCTTCAGAAGATCTCTGATGTATTTGCTCTGATGAATGTAAGTTCCTTCTGGAGTTTGATTGATCTGAATTCCTAAAAAGAATTTCAGTTCCCCCATGAGGCTCATCTCAAATTCTGCCTGCATACACTTAGCAAATTTTCTTCCAAGAGAAGGATTAGTAGAACCAAAAATAATATCATCAACATAAATTTGACAGACTAAGATGTCATTCTTAACTGATTTACAGAATAGAGTAGTGTCCACTTTCCCTCTGGTGAATTCATTTTCTAACAGAAAGTTACTTAGCCTTTCATACCAAGCTCTGGGAGCTTGTTTCAGACCATACAGTGATTTCTTTAGTTTGAAAACATGTTCTGGATGTTTTGTATTTTCAAAACCAGGGGGTTGGTGTACATAAACTTCTTCTTCTATATAACCATTTAAGAATGCACTTTTGACATCCATCTGATACAGAGTGATGCCTCTATTAACAGCAAATGAAATTAAAAGTCTGATAGATTCTAACCTGGCGACTGGGGCAAAGGTTTCTGTATAGTCTATCCCCTCTTGCTGACTATAACCTTGTGCAACCAGTCGTGCCTTGTTTCTGATGACTTCACCTTGTTCATTTAGCTTGTTTCTGAACACCCATCTTGTTCCAATGACGTTGAATCCTTTTGGTCTGGGAACGAGATCCCATACGTTGTTTCTGGTGAATTGATTCAGCTCTTCTTGCATTTCCAGAATCCAGTCATTATCCAGAAGTGCTTCATCAATAGAAGAAGGTTCAATCAGAGACACAAGTCCCATAAGAGTTTCTTCAGAGTTTCTGAAGCTTGCTCTTGTTCTGACTGGATCTTCCTTTCTTCCTAAGATAGTCTCTTCTGGGTGATCCAAGCTACTTCTGGGTAATCTCTTCTGAGGTTGATCAGCAGCTGTTGTAGGATTGCTAGCAGTGCTCCTTTCAGACGTTGAAGGAATGACTGTGTTGAGAGCTTCTGATGACTTGTCTTCAGAACCTGTAAATTCAATTTCTATACCTGCAAAAACTTCATTCTGCTTTGACTTTTCAGAGTCAAGCTTATCATCAAAACGAACACTGATTGATTCTTCCACAATCTGTGTTTCTGTATTGTATACTCTGTACCCTCTTGAGCGTTCAGAGTATCCTAACATAATACACTTCTGTGCTTTAGAGTCAAACTTGTTCAAATAATTCTTTGTATTTAATATAAAGCAAGTACATCCAAATGGATGAAAATATGAAATGTTGGGCTTTCTGTTCTTCCACAATTCATATGGAGTCTTTTCCAGAATAGGTCTTATTGAGATTCTATTCTGAATGTAGCACGCTGTGTTTATTGCTTCTGCCCAGAAGGTCTTAGCAACGTTTGTCTCATTGATCATGGTTTTGGCCATTTCTTGCAATGTTCTGTTCTTTCGTTCTACAACTCCATTTTGTTGGGGAGTTCTAGGACAAGAGAAATCATGCAGAATGCCTCTGTCATTAAAGAATGACTCAAAATCTTTGTTTTCAAATTCTCCACCATGATCACTTCTGACTTTAACGATTCTAAGATCCTTTTCATTCTGAACTTGGTTACAGAAGGTAACAAACACAGAGTGTGACTCGTCCTTGTGTCTTAAGAACTTTACCCATGTCCATCTGCTATAGTCATCTACGATTACTAACCCATACTTCTTACCACTGACTGAAGCAGTTTTAACTGGTCCAAATAAGTCAATGTGCAGAAGTTCTAATGGCTTAGAGGTAGAAACAACATTTTTGGATTTAAAAGAAGGTTTTGCAAATTTTCCTTTCTGACATGCTTCACACAGAGCATCTGAATTGAACTTCAAATTAGGAAGTCCTCTGACCAGATTGAGTTTGTTAATCTGAGATATTCTTCTCGTACTAACATGCCCCAATCTTCTGTGCCAGATCCACTGCTCGTTGTTAACAGACAGAAGACATTTTACATTCTGACTCTTTAGTTCAGAAAGTTTGATTTTGTAAATGTTGTTTTTCCTCTTACCATTAAACAGGATAGTCCCATCTTTCTGACTAACAACTTTACATGATTTTTGATTAAAGATTATATCATAACCGTTATCACTTAATTGACTTATGGATAACAGATTATGCATCAATCCATCTACTAGCAGAACATTATTAATAGAGGGAAGATTTCCATTACCTACAGTTCCAGAGCCAATTATCTTTCCCCTCTGATTGCCTCCAAAGCCAACGTGGCCTCCAGGCTTAAGTTCCAGGCTTTGGAACATATGCCTTCTTCCCGTCATGTGTCGTGAGCAGCCAGAGTCCAGGTACCATGACTGGTGTTTCTGACTTGCTGCTAAAGATATCTGCAACATGTATTATTTTATCCTTAGGTACCCAGATTTTCTTGGGTCCTGATTTGTTAGTTTTACCAAAACTCTGGTTGAATTTTGGTTTCACAGAGTGCTTACTGCTAGTGTATTTAATATCATGTGTGTGACCATACACAAAGTGTGAATTCAGAGGAGTGTGTTTAATGGTTAAGTCCATGACATTCTTTGGTGTAGGAACCTTACCTTGGTATCCTATTCCTTTCCTGCCATTTCTGCTAACTCCATAGATCATTGAAGCCATTTTGCTTCTATCTATGCTTTTATCTAGGAACTTATGGAAACTGTGATCATACTCCTTGATGATCTCATCAGCGTTGCTGGGAGTTTCAGAAATTGGTTCCTTCTGAGAGTTTTGTAAAGTTTTTTCTAATTTTGAAATCTTATTTCTCAGCTCAGAATTTTCCAATTTGAGACTCTCAGTCTTATTAGAGTCAGATTCAAGATTCCTTTTCAGGTCTCTGAATTTAGCTATAATTTGCTGATAACGTTCCAGAATCTCATTAAGGCTTTCAGCAAGTTCAGCCTTTGTAAAATTAACAACAAAGTTAGGAAATACCTCTTCAGTATCTGATTCTGAGTCTGATTCAGAAGCTTCACTATCTTCTGAGATGTTAGCCATGAGAGCTATGTTTGCCCTCTCATCATCTGATTCTGAGTCAGCTTCAGACGAGTCAGAGTCATCCCATGTAGCCATGAGACTTTTCTTCTTCTCTCTTCCAAACTTCTTTTTGGGCTTTTCCCTCTGAAGCTTTGGGCAGTCACTCTTATAGTGTCCTTGCTCATTGCACTCATAGCAGATGATGTCCTTGGTGTTTGGCTTTTTGCTACTAGAGGAGCCTTCAGATCTTCTGTATCCAGAGGAAGAATCTGTCCTTCTGTATCTGGAAGAAGACTCGTTCTGATCAGATCTTCTGGGATTCCTGAACTTTCTTTGTCTTTGCTTCCACAGTTGATTTACTCTTTTGGAAAGGAGAGAGAGTTCGTCTTCTTCTGATGAGGATCCATCATATGTTTCTTCAACTGCCTGCAAACCTTTAGACTCAAATTTTTTGTTAGATTTTAATGCTAAAGGCTTACCTTGCTTCTGAGGCTCATCAGCTTCTAGCTCTATCTCATGACTTCTGAGGGAGCTGATAAGTTCCTCCAGAGTGATTTTGTTGAGATCTTTAGCTAGCTTCAGAGCTGTAACCATAGGTCTCCACTGCTTGGGTAAACTTCTGATGATTTTCTTGACATGGTCAGCAGTAGAGTATCCTTTGTCCAGAACTTTGAGACCAGCTACCAGAATCTGGAATCTAGAGAACATGGTTTCAATGGATTCAGATTCTTCCATTTTGAACGCCTCATACTTCTGAATGAGCGCCAGAGCTTTTGTTTCTTTGACCCGAACGTTGCCCTCATGCGTCATTCTGAGTGAGTCAAAAATATTCTTTGCTGTGTCTCTGTTGGAGATCTTTTCATACTCAGTATAGAAGATGGCACTGAGGAGGATGGTTCTGGCCTTGTGGTGATTCTTGAAGTCACGCTTTTGTTGATCAGACATTGTTTTTCTATCAATCTTCTGACCGCTTGCATTCACAGGGTGCGTGTATCCATCTGTCACCATATCCCACAGATCAGCATCATGTGCCAGAAAGAAGCTTTCAATTCTGTCTTTCCAGTAATCAAAGTTTTCTCCATCAAAGACTGGAGGTTTGCCGCTGAATCTGTCTCTGTCCTCATTGTTGTCATTGCTGATGTGAGAATTGTTTCCTGCCATTGTGTTTTTCTGACGCTGGATCTTGTACTGACACGGTTAAGTGTTTTAGCTCAGAACCAGGCGCTCTGATGCCAATTGAAGTGGTGAAAAACACAAGAAGGGGGGGTGGGTTGAATTGTAAAACTGAAATCTAATGCAATGAACAAGATATTTTTATCCTGGTTCGTTTGATCTCAAACTACTCCAGTCCACCCGTCAAGGTGATTTCGCCTCTCTCCAACGAGGTCTTAATCCACTATATTCAACTGAATATTACAGACTGCTTTAACAACTGCTAAAGCCTTCTTGATCCAAACCACAACCCGGTTTGTCAAGGAAACACTTTCTTACAAAGAGATAAAACTAAGTGTGTGAATGTTTTCTACAAAACTGTATCACAACTGTGATGTATACACAAATTAAAGCTTAGAAACTAGATTGCTAAACAATGATAGAATATCAGAATGTGTGGTGTTTAGCAAAACTGAGAGAAAGAAGATTTTGATTAGCTTTTATGCGTGTAGAGATTTGGAGAGCATTAGCCATTTCAATCTTCAAAGTCTTGTTTATATAGCACTGAGATGTTGAACGTTGGATGCAATATTCTTGATTCAATGCTATTAACAAACTTTCCTTATCGAGCAGATCTTGTCTGGAATGAGGCCGTTGGTATTAATTTGCTTTCAATGCACAGTACCGTTGCTTACTTAATGCAAGTTCTGGCTTGGCTCATTCTGACTCTGCTTAGCTGCTGATGAACTGTTGTGTTTCTATATCAGAGTGTTGAGTGCAGTCTTGTTCATCAGGCTTCAGCATATAAGTGAGTTGATCATCTGATTCTGACATTCTGATATGGCAACTTCTGATGCTGGTGTCAAGAACCAAATTCTGATGCTGATTAGATGTGATCTTGCTTATATCAATCAGAGTATCTGCAAGTCAGAACATAATAATTTTAGGCAGCAGATAGTTCATACATGAATCTTATAGATAATATATCTTTTCACTTTGTTATCATCAAAACTTAAATATAGGGTAGTAGATTCAAACTTTGTTCTAACAGTTCAGATACACTCCAGACACGGAAGTCATTCTGCTACTCATACAGATCTCAACTTCAGATACAGTCCAGATACTCTCCATACACGATTTCCATTCTGTCACTCATTCAGACTTTTTCCCTAGCCCAGAGATGCTCCAGACACGAATGCTATTCTGTCTCTTATTCAGATTTCAGATTCAGATACAATACAAATACACTTCAGACACGACAATCATTCTGTTATTCATTCAAGAATCAAATACAGTTACAGCTTGGATACGCTCCAGACACGGACACCATTCCCTTGCTCATACAAATCCAATCTCCAGATACAACTCAGATACGTTCCAGATACAGATACCATTCTGATGTTCATTCTCCTGATTTTCAACAAACATTCTTGGATGGCATCTTTAAGCCCATCTCCGACAAGATTCTGTCACCTCTCCAAATGGCATCTTTAAGCCCATTTCCTTAACTACATTTTGACGAGTACAAATTTATGGGCACTCTAGTGTCCAATCATCTTTTACCTTCGAGTCACGAACGAAAAACTCGCCAATCTAACTCTTCAGGTTCAAGAATATTGAACAGGGGCAGCTGTTGTACCCCAAAATTTTCCCTCTCATTTTATCAAGATTTCTCCTCATAAGACTCTTTGGACTCCAGACAGAATTAGGGTTTGCTCTGCTCAAGACATCTCCTTGCACTGATGACCTGAAATTAGGGTTTGAGTTTGCACAAGGATTTTTGGACTTCCAATGCCTCATGTGACTTTCATACTTCATGTTGGACTTATAAGATTGCCCATACCAAGTTTCAAGCCTTAAATCAAATTTTTGCCCAGTCAATTGGACAGTTGACCTAGAAATCAACTATATTGAGGAAAAAGTCAACAGTGGCCAATTTACAGTCAAACCTCATAATTTTTTATCCACATCAACATTATAGGCTCACATGAACCATTTGATCAAATTTGGACCACAACTCCTCAAGAAATTTGATCAGATCATCAAAAGGGCAAAATGGTCATTTTTAGGGTTTTGACTGCAGAAGGGCAATTTCTGATTTTTCACCTAGCCAATGGCAAATTGGGTTCAAGCATGGATTCAAGGACTCAATGGCATCATCTTTACCTAATCACAAGGTTCAAAAGATCTCAAATGCATTGGATTGACAAATGAATTTTCCAGTCAACTGATCAAAAATCAACTATACACTGAAAAGTCAAACTTTGACTTTTTGGTCAAAATCAAGTGCCAAGGGTCATTTTTCACCAAGATGTGTCAAAACATGAAACTTGTTCACCAAGAAACCTAATTTTGGAAACTAGGGTTTAAGATTGAAAAATTTCATAACTTAGAAATTTTCTAAGTTATGAAATTTTCTTATTTTTTCCCAACTTTTCCCAACTTTTTCACCATGATGCAATTGGATTCAAACAAAACTTCCAACATGAAAGTTGTATTCCTCCACAAAATCTACAACTTTGATTCACAAAGTTTTCCCAAAATATGCTTGGATCTCAAGTTATGATTTTGTGAACAAGGGCCCATGAAACTTGTAACTTAGTGAAATTTTGCCCTAGTTTAGGCAGGATTTTGACCTATCTTCATGGAAAATTTTCACCTAGTTCAAAGTGTAATATCAAAATGAATTTCAAATATGGATTGTAGAGAATGTTACAAGCTTTCCAAAATGTCCAAGAACTCTCCAAAATCATTTGTGGTTGGGGAGAATCGAAGGTTTGAAAATGGGAAATCATCACTTTTGGCCAAGGCATTTTACACCATGCTACAAGTTGCAAATTCTGTCCAACCATGCTTGTACTTGGTTTACAGGTCCTTAAACCCTTCCACACTCATAAATTAAATGCAAACACATTGGATTAAGGCTTTATTCTGAGCTTTAGAGCATTGTACAAGGAATTAATCTAAAAATGGCAAAAAGGCAACATTGCCACTTTGATAAAACTTGCTTTATGTCAAGTTGTTTATCTTGAGCTGTGAACCCAATCTTTTGCAGCAAACCAACTCCACAAACTTAGGGCCAGGTACACCAACTTTGTGCAGCTAAGAAGGAGGCCTGTACAGGCTCTTGAGCATGGTCATTTTCACTTTTGCTTCAAAAGCAAGAAAGTGTGCAAAAGGTCAACAACTCTTGGATCTGTTAAAACCAAAGTTTGAAAACATTTCAAACAAGTTTAACACATCACACTAAGCCAGAAACAAGAGCTCACCACCTCTCAAACACCCTTGTATATCAAAATCACAAGTTCTTGCAAAAACAGGGCAGGCCCTGCAGAATCACTTCCATCTTCACATTGCCTCGTGCGTTTTGTCCCAAACCAGTTCCAATACACTCCATACAACATACCTAAACTATCCCAACCATTTTCAAATTCTGAGTTTGCAGGTTGATTTCTACAAGAAGTTTCAGACCATTTCAAAGCAAGCCAAGCATTGGGAAAGTTCAAAGGAACATCAAGCAAGCTCAAAAGAACCTCAGGCCTCACTGAAAGTTGCTGCATTGCCATACTCGAGCTTGACTGAAACAGGTAAATTTCAAACTTCTATCTCTCTATTTAGGAAACATTAGGCTTAGGTTTGTGAAGAAAAAATGTAGTCCTCATTGTCCTTGAGCTGTACATATGCATAGAATTCATTTATGTTAACAGAGCTAGGAGTATTTGATAGTTGAACTTTCTGAAAAAACTAGGTTACAATTTAGGGCCAAAGAAATTCTCTCTGGTCTTTGAGAGTTAGATTAAGTTTTTTATATGGTTAGAATCGTGTGATCAAGAGCTATAACTTTCATGTTGCAAGTTTTTGTTTTTAAGCACAAATGTAGGAGATACGAGTTTGAACCATGGGGCGCGTATTTCTTGTTCTGAAGGATAGGGATGAAGTGGAAGTGGGCTGGGCCTGGTTATTTCCACTATTGACACCCCCTGCTTGCTCTTTGCACCCCCTTGGCCCATTGATTTTATTTTTTTTATATTTTCCATTTCTATTTTCATTTCTGACTTTTATTATTTTTTCTAAATATAAAAAATCACCAAAAATATTTTCTTAAATTTTCACATTTTATTTTATTATTTTTATTATTTTTTTGGATATAGAAATAATTATTATAATAATATACTTCTATTTTCTTAAATAAAAACTTGTAAATATTACAAAAACATTATATATTTTTATTTTTATTGTTTATACACTTAAATAATATTTTCTCATATATTTTTATTTTTTAACATTTGTATATATTATTATTATTTATTTTTTTGTACATAAATGAATAAATAAACAATATAATATATATATTTTCTTAAAACAAAATTAGGGTTTCTCTACCCTTTCAAAAATAATCATTAATATTTTTTTCCTATTTTTTAGGACATTAAATAATTTATTTTACATACATAAAATAAAATACAAAAACATTTTTTTTGCATATTTATAATATATTGCATATTTAAATATTTGTCAATTTATTATTTGTACAATAAATTCAATATGGTTGTAATAGTTTTTAGGACTTTATTTCTTGCAAATATCCCCTTATACAAACTTGTATCCCCCTCCCCATATCAATGTTGTAATAGTATTAGATTTACTTTTACGCACTTTATTGCTTTCAAATATGCATGATAGAAAGATTAGGGTTTGTATGATAACCAAAAATCAAAACAAATAGCTTGACTAATACAAGACAAAGATGCATGAAAATGACAACACAATGCACACAAGCACCCCTAGGGTTTCATCCACTTGTTGCCTTTAAAATGGCCATGGTATGCATGCTAGGTATCTTGGAAAAACAAAACAAAAACAAAAGATCATAGTCCCTTGATGACGCTATCTTGGTTGCCTATACAAAAATGATCTAGTCCCTCAAACAAAAACTTGCTGAAGATACTTAGCACAATTGCTATCATGGTCATACGATGACCCACGCCTGTCCCGTTTAACATCCAAACACAAGGTTGTTTACCAAATACAATGGTAAAACAACAATGTCAAAGGGTGAAAAATGTGTAGGAAATACTTTTGAGTAAGTAGGTAGATGCTCCTAGTTACTTGATCAAACTTGCAAACATCCTTGCTATTTTCAAAAACACATCACAACACAATTTCAAAACATTTTCCAAAACAAACTTTCAAACATTGAAACATTTTTCAAAAGACAAACACCTTTGTATACATTCAAACAAGAATCATTACAAAGGTTGCCTAGACAAAGGCCTATTTTCAAAATACTTTCAAAACCACACACAAAAGCACCATTTCAAACAATTGAAAAGCAAAAGCAAGTGATCTAAGACAAGTAACTAAGAGCCTATGGAAAACCATGGATGAAAAGGGCGCTAGCACCTTCCCTTTTCATAATCTACCCCCCGAACCCAAAAACAATCTCAAAGGTCTTTCCTGTGCTTTTTTGACCTTTCCTTTTGATAAAATAAAAAGTCAGTGGCGACTCTTGCTAAACCGAAACATTTGCAAACAAAAACGCAAAACCTCAAGTCAGTTCTTCCACCGTATCACAACCGGGATACCCTTTTTTCCCCAAGCCGCCCTTTCGGGTTTTCAACTTGCCGGGTGTACAATTTTTTTTGTTTTATCCCTAATTTTTGCCCGAACCTTTTTGGTTCGCCGGGATGCCCTTGTTTTGCCTAGGTGTGTCAACCTAGCGGGTCTCTTATGCGTAGTATTTTTTGACTATGTCCGCGTTCACGGGGTGCGGCAGGTCGTCGCCATCCATGGTGGTCAAGATCATTGCTCCACCAGAGAATATGCTTTTGATTATAAACGGTCCTTCATATGCAGGAGTCCATTTTCCCCTGGGATCACCTTGCGGCAGTATGATGCGCTTGATCACTAAATCCCCAACTTGATACACTTGGTGTCTGACCTTTTTGTTAAAAGCCTTGATCATCCGTTTTTGATACATTTGACCATGACAGACAGCAATAAGCCTTTTCTCATCAATCAAGTTCAGTTGATCAAGTCGAGTCTGAATCCAATCGTCTTCGTTCAGCCCTGCATCCTTCATAATTCTCAGAGAGGGGATCTGGACCTCAATAGGCAAAACAACCTCCATGCAGTATACCAAAAAGTAGGGTGTTTCCCCGATTGATGTGCGCGTTGTGGTACGATAACCATGGAAAGAAAATGGTAACATGTCATGCCAGTCTTTGTACGTGACTGTCATTTTTTGTATGATCTTTTTGATGTTCTTATTCGTGACTTCAACAACACCATTCATCTTTGGCTGGTAAGGGGAAGAATTGTGATGCTGGATCTTGAATTGCACGCACAGTGCGGTGATCATAGTATTGTTTAGATTCGTACCATTGTCTATGATGATCCTCTCCGGAATACCATACTGACAGATGAGATTCTGTTTAATGAACCGGGCTACAACGTTCTTAGTAACGGAAGCGAAATAGGCTGCCTCAACCCACTCTGTAAAATAGTCAATGGCCACCAAGATGAAGCAGTGTCCATTAGAGGCTGTTGGTTTGATTTCCCCAATTATATCTATGCCCCACATAGCAAAGGGCCAAGGAGTCGTCAAGAAATTCAAAGGAACCGGAGGTACATGCACCTTGTCAGCATAAATCTGACAATTGTGGCAGGTTCGAGAGTGTTGATAGCAATCCGCTTCCATGGTAGACCAGTTATAACCTGCTCGTAGGATTTTCTTTGCCATCGTATGCCCACTGGAATGGATGCCAAAAGTACCTTCATGTAGATCAGCCATGATCTTTTCTGCCTCAACCTTGTCTATGTAACGGAGAAAAACAGAGTCATGGTTACGTTTGTAGAGAATGCCATTACTAAGGAAGAAGTTAGTAGAGAATCTCCTTAAGAACTTCTTATCATTGACTGAAGCTCCTTCTGGATATTCTTGAGCCTCGAGATACCTCTTGACTTCGTGAAACCAAGGCTGGTCCATTACTTCTTCAATATTAATCTCGTGACAGTGAGCTGGTTCATCTGTTCATTCAATGGTGATCTGGGGGGCCTCGTTATCCCATTTAAGTTTAAACATGGATGACATTGTGGCTAGTGCGTATGCTAGCTGATTTCTTCTCGCGGGAAATGCTCGAAGGTAATCTTATCAAAGTGTGGGATCAATGTCAACACATGTTCTTTATAAGGGATAAGGTTAGGGTGTCTGGTGTCCCATTCCCCTTTGATCTGGCTGATGACCAAAGCTGAATGTTCGAATACATTTAAGGATTTGATCCCCAAATCTATGGCAGCTTTGAGACCAAAAATGCATGCTTCGTATTCTGCCATGTTGTTTGTACAATTGAAACAGAGTCTTGCAGTAAAGGGAGTATGACATCCTTCAGGAGATATGAGTACAACACCTATACCATTGTCGAGTGCATTGGACACACCATCAAAAACCAGGGTCCATCGGGATCCTTGTTCAGGTCTGTCATATGGTCTGAATTCTTCATAGTTGTTTACCACCATGATATCTTCATCTGGGAATTCAAACTTCATGGACTGGTAGTCCTCCAAAGCTTGGTGAGCTAGGTGATCAGCTAGTACATTGCCCTTTATTGCTTTTTGGGTAGTATACTGTATGTCATATTCTGTCAGGATCATCTGCCATCTCGCTATTCTTTCAGAGAGGGCAGGATTCTCGAAGATGTATTTTATTGGATCCATTTTAGATATCAATAAGGTAGTATGAGTCAGCATATACTGTCTTAGTTGGCGAGCAGCCCATGCCAGAGCGCAACAAGTTTTCTCGAGCAGTGAATATCTTGTTTCACAGTTGGTAAACTTTTTGCTTAGGTAATAAATAGCATGCTCTTTTCGGCTAGACTCGTCATGCTGCCCCAGTACACACCCCATTGAATTTTCCAAAACAGTTAGATACATGATCAATGGTCTTCCCTCGACTGGTGGCATCAAAACCGAAGGCTCTTGCAGGTATTATTTGATCTTGTCGAAGGCAGTTTGGCACTCATCATTCCATTTGATTACTTGATCTTTCTTCATTAATTTGAAGGTTAGTTCACAAGTAGCTGTCAGGTGAGAAATGAATCTGGCAATGTAGTTTAACCGTCCCAAGAATCCTCTGATTTCCTTCTCAGTACGAGGAGCAGGCATTTCTTGTATAGCTTTCACCTTGACATGATCGACTTTAATACCTTTTGCACTGATGACAAAGCCTAGGAGTTTACCAGACCTCACTCCAAACGTGCATTTATTTGGGTTCAACCTCAGCTTGTATTTCTTTAGTCTCTCAAAGAGTTTCTGTAAATGGTCAAGATGCTCTTCTTCTATTTGAGATCTGGCTATCATGTCATCCACATAGACCTCTATTTCGTGATGTATCATATCGTGAAATAGGGCTACCATGGCACGCTGATAGGTTGCCCCAACATTCTTCAACCTGAATGGCATAACCTTGTAGTAGAATATGCCCCACTGTGTGACAAAGGTTGTTTTCTCCATGTCCTCAGGCGCCATTTTGATTTGGTTGTAGCCTGAGAAATCGTCCATGGAGGAAAACACTTTATGCTGCGCCGTATTGTTAACTAGAATATCAATGTGGGGAAGTGGGAAATCATCCTTAGGTCTTGCCCTATTCAAATCTCTGTAGTCCATGTACATTCGTACTTTTCTGTCCTTTTTAGGCACGGGAACAACATTGGCGACCCATTGCGGATAGGAAGTAACAGCCAAGAATCTGGCGTTGAATTGTTTCATGACTTGCGCTTTGATCTTCTCTGACATATATGGTCGCATGCGACATACCTTTTGTTTTACCGGTGGACAGTCTTCTTTTGTTGGTAGACGATGTACCACGATGTCTGTATCAAGTCCTGGCATGTCTTTGTACGACCAGGCAAAGACCTCAACATAATCATGTAGCAGCTAAATCAGACGCTCTTTGACACTGGGTTCTAGATTGGCACCCACCTTGGCTTCTCTCTTGTCTTCTTCGGTACCTAGGTTAATTGTGTCCACTGGTTCCTCGTGGGTGTTGTACCCCAAATTTTGACCTAAGATACCATCTCTCATCTGCATCGTTACATTGCGAGCGTTTGGATCTTTTGATTTTTAAAATTCATAACTTTTTCGAGTCGAGAGCTGTTTATTTTTGAACGCTAAATTTATTAATCGATTCATGCTAAAACAATGTTTATTAATTATTCATTATCTTAAATTTAAATAATTGGAATTTATTTTCAATTGTTATATAATTTAAAGATTTATAGATAATAAAATAAATATTGGAAAAGAGGTTTATTAATTGGTCAACAATGATTATTTAATTATTTATCATTCTAAGTTAAATAATTGAAATTCTATTTTTAATTATTATAATTTAGAGAATTATGAATAATGAATTAAATAATTGGAGTTATTAATTGATCAATGATGTTTATTTATTTGTTTATTATTCGGAATTTAAGTAATTGAAATTGATTTTTTAATTATTATAATTTAAAGAATTATAAACAATAAATAAATAATTGGAAAGAAAAAGAATTAATTGGGAAATAATAGAATTTTATTCACTTTATTCTATTTATTACAATTGTTATTTAAATATTGTATTATTTACAAAATATTTATAATGACAATTACATAAAGAGTTTAAAGTAAAATAAAAACTATTTTCCTAAATTCTAAATCTTCATCTTCTATCCAATGCCTTTTTGTCTGCTCATTTAATTTTACCTGCAAAAACAATTAAAAGAAAAGTTAGAAATAAATAAATGATTAAAAACAGAAAATTATTTCAGTGTTCATCATTAAAAGCAACGGCTGGAATCAGTTTTTTACCCTTTTTGCAAATCGCGGGATTTCTCCCGGTTCACAAAAAGGGATGGATTTTATTTTCAAAAATGAATGCACAAATTTAAAAGATGCACAAATTCATTTTTTATTTTCAAAACTGCATAATTAAAATCAATTGCATTTTCAAAAATCCCATGCATATTTCAAAGGCATAAAGCAACAACATATGCATAAACATTACATATGCAAGCTTCCCACCAAAAGCCAACGTAAACTATGCCATGCACTTAGGAAGAAGCCAAAATGCATAGGCTCTTCTACTGTTACATTGAAAGTCAAAGAGGATGTGCATTTTAAAACCAATTTTGCAAGCATAATATATTTCCATTTACATCATGTTCCAGCCTATGCAATTTCAGAACATACAGTACAGTACATCATTTTACTGCATCAAATGTACCCATGAGAGAGAAGAGAGATAGAAGTATGGTTTTTACAGGTTTTGGTTTAGGCAGAAGTGGATACAAAACAAAACTATAGCAGTAACACAGTAAGAGGAAAGAAGCATGAAATAAGATATCAAACAAAACTGCTGTAACAGTAATATGCAGAAGGCCAAGAAAGCTAGTGAAATATTCAAACCTGAGCCATCAAGTTATGCCAAGAAAACTGTATAACATAACACAAACCCCTTCAAAAAACAAGAAGAGTTCATAACCTACAAAAAGCCTTCTACACAAAATCATCAAAGCAAAAACCATTTTGCTCCAAGTCTAAAAACAAGGAACCAGTATAACCTACTGTAAAACCTGCATATAACCAAAACAACATCATGGCCTAAACCATTCAAAAAACCCTTCCTACTGCATAATACCACCAAACCAGTACCATCCATAACCATGTCCTAAAACCATCCCTACTGTCAAACATACACCATATAAACCAATATAAACCATAAACCAGTTTCCATCAACCATAACCATTTCAAAAACCATAAGACCTGCTGTCCAGCCTAACCGAAACCAGAAAAGCATAAACCATGGCCTAAAGAACCATAACCTGTTGAAACCTAAACCAAAAGCCATACATAACCATTTTCAAAGCCTAAGCCATGATAGCATAAACTATGGCCTAAACCAGTAAAACCTGTAATGGCCTAATAAACCAGTATAGCCTCAGTAAAATAAAACCTTATGGCCTAAGAATCATATAACCTGTTTTCAAGACAGCAAAGCCATAAACTAGCCATACACGCCCAAAAACCAAATCCAAGCATACAGTAAGGCCTCAAAATATCATCATAGGCCAACAAAAAGCATACATAAGCATAACTGAGAAGAAGAGAAAAAGCATCAATATCATCAAGCTAGTCAAAAGTAATTTTTCAACAATAGCATTCAAAAATGTTCAAGGCAACGCAAAGGCATCAACATTCATCATAGGCCAATCCAAGAAGTAACAGAAGCGAAGTAAAAGGAAGAAGAAGAAGAGATATCACGCAAAAAGGGGTTTCAAATTGTCATAAAACCCTAAGAGCATAAGAACGAAATACCAGGGTCTCCAAGCGCCGTATTCCTTGCCGTCCGGCCTCCTAGCTCGCCCTTATCTCCCTCCTCCTTCTCCAGGTAGCTTTTCCACCCTCTTTTTCCTTTCATAATATCTCAATAATCACATAAACACGAAATTAGAATCAGAAATAGGTATAAAAATCAACACATGCAAAATTGTAACAAACCCTAAAACGAATAGGAATTTGATCGTACCGTGAATCCATCGCCGTATGCTTTGCTGGAGGGAAGAGGGAGATGGAGAATACCGGTGGCCTTTGAGAAGAAGCAGAACTCAGACGAAGTAGAACTCAGACGAAGAAGAACGTAAACGAAGAAGACGATACAAGAAGAATGAGCGCCGTTCTCCCAAAACCTTAACCCTAATTCAACTAAACAAATCACGTTTAACCCTAACAAAATTGTGAAATTGTTTGGACCAACCTTAACTGCCTAAGCCCAAGCGAATCCCATTCACACCCCCCCATATTTCTGTTTTGGATTCAGACCCTTTAAAACCCTCTTGGCCCATAACTCTTTTATCCACCCTTTTATTTCTTTAATACTTCTTTTTTTTGTTTTCTTTTATTTCCTTCTTTTTAGAATTTTATTATTTAGTAATTTAATCAAATAGATATAATTTAATTAACCATTTTTAATAAGGTGACCCATTTTATTAACCTTAGGTTTATTTGGTAATTTTAAATATTCCCTTTTTTTAATTAATTAGGTTTTAAGTTAGTAACTTTTAAGTATTCATTTAGTGTGATTATTTAATATTTCTTTAAAATAATGCCTTATATAGAACTCTAAAAAATATATAAAAAATAGAAACTTAAAAAACTTAAAAAAAATATTTTTGTTTTCCTTAATTAATTCTCATTACTTTTATCCATATAAAAAATGCGTAAAAAATGAAAACTATTAAAACATTTTCTTTTCATTAATATTAAACAAAAATCATAAAAATGCACGTTCACACACTTAGTCTTTTATTTAATTGTTATATATCCTTATCCGCATAATTTCTCTGTTTAATCATTTCATATTCACATGATTATTCTGTTTACGTTTAAATCCAAGGGAAAAACGATTAAATTTGTCGACTTCATGTCCTCAAGTCTAATCGCGCGAACATTCACATTTCATTAAAACTTAGGATAATTTTTCCTCATATATTCAATCTTTTCAAAACTTATACCCTTTAAGCAAAAACTTTGACATTAGGTCGTCGTATCTTCAAAAACCCGTCCGTACCCCTTTTTCGGCCAAAACAATTTATTTTCTTCAATCAAGCGAACAATTTTAATAAACAGATATTTCAAAAGGTTCATATAGAGTACTATAGATACATTGGGTGCTAATACCTTCCCATTGTATAACCAACCCCCGAACCATAAATCTCTTTTCAAAACGCCTTGTATTTTTACTCTTTTTTAAAGTATTATTTACATTGCATATTTAGGGTTTTATTTCGCTCTTTTCCCTTTTCCCTTGGAAATAATAAAGCGCGATGGCGACTCTTGCTTTTGTGAGACGAATTAATCAATAATTCGATCTCCGATTTACCCCGCTACATTTTTTATCGCTACAGTGGGGCTGTATGGTCCTCTCTTCTTATTGTAGTAACCTGGCGAGTTCCCCTGGTACTTCACAATCTTCCTCACCTTCATCTTCGGCTTGGTAGATTAGATTTTCAGAATCACAGAAGGCCATATTAGAATTGTTACCCATGGGATCCCGAATGGATGTAGATCTGTATTTTGAATGTGAGGGTGTGTAAGAGTATAACTATTTTGGAAAGAAATGAAAATGTAAAAAGAAAAACAATGAGTATAAAGTTTGTATGCAAAAACGTCCATGATTCATTGATGTCATATGGAAATGAGATAATAACCCTTACAAATGGACCATTGTGCCTCAGGTAAGACACAAGGTTTTAAGAGTCTGAATTGTTTAATATTACAAATCCGACAAAATTTAAAGGCAAATTACTGTGGGATAAAAGTGACCGGGACAAAATCTCTAGCTTCCCAGTTGCTGAGCCCTCCATTGACAGTTGGAAAAATCCAATCCTCCAGGTTAAAGTTGTCTTCATCATCCTCCACTGTATTGGCTTGGTGGTTGCTGATCTTCAAGGGTGGTCCTCCGGCATGAGCACGTCGTATAACTTTCTGGACTCCTGAAGTGAAACCCAAACCAAATTTATTAGATTTGTATGGGATATCTGGGATTTGGCCCCAAATAGTGCACCCACCTTCTTCTATCACTACCTTGGCATCTTTTAGAGAGGACATCTTGAGCGGAGGCCTTGTAATCTTTGGGACTTGAGAAACAACTTTGGTTACTGCAACAGTTTGCGGGACTTCTTCAAAGTGCTGGAATGGAGTTTCAATAAATTCACCATCTAATTCCACACATCTGAAGGAATTTAGATGACTGACCATATACTCTTCTTCTCCATGAACAGTGATGATTTCCCCTAAATTGTATATTTCAGCATTTGATGCAACGTAGAGGTAACGACACCAACATTGTGGATCCACGGCCGGCCTAATAAGCAGGAATATGAAGGACGAATATCCATTACATAAAAAGTTAAATCAAATGTTTGGGTTCCAACTTTTATGGGGATGTCCATTTCCCCATGCACAATCCTTTTTGAGCCATCGAAGGCCCTCACTACTATGTTGCTAGGTTTCAAGGTCAATCCTTCATAATCAAGCCTATCAATAGCCTTTTTAGGAAACACATTCAGAGACGAACCGGTATCAACCAATACATGAGCTAAAGTCATGCCCCTGCATTCGACTGAGACATGCAATGCCTCGTTATGATTCTTCCCCCTTGGCGTTAAATCAGTATTCTAAAAACCTAAACCATTATCTGCGGTCAAGCTGGCTACGCATTCTTGGAACTAATCGGCAGATGTTTCTTGGGGTACATGGGCAGTTTTAAGGAATTCTACCAAGGCCTTTGCGTGAGCCTCAGAATATAACAATAAAGCCAACATGGAAATTTTTGATGGAGTTTGCCCCAGTTGCTCGACTATGTTATAGTCGCTCCTTTTTATAATCTTTAGAATTTCCTCCATCTCTTTTCAGGAGGTCTCAGGGATAGCTACTGATTGTGCCTTCGTTCGGACAGGCTCAAACAAAATACCTTTGCCTCGAGTCTCGGTTGACTTGGCAGTGGGAATGTCAGTAGGGGTGATAACAGGGACTGCAGTAGTTTTGCCAATAGAAGTATCATCAGAGATGATTGTAGGACTGGGAATAGCCTTTGGAGGAGCAACAACAACATGAATGATTAGAGGTCCAGAAATAACTTTGGGAGGAGAAATTTTTGGAGAGAATACCCTTCCACTTTGGGTTATCTTGCTAGTCTATGCGATGTTACTGATATCATAGTCAACTTTTTTGGAACTTGAATTTTTAGCAGCGCCAATCTTGCTTGATACCGTGATAGTAGACATCACCTCCATAATTCCATGGGACGGTTTTGTCTGACGAATACGGGATTGGTCCAGGCATTGTAATTCTCAACTGAGCTACTTTAGGAACTGATGTAATTCTAACGGGTCTTTTGGTGGAGACCCTGGAAGAATTGTCGAAAATGGTCACTATGGAAACATCATTATAAGAAACAGTTGGAGTAGAAGTCTTCTCGAACAAAATCTCCTTGTCATATATTAGGCATTGAACGCTTGCTTTTAACAAATGACAGTTGGTTGGTGAGGATAAACAGAAATGACAGCTTTTATCACAGCCTGGGAATACACCAGCATTCAACAAGTTCTTTTTGATAGTCAGGAGTGGGGTCACAAGTTCATCAACCAAAGTAACAAACATTTCTTCCTCAACGGCGTTGACATTACGACCGTGCTTGGGCATAGGGGCAGTGATTACATTGGAAATTTCTGGCGCGTCGAATTCAATCTCTTTGGCTTCAAGAAGGTCTTGTACTTTGTTTTTCAGAGCCCAACAGTTGTTAGGGTCATGGTCGGGACTCTCAGAATGGTATGCACAGCGGGCATTAGGATGATAATGAGGAGAGGTTGTGTTAGGATTCTTTGGAGCTTCTTTCAAAGTCACTAGATTGGATCTCAACAAATGTGGCAATACTTGAGATAATGTCATGTTAATTCAGGTGAACTGTCTGACTGGTCTTTCTGTTCTTGGTTGGTTGCTTCTTTGTTGAGCAGGTGCGGGTTTAGGAATCATGACAGCCCCCACCATTGGACGGTGTTCAACCATATCTTGATTTCTCTGAGGATATACAACAACAACTTCTTTTTTTTCCAATGAATGGTTTTCTTACAGCAGCAGAGGATACATCTTTTTGAATCTTCCCATTCTTTATCCCGGCTTCCACTCTTTCTCCGGTCAATATCAATTCGGTAAAACCTGCCGATGAACTCCCAATTAAGTGATTAAAGAAAGGACCAGACATAGTGTCCAAAAACATATCTACTAACTCTCTTTCAGATAAGGGAGGCTGGACTCTTCCTGCTAAGTCCCTCCATTTTTGCGCATAGTCTTTAAAGCCTTCACTTGAAACCATGGCCATACTCTGGAGTTGAGTACGGGTGGGAGCAAGATCAGCGTTGTATTGGTATTGTTTGTAAAAGGCAGCGACAAGATCTTCCCAATTATGAACATTGGCTCTTTCTAGCTGATAAAACCAATTAAGTTGAGTTCCGGACAGACTGTCTAGAAAAAGGTGTACCCATAAATCCTTGTCAACGGTGTGAGGCTGTATTTTCCTCACATAGGACCGGAGATGCATTTTGGGAAATGAAACTCCGTTATATTTGGTGAACACCGGTGCTTTGAATTTTGGAGGAATGACAATCCCAGATACTAACCCCAATTCCTCAAAGTCCATTCCAAGAACCTTTTGGATTTCCATTGCACTTAACCGTTCTTCCAGATGCTTATACTTGTCGTCAGCTGAAGGATATTGTTCTTCAGAATAATCCTCTTCTTCCTCTTCCTCTTCTGAATCTGGCTGGACAACTGCTTCCTTGCCTTTCCCATCTTGATTTTCTTTCTCACCAGATGACGTTGCAAAGTCTAAGGTCCTTCTTGCCTGACCTTGAAATCTTCTTCCCATATTTAGAACTCCGGTTATTTTCTTTGTCTTATTTTTCTTCTCTTCAACCAGCAAGGTCTTCAACTCTTCTTGTCCTTTGGCTAGAGTTAAGAAAATCTGTTGAAACTGAGCATTTTGTGCTTGGAGGTCTTTCACCGTCTGCTCGAGATCCATCTTACTAAAATAAATAGTAGAAATATATGGAGACATGTTGCAAGTAACCTACTTATGTTATGATGAATGGTAGATGCATATGCAATGATTTCAAGGATTTTAAAGATTCAAATTTGTTTTAGACAAAAAGGAAACACACGTTATATTAATAAATTAAAGCTTGAGTACATCAATGCCTCTTTGGGAAAAACAATACAAAAACTCTAAGATAAAAAGGTTGTACGCATCATTTTTGGTGCGATGTAGGCATTCAGAGTCCGCTCCTCATGAAGTTGTTTAGTGAGTTCCAAAACCTTCTTCTCGCTAGCATAGAATTGGGCCTCGAAAGTATCTCACTCCCCCTTGAGTTGTATCCAATCTCTTTGTAAGTCTTCAAGAGAGGTGAGCATGTCAGGATGCAGGATAATGTATGGAACATCTCCTTCCATAACAGGCTCAATGATTACCGAGAGAATGGAGGGATAAGGCATCATAAGACTCTGAGCACGTGTTCTTACCCATTTGAGGTAAGGCTCAAGAGGGATGTAATTCTTGTGCCCCAATGTCTTACTATCTACCTTGTTAACCATCCTCCAAGCTCGGATAAATCTCTGGTGATGACCTTGATCATCGTTCTCGTAGTCAAATATCAAACCTTGAATGAGCATCTCATATGGGCCATCCCTTCGGGTGTAACCAAACTGTCTTAAGGCTAAGCAGGGGTTGTAGGTGATACCTCCCCTAATGCCAAGTAAAGGGACATTAGGGAATTCTCCACAATGGCCGATAATAGTAACATTCTCTATGGATTAGGAACACCAATGAATGTTTGAATGTTTGAGTGTCATCAACCTTTGTGACCACCTTGAACCTTGCTTGTTCTTCAATACAGATTGGGGAAGATGTGAAATAAAACATCTTGCCAAAAGAGGAGTACAACACATAAGGATACCTCTTTTCCTCATAGTTCAATTGTGAAAGGAATGTAGGATGTCCCCTAGCAAAGCAGGCACCGGGTTATGAGATATGAAGATTTTGACGGTGTTCATGTCTATGAGTTGGTCAAGATTTGGAAACAAAACCATCCCATAGATGAGGAGATCCACAATTTCCTCAAAAGATTGCAGATCCAAAGAGTTCCAACATCCTTGGGCTTTCTCAAACAAGAACTTTGCAAGGAAACCCTTGACATCACTCCTTATTTCCCAATTGGTTGTGACATCAGATGGTTGCAAGTGTAGAGCTTGAGCAATCTCTTATGGCTTTGGATCTCTTTCTGTACCGTTGAAAGGTAGTTGATTGAGAATAGGAATCCTCAAGAGTTGGGAGAATTATTCCAAAGTTGGCACAAGTTGATAATCGGGAAATGTGAAGCAATGATGTAAAGGATCAAAGAACTGAAAGAGCACCTTCATCATGTCTTCATCAGTGTTGGAGGTGACCAAGTTTAGTAGGCGACCACGTCTTTCGGTAAATGGAGAGTTTTCAGGAATCCTTGATGCTAGCTCCTTAAGTTGAGGAGGGATCCTTACAAGATTTACTTGAATGGTTTTCCTGCGAATAGAATCCATGTCCTACAAAACAGAACAAAGATAAATCCCAAGATCCTTGAAATGGTTAGTGAATGAATATGATGTTATGATGTTCATGATGTTATGTACAAGTAAATATACACAAACAAAGCAAATAAGTTCTTAGGTTTAGGCTTGCATGGAGTTTTATAGGTAAGTACCCTCTTGAAGTTTAGTTGGCTTAAAACCTGTCCTAGCAATAGTAACCGGGTTCTAAGGAGCTCAATATCACTGGTTTGTTTCCTTGGTCATTTTTCAGCACAAGCCTCTTTAATGGCGATCGAAATATCCCAAAAAACCAAACCTAAATGAGTGTAGTATCGAGTATCTACCAACTTCGGACTGCACCAAAGCCGGTGATCTCACTACGTCCTAAAGGCCAAGTTGGTCAAGTAAAGGTTCTAAAAGTTCATTAGTGCTTCATGACATCACTCAGCGGCCCCATATTCCCCTTGATTAACTCAAGGGCTACCCGTACCCACAAATATGTCGCACTAACGTAGCTATTTCTTAGAACATGTCGGTATACCCCGCACAGTTTCCATAACGTATTGCTACTTACCTATAAGGTAACCCAAATCCGGGTAGAGGATTCAAACCCAAACAAAGAACCATAATGTAAATCAAACAAGTCAAATAATGAAAGCAAGTAAATGTGATCTAACCCTAAGGTAACCCCACTTTTAGAATTATCCCCAACAGAGTCGCCAGTTCTGTGATGCGGTGGGAGAACTGACTTGGGTGTTTTACATTTGATCGCAAATGTTGCGGTTAGTAAGAGTCACCATCGACTTTTCTTTTATCCAAAAGGAAAGGTAAAAAAGCATAGGAAAAACCTTTGAGATTATTTCTTGAGTTCGGGGGGTAGATTATGAAAAAGGAAGGTACTAGCACCCTTTTCACCATGGTTTTCCATGGGCTCTTAGTTACTTTCTAGACCAATTGCTTTTGTTTGAAATTGTGCTTTTGTGTGGTTTTTGAAAGTATTTTGTAAAGAGGCCATTGTTTAGGCAAACTTTGTAATGATTCTCGTTCGTAAGAATGTATACAAAGACGTTGCTCTTTTGAAAATGTTTTCAAGTTTGTAAGATGTTTTGAAAGTGTAGGTGTTTGTTTTTTTGAAAATAGCAAGGATATTTTGTTTTGAAATGGAGCAAGTAAATTAGGAGCATTCTACCTACTCAAAAGTATTTCATGTTCATTTCCTCTTTCCTTTGACATTGTTATCTTACCATTGATTTGGTAAGTAAACCTATCTTTGGATGTAAACGGGACGGGCGTGGGTCATCGTATAACCATGATTAGCAATGTTGCAAGGTATCTTATCATTCTCTTTTAGGGACTAAGATCATTTGAAAGGCAACATAGATAGCGTCATCAAGGGACTATGATCTTATATTTTGCTTGTTTTTGCTAAGATACCTCACATGCGTAATATGGCCATTTTGTAAGGCAACCAAGTGGATTTACCCTAGGGGTGCTTGTGTGCAAGTGTATTATTTTTCATGCTTGGTTTTGTCTTTGATTAGGGTTTTCTAATTGATTGGTTTTAGTCTTTCCATACAAACCCTAATTACTAGCATTTGTATATAAAGTAATAAATTGTGGAATTTAAAATTACTACGCTATTATAATACTTGTGGGAGGGGGTGTACAAATTATAAATGGGGATTGCAAGAAAATAAAGCATAATTATGTATTACAACCATATTGAATTTGTACAAGAATTGAAATAAATAATGTACAAAAATGAATAAATGTACAAGAATGTAAATGTAAAGAAAATGAATGTTTATTTGGATTTTTAGGGAAAGAGATTTTGTTTTAACCTAATTAATTAAAAGAAAATTATTAATAAAAATAATAAAAAGTAAACCTAAATTTACTAGGAAAATAAATTAGATAAACCCCTAATCTATTAATTGAGTAAAATAATTAAGTTTAGAAGAAGAATATTTTTGGTATTTTTGTCTTAAGAATAATTTATAGTATTATAAAATATTTTTGGTCTTTTTATATTTTAAAATATTATATTTAAATGGTGTAAAAGAAAATAACTAAAACCCTAGTTTTTTAATTAAATTTATAAAAAACATAGTAAAATAAATAAAGTATGATTAAATAAAATAATTTTTTTTGTGTAAAAAATAAATAAACTTTAGCAAAATATAAACCTAATGTTTTTATATTTTTTATGATTTTTTTAGTACTAGATAAAATATTTAAGAAAAAAAAGAAATAAAAAAAAGAAAAAGAAAATAAAAATGGGTCAGGGTGCAAATAGTCAGGGGGGTCAGTAGTAAGAAAAAAAACATATATTCCAAAGGAGGCCCAGGCGCCTGTCCAAAAAAAGTCAGAATGTGTGAAAAATGTAAAAAAAATCCAAAAGGGTACCACTGGAGCTCGAACCCAGGTCCCTATAGTCACAAGCGCGCGCTTCTACCACTAGGGTGGCTATACATCCGTTTATATAATCAAAACAACAAATATATGATAGTAAACAAGTCCATGGCCTAAACTTCATCTTCAACCTCATGCCCAGCCAGAGCCTCTGTATCTTATTCAAATCTCAACAAAAATGAAAACTGTAAGCAGGAAACTTATAGCAAATTTCCTCACGATTTCAGAAATGCAAAGCAATAAAGTTATATATCAAAGATAAGTATGGATTTTAATGGCCCTAATCTGAATCCTAAAATTTCAGAAACTTCAATCTTAAAATTCTCTAAGCTCAAGCAAAATAAATGAAAACTATGGGCATGGTTAGCTTTAGGGCAATGATATCTACATTTTTCATTCATAAATAAACCATTAATGATGCCTATATGAAAAGTTCCAAAGTCAGAAAACTTACCTTGCAAGAGGGTATCGTGTTTGGAGTTTGAGTAGCTTTTAATGAGTTCCAATGATTGAATTAGCTTCCTTGAGTTCCCAGGAAGCTAATGTGATGCTTAGCTTGAGCTGAAAGTGCCTGAGGAGTTCTGGAGAAGTCAAGGTGCAAGGTGTTGTTTTTGAAAATGGTGGATAAGGATGGAGGTGTTACAGTGATGTTGCAGGTGTTGGGATTGTTTGTGTATGTTATTTAGAAGCTTTTGAAAGTAAAAGGCCAAGAAACGCACGAGCAAATATGGAGATTTAATTCAAAACTCAGAAAGGGCAAGTTTTGAAGTGTTTTTGGTGATTCTGTGTTCTTGGTGTTTTAAGGGCTTAAGCATGTGTGGGATTTGTGGCAAATAACTTGTGTATGTATAAGCAAGAGGGTTTGAGTGCTTTGGAAAGTCAGAAATACAAGTTACAAGCTAATTGCTAGGTTACTTGATTTTGAAGAAAAGTCGGAAAACAAGTTTCAAGAGGAGGTACAAGCATGGGCTGAGTGATTGTAAGTGTCTAACAAGTTTCTCTTGAGTTATGGGACTTGTATGATCAGAAGAAAGCAATTGTAAGGCTCAAGAACAAGTTTTATGCAAAAAGTAACTTTATCAAAATGACAATATGCACTTTCTTCCCAAAATGGATATAAAGCATGGCCTTGCATTGAATGCTTGAAATGAGACCTCTAACAGCTGTGCAAGTAATTAATTATGGAATTCCTAACAAGTTTGAGGCCTGTAAAGTAGAGGTTATGCAACATGAGTTTGAATTTTGAATCTTGTTCATCACAAAATGACTTGTAATTCAAGTGATAAAATCCTAACTTCATCTCTTCGATTATCCCTACTCAAAAATGATCACAAGGAGTTCTTGGACATTTTGAAAAGCTTGTATTGTACTCGACAATCCATCTTTGAATTACTTTTGAAAATTCCTCTTGGAACTATATGAAAAAGTGCCATGAAGTTGGGTCAAAATCCTGACCAAATTAGGGAAAAATTTCACTAAGTGTTTTGTTTCATGACCATGTGTTCTTAAAATTATTACTTGAGATCCAAGCACTTTTGGAAGGAGTTGTGTAAAGAAATGTTGTAGATTTCATGTAGATCTACAACTTTCATGTTTAAAGTTTCTTTTGAATCATCTTGCATCATGGTGAAAATGTTGCTCAAAGTTATGAAAAAATAAGAAATTTCCAACACAAAAATTTCTAAGTTTAGAAATTTTAACTTTTCAAAATGAAATCTTGAATTTTTGATTTCTCGATGAATAAGTTTCATATTTTGACATGCTTTGATGAATTGTGATCTTTGACATTTGATTTTGACCAAAAAGTCAAAGTTTGACTTTTCAGTATACAGTTGACTAAAAATCATCTATCAATCCATTGGGCTTGAGCAATGTTTTGAGCCATGTCATTAGGTAAAAATGATGAAATTGGAATCTTGAGATCATGCCTTAAATCAATTGATCATTTTCTAGGTCAAAAATCAGAAATTGCCCTTTCCTAGTCAAAACCCTAATTTGACCATTTTGCCCTTTTGAAGATTTGATCAAATTTCTTGAGGAATTATGGTCCAAACTTGATCAAATGATACATATGAGTTTAAAATGTTGATGTGGATAAAAAATTATGGAGCTTGACTGTAAATTGGCCATAGTTGACTTTTCCCCCAATACAATTAATTTTTAGGTCAACTGCTCAATTGACTGAGTAAAAGTGTGATCCAAAGCTTGAAACTTGACATGAGTAATCTTGAGAGTCCATAATGATCCATGAAAGCCATATGAAACTTCATCTACACCCAAAGTTCATTTAATTTAAAGAGAAATTGACCATTTAAAATTATAATCCAGTTCAACAATCAAAAGGAGTTAGTAGAAAAAGAGAGATGGATCAAAACAGCCCCAAAACAAGGCAGAAAATGGATTTTGTCAATGTTATAATCGATTGCACTCCGAAAGCAATCAATTGCATTAGTGTTTTTTTTTTCAAAAAAACGTAAAATCATTCTGTGACAATCAATTGCACTCTGAGTACAATCGATTGCACCCTGTGAAAAACAGCAAATCAACATTTCAAAAGGTTAAATTCTTGTTCAAACTTTTCATTAAACACCTTATGATCATGGATTTAATTGAGCATGAAAATTCCATCAAATTATGAGAAAATAGCACCAATGGAATCAGAAAATAATGCTCAATGAATCAAACCCAATGATCAACAAGAGATCACATTGTGAAAGATGAAAACTCCAACTTACCAAAGGTAGATCTATAAAATTATCAAAACAACTTCAAGAATTTGCTTCAATTCAGCCCCAAGAATCAATTTCCCAAGCTTGGATGTAGAGAATTGGTAAAGAGAAAGTGTTTGGATGAAGGTTTAGCTCAAACATTGGTAAGCTTCAATGCAAAGCTTACTAACTTTTTTTTGAAAATGGAGCTTTGAGGGAATTTGGTAGATGGAGGAAATTGAGATATTTTTAGCAAGGTGAATTTGGCTATCAAAAGCTTGAGATTTGAATGAAATAAGGGTTCTATTTATAGAGTTTATGCTTGGGATTAGTGGTGGTTTGGAGTTTGGTTTGGGAAATGAAATTAGGCTTGGTAATTAATTCTTGGAGCCAAAATTTGAATTAATGATATATCTTTCAAAAAATGAAGAAAAATTGGAGCCAAAATTTGAACTAATGATATATCTTTCGAAAAATGAAGAAAAATTGGAGCCAAAAGAATTACAAGCTTGAAATTGCTTATTTTTTTTTCAAAATTTCACTCTGTACAATCGATTGCACTCTGGGAGCAATCGATTGTACAGTGAGTTTTTTTCATATATTGTGCAAAATGAACTTTGTGCAATCGATTTCACTCTAAGAGCAATCGATTGTACAGTGAAAAAAATGAAAAATTTTAATCATTTTTTCTTTGTAAATAGATATTTTAGGGAAATAATACCGGAAAACCTTATTTGTCAGATGCTTTGACTCGGTACCTACAAAACACAAATATACAAAGACAAAGACACATATTTTTTTGTATTTTAATTAGAAGTTAGTCAACAACACAAGAGAAAACTTAACGATAGGATGCAAATGTGATGAATGAAGCTATTTATTAATGATTGTGACCAAATGACAAAATATGATGTGAAAGTGCGACTGAAAAAGTTAGGGGCGAAATTTAGGGTACTGTTGTACCCCAAAATTTGCCCTCTCATGTTTTCCAAAGTCTTCCCCCTACATGGTTGATCACAAACCCTTGGCTAAGGAAAAAGAAATTTTTTGAGTGGTGCTTTAAGTACATTTCGATTGGCATTCTGAAAGACCCTTAGATTGGTATTCTGAAGGAGCCTTTCGATTGGCATTATGGACAAGCACTTCGATTTGCATTATGTCAAGGCCTTCGATTGGTATTTTGAAAGACCCTTCGATTGGTATTCTGAAGGAGCCTTTCGATTTGCATTATGGACAAGCACTTCGATTGGCATTATGGACAAGCACTTCAATTTGCATTATGTCAAGGCCTTCGATTGGCATTCTTAAAGACCCTTCGATTGGTATTCTGAAGGAGCCTTTCGATTGGCATTATGGACAAGCACTTCGATTGGCATTATGTCAAGGCCTTCGATTGGAATTCTGAAAGACCTTTTTGTTTGGCACCCTGGGCCAAGCCTTTCAATTGGCATGCCAAGGGATCCTTCGATTTAGCATTGTGTCAAGGCAGCTTCGACAGGCATGTTAACCATGTCCTTCGATTAGCATGAACATAACCTTTGGATTGGCCTGTTAGCAAAGCCTTTAGATTGGAATTTTAATTAGTACCCTTCGATTGATATTTGGACCAGGGCCATTTGAAGAACTCCTTCCAGGCCATTTGAAAGAGGCCATCAAGAGGGCACTCAAAAAACACGTCCAGGTACACTGAACATGAGAAAATGACATGTTTCCCTTGCAAATATAGAAATAACTAAATGCTGTTTTTGGATTTAATTCCTGAGTTAAAGGCCAGATTCTTTCCTTTTCTGTTCCTAAAGAGCTGATTCGACCAGAGTGATTCTTTTCAAATCAAGCGGTCGAAGCAGAAGAAGTCCATTCGAAGGAGGCAACTCAAGACTAATCGAAGAGCATGGCCTGAAGGCATTCGAAAATCAAAAGTGTCCAGATTCATTCCAGATTCCAAAGAGACACGAATATTTCAAAAAAGGAAATATTTTAATGTGTCTGATTCTTGTTTCATGGCTTTAATGGCCTGGTTAAATGGCTGTCCCTTGCCATTTTCATGCACCCTCACACTCCTATAAATGCGAGGCCAGTGACACATTACCAAGAACGAAAAAAAAACACAGGAAAAAATAGAGGATTTGGAGATACGCTGCCCACAAACCCACCAAAGGTTATCAACATTTTCATAAGTAATCCAGGCCAAAGCAACCCTTCAACAAAAGCATCCACGCCCAGAAATCCCAGATCGAAGGTACTCACATCCAGAAAACGCCAAATCGAAGGTTCCAACTACTGGTAAGAGAGGGTAAAATGTCAAACCTTGTGTTCACATAACACATCCATATTTGTTGTTTCATTCGATTGTCATTCTAGACAGAATCAAAGGGCTTGGGTTTGGCAACAGGTTATGTTTTTTGTTGCTAACACTTGCTACAGATATAGCCTGAAAAGACCCAGCGCGCGCAGGATCGAAGGACCTGGGTTTTGACACCCAGGTCATGCGTTTTATTCTGCTAACATATTTTTGCAGATGCAGTGCCTCCACAGGTGACCCTTCAGGCCTTTCCAGCAACACCCTTCATAGAATCGAAAGGCAGCCTTCTTCCTCTAAATCGAAGCCCTCCTTCTCCCTGCAATTGAAGCTTTCCCTGTCAATTCCCAAACACCAAATTCAGGCCCAGCACCCCCCTGAGTTTGTTTATTTTATTTTTTCTTTTCATTACTTTCTATTTTCTATTTTATTATTATTTTAATTAACTAATTAACTTTTCATAAAATCAGAAAACCCCAAAAAAATATTTTTTTTAATTTCATTATTTTATTATTTTTGTAAATAAATTGTAATAAATTAATTTAGTTTTTTTAATTAGGTTTAATTTTAACATATTTTGCATTAAATTAAAATTGGTTTAGAAATAGTTTTTTTAATATTTTTAATCATTCTCATTTTATTTCCTTAATTAAAATAAAAAACCAAAAATATTCTATTTTAATTAATTAATTAATTATTAGTTAGACTTAATTCTTAATTCAAAAAAGACCAAAAATATGCTTTATTTAATGAAAAAAAAAGGGTCAAAACCCTAGGACACTCCGAATCAATTTTTCTCGCGCGCATATTATTTTTGATCCATATATTGTAATTGCTCCGAGGATGTAATAGCTTGACTAAGACTTTTACACTTTACTGCTTTTATTCCCCCAATTTTTGGACATGTAAATAATCCCCCTCCCCGAAGCCTTGTAATAGCGTAGGATTTACAATTCCCGCACTTTAAATTCCTGTACATATATTAACTGTTTAGATGTATGCTAACTAGGATTGCATGACAAGATTAACCTTTAAATCAACCGTAGCTCACTATAATATGTACAAAGATAATATAAACTGAAAATTGACACACTCGCACATGCCACTCTTAGGGTACGCCTCACTTGGTTGCCTCAAACATGGTCATTGAGTATAGGAAGTTTTAGAGGTCGTCGTTTTGTCCAAAGATCATAAGTTGCCTCGAAACGGTTGCCTCGGATAAAATGATCTAAGACATTAGGATTACCACTAAGGCGTCCTAACATTGCTTTAGTGGCCACACGTCCCTTAAATCGAATTGACCCGAAAAACTCCAACGACGGTGCTACCTACTCCTTAATAGTGGGATAGCACTGTCTAAAGGACATTTGCACAGTTTGATTCCCTTTTGAGTAGGTGGAGGTTCTTAAGTACTTGCTCCTTTTAAAACAAAACAAAACTTTTCGCACTTACACTCTCTTAAAAAACAAAACTCTTTTCAAAACCCACAAACACAAAGAAAAGAAAACTTTTGAAAACATAGTGAGCAAGTACCTAAGAGCCCGTGGATAACCACGGATAGAAATGGTGCTAATACCTTCCCTTTCTATAATCTACCTCCCGAACACGAGAAACATCTCGAAAAGGAATTTTTCTGTGCTTTTGTCCTTTCCTTGTTGGATAAAATAAAAGACGGTGGCGACTCTTGCTTACCGCGACATTTTGCAAAAACAAACGCAAACACGAATCAGCATTCCAAAACAGTCAGTTCTCATTCCCACCGATCACAGGTACAACACTCATTAAGAAGTCATATTGGAATATTTGCTTGGATTATAAAGTTATTATGGGAGAGACCTTGACTACACAACATAGAGTATTGGTTACAAATGTAAGAATCAAGAGGAGAGCAACAGAGAATAAGTCACATGGCATTTGAAGGGTGAAATACAAGAAAGTTTTCAACACAAGATCTTGAAAAGAGGGTTTGGATAACCTCAAGAAAGTGCAAATTATATGTGAAATAAAATGTCCCAAGATATTAGAAAAGTGGCTAAAGATACCTTGGCATAATTAAGAAATTTTGGATCTAGGGGTAAAGAATCGTGGCGGTGGAATAAAAGTGTTCAGAGTAAAGTTAGAGTGAAAATGAGTACTTTAAATAATGGTCTAGGCATAAAAATGTTAAAACTTGGCAAAAGTATGAGAAAACTATTAATGAGACCAATAAGACAGTGAGTGAAGCAAGAACTTAGCTTTCGACAAATTATACCAATCTTTAGGAACTAATAAGGGAGAAAAATCTATATAATCCCTTTGTCCCTGCTGACTAGGAATTTCGATTACATGAGTTCTTAAATACATTGATGTTTTCTAGAAGAAAGGAAGTTTGAAAAAAAATATGAAGGAGTTTCTATGAATATTTCGATAGATGAAAAGCTAGCAAAGATTTCTTTTTTATCAAGCGCGGTCAAAAGATTCATCTGTGAACTATTGGAAATTAAGTTTATTCGAAGCATCATAAGAAAGGATACTTCGACCGTCACATTGGTTGATTTGGCGCTTCAAAAAGGAATAAATTTTGAATTCGAAAGTTTGATCTTATCCAAAGAAACACGTGGAAGTTTATTAGGTCCAAAAGACATGCAATCTTCGAACGTGGCACTCTATTATAGAAAGACCGTTAGGGTCAAAATAGTATAAGTAAGGGTATTAATGTTGGGATTCAGGGTGTTCGTTTTGTACAAAATACTCACTATACTCAAAGTAGAAAGTGTTAGAGAAAAGAGTTGCAATAAATGTACGTATAGGACACCATTATTGTTCTTTTCGATTTATCTTATTTTATCAGTACCAAGTCTTTTTAACATTCCCAGTATTTCTTTTACTTTTTAATCAAAACTCTTTCAAATCCAAGCCTTTACATTGATTCTGTATTCTTTATGTTTCTTCATATTTTTAGTCGAAGCCCTTACATTATTCATTCAAAAATTTTCTTATTTGAACTTACTGTAAATTGTATTTCTAATCTTCATACTATTATCAATAAAATAATGTTAAACATAAAAGTTATTACCAGTTCAAACTTAGGAACTTAGACACATTTCCTAGGATCAATCTAGTCGATACTGCAAGTTACCAAAGTGTTTAGTTTGGAAGACTAGCAGTTGTTTACCAAATTTACGCGTAAACAAATTGGCATGCCCGGTGGGACGGTGTCGAAGTTCTTGAAAACTTTTATTTTTCTGTAAATATCTATCTTTCGTCGTTTATCTTTTGAGTCTGTAGTTCGTTATTGTTGTATGAACCTTAGAATTGGTAAAATAGCCAACAGTAACCAACCAAAACCCAAAAGAAAATATAAAAGAAAGATGGTTAACACAACTAGCCATGATGAGGAACAGAATCCCCCACAGGGATCAGGCACGGTTGTTGCAAGTTTGATGGATACATTAACTACAATCCCTTATACACAGGCCATGCCTACATCTATGGGTTCGTTGGCCACAAATAATTCAACAACCATGCGTCTATCTTCGAGTGCAGCGGGCATTCCTTCAAATGCCCAAACAGGGCCGGTTTTTACACATGTTGGGAACCAAGCCCAATTTTCAACCCCTAGGCCTCCAGAATTTGAAACATTTAGGACACTTAGGGAACCACCACCATATGGAATGCAAACTTATATCATGGTAGGACTCCATAATAGTACTACCTAATCCCCGCTACAAGGGTCTGATTCTGGGATGAATAATATGGGTCGAAATACCCAGAATCAAGGGTCTTTTACCCAAATGCCTATATTGACAACGAGCAATCAGGCAACATTCAGACAACAAATGGATGACAGTAACCATGATATGGTAGGAGTTTTGGCTAGAGAGATGAGTACCATTTTCACTCCTTTGATCCAAAACATTAACAGAACAAATCAAGAAAATACCCACACCTATCAGCAAATGTCAGCACAGATGGCGCGTATAGCAGACTTCTTTGGTGCTCCTGAAGCGCCTGTTAGACATAGGCAAAACTAGGCCCCAGTTGTTTAGGAGGAAGAACCAACCATTAACCAAGTAAGACCACCTAGATAGGAGGTTGTCGAAAGAATCATAGAACCAAGGGTAGAGCAACAAAGGATTCTAAATGATGTCCAAGAGGAATAACCTAGGAGGGTAGTGATGGTTAATAGGGATCAAAATACAGATGAAGTGGTCCATAGAGTTAGACAAGATAACATGGAAAACAACTTGACCACCATGATCGAGAGAATCATGGCACAAAATGGTCTAAATACCGAACTTAGGAGACCAAATTATTCATCCCCTCTATCTGAATATATATTACAAACAGAATTACCAAGGGGTTGAAAAGTCCCTAAGTTTACAAAAAATTTCATGAGATACTAATGAATCCACTGCGGAGCACATAGCCAGGTATTTGACTGAAACAGGGGATTTTGCAAATAGTGAGAACCTGAGAATAAAATACTTTCCAAGTTCGTTAACAAAAAATGCTTTCAGTTGGTTTACTACTCTTTCACTAGGTTCTATAAATACTTGGCAACACTTGGAAAGATTATTCCATGAACTATTTTATATGGGGAAATCTAAGATAAGTCTCAGAGAATTAGCCAGTACCAAGAGGAAATTCACTGAACCAATAGATGAGTATCTCAATAGATTTCGTTTACTGAAGTCTAGATGCTTTACAGTGGTCCTTGAATATGAACTAGTCGAAAGGGCCACAGGAGGTTTAGACTATTCCATTCGAAAGAAACTAGATACCTAATATCTAAGAGACATAGCCCAGTTAGCAGATAGGGTTCGACAAGTCAAACGTTTAAAAGCTAAAAAGATTAGGGCAAATAAAAAACTACAAGAAAGAGAGGGTTGTGTATATCAAAGCCGAAGAAGAGGAACAAGAAATTCTACATGATCCTTTTGGCTTCGAAGAGCTTGAAATAGATTTGGCAAAACTGAAACAAGCACCCCTATTCTCTTGTAAGGTTCTTGCCCCATCGAAATAGAAAAAAATGACAAATACCCTAAGAAAACATACACATTCGATATAACGAAATGTGATGAGATATTTGAATTATTAGTGAAAGATGGCCAGATGATAGTGCCCCCAAATGCTAAGATTCCTCCGTTGGAACAACGAAAGAAAAGGGGTTTCTGTAAATATCATAACTTCATAGGCCATAAAACCTCACAATGCTTTCTTTTCAGAGATCTAATTTAGAATGCCATCAAGGATGGAAGGCTAAAGTTTGGAGAGAAAGCAAAAATTCAGATGAAGATAGATACTAACCCCCTCAATATGGCTGAAACAAATTATGCTGAGCCGTTGGACATCAACATGGTGGAAGTATCTGATGCAGGTTTTAGCCAACAGGTGAAGGTGGAATAAAGCGAGGCTACTGAAGGCTTCAAGTCTGAAGACTCTTTCGATGAAATTGCTGAGGATCCTCTTCCAGAGATTGCTGAAGTTCCATAGGATCAGACTATAAAGGGCAACGTTGCTGATGACGCAGCCCCAAAAGTGGAAAATGCTAAAGCTAATGAAGGCCTTAGAGTGAAATTTGAAGAGATGAAGATTGCTCAGGACTCAAAACCTACCCGTGGAAAGATTGAGACTACTAAAAGTCAAAACCATGAGATCAACATGATAGATTTGGATCAACCTATTCCAGAAATGGAGGAAATAGAAAGAAAACTAAAATGGGAAAATGATCAAATAAGAGGAGGATATTCTAGAAGCAACGAAAGTTTGCGTGATTACTTGTTCCGCTTCCATACGCAAAATACCGATATGCTTGTGTGCCCTTGATGCAATATAACCCATGATCAAAGGGCCGCAACAGCATACGAGAGGATCTTGAAGGCGCAAAATGCGGGGAACTAGATAAGTACAAACCAAATACTGACTTCTTACCCCAGGCCAAAGGAGATTTTGTTAGGTTTCCTTGTGAGATGTCAAAAGGCTAACTCTATATGCTTGATGTGCCCCAAATGTGGCACAATATATGATAAGATGGCTACTGAGATGTTCATAAGAGTCCCCTATACCCAAGTCTGGGGAAATAGAAGCAAGGTCAAGTCCAACTTCACCTTTGATAAGAGGGGAATCCCAAGGAGACAAGACAATCCTCACCCAAAAGTCAATCGAAGGGTAACTTTCAAACTTCCTGCTGATATACCAACAGATCGATGGGTTAACTCCAATGAAGTAAGGAACAAGTGGAGGAGTTTCGATGAGGGAGGAATGACTGTGATGGCTTACAGAAAACAATTTCAAGCATGAAAGAGGGAAGCTTATATGAGAGAGAACTATAAGGGTAAGAATCCAATGTCTAGATCTCAGTGGCGAAGGCATAAGAGGATGAAGAAGGCTGAAAGGGAACTAGAAACAAGGAAGATAGGTGAATCAAGTAATAGTCAGTTGTCATCAAACAAGATGGTCATGAACAAACCCCCATTTGGAAGAAATTTATTCTCACCTAGAGGGAAAGATGTTGCCAAGAAAAGTCCAGAAAAACAAGAAAATGATGAAGATGTGATGACTAGCAATTTCAAATCAGGTGGAAATTAAACACTAAATTTAAACTGTAATGTAGTGTCGGTCTTACCCCATGAATATGACCAAATCATAGAAGTTGAAGAATCTGAGGAAACAGAGGCAGCAAAAATGTCTAGGCATAAGCCCATGTGCTATTACGTCCATAACAATGGCGTGGTGGAAGAGCAAAACGCTTTCTTTGAAAGGACAGATCAGAGCATGAAGAATCATCTAAAGCCACTCTTTATTAGAGCCAAAGTGGAAAGCATGGGAATACACAAAGTGCTAGTCAATGGAGGCGCTTCAGTCAACCTTATTCCTTAATTTATGCTAAAGAGGATAGGCATGTTCGATACAAATATCAAACCTCACAACATGGTGCTCTCAAATTATGAGGGGAAAATTGGTTACACCTTAGGCGTAGTGCAAGTGGACCTAACTGTTGGCTCAATCACTAGGCCAAAAATGTTCATGGTTATAGCTGCCAAATCCAACTACAATCTACTCTTGGGTCGTGAATGGATCCACGACAATGGTGCAGTCCCTTCATCAATGCACCAGCGTGTGTCTATTTGGAGAGAAGATGGTATCGTAGAAAACATAGAGGCTGACCAAAGCTATTTCTTGGCTGAAGTCAACCAAGTGGATAGAAGGAATTTCGACAGAAATCTGAAAAACATAGGACCATGCAGTCCAGCAAGGGGCATATTCCCCCAACAAAAATGCTTTGTACTACCTAAACTTACACCCAACCCGTGGGTTTCAACGGGACATGGAAATAATGGGAGAAGAGGATGACATCGAAGGGTTACCTAGAGTACGGCCAACATGATGGTTCAGTGAAGACAGTAATGATGTCTGAGCCATCCTTTCTCGAAAATATTTCGGCCTACGTGGCCGAAAATAAAATAAAAATGGCTTTGGAAGCCGAAGCAAAATACATGGCTATCCAAGCCAAAGAAGAATCAACACATACAGAAGGTCTTGGAATGAATTTTATTCCAAAGCCCCCTGACGAACAGGTACTTATAGGAAACAACAGCCAAAGACTCGACGCTATCTATGATGATGTACCTTTGGGATTCGAAAGGGATCCAGTGGCCCCAAGCACAAAAATACTGGCACAAGATCCCCTCGAAGAAGTTAATCTAGGAGAAGGAAATGAAAAAATACCCACTATATCAGCGCGAAGCTAGATCCAAAGGTAAAGAACAAGGAAATCCAGATGTTGAAAGAGTATAAAGATTGTTTTGCTTGGGACTATGATGAAATGCTTGGTTTAAGCAGAGATTTAGTCGAACTGAAGCTGCCTATAAAGGATGGCAAGAAGCCCTTCAAGAAGACTCCCAGAAGGTTCGCACCAGGGATACTATGAAAAATAAAGGAGGAAGTGGAAAGACTCCTTAGATGCAACTTCATCAGAGAAACCAGGTATGTAAAATGGATTGCAAATATTGTTCCTGTTATTAAAAAGAATGGATCCCTTAGGGTTTGCATAGACTTTTGTGATTTAAATGCTGCAACCCCCAAGGATGATTATCCAATGCCTATAGCAGAAATGTTAATTGATTCTGCAACAGGCTTCGAATACTTAAGTATGTTTGACGGATATTCAGGATATAACCAAATTCTCATTGCCAATGAAGATGTGCCCAAAACAGCCTTTCGATGCCCTAGGGCATTAGGCACCTATGAATAGATAGTGATGCCTTTTGGACTAAGAAACGCTGGGGCAACTTACCAAAGGGAAATGAATTCCATCTTTCATGATTTCATAGAGACCTTTATGCAGGTTTATATTAATGACATTGTCATCAAATATGTGTCCCATGAATTCCATTTGGATCATCTTCGAAAGAATGAGGAAACATGGTTTGAAGATGAATCCCCTCAAACGTGCTTTCTTTGTGCAGGCAGGTGATTTTTGGGATTTGTAGTCCACAAGAAATGGATAGAGATAAACCAGAATAAAACAAAGTCAATTATGGAAGAAAAAACGCCATCATCGAAAAAGGAGTTGCAATCACTTCTAGGAAAAATAAATTTCTTAAGAAGATTTATTTCTAATCTGAGTGGTCGAACTCAAGCCTTCTCCCCAATCTTACGCCTCAAACAACACAACTTTGAATGGGAAGAAGAACATCAATGGGAATTTGATAATATCAATCAATATTTGATGCATCCTCCTATCCTTACACCTCCTTGTGGAAATAAGCCCATGAGGCTATATATATCAGCCTCAGAATTTACTATAGGAAGCATGTTAGCCCAAGAAGATGATAATGGTGTCGAAAGAGCCATTTATTACTTAAGTAGGGTGCTAAATGACGCTGAGACTAGATACAATGCAATAGAAAAATTGTGCCTTTATTTGTATTTCTCTTGTACCAAATTGAAATATTATATAAAACTTGTTGATGTTTATGTTTCATCACATTTTGATGTTATTAAACACATGCTATCAAAGCCAATCCTGCACAGTCGAATTGGCAAATGGGCTTTAGCCCTCACTGAGTATTCCTTATCCTTCTTGCCTTTAATAGTAATGAAGGGTCAAGTGGTCTCAGAATTTATTATGGACCATGCAGTGGTCGAAAACCCTCAACACTTTGTTGAGTTGAAACCTTGGAAACTATTTTTCGATGGTTCTACTCATAAAGAAGGTAGTGGAGTTGGAATCTTGATCATTTCTCTTGAAGGAATTCCAACAAGACTCAAGTATAAGATCGAAGGCCCTCTTTGTTCTAACAATAAGGTAGAATACGAAGCGTCAATTGCTGGACTCGAAGCCTTGTTGGAATTGGGGGCAACAAGAGTCAAAATCAAAGGAGACTCTGAATTAGTGATTAACCAAATAACAAGGAAATACAAATGTATAAAATAAAGTTTGATCATATACTTTGTTATTACCAATAGATTTCTCAAAAGTTTCGAGTACGTGGGTATTAAACATATTCCCAGGGTTAAAAATCAGGAAGCAAATGATTTTGCACATATAGCTTCAAGATATAAAGTATCAACAGAGAGTTTAGAAGATCTTATCGAAGTAAGAGGGAAAAAAATGGTTGCCAAGTTATCCCCATCTGATTTGGAGAATTCAAAATTAAGATACGCTAACAAAGAAGAATTCGAAGTATTAGCTATTAACGCTCTAGCAGATACAGATTGGCGTAGCCCAATCATAAATTATCTCAAAGATCCTTCGATAGATGCAGAAAGGAAGATCAAGTATAGAGTGTTATTTTATATCCTGATGGGAAACAAATTGTATAAGAAAACCCCAGAAGGTGTCTTGCTTAAATGTTTGGGAGAAAGTGAAACATACTTAGCTTTGTCTGGTGTGCACAGTGGGGCATGAGGAGCACATCAAGTTGGCCATAAAATGAAATGGTTTCTATTTCGATACATAATGTATTGGCCCATAATGCTCAAAGATTGCATAGAGTTTTCCAAGGGATGTCAGGAATGTCAAATACATGCAGGTATTCAACATGCCCCTGCAAGGGAACTTCACTCAATTATCAAACTGTGGACTTTTAGGGGTTTGGTGTTAGACCTAATTGGGGAAATTCATCATGCTTCATCCAAAGGTCAATGATACATCTTGGTAGGAATATACTATTTTACAAAATGGGTCGAAGCAATACCTTTGGTAAATGTATATCAAGAGGTTATTGTCGAATTCATTCAAAGGCATATAATTTATAGGTTTGGAATCCCAAAGAGTATTATAACAAACCAAGGATCAGTGTTCACTGGTCGAAAAATGCAAGAGTTTGCTAAGGAAATGGGTTTCAAATTATTTACCTCAACATCATACTATGCTCAAGCAAATGGTCAAGTAGAGGCATCCAACAAGGTGATAATTGGTCTAATAAAGAAACACGTGGGTAGAAAGCCAAAATATTGGCATAAAACTTTAGACTAAGCTCTACGGGCTTGTCGATCCTAAGGAAGCAACTAACACTACACCATATCAACTCACGTTTGGACATGATGCAATTTTGCCAGTCAAAATTCACTTGCAGTCAGTAAGAATTCAAAGACAAGGAGAAATTCCTCTTGAGCATTATTGGGAAATGATGATGAATGAATTAGTGGATCTGGATGAAGAAAGGATGTATGCCTTGGAAACTTTGAGAGGACAAAAAGAAAGAATAACTAGAGCATATAACAAAAGAGTTAAAGGTAAAACATTCATAACCAATGATTTAGTATGGAAAGTAATTTTGCCTATGGATCGAAAGAATAAGTCATTAGGTAAATGGTCTCCACATTGGGAAGGACCTTTTCGAATCTTACAAGCATTCTCAAATAACGCTTACGAGATTGAAGAGATAGTAGAGGATCGAAGGAGCCTAAAAGTAAATGGTAAATACTTAAAGAAATATAGGCCATGTCTTCAAGAAGTTAGATTTTTAACAGAATAATGTGAAGTGCTTTATCTTGAGCCAAATAGTATTAATAAAAACAAGGTTGCCAAAATAGCTGTTGTTAGGGGTTATAAACTGTAAACAAAGCATAACAGAAAATGAGTTTAATATCACATGATAAATCAAAATGGTAGTTGGCTCTTTAGCCTATCATATTTGATTTTGGCCAGATTCAGCTTATAGTCAACAACAAATTTGAGACTCTCGAGAGCGGTAATTTTGTTCGTCATGGAAGTGGCTTTCTCGACATGATCCACACTCTTTGCCACAAACTCTTTGATTCTAGCCCTGTCCAGCCCTTTGATGGAAGCTTTATTGGTTTTGGCCTCAGCAATTTTTTGTTTCAATTCCTCAATTTGAGCCTCCTAAAGAGAAATTGATTTGGTATGTGCATCATATTCTGATTTCACTGCCTGATACGAAGCCTCCAACTACTTAGCTTCCTGCAAAGTCTTGAGAGCATTATCAAATTCATCTTCTTGAGTTTGCTGCTTCATTTGGATATTTGAGATGATATCTCTTTCCCTGCTATACTCAACACTAATTTGGTCAATCAGATGGTAAGTATCAATTAGAGTCTCACATATATTCGAAAGGCAGGCGGTGATGTTGATTTAGCCTATCATTTTCTTCATTTGATATCAAGCAGTGGTGTCTTTCTTCAACACGTCAAACAAATCAACTTCAAAAACAATTTCTTTCACCCGCTGAAGGAGTTCATCATAAGAGGCCTCATTGGTACCTCCATTGGAATGGGTGGAAATATCAGATTGACCTTTTTCAGAAGAAGATCCTCTCTTTGCCATTATCATCCTCACGTATCCCAAAGGATCATTCTTCTTTAAAGTTTCTTTCTCTTCTTCGGTGAGAGGCACTCGAGGTTGAGTTGAAGTAGTTTGAATGTGTGGATGAGTAGAAGTTTGTACTTCAATGACAGTAGGAATTATCTCCCGATTGCTTCTATTTTCTTGATCTTTGGTCTGCTCCACTTCACCTCCGCATTCGTTGGAAAAATGATGGGTAACATCTTCTGAAAAATGTTCCTCGTCATCAAGAAAGTCTTCATAGAATTTGGCCCTTTTGGAGAAGAATCGCTAGGGCTATCTTTGATTGGAACTTGTTTCCTCTTGCCAGCCCTTTGAGATTCCTTTAAGACATTGTCATCAAGAGAGGAAAATACTTCTTCACATTGAATGTCACCAGTTTCGAGGTGGGGAGCAGTAGTGGAAGAACCTTTGTTGAGTGCCACCCCACTAGGTTTGTGTTAAGGCGGAGCATGACCAATTTGAGTTGGGATTTCAAAATGTGCAAGACAATCCAGGGCAGTTGTTTGCTTATTCTGCAGATAAATATAGTTAGTTCGAATAATAAAATATTCGAAAGGAAAGCTTGTGGATCTCAATCTTACCTTTGGATCGTCATCATTTGAAGCATTGCTTCCAATATGCTTCAGAGCAACTTGAGTGATAGGCTGAGTTTGATTTTCTTTTTGGGTTAAGGGCAAGGTTGTTGCTTCAGGATCTTATTGATTGGATTGTTTGGGACTGTCAATAGATTTTTTCGTCTTTTTCTTTTTCTTCTTGGCTTTGAAAGGAGTAGGAGGAATATCTTCAGCATTGTCCTCTTCGTCTTCAATAATCACCATATCTTTGTCATTAGCCTTCCTTTTTCCTGGAGATTTTGGTGGAAGACCACTAACATGAAAAATGTCATAGTTAGGCATTGTGCAAGGGAGTTCGAGGAAATTTCGTTTCTAAAAATCATACCTTAATTTTCTTCGATTGTGGCTTGTTTGAGGGTTTGTCTTGTGCGGAAGAAGGCTCTTTGGTGGTTGTAGTAGCAGTTTGATCATAAGTCGAACCTGCCTTTGATCCAGGTCTTTCTTTCTTGACTGCTTTCCTCTCGACAGCTAACAATAGACATGTATTTGAAAGTTGGTTAAATGAATAATACTGAGTAAATGTGAAAGGACAATCGAAAGGATCAAGGAATCCTTTGGTTCCACACCTTCATATGTATCAGATACAATATAGACCGCTGATAAGTCATAATGAAGGAAACCTTTGAAACTGTCCAGAGTATGCTTAGTCGAAACCACTCTCTTAGCAGGTGTTTGAGCATCATTTTTTAGTGTGTTAAAAATATTTCCACAAGTAAACCAATTTGGGTAAGGCGGAAAAATTGCTAAACCAAAATCAATATTTGGTATCTTTGGAAATTTCGGTGGTTTTAATTGAAAAGTTAGTTCATATCTATGTTCAGGCTTTATAGAAGATAGAATTTTTAAGCTTGGAAGTTTTTTAGTAAATTTCTCTTGCAAAGTTTTTTCTGCGTCAAAAACAATTCGACTAATATTAGTTGGATCATAGACAATTTCAAAATATCTTTGGAACACCTGGATTTCCTTGATGTGTGTAAACTTACCTTTTTGAATTTTTTCCTGCACAAACAAAAAAGCTTTCGTTAGACGTTTGTTTATTTGAGTAGTGTTGAACATGTTCTTGGAATAAAATTCAGTCCACCAAGAGAAAAAACTTTTAGTCATGTTGAAGGCTGGTTGAAACGAAGTGAGTTTGAATTCAGCAAAATTGGCATGATAGTTTTGGTATTATTCAATATCTTGAATGATATAGTCCACTCCTGCTGCAAAAATCTCTTTCTTCCGATTAAAAATAGGTTCAGGTACGAGTTGGCATAACCCAAATTAGCGAGATACGAAATTGGGTTTGTAATACGGTGGGAGAACTGACTTGGGTGTTTTGCATTTTATCGCAACTGTTGCGGATAGCAAGAGTCGCTACTGACTTTTCTTTTATCCAATAAAGGAAAGGGTGAAAAGAACAGAAAAGACCTTTCGAGAATTTTCTTGAGTTCGGGGGGTAAGTTATGAAAAGGGAAGGTGTTAGCACCCTTTTCATCTGTAGTTATCTACAGTCTCTTAGTTGCTTGATCACTTTGAAAATGCTTTATTTGAAATGTGTTTGTGATTGGTGTGAGTTTGAAAATATTTTGAAAATGCCTTTGTTTCGGTAAACTTTATAATGATTCTCGTCTCTATAAGAATGTATACAAAGTGTTGGTTTTAAAAATAGTTCAAAGAGATCTTTTTTTTTTTGAAGATGTTTTGGAAGTGTGAGTGCAGAGATGGTTTGAGTTTATGAGAAAGCAACTACGAGCGTCCTACTTACTCAAAAGATATTTGTTCTTTTCCATCTCCTCTAGATATTGCTACCTTACCATTGATTGATAGGAAGCCCTATCTTTGGATGTGAAGGGACGGGTGTGGGTCAATCATATAGTCATAGAAGGTAACTTATGAGACGCTTTAGCAATTTTCGTAGTGACTAAGATTGTTTCCCCGAAGGCAACATTGAAGGGTCATCGAGGGACTATGATCTTTTTACTGAGGGTCTTTTCTAAAACACCCCATATTCGAGGGACATGACTAATTATTCATAGGAAAATAGCGGGATTACTTTAAAGGTGCACGTATGTGAAGTGTGTTTGCTTGCATGCATTTATTTGTCTTTGAGATTAAGGTTTTCTAATGGTTGATTTTATCTTACCATATACACCCTAATCACTAACAATTATATTAAAGCGGTAAATTACGAAAATTAAAATCCTACGCTATTACATCATTAGGGGGATGGGGGTACAATTTATAAATGGGGATGAAATAAGCTTAATTATTACAACCATATTGAATAGCAATGAAGAAAATACGAAAATAGTGTAAAAAGAAAAGGAAAAAAAATATTTTTTTAACCATCATGTGTCGACACATGCATCTACGCATTGACACATAACTTTTCTTTGCCCCTGTAAAACCAAATCAACTCAGTATGAGTCAATGCATAATGGTATGTGTCGACTCATTCCTTGTATGTGTCGACACATTCGTGTTTTGTGCTGACTCATGCACCTTTTGCCTTTCTATTTTGGGTCTGGATAGCAGTATGTGTCGACACATAAGGCTTTGTGTCGACTCATACCCTGTTTTGTCACTAAAATGAGTCGACTCATGTGAATATGTGTTGACTCATGCTACCGTTTTTTGCCTTAAACATCGTTCTATTGTCTGTACAAGTCAGTTCTCAACATATAATTGATAAAAATGAACAATAAGCATGTGATTAGCTATAAGGACAAAGATTACTACATTTTATCTTCAAAAATGAATCATTAGTTATGTATGAAAAATACAAAGTCAAGAATACTTACCTTGAGACTGCATTTTGTGTTTTGAGTCTGAATACTTTTCAAGATGTTGTGAGGGCCTCAGTGAATCTCCAGGAAGTTGTTCCAAGCTGTTTAATCACACCAACCCAATCAAGTTATACAATATTGTTTTTTCGTGTTTGGAAGGTGAAGATAATGGCGCTACAGAAACTATTCTTATGTTTGAATAATCTCTATATGATGTAAAGTGTTTGGCTGGTTGGTTTAGGGGAAGGCTTGCAAAGGTTTGACAGTAGGTTAAGGGTTTTTTTTCTCCTGTTTTGTGAATGAAAATAGAGTTGAGGGTGAGAAGAGGTTTTTTGTGAATGAAGATAGAATTGAGGGTGAGCAGAGGTTTTTTTGTGAATGGAGATAGAGTTGAGGGTGTGCAAAGGTTTTTTTGTGAATGAAGATAGAGTTGGAGATGAGTAGAAGTTACTAGAAAAGTTCTGTTAGGTTTTTCAAAACTCTCTATTCTCTCTCTCTAAAAGCCAGCCCTTTGTGTGTTGTGAAAATAGTTTATTTATAGATGGAGTTTGGCTGAGATTTGGGGGGGGGGGACAAATAAGTTTTTGAACTGTTTGGGCATGATGTTCCATTGTATTTTAGATGTAGCTCTTATGTTCTAATTTGGTGCAAATATGGGACTGATATAGTGTAGGTTTGGACGGAGTTGGAGGCAGCATAACAAGATTGTTTTGTAGCAGTTTTGGAGTGGAGTGACAACTTGGTGCAGGGCTGTTTTGTAGCAGGACAACCAACTATTTTTTTAACATAGTTTTGGGCCTGCAGCAGCAAGCTTGGACTTGGCAGTATATCATATTTGGGGCTTTTCTTGATAGCCTCATTTGTAGCATGATACAAGTCTGGTTTTGTAGACAACATAATGACAAGGATTTGGAGATTGATTAAAAGGAAAAATTCAAACAAGACAAAGCTTTAGGATTTGTAATTTGAAAAAAATGCAACCTTGTACTAACTTGAATCATTTGTAACATCTTGAATTATTCTAAATTATAATGAAAAGATGTCATGAAGCAATGAAATTAACAAGTATACAAACATTTAGAGAAATTTCCAAGTCTTGTAAAGTTTGTCTTTCCAAAATGACCTTTAACTTTCTTGATTTTTGATGATCAAATTCCATATTTTAAATGTCTTGGTGAAATGTGATTTTTGAAACTCAAATTTGATCAAAAAGTCAAAGTTTGACTTTTCAGTGTACAATTGACTTTTTCGTCGGTTGACCAAATTTCATCTATCAACCCACTGATCTCGGGAGATGAATTGAAATATGCGATTAGGTCAAAATAATGTATTTAGATATTTGAAATCCATGTTTCAAAGCAATAATTCATGTACTAGGTCAAAAATCAAAGATTGGTCATTCTCAATCAAAACCCTAATTTAGAGTCCCAGTGTTTCAGAGATGATTTTATCTAATCAATTCCTTAAGAATACTAGAGAAGTAGAGATCATTTGTGAGGAATTTCTTGAAAAAGGAGAGGGAAAATTTTGGGGTACAACATCTGCCCCTTTTCAATCTTCTTAAACCTGAAGAGTTAGATTGGCGGGTCCATCATTCGTGACTTGAAGGTGAAAGATGATTGACCACTAGAGTGCCCAGAAATTTGCACTCAATGATGTGTTGATTGTATCAGGAATGGGCTTGAAGATTCCATTTTGAGAAGGTATGAAGAGTTGTCGGAGGTGGGCGTACAGATGCCATCCAGAGTGACAGAAAAGGTCTGTTGTTTGGAGACTTCACAGGGGACATAGTCTTAACCAAGAGAGGTCTATTGATCACCTGTCATTAACTGGTGGAAATGTATTCTAACCAGAAGAGGTCTTTGTATCATTGATTGACTTTTCCTGCAAGGAAAAAGGGTTAGTTGTATGCAGATGTATGCATGTCGCAATGATGTTCTCAAAATAAATGAGATTGTATCGTATGCATTTGTCATGTATGTAATATGATGTATGGATGTGAAATCTTCGAAAAATGTTGGGGAGTTTCGGGAAATTAAATCCCGGATTGCTGTTGAAGAGTACATGTATCTTCATACTTTGTTTAGGATGTTTCCGTCGGGGATTTCTGTTTTGTTGAGGAGGACTCCGCTGGGAATATTGACTTTGGCTTGAGAAAACTCTTTAGAGAGTGTTGATTTCAGCTTGAGGGAAAGAATTCAGGAGTTTTAGTCGTCCTTTGCTCTACCGGGGAGCTATCTCTTGATTGGAGAGGAAGAAAGTTTAGCTGTTATCTGGTCGGATTCCAGGCTTCACAACAATTTTCTAGGGATAAAGAAGTTAACTGTTATCTGGTCGGATTCTAGGCTTTATAGCAACTCACTGGGGATAGTGGCAAACTCTACTGGGGAAGAGGATTTTTTTTAGTGATTTGAAGAATTTAAACTATTATCTGGTCGGGTCCAGGTTTTGTAGTAACTCGAACTGTTATCTGGTCAGGTCCGAGTTTCAGCAATTTGATCTTGAGGTTAACTGGTATCTGGTCGGGTTCAGGTTTCAGCAACTCGAACTGTTATCTGGTCGGGTATAAGTTTCAGCAATTGAAGAAGTTAAATTATTATATGGTCGGGTCTAGGCTTTATTAACTTAAAATTAAGATTTACTGTTATCTGGTCGAGTTCGAGCTTTATAGTAAATTGAATCAACTATTATCTGGTCGGGTCCAGGTTTCACAGTAATTTGTTTGGAATGATGAAGTAGAACTGTTATCTAGTCAAATTCTAGGATTCGTAACAACTTACTGAGATTAACTGTTATCTGGTCGGATTCCAGGCTTCACAGTAACTGATGAAGTAAATGAAGTCAATTGCTATCTGGTCGAATTCCAGGATTCACAACCACTTGCTGAAGTTGACTGTTATCTGGTTGGATTCCAGGCTTTACAATAACTTACTTGAAATTAACTGTTATCTGGTCGGATTCCAGGCTTCACAGTAATGAGAAGGATGAAGTTGAACTGTTATCTGGTCGGGTCCAGGCTTCTAGTAACTTGCTTGAAATTAACTATTATCTGGTCGGATTCCAGGCTTCACAATAATGGGAAGGATGAAGTTGAACTGTTATCTGGTCGGGTCCAGGATTCGAGTAACTTGCTTGAAATTAACTGTTATTTGGTCAGATTCTGGGCTTCACAGTAATGGGAAGGATGAAGTTAAACTATTATCTGGTCGGGTCCAGGCTTCGCAATAACTTGCTTTGAAGGAATGGAGTCAACTATTATCTGGTCGGGTTCCAGGATTCACAGTCACTTTCAGAGATAATAACGACTCTGTTGGGGATTGTAATGACTCTGTTGGGGGTTAAGGGGTTTCATCCGTTGATTTGTAATAATCTGAGAAGCAAACTTAAGCTGGAGGATTTGTAGTTCGTTGGGGAAATAAACCATGTTGAAGAGAAAATTTGACGACCTGCTGGAGAGGTGTTTCCTTTAGGGAGAAATCCATAAGGCCCATTTTTTAGACCAACTCAGCTAGGGAGAGGGTTCTTCGGAGATTGAAACTCTGGCTGGGGATTGCACGGATCCAAGTTTGTGGGGATAATTATTAAAGTAACTCTGTGGGGATATCCCAAGTTTTTAAGCAAATACTTATTACTATTTTTATGCACACTTTTGTTAATAGTTAATCATGTTCATAGGTGTTGTACCCAAAAATTTTCCCTCTCGTTTTACTCAAAACATACTCATTGAATTCCTCAACTTGCCCAAAGAGGCCCAAGGATCGATCGAACAAATGCTCTCCTAAGACAATGAACCTCAAACTAGAGCTTCCATTTGCATCAATATGGGTGAACTCTAAAGGTCTCAAATATTATCCATGGTCTTAATATGTTCTCAAGATCATCCATGTCAAGTTTCATGCCCTGCACAAGAAGTTTGCTCAGTCAACTGCTCAAATGCCTGAAAATCGACTGTACTAGGTCAAAAGTCAAATGTGGTCCACATGCAGTCAAACTTAAATATTTTTGGTCAACATTAACATTTTGAAGTGATATCCATCATTTGATCAAAGGTTGATCATGATTCCTCAAGAAAGGCTCCTAAATCATCAAAACTCAAAAGTTGATAAATTAGGGTTTCTCAGGAAAAGTCAACCAAACTTTGACCAAGCATAACTTTCTCATACTTTATCAGAAATTTCTCATCCAAGGCTCATTTTGAAGAGAATCCAATTCCCTACAACTCATCTTCATCCCTCAAGTTCAGGGAATTCACTCATGAAAAGATATAAAGTCAGACATTATAGGTCCTTTTCAAAAGTGAATAAAAACACCTTTTGGGTCAAAGCTTCTTGCATAAACATGGAAGATCTAATTAAGATGAAACCAAAGAGGTTGCTTAGGGAACATCTTAAGCTTTCTAAAAATTACAAGAACATCCTCCTAGGGTCAAAATGGAGAGAGATATGCATTGTCAAAGATGGTCGTTTTTGGAAATTTGCCCAAAGTTAACAATACCCAAAATTGCATTTTTGACAAATGGGCCCAACTTTTTGTGCTTATATCTCACTTCCAACATGTCCCACGACCTTTGAGTTCATTATTCATTATTTTATTATTTATATAATTTATTTTTGATATTTTATTCAATAGAATGCAAAATTAAATAAAAGGAATAAAAAGAATAATGTAAGATTTGATTTCAAATCTTTTTCTCATCAAAATAAAAAGCAAGATATGCTGGCATGGCAAGGAAGATTCGTGCAAAGAGCAAGAATAGATTGGATCCAAAAATAGACAAAAAATAAAATATTTGAAAGAAGAATATTTCATCATCAAAGCATGATATTTCTTTCATTTATATTGACCTAATTTGCTACCATACATAAGCACAATGATCCCAGACCTAAAGCACACGAGAGGCTGCCTCAAAAAAGCAAGAACAAATTTGAAAAAATATTAAAAAGTGGTGCAAACAGAAACACACGTTTCAACCACTCTCAAGCAGAAGTAAGCATTCTATCTTCCTCCTGAGACTCCCAGGAAGACGAACCAACCTTCACCCACGCCTGAAACGCCCTGAAGTGGGCAAACTGAATCTCAATTTTCTTGGTAAGACTTGGATTTCAAACTCTCATAATACGCCATATCAATTCTGTTTAAGGTTATATTTGTGTTGCTAATGATCTTTTCCAGCTTTTTGACATATTACATGGGGCAATAGGGCCTGGTTTTACACTTTGCCATGTTTGACTGTCATTAGGGTTTCAAATGAAAACTCAATGATGCGCGAGGAATTAGCATGTTTAGAGGCCAGATTCAAACTTAGGGGATCTTTTTAAGATAAATAGCATTGTTTGTTTTTCCATTTATTTGAATTTTCAGGCGACCTCACCGGAGAAGACGGTGGAAACCATCGTCTCTGGTGGTTAGACTGGCCAATCGTCAGTCAACAGGATGGCGTGGAAAAAAGGCAGCATCTCATTAGTTCCCTTCAAACAAGTCTTTATCTCTCTTTGTCTGATTGGCCAATTTGAATAACAGGGGACCCACTTGCTGGCGCACGTTTGACAACTCAGCAGTTATCTTTGTTTCCCATTATATTTAATTATTTCTATTATATGTATGATTGATTAACCAGCGCAGATGGCAAGGGAAGAAGGCATGTGTGAGGGAGGACCTGGGTTCGATCCCAAGTCCAGGCCTTTTGCATTTTCTGAAATTTCAATCCCAGATCCAGTGCACTTCATTTTCCGAAGACCCCCACGTGCCCTCTAATCTCATCCCTTAGATTAATCTTCATCACAGATCCAACGTTCAACATATGCTGGTCCATCATGAACCCTTAGAAGCCAGTTCTAACGGATCAGGCGCTAGACCCTGGGCCACCAGCTTTGGGCCCAACACAGAATTAGTAAGACACCCCCCAAGTTGCTCATCATATCAGGCCCATTCTCACCTTTTTTTTATTTCCTTAATATTATTTATTATTTATTTATTGTTTGATTGTATTACAAAAATCATTTTTTTATTTAATCATAAAATAAAAAAATTACAAAAATATTAGGTTTAGTTAATTATTTTCATAAAATATTTATTTGCATTTAATTAATTAGTTTAATTAGGTTCATTTAAACATTTTTTGTAATTAAAATTTAATAGAAATTAGGATTAATTTGCAAATTGCGACTATTTTTCAATACAAACAAACACATTTTTAATTAATTAGATTTCTTAGGTCCTAATTTGTTCCCGTTTTAACTTTCGCGCGCATCTTTACTTTCTTTATTCTTATTAATTATTGTAACTATTCCCAAGTTGTAATAGTTAATTAGGTTTACTATTTCGCATTTATCACTTTTCCCCGGTTTTTGATTATGTAATCCCCTCCCCAAAGCCTTGTAATAGTTAGGGTTTTTATTTCTCGCTTTTAATTTCCGCAACTATTAAACTGTTAGATGTACGGACATTAGGATTGCAGGCAAAAGATAAATCAAATTAAAATGGTAGACAACTCTAATTGTGCAAAGATAATTAACTAAAAAAGGCACACTTGCACATGTTCACTCCTAGGGGTTGTCCCTGCTTGGTTGCCACGGAAATAACGGCCGTGTCCCTCGAATGTAGGGATACCTTAGCAATGACCCGTAATTCAAAATCGTCATAAAGATCATAGTCCCCACTTGTCCCTCGAGTTGCCTACGAATTGATCTTATGACGATAGTCCCTTCGAAACGCTAAGGTATCCTTACTTGTTGCCTTCAGAGACCATTTCTTCCCTTCGAACGACCCTTTAAAATTCCAAGGACGGGGCTACTTACTCCTTAATAGTAGGATAGAGCTGTCTAAAGGAAACGAAAATGAATAGACTTTTTTCGAGTAGGTAGAAAACTCTCAAGTACTTGCTCAAAACAAAAACTTTTCACACAAACACTTTTCAAAAAAATAGTTTTCAAAACAACTTCGTCACACTCTTGAGGACCGATACAAGAGTTATCACGAAGTAAACAAAACTTTTCAAAACAAGCACACACAAGCAATTTAAAAATGAGCAAGTACCTAAGAGCCCGTGGAAAACCATAGATAGAAAGGGTGCTAACACCTTCCCTTTCTATAATCTACCCCCCCCCCCCCCCCCATACTCAGAAACTCTCGAAAAAGGTTTTTTCTGTTCTTTTTCCTTTTCCTTTGTTGGATGAAATAAAAGTCGGTGGCGACTCTTGCTTACTGCAACATTTGCAAACAAAAAATGCAAACCAGTATAATAGTCGGTTCTGCCACCACATCACAATATGCATATGTTCATTCAATTTTTAGCCATTGGACGCTTTTACAATTAAAATAGAAAAAAAAGTTTGCACTTCAAAGTATACTTGTATTGATGTTTTCCTATAAACATACATTTTTGTACAAGGAGACAGAGATCCTAGTAAGAGGAAATCATCCAAAGAAATGAAAAGAGTACAAAGTGAAAGCAAAAACAATAGCCATGTGGAAGTGATCTCATTGTGTTCCAACTCTGCTATTGCCCCTATGTCTTCGAACATCATCCCCTGTCGTTGAAAGAAGTTGATTGCATTGATCTTGTACCATTGAACTTGGACCTTGGTAATAAAACTGGCTCATAGTCATACGCTTTAATCCTTAACTTTTTCCTGGACCACCCTCTCGGGTTTTCAGCCCACCAGGATACCCATTTTTGCCCAAGCCGCCCTTTCAGGTTTTCGATTTGCCGGGTGTATAATATTTTTGCATATATCCCTAATTTTTGCCCGAAACCTTTTGGTTCGCTGGGATGCCCTTATTTTTTCCTAGGTATGTCAACCTAGCAGGTCGTTTTATGTGTAGTATTTTTTAACTATGCAGGAAGTCTTCGTCGTCCATAGTAGTTAGCATCATGGCACCACCAGAGAAAACTTTCTTGATAACAAATGGTCCTTCATATGTGGGAATCCATTTTCCCATGGGATCGCTTTGTGGAAGAATGTTGCGCTTTATTACTATCTCGCCAGTCTGATACTTATGAGGCTTGATCTTCTTGTTGAAAGCCTTGATCATACGCTTTTGATACATTTGACCATGACAAACAGCAGCCAACCTCTTTGCATCAATTAAATTCAACTGATCCAATGAATCCATTCATCTTCGCCTAGATCTGCTTCTTTCATAATCCTTAGGGAAGGAATCTGAACTTCGACAGGCAAGACAAATTCCATGCCATAGACCAAAGAAAAAGGAGTTGCCCCAGTTGACGTTCGAGCTGAAGTACGGTAGCTATGAAAAGCAAATGGTAACATCTCATGCAAGTCTTTTTAGGTTACCACCATCTTTTGCACAATCTTCTTGATGTTTTTATTGGCAGCTTCCACTGTGCCATTCATCTTAGGTCAGTACGGAGAAGAATTGTGATGTTTTATTTTTAACTGCGTGCAGAGTTCTGTAATCATAGCATTGTTGAGATTGGTTTCATTGTCAGTGATGATCCTTTTTGGGGTACCGTAACGATAGATGAGGTTATGCTTAATATATCGGGCTACAACATTCTTTGTGACTGAGGCATATGAGGTAGCCTCGACCCATTTAGTGAAGTAATCAATAGCAACACGGATGAAACGGTGTCTGTTAGAAGCAGTGGGTTTGATCTCTCCTATCATGTCAATGCCCCACATTACAAACGGCCACAGAGCAGTCACGACGTTCAAAGGGATTGGAGGTACATGGACCTTTTCGACATAGATCTGACACTTATGACAAGTCCTTGAGTGATGGTGACAATCAGTTTCCATTGTCGACCAATAGTTACCAACCCTTAAAATCTTCTTGGCTATAGTGTGTCCACTAGAGTGAGTTCCAAAGATTCCCTCATGCATGTCTTCCATGATTTTATCTGCTTCCTTCTTGTCCATACAACGGAGCAGAGTAGAATCATGGTTGCGCTTGTATAGGATTCCATTGCTTCAGAAAAATTTGGCTAAATATATATGCAAAAATTTCTTATCATTGATGAAAGCTCCTTCTGTATACTCTTGTGCCTCAAGATGTCTCTTCACCTCATAGTACAAAGGTTTCTCTTCGTCTGTGTCAAGCTCGCAATAGTGTGTTGGTTCGTCAAATCTTTCAATTGTGATTCTAGGAGCCTCGTTGTCCCAATTGACCTTGAACATGGATGACATTGTCGCCAAGACATCTGCTAACTGGTTTTCTTCTCTAGGTAAGTGCTCGAAGGTGACCTCCTCGAAGTATGGGATCAGGGTTAACACAAACTCTTTGTAGGGAATCAGGTTAGGGTGCTTAGTATCTCACTCTCCCTTGACTTGACTAATTACTAGAGCAGAATCTCCGTATACGTCCAAGAACTTGATCCTCAGGTCAATGGAAGCTTTAGACCCAAAATGCATGCCTCGTACTCAGCCATGTTATTTGTACAGTCAAATCATAATCTAGCGGTGAAAGGTGTATGGAAACCTACGGGAGAAATAATCATAGCACCAATTCTGTTACCCAAAGCATTGAAAGCTCCATCAAAAACCATAGTCCATCCGGATCCTTGTTCAGGCCCGTCATACGGTCCAAGCTTTTCGCAGTCAGTTACTAGCATGATATTCTCATCTAGGAATTCAAAGTTCATAGATTGGTAGTCGTCAATAGCTTGATGCGCAAAATGATCTGCCACTACACTTTCTTTGATTGCTTTTTGTGTAGTGTACTGGATATTATATTCAATCAAAATCATTTTCCATCTAGCTATTCGTCCGGAGAGAGCTGGCTTGTCGAAGATATACTTGATAGGGTCCATCTTAGAAATCAATAGAGTGGTGTGAGTCAACATATACTGTCTTAGCCAGTGAGAAACCCATGCCAGAGCGGAACAAGTTTTCTCGAGCAGTGAATATCTTGTTTCACAGTCGATAAAATTTTTTCTCAACACACACCCCATTGAATTCTCTAATACAGTTTTCGGCCAGACTCGTCATGTTGGCCCAACACACACCCCATTGAATTCTCTAATACAGTCAAGTACATAATCAGAGGTCTTCATTCAATTGGAGGCATCAGGATTGGAGGTTCTTGTAAGTACTCCTTAATTTTGTCAAAAACTACTTGGCAGTCGTCATTCCATCTGATTACTTGATCCTTCTTCAGCAGCTTGAAGAGTGGCTCACAAGTGGCAGTTAAGTGAGATATGAATCAGGCTATGTAGTTAAGTCGAACTAAGAAACCTCTGACCTCCTTCTCAGTACGGGGAGCTGGCATTTCTTGGATACCTTTGACCTTCGCAGGATCGACTTCAATACCTTTTCCACTGACGACAAACCCTAGGATTTTTCCAGACCTTACCCTAAAAGTACATTTGTTGGGGTTCAGCCTCAACTTATATTCTTTCAGCCTTTCAAATAGCTTGTGTAAGTGATCAACGTGTTCTTCTTCAGTTTGCGACCTTGTAATCATATCATCCACATGGACCCTTATTTCACAATGGATCATATCATGAAATAAGGCTACCGTAGCTCGTTGATATGTTGCCCCTGCATTCTTTAAACCAAACAACATGACCTTGTAACAAAAGGTTCCCCATTGTGTGACAAAGGTGGTCTTCTCCATATCCTCGGGAGCCATCTTGATTTGATTATAGCCGGAGAAACCATCCACGAAGGAGAAAACTTTGTGTTGAGCTGTGTTGTCAACCAGGACGTCAATATGCGATAGTGGGAAATCATCTTTGGGGCTTTCCCTATTCAAATCTCTATAGTCTATATACATACGAACCTTCCCATCTTTCTTCGGCACGGGGACCACGTTCGTAACCCATTGAGGATATGATGTCACAACCAGGAAACCTGCATTGAATTGCTTCATTACCTCAACTTTTATCTTTTTAGACATGTCTGGCCGCATACGACACACTTTTTGATTGACTGGAGAACAATCTTCCTTTGTTGGTAGACAATGGACCACTATATCAGTATCCAAACCCGACATGTCTTTATATGACCAAGCAAACACTTCAACATAGTCATGTAGCATTTGTACCAATATGCCTTTGACACTGTCTTCCAAGTTAGCGTCGATCTTGACCTCTTTCTTGTCTTCTTCAGTACCTAGGTTGATAACTTCAACTAGTTCTTGAGGTTGAGTGGCTTTCTCCTCTCGAATCAGAAGTCTGGCTAGTTCCCCAGGTATTTCACAATCTTCTTCGCCTTCGTCTTCGGCTTGGTTGATTAGATGTTCAAAGTCATAGCTAGCAATAGCCGAGTCATTGGCAATGAGATCTGGAGTGGATGAGGATCTGCAAGTGTGTGTGTGTGTGCATGTAAGAAACATGGCTATTTTAAAAATGCAAATAAGAAAAAGAAAGACAATGAGCATAAAATTTGAATGCAAAAGGTCCAATGTTTTTTATTGAATGATCATATGGCATATGGCAATGAACAAACCCTTAAAAAATGGACCATGGTGCCTCGGGAAAGGCACATGGCTTAAAGTCATTGTTTGGAATTAAAATTACAGACAAAAGTTCTTGAATTGACAAAATAGTAAAAGGTAATTACTCCTTGTTGAAGGAGACGAGAATGAAATCTTTGGCATACCAGTTGTCAATTCCTTCACCGGTAGTTGGATAAATCCATTCATCAAAGTCGCAGTCATCCTCGGAGTCTTCAATAACATTCACTTTATGATTTCCAATGCTAAGAGGTGGTGTTCCTATACGAGCACGTCTAACATATTTTTGAGCTTTGGTAGTGAAACCCAACCCAAACTTGTTTGCTTTGAATGGAATGTTAGAGAGTTGTCCCCAAATTGTACTGTTTCTATCTTCAACCGCAGTGCGAGCATCGGTGAATGACACCATTCTTGGCACAACTTCATCAATTTTTGGAATATCAGAAGAGATTTTGGTGGCGGCGACCATGGGAGGAACCACTTCGAAAACTTGGCAAGGAGTCTCTATGAACTCACTATCCATATCCACATATTTGAATGAATTAAGGTGGCTTACCATGAATTCTTCTTCACCATAGACAATGACGATCTTTCCCTTGACTGGGTACTTCAACTTTTGGTGAAGGGTAGATGTCACTGCCCCTGCCCCATGTATCTAAGGGCGCCCAAGTAAACAAGAGTAAGCGGGACGTATATCCATCACGTAGAAGGTAGAATCGAAAACTTGTGAACCAACTTTAACGGGGAGATCAACTTCTCCAAGTACCATCCTCTTGGATCCATCAAAAGCCTTTATAACTATGTCACTTGGTTTTAACACCATACTTTCGCAATCTAACCGGTCTAATACACCTTTGGGTAGAACGTTTAGAGAGGAACCAATATCAACTAGGACATGGGCCATGGTAGTTCCTTTGCACTCAATAGAGACATGCAGAGCCTTATTATGATTCCTTCCAACTGACGTCAAGTCAGCATCAGAGAACCCTAATCCATTGTCGACAGTCAGATTTGCCACATAGTTTTCAAATTGATCGGTTGTAGTCTCTTGTGGAACATACGCTTTCTTAAAAAATTTGATTAAAGCTTGGGCATGAGCATCAGGGCAAAGCAACAGAGATATCATAGAGATTTTGGAGGGGGTTTTCCCCAATTGTTCTACTATATTGAAATCACTCTTTTTTATGATCTTCAAAGTTTCTTCCATCTCTTGGGTGGAAGGTTCCTCAATGGTAACATCTTTGGCTGGCACCTCTGTCCTAGCAGGCTCAACCACTTTCTCTTTACCCCTAGTGTCAGTACTAGACTTATCAATGGTAATGCAGATATGTCTTGTTATAGTAGTTGGAGGTGAAATGTTAGGAGAGAAGATTCTCCTCGTTCTCATTACCCTGCTAGAACCAGTAATATTTGTAACATCACCAGCTTTGTCTTCATTGATCCAGGAATCCTGCTTAATTCCATGATAGTAAGCTTCGGCACCATAATTCCAAGGGACTGCTTTGTCGGAGGAGTAAGGAATCGGCCCAGGAGCAGTAATTATCAAGGGAGAAAATGTTGATTCATTAGAAATCCTGATAGGACCCTTTAAAGAGATCCTAAGAGGCTTGTTGGAAATTGTTATAATGGAAACGTCTTTAGTTTTATCGGCCAAACTTTTGATGGTCGGAGTTCTTTCGAACAGGATTTCATGACTATCTATCAGGTGTTGAACACCTTCTTTTAGCCATTTGCATCCATTCCCTTGTTCGGCACAACAATTACAGTCATTTAAACAGCCAGGAAAAACCTCAGCTCTCAGCAGATTCTCTTTAACAATGGTCAGTGGAGTAGTCAGATCTTCAATGGAGGAAACAAAAATAGTGTCTTCAATTGCATTAACACCTTTTCCATGGTTTGGCATTGGTGCTGTTATAACATTCGGAGTTGTGGGTGGATCAAATTCGATAGTTTTATTGTTGATAAGATCCTGAATTTTGTTTTTAGAGCCTAGCATTGATCAGTATCATGCCCATAGCTATTGGAATGCTATGTGAATTTGGCATTAGGATTGTACTTCGATGATGAAACATTGGGATTGGATGGTGGATCATGCAATGTTACCAAGTTAGCCTTCAACAAGTGTTGCAAGGCTTGGGATAACGACATATTAATCCTCGTGAACTGTCTTCTTGGGATCTCAGGTCGTTGATGATTGGCTTGTTGCAGTTGTCTTTGAGTAGATGGAGGATTGGAGATCAAAATAAAATTAACAGATAAACAATGATCCTTCTTGGTATGGGCCCTTGACCCATATATGGCATTGGTTTCTTTCTTTCCAGTAAAGGGTTTCTTTACAGTGTTTGATGTAGAAGCAGATGTCATGGGAATTTTCCCACTCTTTATACCACTCTCGACCCTTTCATCAGTCAGAATTACCTCAGTGAAACCGGATGATGAGCTCCCAATTAGCAAGTTAAAAAATGGTCCAGTTAAAGTTCCCATGAACATGTCCACCAACTCCCTATCAGTTAGTGGTGGTTGAACTCTACCGACAAGATCCCTCCATTTTTGCACGTACTCTTTAAACCCTTCATTAGTACCCATTGTCATTCCTTGAAGTTGGACTCTAGTCCGTGCTAAATCAGCGTTATACTGATATTAACGGTAGAAAGCAGTGGCCAGATCTTCCCAAGTATGAATGTTGGAACCCTCCAACTAGTAAAACCAATCCAACTGAGTTCCAAAAAGACTCTCTTGAAAGAAATGTACCCACAGCTTCTTGTCAGTGGTATATGGTTGTATCTTGCGGGCGTAGGACCTCAAGTGAAGTATTGGGCATGAAACTCGTCATACTTAACAAAGACTAGAATTTTGAACTTGTGGGGGATGACTACCCCAAGAACTAAGCCTAAATCACCAAAATCCAAGTCAGACATGGCTTGAATTTCCACAGCTTTCAACATCTTCTCCAGTTGCTTATATTTATCATCGACCGGTGGATACTATTCATCAAAGTTATCGTCATCCTCAGAAGCTTGATCGTTTTCACCCCTAGTTCGGGTTCTCCTTATGTATTCATTATGATTTTCATCCTCCTCGGATGAATCTTCAACCACTTGTACTTGACGAACGGGACCTTTAAACCTTTTCCCCATGTTGATCAGTGCTTTCTTCTTGGTCTTCTTTTTGGCCACCAGAAGTGACATCAGCTCTTGTTGTCCTTTGGCTAGAGTCAGCAAGGTTTCTTGGAATTGAGAATTCTGCTTCTGCAAATATTTCACGGTTTGCTCGATATCCATCATACTGAAATAAACAGTATAAAGATGAGGAAACCTGTGCTTGAAAACCTGTTTATGTTATGATGCATGAAATGCGTATGCAAATGATTTCAAGGATTTTTAAGATTCAAATTTCTTTAGACAAAGAGGGAACAAACATTAATTGCATTAATAAGTTCAAACGGTTACAAGATGCCTCTTGGACTTACAATGGAATAAGTAAAGATAATACAAAAATAAACTCCTAAAATAAAAAGGACTCAAGCTTCCCATGAGCGCATCCTCTTCAGTGCAATGTAGGAATTCAAACTACGCTCTTCATGAAGTTACCTCATGAGCTAAAAAACCGTCTTCTCACTTGCGTAGAACTGGGTTTCAAAGGTGTCTTGCTCCCCCTTGAGTTAAATCCAAGATCTTTGCAACTCCTCGAGAGTAGTCTACATGTTAGGATGGAGAATAGTGTAAGGAACATCTCCCTCGGTAACAGGCTCCATGATGATAGGTAGAATGGCCTCATAAGGCATCATGAGGTTTTGAGCGCAAGCTCGCACCCACTTGAGATAAGGCTCCAGAAGAGTGGAGTTCTTATGCCCCCATGTCTTGCTATCAACTTTGTTCATCATTCCTCAAGCTCGTATGAATCTCTGACGATAACCCTGGATGTTGTACCCCAAAATTTGCCCTCTCATGTTTTCCAAGATTGTCTCCTACATGGTTGGTTACAAACAATTGCTTAAATAAAATGTAAATTTTTTGAGGATAAACAAGATGTCTTAGATTGGAATTGGGACAAGGTACTTCAATTAGGCATTTGGCACTCTTCGATCATGCCTTGATTAATAAGTTTCGATTAGGTGTTTGGCACCCTTCGATACAAGCTTGACTCACCAGTCTTCGATTGGGCATCTAAATCCTTCAATACAAGCTTGACTCACCAACTTCGATTAAGCGCTGGACCCCATTCGATCAAGTTGATTTCATAATGTCTTCGATTGAACGCTGGACCTCTTTCGACCAAGCTTGGTTCATAAGGCTTCGACTGCGCGTTAGCTACTTCAGGATTGCCTTCGATTCACAAGGTAAGAACCCCCTACAAGTCCCTTTCGATTCACCAGCAGAGGCCTCTATGTGCAACCTTCGACTCACTAGGCAAAGGCCTCTTCATGCTTGCCTTGGATTTGCTAAGTCAAAAGCTTCCCCCAACTAGCCTTCGATTCACAAGGGCAAAGGCTTCTTCTATATTTGCCTTCAATATACAATGCAAATACTTCCTTTGTGCTTGCTTTCAATGCATAGGGCCAAGACCCCTCAACACAGTTTCTGCACTATGACACACAATATGACTCCTTTGAAAGAGTACTCCAAAGGCCCATTCGGAGGACACACATTGGTGACCCATTCGAAGAGGGCACAAGGCATACATATGGACTATTCGAAAGACACTCAAAAATTCAATTCGAAGGAGGCAACAAAAGGCCCATTCGAAGGGTACACAAAAGGTCCATTCGAAGAAACATTCAAAAGGACCATTCGAATGATAAATAAGAGGTCTAATCAAATAGCAATGCCGGAGGGCATTCGAAAGAGCCAAATGTGTCCATGTTCATAGAATATTCAAAAAGGGACAAGAAACCATGTCTTTGGCAATGTTTCAAAATGATATTCATGGCCTTAAAACACCAACTTAATGGTTGTTTATTCCTTGGCCCTCTTGTCCCCTCCATCCCCTCTATATAAGGAGCACACTAGAAAGCTCCAAAGAGGCCTAGAAACAACCTGAAAGAGTGATGCAAAACTGCAAAAATGAGCAAAGTTGTCAAATTCCAAAATACCTTTCCAGCCATCCTCAGTCCAAACAAAGGATTCAAACACATTCCTGGAGGTCTCCTGAAGCTTTTCCAGTCATCATTAGCCCCTAAGCAAGCATCTCCATGTTCAAAAGTGCCAAATCAAAGCTTCCCACCACTGGTAAGGACTGGTGAAAAGATCAAACTTTACATTTTCATGATATATTAACACTTGCAGTTCATTCGATTTGTATTCAAGATTAAGGATCTGGGTTCGACACCCAGGTGTGCATATGTTTTTGTTTCTAACATTTGTTGCAGATCCAGCCTGAATAGACCAACGCGCGTATTGTACCCCAAAAATTTGCCCCCTCATTTCTCAAAAGATCACCCTGGACCCTCAGGTTTGCTTCCATCCAATTTCAAGCCTGGATTTACAAATTTTCCAAGAAAGTCATTCACGAGGGTAAAATGGTCGTTTGCGCATTGAAAAGTCAAACTTTGAATTTTGATCAAAATCAAGTTTCAGGAGTCATATTTCGTCAAGACATGTTTGAGATATGAAGTTTGTTTCATCTGGAAATTCAAAAAATCAAAAGTTACTTTGGAAAAGTTAAATTTCTAAATATTTAGAATTGTTCTAAGTGTTTAAGAAATATGACAAGCTCAGAACTTCTGATTAGATTATCACTATGATGCAAGCTAATTATGGCAGAACTTCTGATACAATAGTTATAGTTTTCAATGAGATCTAAAATATTGCAGAACAAAACTTCCCCTGGAAATGCTGGAATTTCAAGTTATAAAAGTTCAGAGACACGCCCTTGAAATTAAAGCACTCAGCAAATTCTGGACATTTTCAAGACAGAATTGGGTCAGAACTTCTGGGCCAATTTTCATAAAGGTTCAGTCAGAGTTTGCAAGGGGCAGTTCAAAGAAGAATACGAAGTGTGATACAAGCTTCCTGGAAAGTCTGAGAGCTCCTTCAGAACATGATTGGAGCAAGGAGATACAAAAATTAGAGGTTGGATGTTATGCTGAAGCTGAACTTCTAACCCAAAGTTAAGCAATGATGCAAAGTTTCACATGGAAGGGTTTCTGATTTGATAAATCTCATCATCATTTAATGCTCATTTAATGCTCACAACCACTTTTGAGTATTTATCCAAAGGATTTCCCCTACGTGTACCTCTACTGTCTTGGGAAAGTAAACTTTTATGCAAAAGGGTGCTAGGCCCATATGTTGCTTTTTCTTTTCCTTAATTTTGGTTGACAAACCAAACTTAGGCACGGCTAAAAGCTGTTAACCACCTTACTTTATGCCTTGAACCATACTTGTTTGAACTTGCTTCAAGAACAAGTCAGCGCCTAGCATATGATGGCTATACTTTTGATTTCTCCAGGCTACAAGATTTTTGCCTATAAATTGAGAGCCATTGGCAACGGTAAAGAGGTCGAAAAATTTGAGAAAGAAAAACCCTGAACCCCTGCTAAAATTCCAAGAGTCCAAAAATTGTAAACACAACATACAAAACCTGTTAACTTTTGATTCCTTGCATTCAAACTCCATTTGTTCTCAAGTGTTTCTTGACTAAAACCATCCACACAATTTCTGATTCACATATTAGAAGCTATCCTAACTTCTGTATTCATACTGCAATACACTCTCCATCCACCTCCACCTCAAAGAAGTCAGAACATCACCCCTTGGCTGTTCCAGAAGTTGAAAATTTCCAACCTGCTGGGTACGTGAAGAAGTTATTCAGAACATCACTAGAGTTCAGGACCAACCTCCATTTCATAGAATCTTTTCCAGCTGCAAGGTAAGCTTCTGCTGACTCTTATCATATTACTTAGGCATTGTCAGATTTTGCATGTTTAAAATACAATGTAGATATTCTGATTCTGATGATGTACATATTCTAATATTTCATGCATCTGCCTGCTTAAGTAGAGGGAATTTCAGTTCAGAGCTTAATGAAGAAATTAGGACTCAGAGTTAGGATTATCGAATTCACGTTTGTTTCTGATCTGTATTGCTGACATATCTTGCTTCTGAAACATTATGAAACTTGTCATAACTGTTATATGCGTAACTTCTGTTCTGTTAAAAAATGACTAAGTTGTAGATGTTCTGACTAGCATGGAGAGGGAGACAGAGTTCTTCCAGTTGCATCAGAACTTCTGAAAACCTTTGTGTTCTCAGCAGATCCAGAACTTCTGACCTTCCCTATTTCTATTAACGTCTGTTTCTGTTTGTGCAGCATGTCAGAGTTAGAACTTCTGACCTCTTCTATTTCAGCATTTATGCTGATTCTGTCTTCTTTCCTTTTATTATTTTTTTACCATCACCTTTATTTTTCATTAATCTAAAACACCAAAAAAACATTTTTTTTTATTTTTACATATTTTATTTTATTTCTTAAAACAAAAGGATAAAAAATATTTTCTTAAACAAAAACTTATCTCTTTTCCTAATATAAAACAAATCCATTTCACATTTTCTTGTACATTCTTATCCATTAAATATGGTTGTAATAGTAACTTAGGATTTAATTTTATTTGCAATCCCCATTTATAAATTTATACACCCCATCCCCCAATGATTGTAATAGCGTAGAATCTTTATTTTTGCACTTTTTAATGCTTTCATATAATGTTAGTAATTAGGATGTGTATGGCAAGACATGAAATTGACAAATAGATCATCCTAATCAAGATTAAATGCATGCAATCAAATACACTTGCAGAATTCTTAATTGGCTAATATTTGTCTTGCAGATTCAAATTGAAAGGAAGCATCCATCCCTGGATCGAAAACCACATCCCTTCACTGGATCAAAGGGTAATATCCTTCATTGGATCGAAATCCATATTTCTTCCTCTGGATCGGAAGCCACCTTCCTCTGGATCGAAGGCCACCTTTCTTCCTCTGGATCAGAAGCCACCTTCCTCTGGATCAAAAGCCACCTTCCTCTGGATCGAATGACAACTGTTTTCACTGGATCAAAGGATAGCCACCCTCCTCTGGATCGAAGCCCCCATCTCTCCCTGGATCAAAGGATGCCCCTTTGTATTTTTATTCTTGTTTTTATTTCTTTATTGACTTTTTTTTTAAATTTTAACTTTAAATAAAAAAATCACAAAAAAACATTAGGATAGTGTTTTTCTAATTAAGTTAATTTTGTAAATAAATAAATTAATTATTTTAATCTTTTCTTGAAATTAAAATTAAATAGAGTTAGACTTTATTTTCTTTCAGAAACAAAAACAACCAAAAAGATTTCTTTTCCTTAAGATATAGACGTCCCGTTTAATTCGTTTGTGCATTTATTTAATTTCACATTTTTCATCTTATTGTAACTGCTTCCCAGTTTGTAATAGTAACTAGGACTTTACTTTTAGCATTTCTATAATGTACCTCTCACAAAGCCATGTAATAGCATAGGATTTACATTCCCGCACTTTACATTTCTGCACTTTAAATTACTGTATACACTACTGTTAGTAACTAGACTTGTATATAAAGACTAATAATCAAACGTTAGCAAACTCTAAATGCACAAGATAAATAGCTGAACTAAACATAATTGCACATGCACACCTCTAGGGTATCCCACTTTGGTTGCCTTCGGAAAAATAATCATGCCCCTCGAAACGGGGACGCTTTAGCAAAGACCTGCAAATCAAAAGATCATAGTCCCTCGATGATCCTACAGTTACCTTTCGGTAAATGAACTAGTCCCTTGAACAAAATTTCTAAAGCGTCTCCATCTGTTGCCTTTATGACTGTACGTCTCTTCGCCCGTCCCTTCACATCCAACGATGGGGCTTCTTATCAATCAATGGTAAGATAGCAACATCTAAAGGAGGAGGAAAAGAACATTAGACCTTTTGAGTAGGTAGGACATCTAAAGGAGGAGGAAAAGAATGATGGGGCTTCACACATACACTTTCAATTAAAACATTTTCAAAAGTCAAATCCCTTTGTACGCATTCTTATAGAGACGAGAATCATTACAAAGGAACTTTTCAAAATTACTTTAAAAAAAATCTTCCACAAACAAACACTTCTTTAAACTATTTTCGAAACCAACACTTTATATGCATTCTTATAGAGACAAGAATCATTACAAAGACGTTTTCAAAATATTTTCAAACTCACACCACAAGCACATTTTCAAAAAAAAGAAAGTGATCTAGCAAGCAACTAGGAGCCCGTAGAAAACTACGGATGGAAAGGGTGCTAACACCTTCCCTTTCCATAATCTACTCCCCTTACTTAGAAAACTCTCGTAAAGGTCTTTTTATGTTCTTTTCATCCTTCCCTTTATTGGATAAAAGAAAAGTCGGTGGCGACTCTTGCTTAGCGCAACATTTGCGAACACAAATGCAAAACCAGTATTAACCGTCGGTTCTTCCACCGTATTACAGAACCTGCTACTCTTCTGGGGACTTATAAAGAAAAGTGGGGTTACCTTAAGAGTTAGTTCATTTTAAAACTGTTGTAATTGCTTGCTTTGTATGCTTTATCCTTGGAGGGTTGTTTGGATTGTTACTATAGATCCTATACCCGGATCTGGGGGTATCTTTTTAGGTAAACAACAATAGATCATGGAGACTGTACGACATAGAGAGATATGGTTGAAGTGATATCTGTGTTGGTTTGACACTTTGGTTGGTACTGGTATCTCTTGTGTTGAATCGAGGAGAATACGAGGCCGCCACATGATGTCGTGAAGCACTAGCAGACCTTAGAACCTTAGTTGAACAAACTTGTCCATTGGAAAGTAGTGAGATAGCCGGCCTCAGTGTAAAGCTGGGGATTGGTTGATAGTCGATGCTACACTCATTGAGATCAGACTTTCGAAATGTTTCAGCCGCAAGAAAAGATTGCTAAGCTGAAATAATGCTCGATAAAGAAAGATCAGTGATATTGAGACTCCTTAGAATCCAGTTACTTTTCTAAGACAGGTTGGACCAACTAAACTTCAAAAGGGTACTTACCTACAAACCTCATGCAAGCCTGAACCTAAGGCTATTTGTGTGACTTGTTTTCCTTCATTATCTAACAATTTGAACTCATTGCAGAGCTTTATTGGTACTCCTTGCAGGACTTATTTGTAAACATTATCCAATAACTCGGATTTCTTGCAAGACATACTCGTCTTCATCACCCTACATTTTTCTTGACGCATAGCATACACATCACAACATCATAACATTGGCATATCACACTAACCATTTCAAGGATCTCTAGGGCCTGTGATGTAGGTCATGATGAACTAGACGTTTAGCAAGGGGCAAGGGGATTTATTTTCCTCTAGCCAATGCCGACAAAAGGTCAAAACACGATAACTTGAGGCAGAGGATATGACCCACTCGATATGGTGAGCTTGATTCTCGTAGAAGGACCTTCAACGATACGAAAGTTATTCAATCAAAGTTACAGTTCAACTCCTAACATCTTCTTGTGTTTACCCCACGAGATCCTTGAAAACATTTACACATCATGCATGTCATTACATAACAAGTCTTCCAGTGTAGGTCTCTCATGTTCTCGCTATTTATTTTAGTAAGGAAAATGACTTTCAAACAGAACACCAAATATCTCCAAACTCAAGAGGCTCAGTTCAAGGAAATGTTCTTCAACCTATCCAAGCGGAAGAAAGAATTGAAAGCACTCCTCAACGGGAACTTGACTAAGAAACATCCTGACAACAATAAGGATGTCCGGTTGGAACAATTGCAATCTGAGATGGAAGGGATGAGAATCCAGATGAACAGTCAAATGGCTGTTATCCAAAACTTAGCTCAGGGACAAGAAGAACTGAGAGCCCTAGTCAACAAGTTTCACCAAGATGGACGCAATCATATGGAGAAAACAACGAGAATTGGGGATTGAGTCATTAATCAGCCTCAGTTGAAATAAGAGGATTTGGTTGAAAAAACACCTTTCAAAACGGCTGCTACGCCAAGGGTCCAACAACGACCTCACCAACCACAATGTGGTAATCAAGAAAGGCAAGACAACCCCAAGAGGCGCTTTACCAAAATCAACATACCATTGTCTCAGGCATTGCAACATATGTTAAGGATGAATTTGGTTATGTTGATAAGACCTCATCCGAATCCCAACATTGCTTCCCCAATGTACAATCTAAGTACAAGGTGTGCATACCATTCCAACAGTCTTGGACATGACACTAATAGCTGTTGAGCATTGAGAAATAAGATTCAAGATTTGATCAATGAAGGAGTGCTGGAGTTTACACAAGATGGTCAAGCTAAATTCTTCTGCCGTCCCTCAAAGGCATACCATCTGAAGTGACAAAGAGGCTTTTTGTTCATTTGAATTCTCAATTTGTAATTTTTATTTTAATTGTTCGAACATTTAGTTACGCCAAACTTTGTTATTTCATCAATGCATTGCATATGTTTGTCTTGAATTATTTCATTCGTATCCACTATATTCAAACTGTGTTTTTACTTCTTTTGTGATATTCAACTCCTGATCAAAAGCTCCAAGCCTTTAGAGGGAGGATGGCGAAAACGATACCACAGTCTCTACATTATGCTTTTGGACAGACCCCGCTGACGATGTACAAGCATTGTTTCAGATCCTAAACAGTGGAGTTATAAGGAAGATAATCCCTATTCAACCCATTTGAGCCTAAGGAGTAGGAGTTTTTCTTTTCACACAAATTAAAACCCTTAATCATAACCTGGGGTAAGGTAGTTTTCTCAGTTAATTCAGATGTGCATTCAGTTGCAAGCTGTACCTTCATGCACGACAAATACTGTAGAAGATGCTCCCCAAAAGATGGTGATGGGTCCACATAATCGTCAAGGCAGGCAGTCATTGTCTCTCAAAAGAAAATCCAGTTAAGTCAAAAACCTATGAAGGAGACTTAAGAAAAGCTGGGGCATCCCATTGACTGTAAACACAAAAGAAACAGTTCAGGAAAAAGCAGGGATAACAAAATAAAAAAAGAGGTCCTACAAATCCTAAAAAAAAGAAGAAAAGGTTACCAAGATGACTGCCTTCTCAAACTAACTATCAATTTCTGAACCACCACCAAATATCAGAGCAAAGATTCCAGACTCAATTGGGATCTAAATGCACAATTAGTTGAGCATAGGATTTAAGAACATCATGAAGAGCGGGTTGGGTATAAATAAAATTTGAGCCTTTATCCTTTGTTTCTTAAACCATGAACAAAGCCATGTTATAACCCTTAAAAGTCCTAGCCGAAGCATGGGTTATTTCGAAAGCATACTGTTACAAAAGGTATCCTGACTCCTATATGATTCGCTATAAATCCTGAGATGATAACACACTCTTACAAAATTTGTTTGTTTTACTAAAAATGAGTTTTCAAACTTCAAGACAGACATAAGCTTTGCATTTTTAAAAAATACCATTGCTTGCATATGGCTATTTGTTCAAACAGTAGAGAAATTCGCAAACGAATATTCAATGAACAGAAATCCTCTTAATGGACAGAATCACCTAAGATGGAAATACATTCTAGTGATAGGCCTTTCATGATCAAAGGGCATAACATGGTGTCCAGCTGGTCTAGGGAAGTTAAGTAAAGGTTCAAGGAATATCTCAAAAATGCCGAATAGTCAGGGACGGATCTCCATCTGAATCACTTGGGGCATTGGACATGAATTTTAGCAACGAATCATGGACTATCAAACAAACATCTTCTGGAAGTGCGGAAACACTTACCACTATGGACAATGATAATTCTCTGTACCCGGTGAATGCAGACATAGTCAGAAAATACTACGCATGAAAAAGACCTGCTAGGTTGACAGGCCTAGGAAAAATTAAGGGCATCCCGACGAACCAAAAGAGTTCGGAAAAAAAATTAGGGATATATAAATAAAACTGTACACCCAGCAAGTCGAAAACCTAAAAAGGCGGCTTGGGCAAAAGGGTATCCCGATGGACTAAAAATCTGAAAGGACAGTCCAAGAAAAAGTTAAGGATTAAAGCATACGACTACGTCCCGTCATCTCGTCACTTGTCTATCAGTAGAAGGTTTATTACCCCAATCTGAATTCACCAAGGACTCCAAGAGTTGGGATAAAATAAACCATCTACAAAATCCCAACAGATACCTTCTCCAGCAAGTATAGAGGCAAGTGCATTCCACTATAAGGTCACTGCCATATTCTTAGCATGCAACCTAATAATGCCAGGTGTTCTCATACCCCGACAGAGAAAGAATCTCCAACTACTGCACTGACATCTAAGAAAAATCCCCCAGTGAAGTCGCCAAGCTTCTCAGGGTTCCCCAACAGGATCTCACAAAATCCCCAAGCGTCTTACGGAGTTTCCCTTCCTCAACAGATTTCTTCTCAAAATAAGAAAACAGGAATCCCCAGTGGAAACATTCTGAATAAACCAGATTCTCATCTAGAAACAGTTCAGGTACGATCCAAAGATGGATATCATCCTGACATTTACTCCAGATTCTCATCTAGAAATGGTTCAGGTACGGTCCAAAGACGGATGTCATCCTGACACTTACTCTAGATTCTCATATAGAAACGGTTCAGGTACGATCCAAAGACAGATGTCATCCTGACACTTAAACCAGATTCTCATCTAGAAACGGTTCAGGTACGATCTAAAGACGAATGTCATCCTAACACTTACTCCAAATTCTCATCTAGAAATGGTTCAGGTACGACCCAAAGATGGATGTCATCCTGACACTTATTCCAGATTCTCATCTAGAAACAGTTCAGGTACGGTCCAAAGACGGATGTCATCCTGACACTTACTCTAGATTCTCATATAGAAACGGTTCAGGTACGATCCAAAGACGGATGTCATCCTGACACTTAAACCATATTCTCATCTAGAAACGGTTCAGGTACGATCTAAAGACGGATGTCATCCTAACACTTACTCCAAATTCTCATCTAGAAACGGTTCAGGTACGACCCAAAGACGGATGTCATCCTGACACTTATTCCAGATTCTCATCTAGAAACGGTTCAGGTATGATACAGAGACGAATGTCATCCTGATACTTATTCCAGACTATATTCTAGAAACAGTTCAGGTACGATCCAGAGACGGATGTCATCTTGATATTTATTCCAGAATATATTCTAGCAACAGTTCAGTTCACGAAGTTTACCTTCCCCAACAAAATTTATTTCTCTAACAACGAAAGTTCATCTCCCAACATTTCAACTTCAAACAAAATCTGAAGACCTACATTCTTCACCCCCAACAACAATTAGGGATTTATTTTCCCTAGTTCAACGACACCGCAATAGAACGACTGACACGTCCACATATTGCATTCATACACCATTTTACAAACGTCATAGCATGTGCATCACAAATGCATATATCACAATCTCATTTATTTTGAGAGCATCATATAATTCATACATCATGACATCAAATGAAACTGGTTTTACCTTTTCAAGTCTGTGATACGGTGGGAGAACTGACTTGGTGTTTTGCGTTTCGATCGTATTTGTGCGGATAGCAAGAGTCGCCACTGACTTTTGTTTTATCCAAAAGGAAAGGTAAAAAAGTACAGGAAAGACCTTTCGAGATTATTTCTCGGGTTCGGGGGGTAGATTATGAAAAGGGAAGGTATTAGCACCCTTTTCATCCATGGTTTTCCATGGGCTCTTAGTTACTCGTTTAGATCACTTGCTTTTTGTTTTGATAGTGTGCTTGTGATGTGGGCTTTGAAATTGTTTTTAAAAAAATATCTTTGTAATGGTTCTCGTTTCTATAAGAACGCGTACAAAGTTTTGTTTCGAAAGATGGTTCAAAGATGTGTTTTTGGATTGTGTTTTAGAAGGTGTTTTGAAAAGATGTTTTGCAATTGTTCTCGTCTCTATAAGAACGTATACAAAAGGTTTTATCTTTTGAAAATGTTTTGAGATGAAAGTGTTGGTGTCAAATGTTTTTGTCGTGAACAAGTGAGTAACTAGGAGTGAATCTACCTACTCAAAAGGTCTCAAGGTTCTTTTATTCCTCCTTTAGATGTTGTATCTTACCATTGATTTGGTAAGAAGCCCCATCGTTGGATGTAAAGGGACAGGCGCAGGTCAATTTTACAGTCATCGAAAGTAACTTACGTGATGCTTTAGCAATTTTTATAAGGGACGAGATCGTTTTATCAAAGGCAACGTCGAGGGTCATTGATGGAATACGATCTTTTTATCGAAGGGTCATTTGCTAAAACGTCCCATACTCGAGGGACACGACTGTATTTCGGAGGCAACGATCGAGGTTACCCTAGAGGTGCGCGTGTGAAAAAGTGTGCTTGATTCAAGTTAATTTGATCTTTAAAATTAGGTTAACTTACGATTGATTTTTTATATCTTGCCATACACGTCTAGCTACTATACAGTAATGAGTAAAACAAATAAAAATACGGAAATTGAAATTCTACGTTATTACAGAGCTTCAGGAATGGGGGTACAAATTAATGAAGGGGGGTGATAGTAAGAAATAAATATTTAAATCACGCAATACAAGTCCAAAACGTTAAATAATTATTTAGGTTAAAACTCTTTTCATTTGATAAAATTAATTAAAGACTTAATTAATAATGTCAAACAAAAATTATTTTAAAGTTAATAATTATTTAAAACAAATGTTAACATATTTACATTTTTTAAATATATGCTGAAAAATAAAAATCAAATAATGAAAATGAAATATTAACAACAAAAAAATATAAAGGGGAAAATTAGAAATGAGCCTGCAAATAAAGTAAAACAGGGGGTGCAAAAATGAATAGGCCCAAATGCTTCTGGCTAATCCAATGTAGCAACCCCCTGGAGGTATACCATGGAGATTCATCTAAGACGCGTAGAAAGGGTGTGATAATTGATCAGAGGGACGGATGATGAGGGAACATCAGATTAACGTGGGGGTGCAAGTGGGGGATTATTCAGGGCAACTAAAGAGGTGGTGACAAGTGTCACCACTGGATTGGGTCAAAGTGTTGTTATCAAACAACACAAAACTCCACTACGCCTAAGCCAGGCCTCATAACTCATTGTTTTTTCTATCTCTTGAACACTCTGCCCTCTCTCTTCTCTCTTACCATGGGCCTTCACCGGAGAAGACCCCTTGGCCGCGCCAGAAATTGCCCTACGACGGTGACGGTGGTGGCGTGTCTCGAAACCTTACTTTTCTTACATATTTCTGATCGTCTCTCTCTGCTAGTTACTAATTCATGACTAATTTCAGCATATTTTCACTTGGTGACCCTAAATCTAGAAAGGGGGGAAAATGAAACCCTAATTTTCGTTTGGTGAGATCAGCAAAGGTAGCGATGCATGCAATGATATAATCAAAGAGATTAAGGAAAGAGAAGAAAGAGATTGTTGGTGAGGTCTAGATCTCTAACCTTACTAACCTCCTAATGTTATTTTCGGTAAGATAGCTCCGACTCTGTGTTTGTGAGTTACTTCTTTCTCCTTTTGAGTTCGTGTTATCCTGGTTATCAGATTAGGGTTTTTTTTGTTTGTTTGCTACTGATTTTTTGAGCTTTGAATAATGATGTTTGATGACAAGGTTTGGATGATGGACTTTGGTTCTATGTTTTTTGATGTCTGCTGTTTTTTGGATGATGGTTGGGATGACTATTTTTGATGAATGCTATGATGTTCCAGTTGATTTGAGACAGAGATTTCTTGAACTTTTGGTCCTGAGTTTTTTTGTGGTTTGCTAGTTTGCTAGTTCTGTTTTGGTTTTTTTGTGTGATGGTTCTATGATGTTTCAGTTAGTTTGAGACAAAAGGATTTCTTGAACTTTTTGATTCTGAGTTTTTTGTGGTTTGCTAGTTTGCTAGTTCTGTTATGTTTTTTTGTGATGGTCCTATGATGTTTCAGTTGGTTTTGGTGATGGTTTGATGATATTTAAGTTGGTTTTGGTGATGGTTTGATGATGTTTTGATGGATACTATGATGTTCTGTTGGTTTGGGGATGGTTTGATGATGTTTCAGTTGGTTTTGGTGATGGTTTGATGATGTTTTTGTGGATACCATGATGCTCTGTTGGTTTGAAAACAAAGGGATTTCTTGAACTTTTTGGTTCTGAGTTTTTTGTAGTTTTTTCTATCTTTTCAGCTCTGTATGTTTCTCCTCCTGATATATGATGGTTCTCTCCTCTATAAAACAGTAAAAAATTATTATCTGATTAGAGTGAAAAAATAGGAGGTAAAAAACTTTGAATTTTGACAGTTTTGACTTTTCTAGTTTTTGGCTTTTGAGTGCAGCTTGGACTGTTTCCATTTTGGTGCAAGTCTGGGAATTTTTGGAATGTATTGCAGACTAGTTGCTATGGTTTATATTGACATGCTTTTGTGCAGAACTTTGACAGATTTTTGGACTGCTATGGGTAACATATGGAGGCTTTTTGAGCAGGTCTTCTTGGACTGTTTCTTATAGCAACCTATTTGTCTTGGCATTTGCTGGCTAGGTGATATCTTTCCTCTTTCCTCTCTTTGTGAGATAAAGCATTTTTTCTTTTGATGCATTTTCTGAAGGGTTATCTTATTTTCTTAGGAAAATGATGATGTTGACTTATATTACAGCATTTGATGCTTTTGGCAGTTGCTTGCATATTGTTTGTTTTATTTTGTTGTAGCTTTATGTTGCTGCCTTTGATTTCTGATTTGGACAACTTGCTTGCTTTCTGCTATTTGCAGCCTGTTACCTAGCATATTGGGCTGCTGTAATTGCTTTGCAAAGCACTGCCTTTTTTGTGATGCAATTTGGCTGTTGGTATTGTTTGACTTGTGCATTTGACTGCTGCTGTTTGCAACCTGTTGCTTTTGTTGCTGTTTGAACTTGCTGCCTTGCCTGTCCAATTTGTATATTTATTTCTTTTCCCCTTTTTTGGGAACCAAAACCTAGGTTTTGAGATTTGCAGAAATAGGGAAAAATGGACAAACAAAATTCTGATTCCTAAAAACAAACCCTAATGATGAAAAATCAAATTTGCTTGGACTTTTCAATATTGATTTTTGCTAATATTCTCTTTTCTTTTGTCACATGTACAAACAAATGGCAAGCAAGACAATGGCTAGCAATGGGGAATTTCTTGAGGATGAAGCAAAGAGTCTTGAAGAAGAAGCAAATTCTCCTTTGTAGATTTAAACTTTGTATTTTACTTGTAATTTATTTGTAATCACTTGTAATTATTTGTGAATGACCCACAAGACTGTAATGAACAAAGCTTGAGTAATAATGAATATTTGTTGTATAAAACTTTTGATTTTCATTTTAATTTTGTAATTCTTGATTTAAATGTTTTGAATAAGCATCCTGGCTTGATAACTTGCATTTCAAGTAAACATAATATGATAGGATAAATCATGTATCTTGCACTCTTAAACAAAATAAATGTTTAAAAGCTCAAACCCAAATGATTAATTGAACCATCATGATTGCTTAAAATGATAGCTCTAGACCTTGCACCTTATCCAAACAGAACATGCCCTCAAAAGTAACATTAATCCTCAGAAGATTATAGTTAAGAAAGCAAATAAAAATCACACAAATGCCTTTGCAGTTATCTGGGCCATGGATTGGGCAAACCTTTGAGAAGTGCAAAACCCTAATTGCTGACTTGTTTCCTAGAAAGAGAATCTTTTTGATCAACTTTTTGAGCTAAATTGAATATTTAAGAAACCATGGGATAGCATCTTGAGTGAAAAATGGGAGGGAAAATTTTGGAGTACAACAGCTGCCCCTGTTCAATCTTCTTAAACTTGAAAAGCGAGATTGACATGTTTGTCGTTCGTGGCTTGAAAATGGAAGATGATTGAACACTAGAGTGCCCATAAATTTGCACTTGATGATGCACTAGTTGATTGTGTAGGGAATGGACTTAAAGATGCCATTTGGAGAAATGATGGGGAGTTGTCGGAGATGGGATTATAGATGCCATCCAAAGATGATTGTTGACAGAAAGTCTGAACTTGATTTTGAACAGAAAACGAATCAGAATAAACCGTTGAGAGATTTATCCGAAAGAGTAAGAATTTGGAAACAAATCAGAATAAACCATTGAGAGATTTATCTGAACCAGTGAAAATTTGGAAACGAATTAGAATAAACCGTTGGTGACTTATCTGAACCAATAAGAATCTGGAAACGAATTAGAATAAACTATTGAGAGATTTATCCAAAACAGTGAAATCTGGAAGCGAATCAGAATAAACCGTTGAGAGATTTATCTGAACTAGTGAAAACCTTGAAACGAATCAGAATAAACCGTTGAGAGATTTATCTGAACCAGTGAGAATCTGGAAATGAATCAGAATAAACCGTTGAGAGATTTATCTGAACCAGTGAAAATCTAGAAACGAATCAGAATAAACCGTTGAGAGATTTATCTGAACCAGTGAAAATCTGGAAACGAATCAGAATAAACCGTTGAGAGATTTATCTAAACCAGTGAAAATATGAAAACGAATCAGAATAAACCGTTGAGAGATTTATCTGAACCAGTGAAAATCTGGATATGAATCAGAATAAACCATTGAGAGATTTATCTGAACCAGTGAAAATTTGGAAACGAATCAGAATAAACCATTGAGAGATTCATCTGAACCAGTAAGAATCTAGAAACGAATCAGAATAAACCCCTAAGAGATTTATCTGAACCAATAAGAATATGAAAAAAAATATTTTGTTATGTAGATGGTCGACCAGTCTTTTCTTGTTGAAAATATTTTTCTGTTGGAACTTTGTTGATGATAATTTCCCGTCGATTGACTCTTTCCTGCAAAAGGTGAAGAGTTAATTGTATGCAATGCTATGATGTATGCAATGCATGGTGTGATGTTGTTCCTAAAAAATAAATGAGATTGCATTGTATATACTTAATGTTATGATGTATGAGTGCAAATGTATGGACTTAAAGATTGTTCGTGCCGTAGTGTTGTTGGAAGCGAGGGAAATAAATCCCTCTTGAAGCACTGATGAGTGAGTTTCCAATCATTAGAGAAGTAAACTCTGTTGTAGAAGGGGAACGCCGGACATTGCTTGTAGACTTCGTGAAATCCTGCTGGGGAGACCTGAGAAGTTTGGGAAACTTACTGGGGAACCTCTGGAGTGGTAGTTGGAAGTTTCACTCTGTCAGGGGTATGGGAGCGCTTGATACCAACAGGCTGCATACTGGGGATATGTCAATGATTCTGTAGTAGGATGTATTTGCTTCCGCTCTTTCCGAAGAAGGTACCTGTGGGGATCTTATGGAATGGCTTATAGATATTATCCTATTTCTTAAAGTCATTAATAATTGTCTTTCTATTTTCTATTTATTTGTAACAGTAATCACGTTCAAATGCATATGTTTAAAAATAAATCAATGGATGTTTTTGTAAACAAAATACAGAAACAAGAAAAAACAGATGGTTTTGCACTTCCAAAGGGGATATTTTTGTGTTAACTTAAATAAGTATTTTTTGTACAATGAGACGAACATTCTAGTAAGAGAATGTCGTCATAAAAAAATGAAAGTTGATACAAAGAAAAGATAGCTATGTGCAATAATCCCATGGGGTTCCCATTCTGCTATAGTCTTCATGTCTCTGAATTTCTTGTCCACTTGTCGCCTTTGGAGAAGTTGATTGGATTGGTTAGAACTGTTTGAGTTGATTGGTCGATGCTGAAGATTGTCTGCGGGACATAGTCATACGCTTTAATTCCCTAACTTTTTCCTGGACCGCCCTTTCGGGTTTTCGATCCACCGGGATACCCTTTTTTGCCCAAACCGCCCTTTCGGGTTTTCGGCTTGCCGGGTGTACAGATTTTTTTGTATTTTATCCCTAATTTTTGCCCAAACCTTTTGGTCCATCGGGATGCCCTAATTTTTGCCTAGGTCAGTTGACCTAGCGGGTCCTTGTTCATGCGTAGTATCTTTTAACTATGTCCATATTGACAGGGTGAGGAAGGTCGTCGCCATCCATAGTGGTTAAGATTATTGCCCCACCAGAGAATATGATTTTGATCACAAACGGTCCTTCATATGTAGGAGTCCATTTGCCCATGGGATCACCTTGTGGCAAAATGATACGCTTGATTACCAAGTCACCGACCCGATATACTTGACATTTGACCTTTTTATCAAAAGCTTTGATCATGCGTTTTTGGTACATCTGACCATGACAAATAGTTGTAAGCCTCTCCTCATCAATCAAGTTTAGTTGGTCAAATCGAGTCTGGATCCATTCTTCTTCATTCAAACCAGCATCCTTCATGATCCTCAGAGAGGGGATCTGGACCTCAATAGGTAAGACAACCTCCATGCCATATACCAGAGAATAGGGTGTTGCCCCAGTTGATGTGCAAGCTATGGTACGATACCCGTAGAGAGCGAACGGTAGCATCTCATGCCAGTCTTTGTATGTGAATGTCATTTTCTGTATGATCTTCTTAATGTTTTTGTTAGCAGCTTCTACAACACCATTCATCTTTGGCCGGTAAGGGGAAGAATTATGATGCTGAATCTTGAATTGCTCGCACAAGGCAGTGATCATAGTGTTGTTTAGATTCATACCATTATCAGTGAGCATTCTCTCTGGGATACCGTACCGACAGATGAGATTCTGTTTGATGAACCGGGCGACCACATTCTTAGTAACAGAAGCGAAGGAAGCTGCCTCAACCCACTTTGTAAAATAGTCGATGGCCACTAAGATGAAGCGGTGTCCATTTGAGGCCGTTGGCTTGATTTCCCCAATTATATCGATTCCCCACATAGCAAAGGGCCAAGGAGCCGTCAAGAAGCTCAGGGGAACCAGAGGTACGTGCACTTTATCAACATAAATCTGACACTTATGGCAAGTCCGAGAGTGTTGGTAGCAATCTGCCTCCATGGGAGACCAATAATAGCCTGCCCATAGGATTTTCTTTGCCATTGTATGCCCACTGGAATGGGTACCAAAAGTGCCTTCGTGTAATTCAACCATGATCCTTTTAGCCTCAACCTAGTCTACGCACCAAAGAAATACAGAGTCATGACTGCGTTTGTACAAAATACTGTTACTAAGGAAGAACTTAGCCAAGAATATTCTTAGGAACTTCTTGTCATTCACTGAAGCTCCTTATGGATATTCCTGAGACTCGAGATACCTTTTAACTTCATGGAACCAAGGTCGATCCACTACTTCTTCAGTACCGATCTCGTGACAGTAGGCTGGTTCATCCATCCGCTCAATGGTGATTTGAGGAGCCTCGCTATCCCAATTAAGTTTAAACATAGATGACATTGTAGCTAGTGCGGTTGCTAGCTGATTTTCTTCTCGTGGGAAATGCTCGAAGGTAATCTTCTCAAAATGCGACAACAATGTCAACACATGTTCTTTGTAAGGGATAAGGTTGGGGTGTTTGGTGTCCCATTCCCCTTTGATCTGACTGATGACCAAAGTTGAATCTCCAAATACATCCAAGGATTTGATCCCCAAGTCTATAGCAGCTTTGAGACTGAAGATGCACGCTTCGTACTCTGCCATGTTGTTTGTACAGTTGAAGCAAAGTCTGGAAGTAAAGGGAGTATGAAATCCTTCCAGAGATATGAGTACGGAACCAATACCATTGCCAAGTGCATTGGATGCTCCATCAAAGAATAGGGTCCATCGGGATCCTTGTTCAGGTCCGTCATATGGCCTGATTTCTTCACAGTTGTATAATGTCATGATGTCTTCATTCGGGAATTCAAACTTCATGGACTGATAGTCTTCCACAACTTGGTGAGCGAGGTGATCAACCAATACACTACCCTTTATAGCTTTCTAGGTAGTATACTGTATGTCATATTCTGTCAGGATCATCTGCCATCTCGCTATTCTCCCAGAAAGAGCGGGCTTCTCAAAGATGTATTTTATCGGATCCATTTTAGATATCAATAGAGTAGTATGGGTCAGCATATACTGTCTCAGCCGGCGAGCAGCCCATGCCAGAGGGCAATAAGTTTTCTCGAGCAGTGAATATCTTGTTTCACAGTCGATAAACTTTTTGCTCAGGTAATAAATAGCATGCTCTTTTCGGCCAGACTCGTCATGCTGCCCCAACACACACCCCCATTGAGTTTTCTAAAACAGTCAAATACAGGATTAAAGGCCTTCCCTTGACGGGTGGTAACAACACAAGAGGCTCTTGTAAGTATTCCTTAATTTTGTAAAAAGCAACTTGGCATTCGTCATTCCATTTGACTACTTGATCTTTCTTCAAGAGCTTGAAGATTAGCTCACAAGTAGCTGTCAGGTGAGAAATGAACCTGGCGATGTAATTCAAACATCCCAAGAATCCACTGAATTCCTTCTCAGTACGAGGAGATGGCATTTCTTGTATCGCCTTAACTTTGGCAGGATCAACCTCGATACCTTTGTTGCTGACGACAAAGCCTAGGAGTTTACCAGACCGTACTCCGAACGTGCACTTGTTTGGATTCAATCTCAACTTGTACTTCTTCAGCCTCTCAAATAGTTTCTGTAAGTGATTAAGGTTCTCTTCTTCCGTTTGTGATCTAGCTATCATATCGTCTACGTAGACCTTTATCTCATTATGTATCATGTCATGAAATAAAGCTACCATGGCGCATTGATAAGTTGCCCTAGCATTCTTCAGTCCGAATGGCATGACCTTATAGCAGAAAGTGCCCCATTGTGTAACAAAGGTTGTTTTCTCCATATCCTCAGGATCCATTTTGATTTGGTTGTAGCCTGAGAAACCGTCCATGAAGGAAAACACTTTATGTTATGCCGTATTGTCAACTAGAATGTCGATGTGGGGGAGTGGGAAATCATCTTTGGGGCTTGCCCTATTCAAATCTCTGTAGTCCACACACATTCACACTTTACCGTCTTTCTAGGGAACAGGAACAACATTGGCCACCCATAGGGGATAAGAGGTGACAGCCAAAAATCCAGCATTGAATTGCTTCATGACTTCTGCCTTGATCTTTTCTGATATATCAGGCCTCATGCGGCGAACCTTTTGCTTTACTGGAGGACAATCTTCCCTTGTAGGCAGATGGTGTACCATAATGTCTGTATCCAGTCCCGACATGTCTTCGTATGACCAGGAAAAGACTTCAACATAATCGTGCAGCAAATGAATCAGACGCTCTTTGAAATTAGGTTCCAAATTGGCACCAACCTTGACCTCCTTTTTATCCTCCTCATTTCCTAAGTTAACTGTTTCAACCGGCTCTTCGTGCAGCTGAATGGTCCTTTCTTCCTGTTGCAACAACCTGGCCAAATCCCCTGGCACCTCACAATCTTCCTCACTTTCGTCGTCAGCTTGGTAGATCGGATTTTCAAAGTCACAATTGTCCATAGAAGAATTGTTACCCATGGGATCCTGAGTGGATGTAGATCTGCATTTTAATATGTGAGTGTGTGTAAGAGCATAGCTACTTTTGAAAGAAAATAAAATGTAAGAAAGAAAGACAAAGAACACAAAATTTGATGCAAAAATGTCCATGATTCATTAATGACATATGAGAATGAAGTGACAACTGTTGTACCCCAAAATTTTCCCTCCCATATTCCTCAATATTTGTCAAGAATAATCTTCAAGTTGCTCAAGTTGGCTCAAGGGTTGGACAATCAAATCACCTCCTAAGGCAGTCAATTCAAAATTAGGGTTCTGTGTTGCATCAAGGTCCTCACATCCAAATGACCTCAAGTGTTCCCCAATGTCCTAATATGTTCACAATATCATCCATGTCAAATTTCAAGCCTTGCAGAGGATGTTTGGTCAGTCAATTGCTCAAAAGGCCCAAAAATCGACTATGCTAGGGAAAAAGTCAACGGTGTCCAAAATACAGTCAAATCTCAAGATTTTTTGTCAACATTCTCATTTTGAAGGATAATTCATTATTTTATTAAGGGTTGATCATGATTCATCAAGGATTGCTCAAGATTCATCAAGATTCAAAAGTTGCTAAATTAGGGTTTTGTAGGAAAAGTCAACTCAACTTTGACCAAGCATAACTTTCTCATACTTTATGAGAAATGACACATCAAAAGCTCATTTTGAAGAGGATGCAATTTACTACAATCCATCTTCACACCCCAAGATCAAGAAATGCTCTCGCAAAAAGTTACAAATTTGGATATTATAGGTTATTTTTGAAAGTCAACAAAAACACCTTTTTTTCCAAAGCTTATAACTTTAGCATGGAACATCAAAATGATATGAGACCAAAAGGGTTGGTTAGAGGACATCTTAAGGTTTCTAAAAAGTCCAAGAACACCTCCAAACGTTCAAAATTGAAGAAGTTATGCATTGTTGAAGTTGGGCATATTTCCAAAAATGCCAAAAGTCAACTATCCTCAAAACTCCAATTTTTGACAAAAGGGCCCACTTTGTTCCACTTGATATAGTCTTGTCATGCCACACACGTGTCCCATATTTAATTTCATGGCCATTCATTTATTTTTCTATTTTATTTTATTTTTATTGATTTAATTCATTTTAAATCAATATTAAATCAAATAAAATCTAAAAATTGATGTAAAGGGATTCTAGTGATCATTCCAGCTTGCAAATACCATGTGATACTCAATCAAACTCGTGCCAAGTCAATTCAATCACAAAATCTCAGATTTGATGCAAATATGGCAACTTGGTTATGGTGATCAAAATCAAATATTCCATCTTCATTGCACATGGATATTGGTCCAAAATTTGACCTAAACTCATTCCATTATATGCACACAAGCAAGCCAGACCTAGAACACGCACAAAGATCTACAGAAGCGGCCAGAACAATTCTGGAAAAAAAGCTTGGAAACTTGAATTCTGAAACCCACATTGGAGCTTGATTCAGACCAAAATCACAATGTAGCTCTCTTCCTTGACATCCAGTGAAGAGATACCAATCAAAACCAAGTCTTTTCATTGCCTAAAACTCACTGTAAGTCTCCATGAACCTTGCTCTGAACATGAAATCGAAAATATTCATTCTTGCATCCTTTTGATAAACTATTAACATAATCTTGATCCTCATCAAATTTCTAACAAATCTGCATCATTTAATTTCGTTTTCATGTCCTATAATCGTATACCCGAACCTAGGGTTTTGTTGTGTTGTTTTTAGGCATTTTGGGTACTGGCAAAATCAAGGTGAATAGTGGTTACAGGGATGACCAGGAGGAAGAGACGAGTACGTTGGTACTCTTGGATTTCATTTACATGGCTTGGAGAGGGTTTTTGAGATACCCTACGAAACTTCCTGCGGATAAAAATCCGCAGGTAAATAACCATGGTCGTTTGAAGAAGATGATGGCGTGTCCTTGTGCTATTGGCCCATTCAAATCAGTGGCGCTCTTTTTTTGTTTGTTTCAGGCTTAGCGTTTTGTTTTTTACATAATATTTGTTTCTTATTTCAACAACAATAAAACAAGCCAGTTGGAGTGGTTGAGCGCGCAGGCAATGAGCGTTGGGACCTGGGTTCGAATCCCAGGTCCCCCAAAACTTTGTTATCATTTTATTTCAGGCTATTCCATGTGGATTCAGCAAGCAGGGAGTACCATATACCTCCAGATCTCAAAGGCTATGTGGCTACAAAGCAGATCCAATGGCCTGGAATAGGAGACTACCATGGTCTCAAGTCAATGAACATGTGGACAATCACAAAAGTCCAACAAGGCCTGGACGTATTGGGCCTCAGAAATGCTCTTTTCACCACCAAATTGGGCCCAACACCCCCTGAGTTTGCCTTTTTTTTTATTTCCCTCATTATTTTATTATTTTATTTATATTTATTCATTTGTTATTTTTAATTACTAACCCAATAATTTATTTTTCTCAATAAAAATCAGAAAACCCAAAATCAAAATAATATTTTTGTTAATTTTATTTATTTTTGTAAATAAGCAATCAATTAATTTATTTAGTTTTTTAATTAGGTTTAATAATAATATATTTTGCAATAAATTAAAATTGATTTAGAATTAGGATTTTTATTAACTTTTTAATCACTCTTATTTTATTTCCTTAATTAAAATAAAAACTAAAAAATATTTTCATTTAATTAATTAATTTAATTATTAATTTAGACTAATTTTTAATTCAAAAAATAACAAAAATATGCTTTATTGAATAAAAAGGGTCAAAACCCTAAGACATTCCGATTTAATTTTCTCGCGCGCGTATAACTTTTGATCCATATTTCAATATTGTAACTGCTTCGGGAATGTAATAGTTTTAATTAGGATTTTATTTATCGCTTTTATTTACTTTTCGCAATTTAATTTTTAAGGGTTTTTCTTTGGCGATGTAAATACCCGACGCCTTGTAATAGCTTAGATTTATTTTCTACAATTTAATTTCCGCAACCATTAACTGTTAGATGTTTGAATAATAGGCAATGCATGACAAGATAAACCTTTAACCTAAAATCAACAATAGCTCACCATTAACATGTACAAAGATAATATAACTGAAAAAACAATACACTCGCACATGCCACTCTTAGGGTACACCTCACTTGGTTGCCTCGAACGTGGTCATTGAGTATAGGAAGTTTTAGAGGTCGCCCTCTTGTCCAAAGATCATAAGTTGCCTCGAAACGATTGCCTCGGTTGAAATGATCTAAGACATTAGGGTTACCACTAAGGCGTCCTAACGTTGCTTTAGTGACCACACATCCCTTAATCGAATTGACCCGAAAACTCCAACGACGATGCTACCTACTCCTCAATAGTGGGATAGCATTGTCTAAAGGACACTTGTACAGTTTAATTCCTTTTTGAGTAGGTAGATATTCTTAAGTACTTGCTCTTTTGAAAACAAAAACAAAACTTTTCGCACTTACACCCCTTTCAAAACAAAAACTCTTTTCAAACCCACAATCACAAAGAAAAGAAAACTTTTGAAAATATAATGAGCAAGTACCTAAGAGCCCGTGGATAACCACAGATAGAAAGGGTGCTAATACCTTCCCTTTCTATAATCTATCTCCCGAACCCGAGAAATATCTCAAAAAGGAATTTTTCTGTGCTTTTGTCCTTTCCTTGTTGGATAAAATAAAAGACGGTGGCGACTCTTGCTTACCGCGACATTTTGTGAAAACAAACGCAAAACGCAAACCAGCATTCCAAAACAGTCAGTTCTCTATTCCCACCGATCACAGAACTGGAGACTCTGCTGGGGAATCTTATAAGTGAGATGTACCTTAGGATTAGATCACTATGTTTTCAATTGTATGCTTTGTATGCTTTAATTTTGTGGGCTTGTATCAGAGTTTTATAGATCCTAACCCGGATTTGGGGATACCCTTTAGGTAAGAAGCAATAAACTGTGAGGGATCTGTCCGGCGTAGACCGACACAGATGAAGCAGTAGCTACGTTGGTGTGGCACCTTGGTCTGTACCGATATCCCTTGTGTTGGAACGAGGAGAATATGGGTCTTCTAAGGAGTCATTAAGCACCAACTGACCTTAGAACCTTAAATTGACCAACTTGGCCATAGAACAGTAGCAGTATGATACACTCATTGAGACTAAAGTCTCGCAATGATTCCGGCTGCAAGAAAAGGTTTCTAAACTGGAATTATGACCGATTGAGGGTAGTCAATGATATTGAGATCCTCTAGTACCCGGTTACTATTTTTAGGACAGGTCTTAATCAACTGAACTGAAAGAGGGTAGTACCTAAGCTCCATGCCAGCCTGAAATCTAAGGGCTCTTTTTTGTGTCTTGTGTGCCTTTACCATGTTTGCTTTTCGTGGATACTTGTGGTGTGCCTTTACCATGACATCATGACATCATAACATTGCATACATTTTGCATAAGGACTAACCTATTTCAAAGACAAGAGGGTTTCATCTTTGCTCTGTTTTGTAGGTCATCATGATGCCCATGCATAGGAATACTATCCAGATCAACTTTGTCCAAGTACCTACCCTGCTTAAAGATTTGGTTGTCAGGATTCCAGACACTACTTCCTTCATCAGAAGGCATGGTTCTCTTCTCAGTTTGGTCACTTAAAAATTGGACGAGCAAATGATGAGTGTTCTGGTCCAATTCTATGATCCGTTGTACCATTTATTTACTTTCCAGGACTTCCAACTGGTGCCTACCCTAGAAGAGTTCTCTGAGCTGCTCGGTATCTCCGTGTTGGAGCACACTCCATTTACTGGTTGGGAAAAGACTCTTAAGCCCGAAGAAATTTCTGCAGCCCTTCACTTGACTAAGGAGGAGGTAATGGCTAACTGGGAGACTAGAAGTGGAGCTAAGGGTTTTTTGACTAAGTTTTTGGTTGACAAAGCTAATTACTTCTGGGACAGCTTAGACTTCAAGGCATACGAGGACATTCTGGCTCTCTTGATTTATGGTCTGGTATTGTTTCCAAATCCTGACACTTTTGTTGAAATTAATGTCATCAAGATCTTCATCTCTCAGAATCCGGTACCCACTCTCTTGGGTGATATCCTTCATCAGCTCTATGCTCGTACTGCCTGAAAGTGGGGAACTTTAATGTGATGTGCTCCTTTATTGTTAAGGTGGTTTATTTCTCACCTCCCTAAGTCCGTAATGAAGAACAAAGAAGGAATGGGCTGGGCTTATAGGGTGATGTCTCTTTCTAATAATGACATTATCTGGACCCTCAAAGGTATGGATGAGGTGACTGTCATTGATCGCTGTGGAGAGTATCCTAATGTTCCATTGATCGGGACCCATGGAGGGATTTCTTACAACCCATGCTTAGCTCTCCGACAGTTTGGAAGAGCCAGAAGAGAAGGGCCTCATGAGATGTTGATGCCCCATATCATCTTTGATTTTCAGGGAGATAGCGACGAGCTGCGTCGTAGATTCATAAGGGCTTGGGACAGAGTTCACCAATCTGACCCACATGAGTTGGGACCAAAGACTTCTCTGCCAATGGAGCCATATCTCAGATGGGTCCGCATCCGTGCCCAGAAGCTAGGTATGCCGTATGAAGCTGTCAGGCCTGTTACTCTTGAAGTTGCTAATGAGGAGGGGGTTCTTCCAACTATTCTCCACCCTTATATGCCCACTGATATTGGGGCACTGAAGAGGTCTTGGATGCAGTTGAGGGATGAACGGGATTCCTACCGAGAGAGGTTCAATGAACAGGAACAGAAGATCTAGAAGCTGACTAGGCAACTGGAGAACGAGCGGATCCTGAATGATTATGTCCGCACTGAGAAGAAGAGACCTTGGGAGCATTGATGGACCTTTGATGATTTCTTTACAGTTTTTATTTACTTTTCAGTATTTCCATTCTTGTAACGCCTAAGGGCAGTTTGTTGAACAATTTACATTTTGAAGTTTAAATCTAATAAAGTGTGTTTCCTTTCTTGTTTACAAATTTGAATCCTGATTGTCTTTGAAATCATAATCATACGCATTTCATCCCATGAATTTCATAAACAGGTACCCCATTATAGGTCTCTTATCTTATTCGCTGTTTATTTCAGCAATCATCATGTCTGCTGAACCTTCCACTGAGCAAGCTATCTAGGCCCTCCAGGCCCAGAATGCCCAATTTCAAGAGCTGTTCATGAATCTAGCTAAGGGTCAGCAGGACCTGAAGACCTTGATTCTGAAGGAGAAAAAGAAGAAGAAGAAGAGGACCATCCTGTTCAATACTGGACGCAGGTTTTGAAACGGGCTGCAGAATGAAGTTGATCTGACCACCTCATTTGGAGGGAAAGATAGTCCACAAGAAAGGAGGGATCCTAGCCCTATGGTCTCCGACAACGAGACGGACTACGATGAAGAACAATATCCTCCTGCTGAGGATAAGTACAAACAGTTGGAAGACCGTTTAAGTGCTATGGAAATTCAGAAGGTGCCCGGTCTGGACTTTGGAGATCTAGGTCTATCCTCTGGGGTGGTGATCCCCCATAAGTTCAAGGCACCTGCCTTTGCCAAGTATGACAGAGTTTCCTGTCCGAAGCTGCACCTCCGGTCATATGTAAGGAAGATCCAGCCTTACACTACTGATAAGAACTTGTAGATCCATTTCTTTCAAGATAATCTCTCAAGGACTCAACTTGAGTGGTTCTATCAGTTGGACGGAGCCAGTATCCGCAGCTGGGAAGATTTGGCTACTGCTTTCTATAGGCAGTATCAGTACAACTCTGACCTCGCTCCTACGCGTACCCAACTCTAGGGTATGTCAATAGGAACGGGTGAAGGATTTAAAGAGTATGCTCATAAATGGAGAGACCTTGCCGGAAGGGTGCAACCACCTTTGGCTGATCGTGAACTTGTTGACATGTTTTTGGGGACCCTGTCTGGTCCATTCTTTAACCATCTAATTGGAAGCTCTTCAGATGGGTTTATAGATCTTATTTTGACTGGTGAGAGGATTGAAGCTAGTATTAAGGCTGGAAAGATACAGAAGGGTGCCTCATCGAGCACTGAGAAAAAGCCGTTTAAGAAAGAGACCAGTGCTGTCTACAATTCAAGAAGACAGAATAGACCTGAACACCGCCAAGCTGTCAACACGGTTGTTATTTCAAAACCTGCTGGTGCCCCTCAGCATCACAATCAACAAATGGACGAGAGACCTCGAAGGCAATTCACTCGTCTCAGCATGACTTTGTCTCAGATTCTGCCACAGTTGCTGAAGACCAATCTGGTGACTCTAAAAGAAGCTCTGAAGAATCCAAGTACCACATCACCAAAGTACAACCCTAATGCCCGCTGCGCTTTTCACTCTGATAGCCCGGGGCATAATACAGATGATTGTTGGATTTTGAGGAACAGAGTGCAAGACCTAATTGATGCAAAGGAGATTGAGTTTGAGGCGCCTGAGAGGCCTAATGTTGTGACTGCTCCCATGCCCAAACATGGAGTAAATGCTGTAGAGGAAGACTTGTTTGTAGTTTCCGTGGATGATATTGTTACCCCTTTGATGACTGTCAAGAAAAACCTGTTGCTAGCCGGTTTATTTCCGGGCTGTGGCGAAGGTTGCCATATGTGTTCTGTTTTACCTACTGGTTTCCCATTTCTGAAGTCAAGTATCCAAAACTTGATGGATAATAAGGAGATCCTGTTTGAAAAGACTGTTGTTCCTTCCGTTCATTCTGAAGAAGTTGCCATTATTACAATTTTCAACAATTCTTCCAAGGCTCCCTCGAGGAAGCCTGTCAGAATTACATCTGTTCCGAAGATCGTGCCTGTAATCATCACTGTTCCGGGGTCCATCCCCTACACCTCTGACAAAGCTTTCCCCTGGCACTATGGGGCTGATGTTTATGTTCTTGGAGTTAAGCAAGAGTTGGATGCTGAGACCGGCGTCAGCAGCATTACTGGACCTGTTAAAGTCACCCGCAGCGGTAGACTTTTCTCACCTGATATTGCTCCACCAACTGTCATAAGACCCTTTGTCATTACACTTGCAAGTGTACCTAATGCCATTCCTGGTCAAGTTCTTAGTCCTACCCCTGTCGCCGAGTTATCTAACTGTGATCGGTGGATCTGGAACTAACTGTTTAATGCTGGTTCGCGAAATGTCGCGGTAAGCAAGAGTCGCCACCGTCTTTTATTTTCTCCAAATGGAAAGGACAAAAGCACAGAAAAATTCCTTAAAGAGATTGCTCTCGGTTCGGGAGGTAGGTTATAGAAAGGGAAGGTGTTAGCACCCTTTCTATCCATGGTTATCCATGGGCTCTTAGATACTTGCTCATTGTGTTTTCAAAAGTGTTTTCTTTTCAAAGTGTGAGTGAGTTTGAAAAAGTTTCGTTTAAAGATTTCAGATCGACTCTTGTATCAGTCCTCAAGAGTGTTTGAAAAATTGTTTTGAAAGCTTTTTTTTTTGAAAGTGTCGGTGTGAAAAGAGTTTTGTTTTGTTTTTTTGAATAGAGCAAGTATCCACGAGTCATCTACCTACCCTAAGGAATTAGGCTGTGTAAATGTCCTTAAGGTAGTGCCATCCCACCATTGAGAGATAGGTAGCACCACCGTTGGAGGTGTTCGGGTCAATTTGAGGTTCGGGACATGGTGATCACCGGAGCAATGGGAAGACACCTTAGAAGCTACCCTCATGCCAGGTTCCCGGATCATGAGGACTTACTAAGACATCCTCTACTCGACGATCACCTTTCGAGGCAAGGCAACAGTGAGGCGTACCCTAGAGGTGGTGTGTGATTTGTGTGTCATTTTCAGATATTTTGTCTTGTCATGTTATGAGTGATCTACGCATTTGTTTTTTATTTTGTCATTCATTCTTGCATGCATTTATTAACAGTTAAAAAGATGCGGAAATTAAAAGTTCTAAACTATTACAAAGGCGCGGGTCCACATCGCCAAATTAAAATCCAGGACCCGATTTGACAAAAAATAAAGAAATAAAGTAAAGTGCGAAAGATAAATATTTACATGGCTTTGGGAGAAGTACATAAAAATTATACGAAAAGAAAATAAATGCGCGAATTGGAATTAAGATCGAAAGCGAGGGCGTTGGACCCTTTTTAATGAAATAAAATTATTAGTAAAAAATTAATTAAATTAACAATGAAAAGAAATTATTTTTGAGGTTTTTTGTATTTATGATTTTTTAATAAGAGAATTAAATGAAATTAAGAAATTAATTAATTAACCCTAATTCTACAATTTTTATTTATTAAGAAAAACATGTTAAAATTAAACCTAAAATTAAATTAGTTAATTAAAGCAATTTGATTTATAAAAATAAATAATTAATTATTAGTGAAAAGAAAAGAAAAGGATAAAAGTAATTAAAATAAATAAAACCTAATTCTACAAGTTTTTAAGTTTATTAAGAAAAGATATTAAAATTAACCCTAAATTTAAACCTAATTAATTAGTGAGATTTATTTACAAAAATACTAATTAAATAAATATATTTTGATATTTTGTCTTTTCTGATTTTTTGTTATTTTTATATTTGATGAAAATAAATTAATTGAAGAATTTAAAGGAAATTAATTAAATCAAATAAAAATAGAAAATATAAAAGAATAGCAAACCTTGGGGGGTTCTGTCCCCAATTGGAGGTGTAATTGTAGTAATTAGGCCCACTTGTTTAAGGCCTCAGTTGACCTTTCCTGGGAAGCATGTGCGTGTACTGACTGATGCCTATCATGTTCTTCACATCTGGTCCCTTGGATAGTGGTTACAGGCCATGTGGCGCGTTGAGATTGTGAGTTGCATGGTAGACGCTGAAGCTTGAATTGCATAGGAGCATGATTATAAAAATAACATGAATGAAGTGAGGGGACCTGGGAATCGAACCCAGGTCCCGGTGCCTTATGAGACAATGCCCTTACCACCTGTACCAAACGCGCGCCTTGTTTATGGAATGGCAGATAAATATTATGAGACAAAACTTGGTTAGTGGTCTAGAAATAATAAAAACGCGCGTTATTTTTAAACCACCCTATCATATCCTGCCACATAGTCATCTCCTTCCTTGTTGCGTTTTCCTGAAACAAAAACAAGCAAGATTGCGGGGGTTTTAAACCCCCACTATATGCAGTGTAAAAAAAATAGCGATTAGCTCGTCTGTAATCAGAAATTGGGCGCGACCCCATCATTGAATTGGTATGAAGGTCCTGATTCTAATAGGCTGAGTCTCGTGTTCCAATTTTTCCATAGGAGTAAACCCCCAATTTTTCATATCTGAAACCCTAAGGTGCTTCAATGGTAACTCTTCATAAAACGCATGAAAACTCAATTAAATCATATGGTTAGTTTCAGAAGCAATTAACTAGCATGAATCCACAAAAAAAACGCAATGAAAATGCTTGAAAATTGAAATACGAATGTGAATAAAATTGGAAACAGTTTGAGTTTTGTATACCAATTCTGGGCGTGTAAGGGTTGGAAAACTATTCAGTTAGCTTCAGTAACACTTTTGCAAGCTATTGGGATTAATCTTGGCCTCTGAATCGTCCTCTAAGGCCACTTTCAGTTTTCAAATTTTTGACAAAAAACTCAACTTTGGTTCTTGATGTATGGCGCAGCCTGGGAGGTCCTGAGCATTAGGGTTAGGTTTGCACTTGTATAGAGAACGAATTTGATCAATAATACAAGCCCATAGCCTTGCTTTTAATGATTTTCAAGAATCTTTTCCAATATTTCTTCATGCATATTTGATACAAATCATGGACAATCACTTTAATTCCTTCCATATCTGATCATGCACGAAATCTTGAGCTTATTCTATGCATAAAAAGATTTAAAAAGTTAGGTTTGGTATTTTTCATATATTTTAATTAATTAAATGAATATTTAGCAATTAAAAATTCAAATAAATAAATAAAAATGATGAAAAACTTCCCTTTGGGCCAAATGGTCGTGCACATGCCTTGGATGATGGATTTTGGAAGAAAAAGAGGCCCATTAGCATTTTTAAGACATTTGAAGCAATGTTGACTTTTCAGAATATCCAAAAATTTCCCAACTTCCACAAGGCATAACTTGCTCAATTTTTAAGCTTTGCTCATGTTATTTGACATTTTGGAAAGGTCTTGAAGTCCTATAACCAATGCCTTTGGTCCCATGTCATTTTGATTTACCAATCTCAAGTTATGGCCTTTGACTTAAAGTCCCTTTTTGTTGACTTTTGAAAATGACCTATAATGTTGAAATTGATAACTTTTTGTGAGAGCATTTATTGGACTTGAAGTGTGAAGAGGAGTTGTAGGAAATGTCTTTCTCTTCAAAATGAGCTTTGGATGGAATTTTTCTGATAAACCATGTGAAAGTTATGCCTTGGTCAAATTACAGTTGACTTTTTCAAATGTCCAAATATGGAAACTTTTGCATCTTGAGACTTTTTGAGCCAAACTTTGAGAATCATGATCAATCATTGATCAAATGATGTTTGTGGCTTCAAAATGAGATGTTGACCAAAAATTTGAACTTTTGACTGTCAAATGACCATTTTGCCCCTACAGTTGACTGTTGAGCAATTAGGGTTTTTGACTGTGCAATTTTGTGCTGTAAGTCTTGAAACTTGGTATGAGGATGCTTGACCATGTTTATAGGCATGTGGGACTTGATTGGACCCTTGGAAACTTCATTTTCTTTGTCAGAATCAAAACCCTAATCTTTGACTGTTAGGAGGCTCTTGAACTGTGCAACCCTTGGGGAATTTTGAAGCTTGCTCTTTGCAGATTTTGAAGAATATGGGAGGGCAAATTTTGGGGTACAACAGTTGCCCCTGTTCAATCTTCTTAGACCTGAGGATGCAGATTGGCTGACGTGCCTTTCGTAATCCGAAGGTGGAAGATGATTGAACACTAGAGTGCCCAGAAATTTGCGCTCACATAGTAGTGTGATGATGGGAATGGGCTTATAGATGCCATTTGGATGTTGATCGCGTAAGAGATTCCTTAGCGAGAGCTTGCGTACCTGAAAAAGGAAAATGATTACCTGACCTGTTGCAGGAGCTGGTCTTCAGATTCTTTGTATAGATGTGTCCTGACTGGTTACAGGAGCTGGATCTGGATCTTCAAAAGGTGACGAATGAACCAGGGATGGTTACTACCTCAACAGGAACGGTGAGAGAACCTTGGACGATTGCTACCTCCGCAGTAACGGGGAGAGAACCATAGGTGACTTCAACCTCAACAGTAACGCTGAGAGAATCTTGGGCGACTTCAACCTCAACAGTAACGCTGAGAGAAAATCTTGGGCGACTTCAACCTCAACAGTAATCATTGAGAGAATCTTGGGCGACTTCAACCTCAACAGTAATCATTGAGAGAATCTTGGGCGACTTCAACCTCAACAGTAATCATTGAGAGAATCTTGGGCGACTTCAACCTCAACAGTAATCATTGAGAGAATCTTGGACGACTTCTACTTCAACAGTAACGCTGAGAGAATCTTGGGGCGATTACTACCTCCCCAGTAACGGGGAGAGAACCACAGGCGACTACAACCTCAACAGTAATCATTGAGAGAATCTTGGACGACTTCAACCTCAACAGTAACGCTGAGAGAAAATCTTGGGCGACTTCAACCTCAACAGTAATCATTGAGAGAATCTTGGGCGACTACTACCTCCGCAGTAACGGGGAGAGAACCACAGGCGACTACAACCTCAACAGTAATCATTGAGAGAATCTTGGACGACTTCTACTTCAACAGTAACGCTGAGAGAATCTTGGGGAGATTACTACCTCCGCAGTAACGGGGAGAGAACCACAGGCGACTACAACCTCAACAATAATCATTGAGAGAATCTTGGACGACTTCTACTGAGTCTTTATCAGAAAAATATGTTAGGGGTCGATTTAGCTGGACTAGAGAAGGCCTTTGACTGGATAAGAAACAGAAAAATCTTAGGGTCGATTTAACTGAACCGGTCTAGGTCTTGAAATCTTCAACTGGATAAGAAACAGGGATATCTTAGGGTCGATCTGACTGAACCGGTCTAGGTCTTGAAATCTTCAACTGGATAAGAAACAGGGAGATCTTAGGGTCGATCTGACTGAACCGGTCTAGGTCTTGAAATCTTCAACTGGATAAGAAACAGGGAGATCTTAGGGTCGATCTGACTGAACCAGAGAAGGCCTTTGACTGGATAAGAAACAGAAAAATCTTAGGGTCGACTTAACTGAACCGGTCTAGGTCTTGAAATATAGCTGAGAACTTAACTGAATCTTTCCTGAAAGGTGATGGTCAGTCATATGCAATGCATGATATGGATCAAGCAATGATGTTCTCAACATAAATGAGATTTGTAAGATATGATGCGTATATGCATGCTATAATGATGTATGTGATGTTTTCGTCTAGGAAAGTAAATCCTTGACGAGTGCCGGGAAGTCATATCCTGGGCTGATATTGAAGAATAGATTTTTGCCTCCGCTGGAGATGATAGTTGCAAGAATACTGGTAGGAGAAGATAACTCCGTTGGGGAATAACTTGGCGAATGGATTACTCTGCGGGGAGAAAAGTACTCTAACGATCTTGCTGGGGAACAAAACTCAGTGGGGAGAGATGTACTTTGCTGGGATGTTGATGGTAAATTGCTGGGGATACCATTGTTATGTTGGAAGTGTTAATAGACTTCGCTGGGGATAAGAAGACTTCGTCGAGGACGATCTTTCCGTGGCTTTTGGCTGAGGATAACCCAGTTATATCCTGGTAAGGAAATAACTCTTTGAATAAAGTCGGGCGACGCGTTCGTGCTTTGTGGGGATAAGCTTCCAGAATCTACTGGGGATAAGCTTACTATTTGGGGAGATGGATTCCAACTTTTCTGGGGAAACTGGATTGGACCCTTCTGGGGAAGTTTTGAACTGTATCGGGGAAGTGACTCCATTGAATGTTGGGTATACCGCCGGGGAACAATCTTTAGACCAAGATTGCCGGGGATGCTTGTTAAGAATGCATATACTGCTGGGGAATGCTGGGATCTGCTGGTAGGATACCCATCTTCCTTAAGTTTGATAATAGCTTTGCTTGGGAAGAGTGTACTGACTTGCTGGCTCACTCTCTGGGGAATTGGGATGTACTGGTTATGTTCTTCAGCTGAACCTACCTTGATACCTTGGAGGATAGAACAATTAGATTGCTTAGACAACTCTTTATTGCCCTTGTTTCTGAGGTGGGAGAGGAAGACCTGTGAGGTGCTGATAGTTGTTGATTTGACCAATCTTCTTCTGGTAGGCAGATGACAGGATGACAGGACATAGTCGTACGCTTTAATCCCTAACTTTTTCCTGGACCGCCCTTTCGGGTTTTCAGTTCACCGGGATACCCATTTTTGTCCAAGCCGCCTTTTCAGGTTTTCGACTTGCCGGGTGTACAGATTTTTTCATTTCATCCCTTATTTTTGCCCGAACCCTTTTGGTTCGCCGGGAAGCCCTTGTTTTTTCCTAGGTGTGTCAACCTAGAGGGTCTTGGATTACGCGTAGTATCTTTTTTTGACTATGTCCACGCTCTCAGAATGTAGGGAGTTGCCCCTGTTAGAAGTGTTTTGTCGTGCCCCCAGAAGATGTTTGATCAGGCAAGATTCGTTGTTGGAATGCCCCACGTGACCCAGACGGAGATTTTCCCCAGGCTATTTGGCCTTTGAGAGATTCTCCGAATCTTGATTGGACTGCCCCAGATAATAGACCATGATCATATCATGCCCCTTGATTGGAAGTGCTTCTGTTCATTAGGCATTTGTCGTGCGAATTTTCCTGCTGTTCAAACAAAGAGTCATATGCGGACAAAGTTATGTTAAAAATGCAAAGCCTATGTCTGTCTTGAAGATTTTGAAAATGCATTCTTTTTCATAAAACAAATAAATGTTTGTAAAACGTGATGTCAACTCGTTATTTTATTGCGATCCTTAAGGAGTCAGGATACCTTTCGTAACAGTATGCTTTCGAACTAACCCATGCTCCAGCTAGGACTTTTAAGGGTTATAACGTGGCCGGGTTCATGGTTTAGGAAACAAAGGATAAAGGCTCAAATTATTTGTACCCACCCGCTCTTCGTGATATTCTCCAAACCTAAACTCAGTTGATCATGCGTTAGACCTTGTTTGAGTCTTTGTTCTGATTTTCCGGTGATGATTCGGATGTTGATAACTTATTTTGAATAGGCAGTCATTCCTTTTTTGTTGAGGGTTTGTAAGACCTCTTTCTTGTCTGATTTTTGTTATCTCTTTCTTTTTTTGCCTAAACTGTTTCCTTTTTTGGAATTACAGTCAGCGGGATGCCCCAGTTTTGTAAGTCTCCTTCATGGGTTTTGACTTATTGGGTGTTTATTTTGAAAGATAATGACTGCCTTTCTTTATTGATTATTCGGAACCATCACTGTCTTTCTTTGCTTTGTAAGGACCTCTTTGGTGCCATTCGTTATGCGCTTGGATCAACTGAGAGAACTACCCTGCCCCAGGTTATGATAAAGGGTTTTAATTTTCGAAAAGAAAAACTCCTACTTCTTTGGCTCAGAGGGGTTGACGAGGGATTATCTTCCTTATAACTCCAGTGTTTATGGATTTAAAACAATGCTTGTACTTCATCAGTGGGGTCTGTTCAAAAGCATACTGTAAAGATAGCGGTATCGTTTTCATCATCCTCCCTTAAGAGGCTTAGAATTATTAATTGAGAGTTGATCATCAGAAAAATATGAATATAATTTGCATTTAGTGAATACGAATATATTGTTTCAGAACAGACATATGCGATGCATTAATGAAATAACAATGTTTAACATGAACAAATGTTTGAACAATCAAAAAGAATTACAACTTGAACATTCGAATGAACAAAAGTTTCCTAGTCTCAAGGCTTGTCATTTCAAATGGTGAGTCTTGGAGGGATGGTAGAAAAATTCAGCCTGACCATCTTGGGTGAACTCCAATGCCCCTTCATCAATCAGGTCCTGGATCTTGTTCTTCAGAGCCCAACACTCATTTATATCATGTCCAGGACTAGCAGAGTGGTAGGCACACCTTTTATTGGGATCATAAGTAGGATGTGCTGTGTTGGGATTCTGGGGGTGAGCCCTTAATGTGATCAAATTCAATCTCAGCAGGCGTTATAAAGCTTGAAACAGCGACATGTTGAGCGGGGTGAATTGCCTCCTGGGCTTGCCTGGCTGAAGCTGGTGAAGTTGCTGCTGAGTTTGTGACCCTGAAGCCATTTGAGGAGCTCTCCCCTTATCTCCTTGTCTCAAAGATGATTGAATGATGAATGGCTCTTTACCCTTAGATGTTTGCCCCAACTGGTTACCCCGAAGCAATTGGTTGACGAGAACCCCGAGCTCATCTTGTTTTTGAGCTAAGTCTTGGATGATAGTCACCTGCCCCAGCATTTGGGCTTTCAATGCATCCATCTCAGCTTGCAGGTGTTTCAGCCGTTCGTCCTCAGCGCTGTTCCTGACCAAAGTCTCCATGAGAAGTGTCCTTAGCTCCTCCTGCCCCTTGGATAGATTCAGGAGGATTTCCCCGAACCGAGTCTCTTGAGTAAGAAGGTCCTGGTTATCTTGTTGGGAAGCCATTGCTGAAATAAACAGCGAGAGAGGTAAGTGACCTGCAACAAGGATACCTGTTATGATGTGTATGTATGCATGCAATGTTTTCAAGGACCTCGCGGGATAAACAAGAAGACTGTTAGCATTTGAATTTGTTAGCTTGATTAGAGGAGCCCTATGTTGCTGAGAATCCTTCTTCAAGGGTCAAAAGCTCACCATATCCAGTGGGTCATAGCCCCTGACAACCTTGGCTAGGGCAACCTTCTTCAAGTGTCAAAGCTCACCATATCAAGTGGGTCATAGCCCCTGACTACCTTGGCTAGAGGAAAATAAATCCTCTTTTCCCCTTGCTGGGATAGTTGATTCACCATGACCTGCATCACAAGCCCTTGAGATCCTTGAAATGGGTTAGGATGTATGCAATGGTATGATGTTATGGTATGCATGGGGTAATGTGAGTAACCCTGTTATGAGTCCCAATTAAGGACTGCAAATCAAAACCTGCAAGACACTCAAGTAAAACCTGTCATGAGTCCTACTCAAGGACTATCAACAAAACCTGCAAGAAACTTAGTAAACCCTGTTATGAGTCCCAATTAAGGACTATGAGCAACACCTGCAGGTAGTTCATGTGTCAGATAACAAGCATGCGAGTAGTCAAGTACGAAGGCACACAAGTCACACAAGAGAAAGCCCTTAGAGTTTAAGGCCAGCATGGGGTCTGGGTATTACCCTCTTGAAGTTGGTGGGCTCAACCTGTCCTATCAGAAGTAACCGGGTTCTAAGTGTCCCAATATCATTGGATTGCTTTCATTGTTCATCGTTTCGATTTAGCCACTGAACTGGAGACCGAAATATTCCAAGAAAACAACCCTCAATTGAGTGTAGTATCGAGTATCAACCAACCTCGGACTGCACCAAAGTCAGTTATCTCACTACCCTAAAGAGGCCAAGATGGTTCAATTAAGGTTCCTAAGGTCAGTTGATGTTTCATGACACCACGCGGCGGCCCTGTACTCTCCTTGACTGAACTCAAGGGTTACCGGTACTCACCAAAGTGCCACATCAACGTAGCAGGCTGCTTCAACCATGTCGGTATACCCCGCACAGTTCCCTCACAGCCTTGTTGCTACTTTCTAAGAAGGTATCCCCTAGATCCGGGTTAGGATCTATAGAACTCCCAAGACAGTACCCACAATGATAAAGCAAGCAATTCAGACAATTGAAAACACAAGTGATCTTAGTCCTAAGGTACACCTCACTTTTAGAAATGTCCCCAACAAAGTCGCCAGTTCTGTGATCGGTGGATCTGGAACTGACTGTTTAATGCTGGTTCGCGAAATGTCGCGGTAAGCAAGAGTCGCCACCGTCTTTTATTTTCTCCAAATGGAAAGGACAAAAGCACAGAAAAATTCCTTAAAGAGATTGCTCTCGGTTCGGGAGGTAGGTTATAGAAAGGGAAGGTGTTAGCACCCTTTTTATCCATGGTTATCCATGGGCTCTTAGATACTTGCTCATTGTGTTTTCAAAAGTGTTTGCTTTTCAAAGTGTGAGTGAGTTTGAAAAAGTTTCGTTTAAAGATTTCAGATCAACTCTTGTATCAGTCCTCAAGAGTGTTTGAAAAATTGTTTTGAAAGCTTTTTTTTTGAAAGTGTCGGTGTGAAAAGAGTTTTGTTTTGTTTTTTTGAATAGAGCAAGTATCCACGAGTCATCTACCTACCCTAAGGAATTAGGCTGTGTAAATGTCCTTAAGGTAGTGCCATCCCACCATTGAGAGATAGGTAGCACCACCGTTGGAGGTGTTCGGGTCAATTCGAGGTTCGGGACATGGTGATCACCGGAGCAATGGGAAGACACCTTAGAAGCTACCCTCATGCCAGGTTCCCGGATCATGAGGACTTACTAAGACATCCTCTACTCGACGATCACCTTTCGAGGCAAGGCAACAGTGAGGCGTACCCTAGGGGTGGTGTGTGATTTGTGTGTCATTTTCAGATATTTTGTCTTGTCATGTTATGAGTGATCTACGCATTTGTTTTTTATTTTGTCATTCATTCTTGCATGCATTTATTAACAGTTAAAAAGATGCGGAAATTAAAAGTTCTAAACTATTACAAAGGCGCGGGTCCACATCGCCAAATTAAAATCCAGGACCCGATTTGACAAAAAATAAAGAAATAAAGTAAAGTGCGAAAGACAAATATTTACATGGCTTTGGGAGAAGTACATAAAAATTATACGAAAAGAAAATAAATGCGCGAATTGGAATTAAGATCGAAAGCGAGGGCGTTGGACCCTTTTTAATGAAATAAAATTATTAGTAACAAATTAATTAAATTAACAATGAAAAGAAATTATTTTTGAGGTTTTTTGTATTTATGATTTTTTAATAAGAGAATTAAATGAAATTAAGAAATTAATTAATTAACCCTAATTCTACAATTTTTATTTATTAAGAAAAACATGTTAAAATTAAACCTAAAATTAAATTAGTTAATTAAAGCAATTTGATTTATAAAAATAAATAATTAATTATTAGTGAAAAGAAAAGAAAAAGGATAAAAGTAATTAAAATAATTAAAACCTAATTCTACAAGTTTTTAAGTTTATTAAGAAAAGATATTAAAATTAACCCTAAATTTAAACCTAATTAATTAGTGAGATTTATTTACAAAAATACTAATTAAATAAATATATTTTGATATTTTGTCTTTTCTGATTTTTTGTTATTTTTATATTTGATGAAAATAAATTAATTGAAGAATTTAAAGGAAATTAATTAAATCAAATAAAAATAGAAAATATAAAAGAATAGCAAACCTTGGGGGGTTCTGTCCCCAATTGGAGGTGTAATTGTAGTAATTAGGCCCACTTGTTTAAGGCCTCAGTTGACCCTTCCTGGGAAGCATGTGCGTGTACTGACTGATGCCTATCATGTTCTTCACATCTGGTCCCTTGGATAGTGGTTACAGGCCATGTGGCGCGTTGAGATTGTGAGTTGCATGGTAGACGCTGAAGCTTGAATTGCATAGGAGCATGATTATAAAAATAACATGAATGAAGTGAGGGGACCTGGGAATCGAACCCAGGTCCCGGTGCCTTATGAGACAATGCCCTTACCACCTGTACCAAACGCGCGCCTTGTTTATGGAATGGCAAATAAATATTATGAGACAAAACTTGGTTAGTGGTCTAGAAATAATAAAAACGCGCGTTATTTTTAAACCACCCTATCATATCCTGCCACATAGTCATCTCCTTCCTTGTTGCGTTTTCCTGAAACAAAAACAAGCAAGATTGCGGGGGTTTTAAACCCCCACTATATGCAGTGTAAAAAAAATAGCGATTAGCTCGTATGTAATCAGAAATTGGGCGCGACCCCATCATTGAATTGGTATGAAGGTCCTGATTCTAATAGGCTGAGTCTCGTGTTCCAATTTTTCCATAGGAGTAAACCCCCAATTTTTCATATCTGAAACCCTAAGGTGCTTCAATGGTAACTCTTCATAAAACGCATGAAAACTCAATTAAATCATATGGTTAGTTTCAGAAGCAATTAACTAGCATGAATCCACAAAAAAAAAACGCAATCAAAATGCTTGAAAATTGAAATACGAATGTGAATAAAATTGGAAACAGTTTGAGTTTTGTATACCAATTCTGGGCGTGTAAGGGTTGGAAAACTATTCAGTTAGCTTCAGTAACACTTTTGCAAGCTATTGGGATTAATCTTGGCCTCTGAATCGTCCTCTAAGGCCACTTTCAGTTTTCAAATTTTTGACAAAAAACTCAACTTTGGTTCTTGATGTATGGCGCAACCTGGGAGGTCCTGAGCATTAGGGTTAGGTTTGCACTTGTATAGAGAACGAATTTGATCAATAATCCAAGCCCATAGCCTTGCTTTTAATGATTTTCAAGATTTGATTTTCAAGAATCTTTTCCAATATTTCTTCATGCATATTTGATACAAATCATGGCCAATCACTTTAATTCCTTCCATATCTGATCATGCACGAAATCTTGAGCTTATTCTATGCATAAAAAGATTTAAAAAGTTAGGTTTGGTATTTTTCATATATTTTAATTAATTAAATGAATATTTAGCAATTAAAAATTCAAATAAATAAATAAAAATGATGAAAAACTTCCCTTTGGGCCAAATGGTCGTGCACATGCCTTGGATGATGGATTTTGGAAGAAAAAGAGGCCCATTAGCATTTTTAAGACATTTGAAGCAATGTTGACTTTTCAGAATATCCAAAAATTCCCCAACTTCCACAAGGCATAACTTGCTCAATTTTTAAGCTTTGCTCATGTTCTTGGACATTTTGGAAAGGTCTTGAAGTTCTATAACCAATGCCTTTGGTCCCATGTCATTTTGATTTACCAATCTCAAGTTATGGCCTTTGACTTAAAGTCCCTTTTTGTTGACTTTTGAAAATGACCTATAATGTTGAAATTGATAACTTTTTGTGAGAGCATTTCTTGGACTTGAAGTGTGAAGAGGAGTTGTAGGAAATGTCTTTCTCTTCAAAATTAGCTTTGGATGGAATTTTTCTGATAAACCATGTGAAAGTTATGCCTTGGTCAAATTACAGTTGACTTTTTCAAATGTCCAAATATGGAAACTTTTGCATCTTGAGACTTTTTGAGCCAAACTTTGAGAATCATGATCAATCATTGATCAAATGATGTTTGTGGCTTCAAAATGAGATGTTGACCAAAAATTTGAACTTTTGACTGTCAAATGACCATTTTGCCCCTACAGTTGACTGTTGAGCAATTAGGGTTTTTGACTGTGCAATTTTGTGCTGTAAGTCTTGAAACTTGGTATGAGGATGCTTGACCATGTTTATAGGCATGTGGGACTTGATTGGACCCTTGGAAACTTCATTTTCTTTGTCAGAATCAAAACCCTAATCTTTGACTGTTAGGAGGCTCTTGAACTGTGCAACCCTTGGGGAATTTTGAAGCTTGCTCTTTGCAGATTTTGAAGAATATGGGAGGGCAAATTTTGGGGTACAACAATAACGCTCGAGGAAAAGGGATCACCACTGATATGCCTTCCCAGACGGAGGCACCGAAGACTATCGCTGTTGAAGCTTCCAAACAGGAGATGGAAGAGATTCTGAAGATTATTAAGAAGAGTGATTATAATGTAGTTGAGCAGCTGGGGCAAACCCCATCCAAGATTTCTATGTTGTCACTGTTGTTGTGTTCATAGGCCCATGCCAAGGCTCTGATTACCTTCCTGAAGACTGCCCACGTGCCACAAGAGAAATCAGCTGATCAGTTTACCGATTGTATGGCCAATTTAACTGCAGATAATGGTTTGGGTTTCTCCGACGCTGATTTGACTGCTAAAGGGAAGAACCATAACGATGACCTACATGTCTCCATTGGATGTAGGGGCACTACTCTTGCACATGTATTGGTTGATATTGGTTCCTCGTTGAACGTCTTGCCCAAGAAAGCTCTAGAACGGTTGGATTGCGAAGGGTTGGAGCTAAAGCCAAGTAACATCGTTGTCAGGGCCTTCGAAGGGTCTAAAAGGATGGTGCATGGTGAAGTTGATATTCCAATTAAAGTGGGTTTTCAGGTCTTCAATTCTACATTCTACGTGATGGACATCCGACCATCCTATTCTTGTTTGCTGGGTCGTCCATGGATCCACAAAGCTGGAGCTGTAACCTCAACGCTCCACCAGAAGCTGAAGTACCCGGTCAGAGGGAAGATTGTGACAGTGCAAGGGGAGGAAGAGTATATAGTCAGCCACCTCAACTCGTTCCGATACGTAGAGATGGATGGGGAGTTCATTGAGACCCCATTTCAGCATTTTGAAGAGGTTCCTCAGACATTGGCATCAGCTGAGACTGTGGTTGAAGATTCTCCTATGAAGATGGCTTCCTTAAAGGATGCCCGGGCTGTTATTGAGAAGGGTGAGTGTGAAAATTGGGGCTGACTCCCTGATTTTACTCAGAAGACTAACAAGTTTGGTTTGGGTTTCACTGCAGAAGCTCAAAGGGCTGTTCGAAGTGCAAGGATTGGAAGACCTCCCGTGTTCATCAACAACTCGGGAGTAAATGCCGTTGAAGATAATGTGGAAGAGTCTGAATTCGACAACTGGATCTATCCTACGACCAACGGTGGACCAAGCAACTGGACAGCAAAAGACTTTATCCCTATTACTTTTGTTAAACAGTAATGAACTCTTTGTTTTGAATTTGTAACAGACAATATGGTGAAACTATATGGCCCGGTGTCTTACCCGGGGCACCGTGGCTTCATTTGTGAGGGCTTTTATGTGTCACTTTCATATATCATTAATAAAAGCATTGGACGTTTCTTGCATTTCAAATTTTGCGCTCCTTGTTTTTCTTTATTATATATTGCAAAACAACTATTTTACACACACTCACATATACAAGTCTCAATCCACTCTGGATCTCACTGGTAACGACTCTACTACTGCCAGTTATGACTTCGAAAATCCGATCAACTTAACCGAAGATGAAGGTGAAGAGGATTGCGAGGTTCCGGGTGAACTTGCAAGACTACTACTCCAGGAAGAGAGGGCCATTCAGCCACATGAAGAGCCGGTGGAAACGGTGAATCTGGGTACTGAAATAGACAAGAAGGAAGTCAAGATCGGTGCAAATATGGAGCTTAGTGTGAAGCAGCGGTTGATTCAGATGCTGGGTGACTATGTTGAGATCTTTGCCTGGTCCTACGAAGATATGCCTGGGTTGGATACTGACATCCTGGTTCATCGCCTGCATAACAAGGAAGATTGTCCTCCGGTAAAACAGAAGGTTTGCCGTATGCGCCCAGAGATGTCTGAGAAAATCAAGGCCGAAGTTATGAAACAGTTTGACGCCGGTTTTCTAGCAGTGACTTCTTACCCTCAGTGGGTCGCCAATGTGGTTCCGGTAGCGAAGAAAGATGGTAAGGTCCGAATGTGTGTTGACTACAGAGATTTGAACAGAGCGAGCCCTAAGGATGACTTCCCTCTACCTCACATCGACGTTCTGGTTGACAACACCGTTCAGCACAAGGTATTCTCCTTTATGGATGACTTCTCCGGTTATAATCAGATAAAAATGGCTCCCGAAGACATGGAGAAGACCACTTTTGTTACTCAGTGGGGTACCTTTTTCTATAAGGTCATGCCTTTTGGGTTGAAAAATGCTAGGGCAACATATCAGCGTGCCATGGTTACTTTGTTTCATGACATGATCCATTATGAGATTGAAGTATACGTCAATGATATGATTGCAAGGTCCCAGACTGAGGAAGAACACCTTGACCATCTACAGAAGCTGTTTGACAGGTTGAAGTTGTACAAGTTGAGATTGAACCCGAACAAGTGCACCTTTGGGGTAAGGTCTGGTAAGCTACTGGGTTTCATCGTGAGCGACAAAGGTATTCAAGTGGACCCTGCCAAAGTGAAAGCCATACAAGAGATGCCAGCTCCCAAGACAGAGAAGGATGTCAGAGGCTTTCTAGGACGACTGAACTACATTGCCCGATTCATCTCGCACCTAACAGCTACTTATGAGCCAATCTTCAAACTGCTGAAGAAATATCAAGTGGTACGCTGGAATGATGGATGTCAGGCCGCTTTCGAAAGAATCAAAGAGTATCTCCAAGAGCCACCCATTCCGATGCCACCAATTGAAGGGAGACCTCTGATTTTATACTTGACAATACTCGACAACTCAATGGGGTGTGTGTTGGGGCAGCATGACGAGTCTGGCCGAAAAGAGCATGCTATTTATTACCTTAACAAAAAGTTTACCGATTGTGAAACCCGATACTCACTGCTTGAGAAAACTTGTTGCGCTTTGGCATGGGCTGCTCGCCGACTGAGACAGTATATGCTGACCCACACTACTCTGTTGATTTCAAAGATGGATCCAATCAAGTATATCTTCGAAAAGCCTGCCTTATCCGGAAGAATAGCAAGATGGCAGATGATCTTGACTGAGTATGACATCCAGTACACAACTCAAAAAGAAATTAAGGGAAGTGTATTGGCAGACCATTTGGCACATCAGGCAGTGGATGATTACCAGTCTATGAACTTTGAATTTCCGGACGAGAATATCATGGTAGTAACTGATTGTGATACACCTGGACCGGATGAAGGACCTGAGGAAGGATCCCGATGGTCTATGTATTTTGATGGAGCTTAGAACGCTTTGGGTAATGGCATTAGCGCTATGATCATATCTCCTAAAGGCTCTCATACTCCATTTACCGCCCGACTATGTTTCAACTGCACCAACAACATGGCGGAGTATGAAGCGTGCATCATGGGTCTTCGAGCTGCAATTGACCTAAGGATTAAGTTTCTAAGTGTCTTCGGAGATTCCGCTCTCGTGATCAGTCAGATCAAAGGCGAGTGGGATACGAAACACCCAAATCTTATTCCTTACAAGGAGTATGTATTGACGTTTCTTCCCCATTTCAAGGAAATAACCTTTGAGCACTTCCCTAGAGAGGAGAATCAGTTGGCGGACGCGTTGGCTACGATGTCTTCTATGTTCAAAGTTAATTGGCACAACGAAGCTCCCCAGATCATCATTGAAAGATTGGACGAACCTGCACATTGTTGTGATATTGAGACTGAAGAGGCAACAAAAAAGCCCTGGTATCATGAAGTGAAGAGGTATCTTGAAGCTCAGGAGTTCCCCGAGGGTGCATCTGTTAATGACAAGAAGTTTCTGAGGAGGTTTGCAGCCAAGTTCTTCATCAACAATGGCATTCTTTACAAACGTAACCATGATTCAACCTTGCTATGTTGTGTGGATAAGATTGAAGCGGAAAGAATCATGACAGAGCTGCATGAAGGTACTTTCGGAACTCATTCCAGTGGACATACCATGGCAAAGAAAATCCTTCGGGCATGATATTACTGGTTCACAATGGAAGCTGACTGTTATCAGTATTCTCGGACATGTCACAAGTGCCAAGTCTATGCTGATAAGGTGCACATACCTCCAGTTCCTTTGAACATCTTGACGGCGCCTTGGCCTTTTGCAATGTGGGGAATTGATATGATTGGCGAGATCTTACCTATGGCATCCAATGGGCATCGTTTCATCCTGGTAGCAACCGATTACTTTACAAAGTGGGTTGAAGCAGCTTCCTTTGCTACGGTAACCAAGAACGTCGTGGCACGGTTCATTCAACATAATCTGATCTGTCGATACGGTGTACCAGAGAGGATCATTATGGACAATGGTACCAATCTTAATAACAAAATGATCACTGAGCTCTGCGAGCAATTCAAGATACAACATCACAACTCTTCTCCCTACCGGCCGAAGATGAATGGGGCTGTCAAAGCGGCAAATAAGAACATTAAGAAGATTGTGCAGAAGATGACAGTGACAGACAAAGACTGGCACGAGATGTTACCATTTGCTCTTCATGGGTACCGTACCTCAGCACGGATGTCAACAGGGGCAACACCCTATTCCTTGGTATATGGCATGGAGGCAGTCTTGCCTATCGAAGTTCAGATACCCTCTCTCCGGATCATAAAGGATGCAGGTTTGAGTGAAGATGACTGGATTCAAACCCGACTTGATCAATTGAACCTAATCGACGAAAAAAGACTTACTGCTGTTTGTCATGGTCAGACATACCAAAAACGGATGATCAAGGCATTTAACAAGAAAGTCAGACGACAAGAGTATCAAGTTGGGGACCTGGTAATCAAGCGCATTATTCTACCTCAAGGTGATCCCAGGGTAAATGGACTCCTACTTACGAAGGGCCATTTTTGGTTAAGAACATCTTCTCGGGAGGAGCTATCATTCTAACCACCATGGATGGTGACGACCTTCCTCACCCCGTCAATGCAGACATAGTGAAAAGATACTACGCATAAGCAAAAGACCCGCTAGGTTGACTGGCCTAGGCAAAAGTAAGGGCTTCCCGGCGAACCAAAAGGGTTCGGGCAAAAATAAGGGATGAAAATGAAAAACAAATCTGTACACCCGGCAAGTCGAAAACCTGAAAAGGCGGCTTGGGTAAAAATGGGTATCCCGGTGGACTGAAAACCCGAAAGGGCGGTCCAGGAAAAAGTTAGGGATTAAAGCGTAATACTATGTCTCATTGGATCACCTTGCATCCAGACTTCGGTATCGACTTTCAAGCTCGGACAACACCAATCAATCAGATTCATCTTCAATTAAGCAGCAAAGTGATGAGATGCCTGAAGATATAAAGGCAATAGCAGAGTTGGAACCCAGTGGGATTATTCACATAGCTGTTTTGTTTTCTTTTCACAAATTGTATAAATTCTATTTGTTCGGTGGCGTTCTCTTACTAGGACGCCAGTCTCTTGTACAAAAACGCCTATTTTCAGGCAAACTTCAAAATCAATACAAATTCATTTTTAGACAAATTTCAAATTATTTTTCCTTTATCTGCTTTGTTTTGCAAAGAACGTCCAACGTTCATTTTTGATATATGCATTTGACATTAATTGCTGCTCATAAATATTTACATGTGAAACAAAGGACGAATTACGGGTAATATCAGAAACAGGGGCATAAGAAATGTCTAAACTGTGTAGTTAATTTGTCCACCAAGGTACCAAGGTAGGTTCAGCTGAAGAATATGACCAAGATACCGTCACTCCCCGCAGAGTAAAACAGTAATGGTAGCTCTCCCCACTGAGACTTGCAACTATGAACGAATCAGCAATACTCTCCCCAAGCAGAGTTCATCTACCATCAGCGCTAAAAAGGCTGGGTATCCCCAGAAGGTCTTAATATTCCCCAGCGGAGCATAAAAATATTCCCCAGCGGAGTATAAAAATATCCCCAACAGAGTATAAGAATATTCTCCAGCAAGTATAAGAGTATCCCCAACAGTCTTAATATTCCTCAACAGAGTATAAGAATGATCCCCGGCAGAATACAAGATACCCTCCAGTGGAGTCAATATTTCCCAGCGCAGTCTGAAAAAGGCTTCCCCACCAGAGCTGAATCATCTTCCCCAATAGATTCTGGAAGCTTATCCCCTGCAGAGCACAAATAAATCTCCCCAGCCAAATTCAGAAGGTTATCCTCACAAGAGTCTAACTGGGTTATCCTCAGCAAATTACAACTGAAAGATCATCCCCAACGAAGTTCTTTCTATCCCCAGTGGAGTCCATCATTAAAATCCCCAACAGAGCTTATCAACAGAATCCCCAGCGGAGTTATCGTTAAAATCTTCAGCAGAACGTCTCTTCCCCATAGAGTATTTCCCCTCGGAGTAATCTCTTCATCAGTTTATTCCCCCCACGGAGTTTTTCTCTCCTACAGGTTTATCGTCTTCGTTCATCATCCCCAGCGGAAACGAAGAACTCAGCTTTATTCTCCAGCAGCTCCGGGATTTATTTTTCCCCAGCTAAAACATCACATTTCCATACATCATGATACATGCATATATGCATCATACGAATACAATATCATTTATGTTGAGAACATCATTGCTTGATTCATCTCATGCATTGCATATGACTGACCTTTACCTGTCAGGAAAGATGCAGTTAAGTTCTCAACTTAGTCGAAGACCTGACCAATTCTTAAATCTCAATTGAATTATCCTCGGTTGAATTTCAGATAAGGTTCTTAATCTCAACAGTTTCCCAACGTCATAGTGTGGACGAGTACTATAACCTCAGCGGTATACTCCATTGAGCATGAGTCAGTTCCTAGATCTTGATGTTTTCCTCCGCCATAGTGTGGACAAGTTCTATAACCTCAACGGTATAATCCATTGAGCACGAGACAGTTCCTAGATCTTGATGAAGATGTTTCCCTACGTCATAGTATGGACGAGTACTATAACCTCAGCGGTATACTCCATTGAGCACGAGTCAGTTCCTAGATCTTGATGTTTTCCTCCGTCATAGTGTGGACAAGTTCTATAACCTCAACGGTATACTCCATTGAGCACGAGACAGTTCCTAGATCTTGATGAAGATGTTTCCCTACGTCATAGTGTGGACGAGTACTATAACCTCGACGGTATACTCCGTGGAGCACGAGTAAGTTCCTAGATCTTGATGTTTTCCTCCGTCATAGTATGGACAAGTTCTATAACCTCAACGATATACTCCATTGAGCACAAGACAGTTCCTAGATCTTGATGAAGATGTTTCCCTACGTCATAGTGTGGACGAGTACTATAACCTCAACGGTATACTCCGTGGAGCACGAGTCAGTTCCTAGATCTTGATGTTTTCCTCCGTCATAGTGTGGACGAGTTCTATAACCTCAACGATATACTCCATTGAGCACGAGACAGTTCCTAGATCTTGATGAAGATGTTTCCCTATGTCATAGTGCGGACGAGTACAATAACCCCAACGGTATACTCCATTGAGTACGAGTCAGTTCCTAGATCTTGATGTTTTTCCTCCGTCATAGTGTGGACGAGTTCTATAACCTCAACGGTATACTCCATTGAGCACGAGACAGTTCCTTGATCATGATAAATATGTTTCCCCCCAGTTGAATTATGGACAGGTTCTTAAAACTCCGCTGAAGCATTCTCTCAGTTGAAGTACAAGAAAGTTCCTAAATCTCAGCAAAAGTTAGACTTCCCTAGCAGAATCTTTTACAACAACAGGTATGCAAGTTATCGTTAAGGAATCTCTTATGCGATCGACACTCCTGCAGATGGCATCTGTAAGCCCATCCTCCTACCAACAATCTCCAAATGGCATCTGTAAGCCCATTCCCGACATCACAATGTTGATACTACACCATGTGAGTGCAAATTTTTGGGCACTCTAGTGTTCAATTATCTTCCACCTTCGGATCACGAAAGGCTCAAAAGCTAATCTATATCCACATGTTTAAGAAAATTGAACAGGGGAAACTGTTGTACCCCAAAATTTTCCCTCCCATATTCCTCAAGATTTGTCAAGAATAATCTTCAAGTTGCTCAAGTTGGCTCAAGGGTAGGACAGTCAAATCACCTCCTAAGGCAGTTAATTCAAAATTAGGGTTATGTGTTGCATCAAGGTACTCACATCCAAATGACCTCAAGTGTTCCCCAATGTCCTAATATGTTCTAAAGATCATCCATGTCAAATTTCAAGCCTTGCAGAGGAAGTTTGGTCAGTCAATTGCTCAAAAGGCCCAAAAATCAACTGTGCTAGGGCAAAAGTCAACTGTGTCCCAAATACAGTCAAACCTCAATATTTTTTGTCAAAATTCTCATTTTGAAGGATAATTCATAATTTGATCAAGGGTTGATAATGATTCATCAAGGATTGCTCAAGATTCATCAAGATTCAAAAGTTGCTAAATTAGGGTTTTGTAGGAAAAGTCAACTCAACTTTGACCAAGCATAACTTTCTCATACTTTATGAGAAATTACCCATTCAAAGCTCATTTTGAAGAGTATGCAATTTCCTACAATCCATCTTCACACCCCAAGATCAATAAATGCTCTCACAAAAAGTTACAAATTTGGACATTATAGGTCATTTTTGAAAGTCAACAAAAACACCTTTTTTTCCAAAGCTTATAACTTGAGCATGGAACATCAAAATGCGATGAGACCAAAAGGGTTGGTTATAGGATATCTCAAGGTTTCTAAAAAGTCCAAGAACACCTCTAAAAGTTCAAAATTGAAGAAGTTATGCATTGTTGAAGTTGGGCATTTTTCCAAAATTGCCAAAAGTCAACTATCCTCAAAACTCCAACTTTTGACAAAAGGGCCCACTTTTTCCCACTTGATATAGTCATGTCATGCCATATAAGTGTCCCATATTTAATTTAATGGCCATTCATTTATTTTTCTATTTTATTTTATTTTTATTGATTTAATTCATTTTAAATCAATATTAAATCAAATAAAATCTAAAAATTGATGTAAAGGGATTCTAGTGATCATTCCAGCTTGCAAATACCATGTGATACTCAATCAAACTCGTGCCAAGTCAATTCAAGCAAAAAATCTCAGATTTGATGCAAATATGGCAACTTGGTTATGGTGATCAAAATCAAATATTCCATCTTCAATGCACATGGATATTGGTCCAAATTTTGACCTAAACTCATTCCATTATATGCACAAGCAAGCCAGACCTAGAACACGCACAAAGCTCTGCAAAAACGGCCAGAACAATTGTGGAAAAAAATCTTGGAAACTTGAATTCTGAAACCCACATTGGAGCTTGATTCAGACCAAAATCACAACGTAGCTCTCTTCCTTGACATCCAGTGAAGAGATACCAATCAAAACCAAGTCTTTTCATTGCCTAAAACTCACTGTAAGTCTCCATGAACCTTGCTCTGAACATGAAATCGAAAACATTCATTCTTGCATCCTTTTGATAAACTATTAACATAATCTTGATCCTCATCAAATTTCTAACAAATCTGCATCATTTAATTTCATTTTCATGTCCTATAATCGTATACCCGAACCTAGGGTTTTGTTGTGTTGTTTTTAGGCATGTTGTGTACAGGAAAAATCAATGTGAATAATGGTTACAGGGATGACCAGGAGGAAGAGATGAGTACGTTGGTACTCTTGGATTTCATTTACATGGCCTGGAGAGGGTTTTTGAGATACCCTACGAAACTTCATGCGGATAAAAATCCGCAGGTAAATAACCAGGGTCGTTTGAAGAAGATGATGTCTTGTCCTTGTGCTATTGGCCCATTCAAATCAGTGGCGCTCTTTTTTTTTGTTTCAGGCTTAGCGTTTTGTTTTTTATATAATATTTGTTTCTTATTTCAACAACAATAAAACAAGCCAGTTGGAGTGGTTGAGCGCGCAGGCAATGAGCGTTGGGACCTGGGTTCGAATCCCAGGTCCCCCAAAACTTTGTTATCATTTTATTTTAGGCTATTCCATGTGGATTCAGCAAGCAGGGAGTACCATATACCTCCAGATCTCAAAGGCTACGTGGCTACAAAGCAGATCCAATGGCCTGGAATAAGAGACTACCATGGTCTCAAGTCAATGAACATGTGGACAATCACAAAAGTCCAACAAGGCCTGGACGTATTGGGCCTCAGAAATGCTCTTTTCACCACCAAATTGGGCCCAACACCCCCTGAGTTTGCCTTTTTTTTACTTCCTTCATTATTTTCTTATTTTATTTATAATTATTCATTTGTTATTTTTAATTACTAACCCAATAATTTATTTTTCTCAATAAAAATCAGAAAACCCAAAATCAAAATAATATTTTTATTAATTTTATTTATTTTTGTAAATAAGCATTCAATTAATTTATTTAGTTTTTTAATTAGTTTTAATAATAATATATTTTGCAATAAATTAAAATCGATTTAGAATTAGGATTTTTATTAACTTTTTAATCACTCTTATTTTATTTCCTTAATTAAAATAAAAACTCAAAAATATTTTCATTTAATTAATTAATTCAATTATTAATTTAGACTAATTTTTAATTCAAAAAATAACAAAATATGCTTTATTGAATAAAAAGGGTCAAAACCCTAAGACATTCCGATTTAATTTTCTCGCGTGCATATAACTTTTGATCCATATTTCAATATTGTAACTGCTTCGGGAATGTAATAGTTTTAATTAGGATTTTATTTATCGCTTTTATTTACTTTTCGCAATTTAATTTTTAAGGGTTTGTCTTTGGCGATGTAAATACCCGACACCTTGTAATAGCTTAGATTTATTTTCTGCAATTTAATTTCCGCAACCATTAACTGTTAGATGTTTGAATAATAGGCAATGCATGACAAGATAAACCTTTAACCTAAAATCAACAGTAGCTCACCATTAACATGTACAAAGATAATATAACTGAAAAAACAATACACTCGCACATGCCACTCTTAGGGTACACCTCACTTGGTTGCCTCGAACGTGGTCATTGAGTATAGGAAGTTTTAGAGGTCGCCCTCTTGTCCAAAGATCATAAGTTGCCTCGAAACGGTTGCCTCGGTTGAAATGATCTAAGACATTAGGGTTACCACTAAGGCGTCCTAACGTTGCTTTAGTGACCACACGTCCCTTAATCGAATTGACCCGAAAACTCCAACGACGATGCTACCTACTCCTCAATAGTGGGATAGCATTGTCTAAAGGACACTTGTACAGTTTAATTCCTTTTTGAGTAGGTAGATGTTCTTAAGTACTTGCTCTTTTGAAAACAAAAACAAAACTTTTCGCACTTACACCCCTTTCAAAACAAAAACTCTTTTCAAACCCACAATCACAAAGAAAGGCAAACTTTTGAAAACATAATGAGCAAGTACCTAAGAGCCCATGGATAACCACAGATAGAAAAGGTGCTAATACCTTCCCTTTCTATAATCTACCTCCCGAACCCGAGAAATATCTCAAAAAGGAATTTTTCTGTGCTTTTGTCCTTTCCTTGTTGGATAAAATAAAAGACGGTGGCGACTCTTGCTTACCGCGACATTTTGCGAAAAAAAACGCAAAACGCGAACCAGCATTCCAAAACAGTCAGTTCTCTATTCCCACCGATCACAACAACCCTCACAAATGGACCGTTGTGCCTCGGATAAGACACAAGGTTTTAAAAGTCTGAATTGTTTAAATATTAAAAGCCTAGAAATATTTAAATACAATTACTCTTGAATAAAAGTAATAGGAATCAAATCTTTGGCCTCCCAATTGTTGAGCCCTCCGCCGGTGGTTGGGAAAATCCATTTGTCCATATCACATCTGCCACCGCTGTCTTCTACTGCATTGACTCCTTGATTTCTGATACGCAGAGGTGGTCCCCAGTGCGAGAACGTCGAACAACTCTTTGGGCCTCTGAAGTGAACCCCAACCTAAATTTGTTGGACTTGTAGGGAATATCCGGAAGCTGACCCCAAATAGTATATCCTCCTTCTTCAACTACTACTCGAGCATCTTTCAAAGAGGCCATCTTTAGTGGAGGTCTGGTAATCTTCGAGACCTTTGGAGTAGACTTGGTTGCCGCGACCTTGCTAGAAGCTCATCAAAGTTTTAACAGGGAGTCCCGATGAATTAACCATCCATTTCAACATACCTGAAAGAGTTCAGATGGCTAACCATGTACTCCTCCTCTCTGAAATGTGACAATCTTTCCTTTAATTGGGTATTTTAGCATTTGGTGGAAGATTGAAGTGACGACACCCGCACCATGGATCCAAGGTCGACCCAATAGACAAGAGTACAAAGGGCGGATGTCTATCACATAAAAAGTTGAGTCAAAAGTCTGAATCCTAATTTTTATGGGGATACTAACTTCTCCGTGCACTGTCCTCTTGGAACCATCAAAGGCCCTTACTATGATGTTGCCAGGTTTCAAGATGAGCCCCTCGCAATCCAGTCGGTCGAGAGCATTCTTGGGCAAAACATTCAATGATGAGTCGGTATCCACCAAAACATGGGCAAGTGTGGTGCCCCTGCATTCAATGGAAATATGCAAGGCACCGTTGTGCTTCATTCCCTTAGAGGTTAAATCAACGTCAGAAAAGCCCATTCCGTTATCAGCAGTTAGACTGGCCACACAGTTTTCAAATTGGTTGATGGAGGTCTCTTGGGGCACGTGGGCGGTCTTAAGAAACTTTACCAAGGCTTTGGCATGGGTCTCAGAACACAAAAGTAAGGACAACAATGATATCTTCGAGGGGGTCTGCCCCAACTGTTCGACAATGTTGTAGTCACTTTTCTTGATTATCTTCAGTATTTCTTCTATCTCTTTTCTAGAAGCTTCAAGGATGATCTCGGGACGTTCTCTTGCTTGGGCAGGCTCAATCAAAGCCTCTTTTCCCCTTTTATCGGTAGCAGGGATAACATTAGGAGTATCACTGGGAGTGTCGGTAGGAGTGGCAGTAGGAATGATCATAAGAGTATTAACGATTTTTGGAGAAATCTCAGGTGAGAAGACTCTTCCACTTGTTATTTTGCTGGTCCCAGTGATGTTACCGATATCGGGATCAATATCTCTCGCAACTTCGTTTTTGACATCCAACTGATCTTGCTTGACGCCATAGTAATAAACGTCAGCCTCATAACTCCAGGGAACAACTTTATCCGAAGAGTATGATATTGGTCTTGGCATAGTGATGATTAAAGGTGAGGATCTTGGAACAGATGTAATCCTGACGGGTCTTTTGATGGAGACCCTAGGAGGATTATCGGAAATGGTGATTATCGAAACATCTTGATAAGAACTTTTGATAAGAGGTAGCTTTTCAAATAGGATTTCTATGCTAGTCATCAGGCGCTGGACGCCTATCTTTAGTAACAAACAACCGTTCAGTAGAGACTTGCACAAGTGAAAATTTTCATCGCAACCCAAAAATAAATTTTGGCTTGCAGTAAATTCTGTTTAATGGTCAACAAAGGAGTAATTAAGTCATTCACGGAGGAGACAAAACGATCATCATCAATGGCGTTAATACCTTGGCCATGTCTGGGCATTGGCGCTGTTATTACATTAGGCATTTCTGGGAGATCAAACTCAATCTCTTTCGCATCAATAAGGTCTCGCACCTTATTCTTTAAGGCCCAACAGTCATTTGTATCGTGCCTCGGGCTTTCAGAATGGTAGGCACATCGAGCGTTTGGGTTATAGCGAGGAGAAGTAGTATTAGGGTTCTTGGGAGCTTCTTTTAAAGTTGTCAGATTGGTCTTCAGAAGGTGTGGAGTAATTTGAGACATGGTCATGTTGATCCGGGTAAACCGTCTCATGGGCGCTTTTGGTTTGCATTGATAATTTTGCTGCTGATTTGGTACAGGGTTAGAAATCATGACAACCCCTACCGCCGGGTGACAGTCAGTTTTGTTTTGATTCCTATAGTCATATGCAGCATTGACCTCTTTCTTTCCAACAAAAGGCTTCTTCATCACGCTTAAGGATGCATCTCTTTGAATTTTTCCGCTTTTTATACCGGCCTCAACCCACTCACCAGTCATGATTAATTCAGTAAACCCAGTTGAGGAACTCCTAATTAGGTGGTTGAAAAATGGTCCCGACAAGGTGCCTAGAAACATATCCACTAATTCTCTATCAGATAGAGCGGGATGGACCCTACCTGCGAGATCCCTCCACTTTTGAGTATAGGTTTTGAAACCTTCACCTGTTCCCATAGACATGTTTTGCAATTGCGTCCTAGTCGGAGCCAAATCAGCATTGTACTGATATTGTTTGTAGAAAGCGGTGGCTAACTCTTCCCAATTGCGAACATTGGTCCCTTCCAATTGATAGAACCAATCCAACTGCGTCCCAGATAAGCTCTCTTGGAAGAAATGCACCCACAAATTCTTGTCAGCCGTGTGGGGTTGAATCTTTCTGACGTATGACCTTAGATGTAGTTTCGGGCAGGAGACACCATTGTATTTGGAGAAAGTGGGGACCTTGAATTTTTGTGGGATGACGACCCCTGAGATGAGTCCTAAATCTTTAAAGTCCAAATCGGGTACCCTCTGAATCTCCATAGCATTCAAACGATCCTCTAGCTGTTTGTATTTATCGTTAGTAGGAGGATATTATTCCTCAGAGTAATCAGGCTCTTCCTCTTCCTCTTCCTCGGATGCTGGGTCGTTGTTCACTTCCTGGGTTTGATTATCTCCTTCACCTGATGATGTCTCAAAGTCCAAAATTCGTCTGGTTTGTCCTTTAAACCTTCTTCCCATGATCACAACACCGGTTGATTTCTTTGATTTCTTCTTCTTCTCTTTGGCCAGCAGAGTCTTCAACTCCTCTTGTCCTTTTGTTAGAGCCAAGAGCATTTGTTGAAACTGGGTGTTCTGCGCCTGAAGATCTTTCACAGTCTATTCAACATCCATCTCACTGAAATAAATAGTAGAAGGATAAGGTAACCTGTTATGAGAAACCTGTATGATGTTATGATGAATGTAGATGCAATATGCAGATGATCTCAAGGAAATTTAGAGATTTAAATTTGTTCAAACCAAAAAGAACACACGTTATATTAATAAAACCGAGTTTGAATACATCATGCCTCCTTGGGCTTACAATGAAAGAAACAAAATACAACAAAAACTCTTAAGACAGAAAGACTGAACGCATCCTCTTTGGAGCAATGTAGGCATTCAGGTTTTTCTCTTCATGAAGCAGCTTGGTGAGCTCCAGAACCTTCTTCTCACTGGCATAAAACTGGCCTTCAAAGGTGTCTCGCTCTTCCTTCAACTGAACCCAGGCTTTCTGCAAGTCCTTGAGAGAGGTAGGCATGTCAGGATGAAGAACGGTGTATGGGACATCTCCTTCAACAACAGGCTCCATGATGACAGGAAGGGTGGAAGGGTAAGGCATCAAGAGACTCTGAGCACGAGCCCGTACCCACCTAAGTTAAGGCTCGAGAGGGATATAGTTTTTGTGTCCCAAAGTTCTACTATCCACCTTGTTCACCATTCCCCAAGCACGCGTAAACCTCTGGCGGTAACCTTGGTCTTCTTTGTCGTAATCGAACACCAGACCTTGGATGAGCATCTCGTGAGGGCCGTCTCTTCGGGCATACCCAAACTGTCGAAGAGATAAGCAGAGGTTGTAGGTGATACCTCCCCTAATACTAAGCAGAGGTACGTTAGGAAACTCCCCACAATGGTCAATGATAGAAACATCTTCCAAGGATGTTGAACACCAACGGATATCAGAGTGAGTGAGAGACATCATCCTTCGGGACCATGTTAGTCTTTTCTCGTTCTTCAATACTGATTGAGGTAGGTGTGAAGTGAACCACTTAGTGAGTAGGGGGATACAACACAAAAGAGTACCTCTTTTCTTCATGGTGCGGGTATGAAGGCAATGCAAGATGTCTCCTAGTAAGGTAGGTATAGGATTGCGAGAGAGAAAGACTTTAATGGAGTTAACATCTATGAATTGGTCTGAATTGGGAAACGGAACCAAACCATAAATGAGATGAGCCAGGACGTCTTTGAAAGCCTGTAAATCACGTCGTCCCAGAATGAACGAGCCTTTTCCAATAGAAACTTAGCTAGAAAGCCTTTAACCCCGCTTCTTGTCTCCCAATTGGCTATGATATTGGCCCTCTTCAAATGCAAAGCTTCGGCGATGACTTTAGGTTTTGGAATCCCTTCTAGACCGGTGAGTGGTATCTGATCAAGCACGGGCACCCCTAAGAGTAGAGAGAACTCTTCCAATGTAGGTACCAACTGATAGTCCAGGAACGTGAAACAATGATGTACGGGATCAAAGAATTGAAATAGTACACACATCATCTCTTCTTGGAAGTTGGATGTAGTCAAACTGAGGAGTCGACCATATTTCTTGGTAAAAGGAGAATCCCCAGGCACTCTTGAGGCTAGCTCTTGAAGTTGAGGATGTGCTTTTACAAAGCTGATTCAGATGGTGTTTCTTCGGAGAGAATTCATGTCCTACAAAACAAAAACAAAGATAAATTTCTAAATCCTTGAAATGGTTAGTGAGCATTCATATGATGATCATGATGTTTATGATGTTTATGTACAAGTAAATATATACACACACAACAAAACAAGTCCCTATGTTTTAGGCTTGCATGAGTTTTGTAGGTAAGTACCCTCTTGAAGTTTGGTTGGCTTAACCTGTCCTAGCAATAGTGATCGGGTTCTAAAGGATCTCAATATCACCGACCTTCCTCTTAGGTATTGTCTCAGCACAACAATCTTTTCTTGCGGCCTAGATATCCCAAAAGTATAGCCTCAATGAGTGTAGTATCGAGTATCAACCAATTTTCAGCTCTATACCAAAATCGGCTATCTCACTACGTCCTAATGGCCAAGTTTGTTCAATTAGGGTTCTAAAGTCAATTAGTTCTTCATGACGCCACTCAGCGGCCCCGTATTCTCCTTGATTCACCATGAGGGATACCGGTATCCATAAATGCGTCACACTAACATAACCATTGTTTCAACCATATCGGTCTACGCCGTACAGTCTCCACAATCTATTTCTATTTACTTAAAAAAGGTGTCCCAGATCCGGGTGAAGGATCAAAGCAAGCCCAAAACAAAGAACTAAATATAAAGCACACAAATCAAATAATGAAAGTAAGTAAAGGTGATTTAACCCTAAGGTAACCCTACTTTTAGAATTTCCCCAGCAGAGTCGCCAGTTCTGTGATACGGTGGGAGAACTGACTTGGTGTTTTGTGTTTCGATCACATTTGTGCGGATAGTAAGAGTCGCCACCAACTTTTCTTTTATCCAAAAGGAAAGGTATAAAAGCACAAGAAAGACCTTTCGAGATTATTTCTCGGGTTCGGGGGGTAGATTATGAAAAGGGAAGGTATTAGCACCCTTTTCATCCATGGTTTTCCATGGGCTCTTAGTTACTCGTTTAGATCACTTGCCTTTTGTTTTGATAGTGTTCTTGTGATGTGGGCTTTGAAAGTGTTTTAAAAAAAGTCTCTTTGTAATGGTTCTCGTTTCTATAAGAACGCGTACAAAGTTTTGTTTTGAAAGATGGTTCAAATATGTGTTTGTGGATTGTGTTTTAGAAGGTGTTTTGAAAAGATGTTTTGCAATGGTTCTCGTGTCTATAAGAACATATACAAAAGGTTTTGTCTTTTGAAAATGTTTTGAGATGAAAGTGTTGGTGTAAAATGTTTTTGTCGTGAGCAGGTGAGTAACTAGGAGCAAATCTACCTACTCAAAAGGTCTCAAGGTTCTTTTATTCCTCCTTTAGATGTTGCTATCTTACCATTGATTTGGTAAGAAGCCCCATTGTTGGATGTAAAGGGACAGGCGCGGGTCAATTTTACAGTCATCGAAAGCAACTTACGTGACGCTTTAGCAATTTTTGTAAGGGACGAGATCGTTTTATCGAAGGCAACGTCGAGGGTCATCGAGGGACTACAATATCTTTATCGAAGGGACATTTGCTAAAACATCCCATACTCGAGGGACATGACTGTATTTCCAAGGCAACGAGCGAGGTTACCCTAGAGGTGCGCGTGTGAAAAAGTGTGCTTGATTCAAGTTAATTTGATCTTTAAAATTAGGTTAACTAACAGTTGATATTTTTTATCTTGCCATACACTTCTAATTACTATAGAGTAATGAGTAAAACAAATAAAAATACGAAAATTGAAATTTTACGTTATTACAGAGCTTCGGGAATGGGGGTGACAGTAAGAAATAAATATTTAAATCACGCAATACAAGTCCAAAACGTTAAATAATTATTTAGGTTAAAACTCTTTTCATTTGATAAAATTAATTAAGGACTTAATTAATAATGTCAAACAAAAATTATTTTAAAGTTAATAATTATTTAAAACAAAGGTTAACATATTTAGATTTTTTAAATATATGCTGAAAAATAAAAATTAAATAATGAAAATAAAATATTAACAACAAAAAAATATAAAGGGGAAAATTAGAAATGGGCCTGCAAATAAAGTAAAACAGGGGGTGCAGAAATGAATAGGCCCAAATGCTTCTGGCTAATCCAGTGTAGCAACCCCCTGGAGGTATACCATGGAGATTCATCTAAGACGCGTAGAAAGGGTGTGATAATTGATCAGAGGGACGGATGATGAGGGCGCATCAGATTAACGTGGGGGTGCAAGTGGGGGATTATTCAGGGCAACTAAAGAGGTGGTGACAAGTGTCACCACCGGATTGGGTCAAAGTGTTGTTATCAAACAACACAAAACTCCACTACGCCTAAGCCAGGCCTCATAACTCATTGTTTTTTCTATCTCTTGAACGCTTTGCCCTCTCTCTTCTCTCTTACCATGGGCCTTCACCGGAGAAGACCCTTTGGCCGCGCCGGAAATTGCCCTACGGCGGTGACGGTGGCGGCGTGTCTCGAAACCTTACTTTTCTTACATTTTTATGAATGTCTCTCTCTGCTAATTACTAATTCATGACTAATTTCTGCATATTTTCAATTGGTGACCCAAAATCTAGAAAAGGGGGAAAATGAAACCCTAATTTTCGTTTGGTGAGATCGGAGAAGGTAGCGATGCATGCAATGATATAATCAAAGAGATTAAGGAAAGAGAAGAAAGAGATCATTGGTGAGGTCCGGATCTCTAACCTTACTAACCTCCTAATGTTCTTTTCGGTAAGATAGCTTTGACTCTGTGTTTGTGAGTTACTTCTTTCTCCTTCTGAGTTCGTGTTATCCTGGTTATCAAATTAGGGTTTTTGTTGTTTGTTTGCTACTGATTTGTTGGGTTTTGAATAATGATGTTTGATGAGAAGGTTTGGATGATGGACTTTGGTTATATGTTTTTTGTTGTCTGCTGTTTTTTGGATGATGGTTGGGTTGGTTGTTTTTGATGAATGCTATGATGTTCCAGTTGATTTGAGACTAAGAGATTTCTTGAACTTTTGGTCCTAAGTTTTTTTGTGGTTTGCTAGTTTGCTAGTTCTGTTCTGGTTTTTTTGTGTGATGGTTCTATGATGTTTCAGTTAGTTTGAGACAAAAGGATTTCTTGAACTTTTTGATTCTGAGTTTTTTGTGGTTTGCTAGTTTGTTAGTTCTGTTATGTTCTTTTGTGATGGTCCTATGATGTTTCAGTTGGTTTTGGTGATGGTTTGATGATGTTTCAGTTGGTTTTGGTGAGGGTTTGATGATGTTTTGATGGATACTATGATGTTCTGTTGGTTTGGGGATGGTTTGATGATGTTTCAGCTGGTTTTGGTGATGGTTTAATGATGTTTTTGTGGATACTATAATGCTCTGTTGGTTTGAAAACAAAGGGATTTCTTGAACTTTTTGGTTCTGAGTTTTTTGTAGTTTTTTCTATCTTTTCAGCTTTATATGTTTCTCCTCCTGATATCTGATGGTTCTCTCCTCTATAAAACAGTAAAAACTTATTATCTGATTAGAGTGAAAAAATAGGAGGGAAAAAACTTTGAATTTTGACAGTTTTGGCTTTTCTAGTTTTTGGCTTTTGAGTGCAGCTTGGACTGTTTCCATTTTGGTGCAAGTTTGGGCATTTTTGGAATGTATTACAGACTAGTTGCTATGGTTTATGTTAACATGCTTTTATGCAGAACTTGGACAAATTTTTGGACTGCTATGGGCAACATAGGGAGGCTTTTTGAGCAGGTCTTCTTGGACTGTTTCTTATAGCAACCTGTTTGTCTTGGCATTTGTTGGCTAGGTGATATCTTTCCTCTTTCCTTTCTTTGTGAGATAAAGCATTTTTGCTTTTGATGCATTTTCTGGAGGGTTTGATTATTTTCTTAGGAAAATGATGATGTTGACTTATATTACAACATTTGATGCTTTTGGCTTGTTGCTTGCATATTGTTTGTTCTGTTCTGTTGTAGCTTTGTGTCGTTGCCTTTGATTTCTGATTTGGACAACTTTCTTGATGTCTGCTATTTGTATCCCGTTGCCTTGCATCTTGGGCTGCTGTAGTTGCTTTGCAAAGCGCTGCCTTTTTTGTGATGCAGTTTGGCTGTTGGTATTGTTTGACTGGTGCATTTGACTGCTGTTGTTTGCAGCCTGTTGCTTTTGTTGCTGTTTGAACTTGCTGCCTTGCCTGTCCAATTTGTATATTTATTTCCTTTTCCCCTTTTTTTTGAACCAAAACCTAGGTTTTGAGATTTTCAGAAATAGGGAAAAATGGATAAACAAAATTCTGATTCCTAAAAACAAACCCTAATGATGAAAAATCAAATTTGCTTGGACTTTTCAATATTGATTTTTGCTAATATTCTCTTTTCTTTTGTCACATGTACAAACAAATGGCAAGCAAGACAATGGCTAGCAATGGGGAATTTCTTGAGGATGAAGCAAAGAGTCTTGAAGAAGAAGCACATTTTCCTTTGTAGATTTAAACTATGTATTTTACTTGTAATTTATTTGTAATCACTTGTAATCATTTGTGAATGACCCACAAGACAGTAATGAACAAAGCTTGAGTAATAATGAATATTTGTTGTACAAAACTTTTGAGTTTTATTTTAATTTTGCAATTCTTGATTTGAATGTTTTGAATAAGCATCCTGGCTTGATAACTTGCATTTCAAGTAAACATAATATGATAGGATAAATTATGTATCTTGCACTCTTAAACAAAATAAATGTTTAAAAGCTCAAACCCAAATGATTAATTGAACCCTCAATCATGATTGCTTAAAATGATAGCTCTAGACCTTGTACCTTATCCAAACAGAATATGCCCTCAAAAGTAACATCAATCCTCAGAAGATTATAGTTAAGAAAACAAATAAAAATCACACAAATGCCTTTGCAGTTATATGGGCCATGGATTGGGCAAACCTTTTAGAAGTGCAAAACCCTAATTGCTGAATGGTTGCCTAGAAAGAGAATCTATTTGATCAACTTTTTGAGCCAAATTGAATATTTAAGAAACCCTGGGATAACATCTTGAGTGAAAAATGGGAGGGTAAATTTTGGGGTACAACAAGGTCAAACACTACCAACATATACAGCAGGTCAAAGATGAATTCCCGAAACCAGAAGGGGAACTATCTATGTGACCAACATTTTCATGTTCTAAGTTAATACCTGAAACCAGACAGGATAACTATCTGTGAACAAATTGTAGATCAATTTCCGAAACAAGACGGGGAGGCTATCTACTAGACTAGGTTAAGAGATTCATTCCTGAAACCAGACAAGGCAACTATCTCAACAACCAACAAAAGCATGATTCCAGATTAATTCCCGAAACAAGACGGGGCAACTATCTGAGATAACAACTCAAATTACTGTGAAGCCTGGATTTCAATCAGATAACAGTTTAAGTTGCTATAAAGCCTGGAATCCGACCAGATAGTAGTTCACTTCTTCAATTACTGTGAAGATTGGATTTCAACCAGATAATAGTTTAAGTTGCTGCGAAGCCTGGAATCCGACCAGAGAGTAGTTCACTTATTCAATTACTTTGAAGCCTGAATTTCAACCAGATAACAATTTAAGTTGTTCCAAAGCCTGGAATCCGACCAGAGAGTAGTTCACTTCTTCAATTACTGTGAAGCCTGGATTTCAACCAGATAACAGTTTGAGTTGTTACGAAGCCTAGAATACTACTGGATAACCGTTTAATTACTTCAATTACTATGAAGCCTGGATTTCGACCAGATAACAGTTTAAGTTGTTGTGAAGCCTGGAATACGACCAGATAACAGTTTAACTTCATTTTCTGCGAAGCCTGGAATCTGACCAGATGACATATTAATTTCGGTAAGTCATTGAGAAGCCTGGAATATGACCAGATGAAAATTAACTTCATCCTTTCGTCTAAGCCACTACGAAGCCTGGATTTCGACCAGATTACAGTTTGACCTTAAGAAAATTACTGCGAAGCCTGGAAACCGACCAGATAATAGTTAATTTCATATACCCCAGTAAGTCGTTGTGAAGCCTGGAATATGACCAGATAACAGTCAACTTCATTATCCTCAGCAAGTCACTATGAAGCTTAGATTTCGACTAGATAACGACTAACTTTCATCTCCCCAGTCAAGAGATAACTCCCAATAGAGTAATGGACAACTACAACTCCTAGACTCTATTCTCCAAACAAAAATCAACATTCCCCAACAGAATCCTCCTCAAACAACAGGAACATGAATCCCCATAAAGACACCCCTTATGAAGTCAACATCTACTTTGGATGGCATTTATAAGCCCATCTCCAAAAACTCTTTGTCATCTTATCCAAATGGCATCTGTAAGCCCATTCCCGTCATCATCAATAATTAGTGTTACTTCATGGGAGTGCAAATTTTTTGGCACTCTAGTGTTCAATCATCTTCCACCTTCAGATCACGAAAGGCAGACAAGCCAATCTACATCTTCAGGTTTAAGAAGATTGAACAGGGGCAGCTGTTGTACCCAAAAATTTATCCTCTCATGTTTTCCAAGATTGTCTCCTACATGGTTGGTTACAAACAATTGCTTAAAGAAAATGTAAATTTTTTGAGGATAAACAAGATGTCTTCGATCAACATTGGGACAAGGTACTTTGATTAGGAATTTGGCACTCTTTGATCATGCCTTGATTAGTAAGCTTCGATTAGGTGTTTGGAATCCTTGAATACAAGCTTGACTCACCAGTCTTCGATTGGACATCTAAATCCTTCGATACAAGCTTGACTCACCAACTTTAATTGAACGTTGGACCCCCTTCGATCAAGTTTATTTCATAATGTCTTCGATGGAGCGCTGGGCCTCTTTCGACCAAGCTTGGTTCACAAGGCTTCGAATGCGCATTAGCTACTTCAGGCTTGCCTTTAATTCACAAGGTAAGAACCCCCTACAAGTCCCTTTCGATTCACCAGCAATGGCCTCTACGTGTAACCTTCGACTCACTAGGTAATGGCCTCTTCATGCTTGCCTTGGATTCGCTAAGTCAAAAGCTTCCCCCAACTGGCCTTTGATTCATAAGGGCAAAGGCTTCTTCTATAATTTCCTTCAATACATAAGGCAAAGACTTCCTCTGTGCTTGCTTTCAATGCATAGGGCCAATACCCCTTAACACAGTTTCTTCACTATGACACACAATATGACATCTTCGAAAGAGTACTCCAAAGGCCCATTCGAAGGACACACATTGGTGGCCCATTCGAAGAGGGCACAAGGCATACATATGGACTATTCGAAAGACACTCAAATAGTCCATTCGAAGGAGGAAACAAAAGGCCCATTCGAAGGGTACACAAAAGGTCCATTCGAGAAATATTCAAAAGGCCCATTCGAAGGATAAATAGGTCCAATCAAAGAGCAACGCTGGAGGGTATTCGAAAGAGCCAAATGTGTCTAGGTTCATAGAAAATTCAAAAAGGGACAAGAAACCATGTCTTTGGAAACGTTTCAAAATGATATTCATGGCCTTAAAACACCAACTTAATGGATGTTTATTCCTTGGCCCTCTTGTCCCCTCCATCCCCTCTATATAAGAAGCACACTAGCAAGATCCAAAGAGGCCTGGAGACAGCCTGGAAGAGTGATACGAAACTGCAAAAATAAGCAAAGTTATCAAATTCCAAAACATATTTCCAGCCATCCTCAGTCCAAACAAAGGATTCAAACAGATTCCTGGAGGTCTCGTGAAGATTTTCCATTCATCATCAGCCCCTAAGCAAGCATCTCCATATTCATAAGTGCCAAATCGAAGCTTCTCACCATTAGTAAGGACTGGTAAAAAGATCAAACTTTACATTTGCATGATATATTAACACTCGTAGTTCATTCGATTTGTATTCAAGATTAAGGATTTGGGTTCGACACCCAGGCCTGCATTTGTTTTTGTTTCTAACATTTGTTGTAGATCCAGCCTGAATAGACCAACACACGCATGATCGAAGGACCTGGGTTCGATACCCAGGTCCTGCATATTTATTTGGCTAATATTAGTCTTGCAGATTCAAATTGAAAGGCAGCATCTACCCCTGGATCGAAAACCACATCCCTTCACTAGATCAAAGACTAATATCCTTCATTGGATCGAAAGCCATATTTCTTCCTCTGGATCGGAAGCCATCTTCCTCTGGATCAAAGGCTACCTTTCTTCCTCTGGATCGGAATCCACCTTCCTCTGGATCGAAAGCCACCTTCCTCTGGATCGAATGCCATCTGTTATCACTGGATCGAAGGATAGCCACCCTCCTCTTGATCGAAGCCCCCATCTCTCCCTAGATCGAAGGATGTCCCCTTTGTATTTTGATTCTTGTTTTTATTTCTTTATTGACTTTTTATTTTATTTTAACTTTAAATCAAAAAAATCACAAAAAAACATTAGGCTAATGTTTTTCTAATTAAGTTAATTTTGTAAGTAAATAAATAAATTATTTTAACCTTTTCTTGAAATTAAAATTAAATATACTTAGACTTTATTTTCTTTCATAAACAAAAACAACCAAAAAGATTTCTTTTCCTTAAGATTTAAACGTCCCGTTTAATTCATTTGCGCATTTATTTACTTTCGCATTTTTCATCTTATTGTAACTGCTTTCAAGTTTGTAATAGTAACTAGGACTTTACTTTTCACATTTCTATAATGTACCTCTCACAAAGCCATGTAATATCGTAGGATTTACATTCCTGCACTTTACATTTATGCACTTTAAATTACTGTATACACTACTGTTAGTAACTAGACTTGTATGGAAAGACTAATAATCAAACGTTAGTGTTGTACCCCAAAATTTTCCCTCCCATTTCCTCAACATTTTCTCATCACAAGACCCTTGGAGCTCAAGAACAAGTTAGGGTTTACTCTGCTCAAGACCCCTCCTTGCACTGTTGACCCAAATTAGGGTTTGTGTTTGCACAAAGATGTTTTTACCTAAAAGGCCCAAGATGACTTTCATGCTTCATGTTGGACTCACAAGTTTATCCATACCAAGTTTCAGGCCTTGATTCCAATCTTTGCCCAGTCAATTGGACAATTGACCTAGAAATAAGCTGTATTGGGGAAAAAGTCAACTGTGGTCAATTGACAGTCAAACCTCATTATTTTTGACCCTAATAAACATTATGAACTCATATGGACCATTTTATCAAGTTTGGATCACAATTCCACAAGAAATTTGATCAGATCATCAAAAGGGCAAAATGGTCATTTTTAGGGTTTTGACTGCACAAAGGCAATTTTTGACTGTTTGACCTAGAAAATTGCAAAACAAGCTCACATATGGACTTAAGGACCCAATGGAATTGTCTTGACATGTTCAACAAGTTGAAAAGATCCCAAATGCACAAGATTGACAGATGAATTTTCCAGTCAACTGAGCCAAATTTGACTGTATACTGAAAAGTCAAACTTTGACTTTTTGGTCAAAATCAAGTGTCAAGATTCATTTTTCATCAAGACATGTCAAATTATGAAAATTGTTCATCAAGAAATCAAAAATCACAAATTAGGGTTTGAAATGAAGAATTTTCATAACTTAGAATTTTTCTAAGTTATGAAAATCCCTAATTTTTTCCTAACTTTGTCCCACTTTCTCATCAAGATGCATTTGGATTCAAACAAAACTCAAAACATGAAAGTTATATTCCATTGCAAAATATACAACTTTGATTCACAAAGTTTCCTCAAAAGAAGCTTGTAGCTCAAGTTATGATTTTTGGAACAAGGGTGTAAAACATTCTTAACTTAGAAAAATTTCGACCTATTATAGGCAGGATTTTTGCCTAACTTCATGGCCATTTTTCACATGCTTCCACTTGGAATTTAAATTTGCATTACAAATATGGATTGTAGTACACATTCCAAGCTTTCCAAAATGTCCAAGAACTTCTCAAACACCCTTGTGGTTAGGGAGAATCGAATTTGTCAATATGGGCAAAAGTCACTTTGATTCATGGCCAAATGCATGTTCATAACTTGTGCATTTTTGAAATCAGCATGTGCAAGCTACATTACAGGCCTCTAATCTCATTTACAATCAATAATTAAATGCCAATCCATTGTGCCAAGGCATTATTTTGTGCATTTGGACATTACATGAAGAACTAAGCCATAAATGGAAAAAGCAAGTTATCCATTCTTGTAAAGTATGGCTTTATGTCAAAACATGAATCAAAGAAGTACAATGCATATCTTCTAGGCACAAGTTCAGGAACTAATCACACTGATCAAGAGGGATTGAGGCAGCATGTTTAGGGGGCCTGCATAAGCCTAGAAACCAACTTGACCCTTTTTGCTTACAATAGAAGAAACTTGCATTTTGAAACATAACATAGAGTTCCTGTCAACACAAGCCTAAGAAAACATTGTGAACACATTCCATACTCCTCAAGTAACCTAAAACACGACCAAGCCATCCTCAAGACTCCCTCATTTATAAAAACACAGTTTTGTGGCAAAACAGGGTATCTTCTGCATATTGACTTCCACAGTTCATTTCCCTCGTGCGTTTTCATCCAAACCACCTCAAACACATTCAATAGCATCCATACAATCTATCCCCAACCTTAGATACAGACTGTAACAGCCATAACATAGTTTGCCATTTTCATTTTTCTCTCTTGCAGATTGACTTCCATGGAGTGATTCAGCAAGATTCAAAGCACACCAAGCATTGGAGAAGCATCCCTGAACTTCAAGCAAGCTGTACAAGTCCTCAAATTGCCTTGAAAGTGCCTCTATTGTCATACACGATCCAAGCTGAACAGGTAAGTTTTTGAACTTCTATCTCTCTATCCAGGCATAGTTAGGTTTAAGTTTGTGAAGAAAACATGTTCTAATCATAGCCCTGAAGTCATCCATATAGTTACTTTTCATTTATATTATGTGTGCTAAGAGTATTTTGAATCTGAACATCTGAAAAAAACTAGGTCAGGAATTGGGGGAGAAGAAATTCTCTCTCATTTCTGAGAGTTAGATCAAGTTCTTGGTATGTATGGATTCGTGGTTTGATGCTTGACATTTTTTATGTTATAAGTTTGTGCTAAAAATCAAAGAATCAGGAGTTGTTGTTGAAGCAAGGAAGCGCGCGAATTTTCAAACAAAACTGTCTGGAGGTTGAAGACAATCTCTTTGGGCTGGGCCTGTGTTGTTCTTTCTATTTGCACCACTCATTTTCCACTTGCACCCCCTTGGCCCATTGTGTTTATTTTTATCATTTTTTGACTTTTTCTTTTTTATTCTGACTTGTTATTTTTTGACAAAACATAAAAAATATTAAAAACATTTTTTCAACCATTTTTGCATTTTATTTGAATTTTGTTTGTTTTATTTGAGTTTATACATATAAATAAATAAATACCTCTTTTATTCAAAATACAAAAATAATCCAAAATACATTTTATTTTCTGATTTTTATTTTATTTATCTTTTGAAAACATTTTATAAAAAAATATACTTTTTTTTTGTAAATATTAAAAATTTTATTTTTGTACATATTTAATATATTTAGCAAATATTATAAATACTTGTATATTTATTAGGATACTTAGGATAAAAATACAAAATAATATATTTTTTATTTTTATTAATATTTACCTTAAAAAATCACTTTTTTTTTACAATATACTTTCTTTTTATTTATTTTTTGTACATAATTGATAAATGTTGTATATAATAAATAATTAATACCTTTTATTTATAGAATTAGGGTTTTGCCCTAAAATGTAAAAATATCCAAAATTATTCATTTTTATTTTTGTTTATTTGTCACATGAGAAAACCTTTTTACATACATATAAAAATCATTTTTTTGCATTTTGCATATTTATTTTATTTTATTTAATTATTGTACAATTAAATACCTTGTAATATTCAATTTGGATGTAATAGTTTAGATTTAATTTTTATTTCTAAATATCCCCCATTTGAACATTTGTACCCCCCATCCCATAATTGTGTTGTAATAATTTAGGACTTTTATTTTTCGCATTTTAAAGCTTTCTAAATATGCCATGATAGAATTAGGGTTTTGTATGCAAAAATCAACCAAACAAATAGCTTGACCTAATTCCAAGATAAAAGCATGAAAACGAACAAATACCAATCACACTTGCACCCCTAGGGGTACTCCACTTGTTGCCTTCAATAATGGGCCATATTGCATGTTGAGTGTCTTTGGCAAAACAAAACAATATCAAATGATCATAGTCCCTCGATGACGCTTTCAAAAGTTGCCTAAACAAATGATCAAGTCCCTTAAAGGAAAAGTTGCCCAAAGACACTTGGCACCATTGCAATCATGGTCTAAACGATGACCCGCGCCCGTCCCGTTCACATCCTAACACAAGATTGTCCACCAAATACAATGGTGGAACAAAATTGTTAAAAGGGTTAAAACATAGAGAAAACCTTTGAGTAAATTTAGGAGTAGACAACTCTTTGTTACTTGCCAACTTGCAAAACAAAAACACTTGCCTATTTTTTCAAAACCACATCACAACACACTTTCAAACAACTTTTAAAAAAAATATTGGAAACTTTTCAAAAGACATACACCTTTGTATACATCCCAACATGGATCATTACAAAGGGTGCCACCACATTGGCCTCTTTTCAAAACATTTTTCAAACCCACACACATAGCACCATTTCAAACAATTGAAAGCACCATTTCAAACAATTGAAAATCAAGGCAAGTTGATCTAAGCAAGTAACTAAGAGCCCATGGATAACCATGGATAGAAAGGGTGCTAATACCTTTCCTTTCTATAATCTACTCCCCGAACCCAAGAAAACATCTCAAAGGTTTTTGCTGTGCTTTTTAACCTTTCCTTAGGATAAAATAAAAAGTCGGTGGCGACTCTTGCTCAACCGAAACATTTGCGAAAACAAACGCAAAACCTCAAGTCAGTTCTCCCACCGTATCACAGAACTGGCGACTCTTCTTGGGATAATTTTAAAGTGGAGTAACCTTAGGGCTTAGATCACCCTCTTGCATGACTAATTGTTTGTTTTGATTGCTTTATATCTTGACTCTCTTGTTTGGGCTTGAAATCCTACACTCGGATTTGGGGAAACATTCATAGATAGCAATACGTTGTGGAAACTGTGCGGGGTATACTGACACGGTTGAAGCAATAGCTATATTAGTGTGACATATTTGTGAGTACCGGTAACCCTTGAGTTCAATCAAGGAGAGTACGGGGCCGCTGAGTGATGTCACTAAGCACTAATGACCTAGAACCTTACTTAACCATCTTGGCCTTTCATTAGGGGTAGTGAGATGACCGGCTTTGGTGCAGTCCGAAGTTGGTAGATACTCAATACTACACTCATTGAGGGTTGTTTTCTTGGAATATTTTGGTCACTAGTTAATTGGCTAACCCAAAACAATGAACATGGAAAACAATCCAATGATATTGAGCTCCTTAGAACCCGGTTACTATTTATAGGACAGGTTTTTAAGCCAACTACACTCAAGAGGGTACTTACCTATGAAACCCCATGCAAGCCTGAAACTAGGGTTTTGTGTGAATTGCTTTTACATATTTTTGTACATACATCATGAACATCATAAAGCATCATATGCATTCACTAACCATTTCAAGGGTTTAGATCTTCATCTTTGTTCTTGTTTTGTAGGTCATGGAAATTCCTCGCAGGAAAACTATCCAAGTCAACCTTGTGAGAATCCCTCCTCAACTCAAGGAGCTCACATCCAGGATTCCGGAAAGCTCTCCCTTCAGTGAAAGACATGGTAGACTGCTCGGCCTAGTCAACACCAGCATTGAAGAGGACATGGTAAAGGTGTTGTTCTAGTTCTTTGACCCCCTTCACCACTGTTTCACTTTCCCCGACTACCAATTGGTGCCCACTTTGGAGGAATTTTCTCAACTCTTGAGAATTCCTATTCTTAATCAACTACCCTATAACGGTACGGAAAAAGAACCAAAGCCTGAAGATGTTGCTCAAGAACTACACTTGCAACCATCTGACATCAAGGGGCATTGGGAAACTAGAAGCGGTGTCAAAGGCTTCTTGGCAAAATTCTTGTTTGAGAAGGCACAAGAGTGTTGGAATTTATTGGACCTACAAGCCTTTGAAGAAATTGTGGCACTCCTCATTTATGGGTTGGTCTTGTTCCCAAATCCTGACCAACTTGTAGATGTCAACACCGTCAAAATCTTCTTATCCAAAAATCCAATACCAATATTGCTTGGGGACATTCTTCACTCATTTTACACATGAACAATGAGAAAGAGGGGTGTTCTCATGTGCTGTACTCCTCTCCTTGCAAGGTGGTTTATTTCGCACCTTCCACAATCTGTCTTGAAGAATGACCAAGGCTTAAGGTGGTCACAACGGTTGATGACCCTCACTCACTCTGATGTACATTAGTGTTCTCGGTCCAGAGAAAATGTCATCATCGTCGATCGTTATGGAGAGTTCCCTAATGTTCCATTGCTTGGCATTAAAGGAGGAATTACCTACAACCCTTGTCTAGCTTTGAGACAATTTGGATATGCACGGAGGGATGGCCCTCATGACATGTTGATTTCTGACCTAGTTTTTGACTTCGACAACGATGCGCAAGGACTTCGCCAAAGATTCATCAGAGCTTGGAGGATGCCTAACAAGGTAGACAACAAGACACTGGGGCACAAGAACTCCATCCCTCTTGAGCCTTATCTCAAGTGGGTACGAACCCGAGCCCAGAGTCTAATGATGCCTTATCCCTATGTTCTCCCTGTGATTAAAGAGCCCGTTAAGGAAGGAGAGGTTCCCTACACCATCCTATATCCTGACATGCCTACATCGTGGGAGGAGATGCATAAGAGTTGGATCCAACTCAAGGAGGAACGAAATACTTTTGAAGCCAGCTTCTACGCCAGTGAGAAGAAGGTTTTGGAGCTTACCCGCCGACTCCATGAGGAAGAGACCATCAACACCTACATCGCACCAAAGAGGATGTGCAACGTCTTTTTACCTTGAGAAGTTTTTTGTAATATTTGGCCCATGGGGCATTTATGTACTGACGAATTTCTTCTTATTAATATGACGTGCGTTCTTTTTGTTTGCAACAATTTTGAATTTGCTAAATCCTTGAATGCATTGCATACATAAGCATATCATTCATCATACGCATAAGCAGGTCTCCACACCAGGTTTCCTTATCTTTCTGCTGTTTATTTCAGTAAGATGGATCTCGAACAGACGGTCAAGGACTTGCAGTCTCAAAACTCACAGTTTCAACATCTCCTGATGACCTTGGCTAAGGGTCAGGAGGATCTAAAGGCCCTGCTGGGGAACAAAGAGCAAGTGAAAAAGAAGAAGAAAAGAATCTGGGTGGCTACCCTAGGAAGAAGGTTTGAGGGTGAAGCCAGAAGAGTGCTTGAATTTCCCCCTACTTCTGAAGAGGGAACCAGTAAAGGGAATGCAGCTGCGGTACCTTCCGAATCCGAAGCTGAGGAAGGAGAGGCTGAAGAAGACGAAGACTACTCTGAGCAACAATACCCGCCCGCCGATGACAAGTACAAAGGCTTGGAAGACAGGTTGGCAGCTATGGAGCTGCAGAGAGTTCCCGACTTAGATTTCGAAGATTTGGGATTAGTTGCTGGAATTGTGATCCCCCCGAAGTTCAAAGTGCCAGTTTTTGCAAGGTATGACGGGCTGTCCTGCCCGAAGATGCATCTCAGATCATATGTAAGAAAGATCCAACCTTACACTGCAGACAAGAACCTGTGGATCCATTTCTTTCAGGATAGCCTTTCAGGGGCTCAACTCAAGTGGTTCTATCAGCTGGATGGAGCCAGTATCCGAAACTGGGAGGACTTGGCTACCGCATTTTATAAACAGTATCAGTACAATTCTGACCTCGCTCCCACGCGTACCCAACTTCAGGGTATGTCACTGGGAACGGGCGAAGGATTCAAGGAGTATGCGCAAAAGTGGAGAGACCTGGCTGGCAGGGTGCAACCACCTTTGACTGACCGTGAACTTGTTGACATGTTCCTAGAGACCCTGTCTGGTCCGTTCTTCAACCATCTGATTGGTAATTCTTCTGCTGGGTTTACAGATTTGATCTTGACTGGTGAGAGAATAGAAGCTGGTATCAAGTCAGGGAAGATACAAAAAGGTGCCTCCGCGAGTACTGAAAAGAAGCCTTTCAAGAAGGAAGCCAGTGCTATTTATGGTCCCAGAAGACAAATTAAACCGGAACGCCACCAAGCTGTCAACGCGTTGGTAATTTCAAAGCCTGCTGCTGCTCCTCAGCAGTATAACCAACCAAGGGGTGAGAGACCCAAAAGACAGTACACTCGACTCAGTATGACCCTGTCTCAGATTTTGCCGCAACTACTGTCAACCAATCTGGTAACTGTCAAAGAAGCTCTGAAGGTAGTGAACACAACTTCTCCAAAGTACAACCCCAACGCCCGTTGCGCTTATCACTCTAATAGCCCGGGGCATACTACGGACGATTGCTGGGCTTTGAGGAATAAGGTTCAGGACCTTATTAATGCCAAAGAAATACAGTTTGAGGCGCCCGAAAGATCCAATGTTGTGACTGCTCCCATGCCCCAGCATGGAGTGAATGCTGTGGAAGAAGACTGGTATGTAGCCTCCGTGGAAGAGATTGTTACTCCGTTGTTGACTGTCAAAAGGAATCTGTTACTAGCCAGTTTATTTCCGAGATGTAGTAAAGGTTGCCTTCTATGTGCTGTTTCACCTGTTGGTTGTCCCTTGCTGAAATCAGGTATCCAAAGCCTGATGGATAGCAAAGAAATCTTGTTCGAGAAGATCTTCGTTCCTGCTACCCCTACTGAAGAAGTTTCTATTGTTACTATTTTCAACAAACCTCCTAAGGCTCTCTCAAAGAAGCCTGTCAAAATCATGTCCACTCAGAAGATTGCTCCTATCATCATCACTGTTCCGGGGCCTCTCCCCTATACATCCGACAAAGCTGTCCCATGGCACTATGGGGCAGATGTTTATGTGCTTGGAGTTAAGCAAGAGTTTGATACAAGTACCTGCGTCAGTAACATCGCCGGGCCTGCCAAAATTACTCGCAGTGGTAGGCTGTTCTCGCCAAATATTGCGCCACCAACTATTCAGAAACCTCTTATCATCACACCTGCAAGTGTGCCTGTTCCCCTTCCTAATCAAGTTCCTGTTTCTACCCCTACTGCCGAGTCATATGACGCTCGGGGCAAAGGGATTGCTACTGATTTGCCTGCCCTGACGGAGGCACCAAAGACAACCACTATTGAAGCCTCCCAGCAAGAGATGGAGGAGATCCTCAAGATTATCAAGAAAAGTTATTTCAACATAGTGGAGCAGTTGGGGCACACCCCATCAAAGATTTCTATGCTATCACTGTTGTTGTGTTCAGAGGCCCATGCTAAGGCCCTGATCTCCTTCCTGAAGACGGCCCATGTGCCACAAGAAACGTCTGCCGATCAATTTACTGATTGTGTGGCCAACTTGACTGCTGATAATGGTTTGGGCTTCTCTGACGCCGATCTGACTGCCAAAGGAAAGAACCATAACGATGCCCTGCATGTCTCCATTGAATGCAGGGGCACTACTCTTGCCCATGTGTTGGTAGACACCGGTTCTTCATTAAACGTATTACCCAATAAGGCCCTAGACAGGTTGGATTGTGAGGGTTTGGAGCTCAAGCCTAGTAAAATTGTTGTCCGAGCCTTTGACGGTTCGAAGAGAATGGTACATGGTGTAGTTGACATTCCAATCAGGGTTGGTTCGCAGGTCTTTGATTCAACTTTCTATGTGATGGATATCCGACCATCCTATTCTTGTTTGCTGGGTCGTCCATGGATCCACAAGGCTGGAGCTGTGACCTCCACACTGCATCAGAAGCTGAAGTACCCAGTCAGAGGGAAGATTGTTACAGTTCAGGGGGAGGAGGAGTATATGGTCAGCCACCTCAACTCGTTCCGGTACATAGAAATGGATGGGGAGTTCATTGAAACCCCCTTTCAACACTTTGAAGAGGTGCCTCAGACACTAGCATCAGCTGAAACTGTGATTGAAGACCCTCCTCTGAAGTTGGCTTCCTTAAAGGATGCCCGGGCTGTGATTGAGAAGGGTGAGTGTGCAAACTGGGGCCGACTTCCTGACTTCACTCCAAAGACTAACAAGTTTGGCTTGGGTTTCACTGCAGAGGCTCAGAGGGCTGCTCGCAAAGCAAGAATTGGAAGACCTCCTGTGTTCATCACCAACCCGGGAGTGAATGCTATTGAAGACGATGTGGAGGAATCTGAATTCGACAGCTGGATCTACCAAACAACCAACGGTGGACCAAGCAATTGGACTGCCAAAGACTTCACACCTATTACTTTTGTCACTCAGTAATGAACTCTTTTGTTTTGGATTTGTAACAGACAATATTTTGAAACTTTTATGGCTCGGTGTCTTACCCGGGGCACCGTGGCTTCATTTGTGAGGGCTTTTGTGTGTCATTTTCATATATCATTAATAAACAGATTGGACGTTTGTTGCATTTAAAAATCTTGCGCTCCTTTTCTTTCTTTATTATATATTGCAAAAAAACTATATTTACACACACTCACTTATACAGGTCCCAATCCACTCTGGATCTCACTGGTAACGACTCTGCTACTGCCAGTTATGACTTCGAAAATCCGATCAACTTAGCCGAAGACGAAGGTGAAGATGATTGCGAAGTGCCTGGTGAACTTGCAAGACTGCTACTCCAGGAAGAGAGGGCCATTCAGCCACATGAAGAGCCAGTGGAAACGGTAAATCTGGGTACTGAGACAGACAGAAAGGAAGTTAAGATGGGTGCCAATCTAGAGCTCAGTGTGAAACAACGGTTGATTCAGATGCTGCATGACTATGTGGAAATCTTTGCTTGGTCTTACGAAGACATGCCTGGGTTGGATACCGACATTGTGGTTCATCATTTGCCTACCAAGGAAGATTGCCCTCCGGTAAAACAGAAGGTCCGCCGTATGCGTCTAGAAATGTCCGAGAAAATCAAAGCCGAGGTTATGAAACAATTTGATGCCGGGTTTCTAGCAGTGACATCTTACCCTCAGTGGATTGCCAACGTGGTTCCAGTGCCGAAAAAGGATGGTAAGGTCCGAATGTGTGTTGATTACAGGGATTTGAACAGGGCCAGCCCCAAGGATGATTTCCCTCTGCCTCATATCGACGTTCTGGTTGACAATACTGCTCAGCATAAAGTTTTCTCCTTCATGGACGGCTTCTCCGGTTATAATCAGATCAAGATGGCTCCTAAAGACATGGAGAAGACCACTTTTGTTACTCAGTGGGGCACCTTTTGCTACAAGGTCATGCCTTTTGGGTTGAAAAATGCTGGGGCAACCTACCAACATGCCATGGTTGCTTTATTTCATGATATGATCCACCATGAGATAGAAGTATACGTCGACGATATGATTGCAAGGTCCCAAATCGAGGAGGAACACCTTGACCATCTACGGAAGCTGTTTGACCGTCTGAAGTTGTACAAGCTGAGGTTGAACCCAAACAAATGCACCTTCGGGGTGAGATCTGGAAAATTGCTAGGCTTCGTCGTAAGCGACAAAGGCATTCAAGTGGACCCTGCCAAAGTGAAAGCCATACAAGAAATGCCAACTCCCAGGACAGAGAAAGAAGTCAGAGGATTTCTAGGACGGTTGAACTACATTGCCCGATTCATCTCACATCTAACTGCTACCTGTGAACCAATCTTCAAGCTGCTAAAGAAAGATCAAGTAGTACGTTGGAACGATGAATGTCAGGCCGCTTTCGAAAAGATCAAAGAGTATCTCCAAGAACCACATATTCTTATGCCTCCGATTGAAGGGAGACCTCTAATCCTATACTTGACTGTACTTGACAACTCAATGGGGTGTGTGCTGGGGCAGCATGACGAGTCTGGCCGAAAAGAGCACGCTATTTATTACCTTAGCAAAAAGTTTACCGACTGTGAGACCTGATACTCACTGCTCGAGAAAACTTGTTGCGCTTTGGTATGGGCTGCTCGCCGGCTGAGACAGTATATGTTGACTCACACTACTCTGTTGATTTCAAAAATGGATCCAATCAAGTACATATTCGAAAAGCCTGCCTTGTCCGGAAGAATAGCAAGATGGCAGATGATCTTGACGGAATATGACATCCAATACACGACTCAAAAAGCAATCAAGGGAAGTGTATTGGCAGACCATTTGGTACACCAGGCAGTGGACGACTACCAGTCGATAAACTTTGAATTTCCAGACGAGGATATTATGGTAGTGACTGATTGTGAAGTACCTGGACCGGATGAAGGACCTGAGGAAGGATCCCGATGGTCCATGCACTTTGATGGAGCCTCAAACGCTTTGGGTAATGGTATCGGCACTGTGATCATATCCCCTAAAGGCACTCATACTCCACTTACTGCCCGGTTATGTTTCAACTGCACCAACAACATGGCGGAGTATGAGGCATGTATCATGGGTCTTCAAGCTGCAATTGACTTAAGGATCAAGTTTCTGAGTGTCTTCGGAGATTTCACTCTCGTGATCAATCAGGTCAAAGGCGAGTGGGATACGAAACACCTGAATCTTATTCCTTACAAGGAGTACGTGCTGACATTGCTTCCCCACTTCGAGGAGATAACTTTTGAACACTTCCCAAGAGAGGAGAATCAGTTAGCGGACGCGTTGGCTACGATGTCTTCTATGTTCAAAGTCAAATGGGACAACGAGGCGCCCCGGATCATTATTTGGAAATTGGATGAACCTACACATTGTTGCGATCTCGAAACTGAAGAGGTAACAGAAAAACCCTGGTATCATGAAGTGAAGAGGTACCTTGAAGCTCAAGAATACCCCTAAGGCGCATCTGTTAATGACAAGAAGTTCCTGAGAAGGTTTGCGGCAAAGTTCTTCCTCAGCAATGGCATTCTCTACAAGCGAAACCATGATTCAACCTTACTGCGTTGTGTGGATAAGACTGAAGTAGAAAGGATCATGGCAGAGCTAAATGAGGGTACTTTCGGAACATATTCCAGTGGACACACCATGGAAAAGAAAATCCTTCGGGTAGGATATTTCTGGTCCACAATGGAAGCTGACTGTTACCAGCGTTCTCGGACGTGTCACAAATGCCAGATCTATGCTGATAAGGTGCACATTCCTCCGGTACCTCTGAACGTCTTGACAACACCTTGGCCTTTTGCAATGTGGGGCATTGATATGATCGGCGAGATCCGACCTACGGCATCTAACGGGCATCGCTTCATCTTGGTAGCGATTGGCTACTTCACAAAGTGGGTGGAAGCAGCTTCCTATGCTACGGTAACCAAGAACGTCGTGGCACGGTTCATTCGGCAAAACCTGATCTGTCGATACGGTGTACCTGAGAGGATCATTACGGACAATGGTATCAATCTTAACAATAAGATGATCACTGAGCTCTGCGAGCAATTCAAGATACAGCACCACAACTCTTCTCCCTACCGGCCGAAGATGAACGGGGCTGTAGAAGCAGCGAATAAGAACATCAAGAAGATTGTGCAGAAGATGACAGTGACCTACAAAGATTGGCATGAAATGTTACCGTTTGCTCTTCATGGGTATCGTACCTCAGCACGGACGTCAACAGGGGCAACTCCCTTTTCCTTGGTCTATGGCATGGAGGCAGTCTTGCCTATTGAAGTCCAGATACCCTCTCTCCGGATAATGAAGGATGCAGGTTTGAGCGAAGATGACTGGATCCAGACTCGGCTTGATCAATTAAACCTAATTGACGAAAAAAGGCTCACTGCTATCTGTCATGGTTAGACGTACCAAAAACGGATGATCAGGGCATTTAACAAGAAGGTCAGACGACAAGAGTATCAAGTCAGAGACCTGGTAATCAAGCGCATCATTCTTCCTCAAGGTGATCCCAAGGGCAAATTGACCCCTACGTACGAAGGGCCATTTGTGGTTAAACATATCTTCTCAGGAGGAGCTATGATTCTAACCACCATGGATGGTGACGACCTCCCTCACCCCGCCAATGCAGACATAGTTAAAAGATACTACGCATGATTAAAGACCCGCTTGGTTGACACACCTAGGCAAAAATAAGGGCTTCCCGGCGAACCAAAAAGGTTCGGGCAAAAATAAGGGATGAAAATGAAAAAATCTGTACACTCGGTAAGCCGAAAACCTGAAAAGGCGGCTTGGGCAAAAATGGGTATCCCGGTGGACTGAAAACCCGAAAGGGCGGTCCAGGCAAAAGTTAGGGATAAAGCGTAATACTATGTCTCATTGGATCACCTTGCATCCAGAATTCGACATCAATTATCGGGCTCAGACGACATCGATCAATCAACTTCATATTCAACTAAGCAGCAAAGTGATGAGACGCTTAAAGACATAAAGGCGATAGCAGAGTTGGAACCCAGTGGGATTATTTTCACATAGCTGTTTTGTTTCCTTTTCACAAAATTGTATAAACTCTATGTTGCTCGGCGGCGTTCTCTTACTAGGACGTCAGCCTCTTGTACATAAAACGCCTATTTACAGGCAAATTTCAAAATCAATACAAGTTCAATTTTTTAGACAAATTACCCATCGTCTTTCCTTTTTCTGTTTTGTTTTGCAAAAAGCGTCCAATGTTCATTTTTGATATATGCATTTGACATTAATTGCTAATCATGAATATTTGCATGCGAAACAAAGGACTAATTACAGATGACATCAGAAACAGGGGCAATAAAGAATTGTCTAAGCAATCTAGTTGCTCTGTCCGCCAAGGTACCAAGGTAGGTTCGGCTGAAGAACGTAACCAAGTTACCTCAACTCCCCACAAAGTAAGACAAGATTCAGCAATACTCTCCCCAGGCAGAGTTGGTCTCCCATCAGCCCTGAAAAGGCACATTGTTCCCCTAGCAAGTCAGCGGAACTCTCCTCAAGAAGAGTTAGTCTACTGTCAGCCTTAAGGAAGTTGGGCATCCCCTGAAGATCTCAACATTCCCCAGCGGAGTATAGACATTCCTCAGCAAGCATCCCCAGCAGTCTTAATATAAGATTGTTCCCCGGCGGAATACCGACATCCAGTGAAACCATTCCCCAGTATAGTCCAAAGTTTCCCCAGGAAAGTGGAATCCATATCTCCAGCAGATTCTGAAGCTTATCCCCAGTAGATTCTGGAAGCTTATCACCTGCAGAGTACATAATTACCACGGAAAGATCGTCCTCGGCGAAGTTCTTCCTATTCCCCAGCGGAGTTCATCAACTTCCCCAACATAATTTACCAGTGGAATCCCCAGCGGAGCTCTCATCAAAACCTCAACGGAGTATTTCTTCCCACAGAGTAATTCCCCGCAGAGTAATTTCTCCAACAAGTTTATTCCCCAACGGAGTCATCTTCTCTTACTGGTTTATTCTTGCAATCATCGTCCCCAGCGGAAACGAAGAACTCTACTCTTCAACGTCAGCCCAGGATTCCACAAATTCCCGGCAGTCGTCAAGGATTTATTTTCCTAGACGAAAATGCATTCATAGACATTGCACATTTCATACATCTTGCTTACATACATGATAAAGTGCATACAACACTATCTCATTTTGAGCATCATGACATAATGCATTTCAGTCATCATGACATTGCATACAACTAATGTCTTTCCTTTTCAGGAAAAGGTCAATCCAAGGATGATTACTATCGACTGTCACAATTCCAGATTCGATTCCTGTATCTAGCCAGGGTATATCTGTGAGTGATTTGATTGTAGATTCGATACCTGTATCTAGCCAGGGCATATCTGCATGAAGAGTTTGAAGATCAACCCCTGTAACAGGCCAGGAAATTATCTTTCATTCTCATGTCAGAAGTTTACACCTGTATCCAACCAGGAAAGCTATCTCTACCAACCTTTTGCAATTTCTAGATCAGATTCCTGTATCCAGCCAGAGCACATCTGTAGACGACAAATTCCAGATTCGATTCCTGTATCTAGCCAGGGCATATCTGTGAGTGATTTGATTGTGGATTCGATACCTGTATCTAGCCAGGGCACGTATACATGAACAATTTAGAGATTCGATACCTGTATCCAGCCAGGGCACGTTTATAAAAAACCTTTTGAAGTTCCAGATTCGATTCCTGTATCTAGCCAAGGCACATCTGTGAGTAACTAATTGTGGATTCGACTCCTGTATCTAGCCAGGCATATCTGCATGAAGAGTTTGAAGATCAACACTTGTAACAGGCCAGGAAACATCTTCCTTTCTCAAAGTACGCAAATTCTCGCTAAGGAATCTCTTACGCGATCAACACTTCCAAATGACATCTATAAGCCCATTCCCGACAAGGTTCTGTCATCTCTCCAAATGGCATCTGTAAGTCCATTCCTGCCATCACATTGCTGATACTCTAGCATGCAAGTGCAAATTTCAGGGCACTCTAGTGTCCAATCTCCTTTTACCCTCGAGTCGCGAAAGGCAAACTTGCCAATCTAACTCTTCAGGTTCAAGAAGATTGAACAGGGGCAACTGTTGTACCCCAAAATTTGCCCTCCCATTTCCTCAACATTTTCTCATCACAAGACCCTTGGAGCTCAAGAACAAGTTAGGGTTTACTCTGCTCAAGACCCCTCCTTGCACTGTTGACCCAAATTAGGGTTTGTGTTTGCACAAAGATGTTTTGACCTAAAAGGCCCAAGATGACTTTCATGCTTCATGTTGGACTCACAAGTTTATCCATACCAAGTTTCAGGCCTTGATTCCAATCTTTGCCCAGTCAATTGGACAGTTGACCTAGAAATCAGCTGTATTGGGGAAAAAGTCAACTGTGGTCAATTGACAGTCAAACCTCATTATTTTTGACCCTCATCAACATTATGAGCTCATGGACCATTTAATCAAGTTTGTATCACAATTCCACAAGAAATTTGATCAGATAATCAAAAGGGCAAAATGGTCATTTTTAGAGTTTTGACTGCACAAAGGCAATTTTTGACTGTTTAACCTAGCCAATGGAAAACCAAGCTCACATATGGACTCAAGGACCCAATGGCATTGTCTTGACATGTTCAACAAGTTCAAAAGATCCCAAATGCACAAGATTGACAAATGAATTTTCCAGTCAACTGAGCCAAATTTGACTGTATACTGAAAAGTCAAACTTTGACTTTTTGGTCAAAATCAAGTGTCAAGATTAATTTTTCATCAAGACATGTCAAATTTTGAAAGTTGTTCATCAAGAAATCAAAAATCACAAATTAGGGTTTGAAATGAAGAATTTTCATAACTTAGAATTTTTCTAAGTTATGAAAATCCCTAATTTTTCCCTAACTTTGTCACACTTTCTCATCAAGATGCATTTGGATTCAAACAAAACTCAAAACATGAAAGTTATAGTCCATTGCAAAATCTAAAACTTTGATTCACAAAGTTTCCTCAAAAGAAGCTTGTAGCTCAAGTTATGATTTTTGGAACAAGGGTGCAAAACATTCTTAACTTAGAAAATTTTTGACCTATTCTAGGCAGGATTTTTGCCTAACTTCATGGCCATTGTTCATATGCTTCCACTTGGAATTTCAATTTGCATTACAAAGATGGATTGTAGTACACATTCCAAGATTTCCAAAATGTCCAAGAACTTCTCAAACACCCTTGTGGTTAGGGAAAATCGATTTTGTCAATATGGGCAAAAGTCACTTTGATTCATGGCCAAATGCATGTTCATAACTTGTGCATTTTTTAAATCAGCATGTGCAAGCTACATTACAGGCCTCTAATCTCATTTACACTCAATAATTAAATGCCAATCCATTGTGCCAAGGCATTATTTTGTGCATTTGGACATTACATGAAGAACTAAGCCATAAATGGAAAAAGCAAGTTATCCATTCTTGTAAAGTATGGCTTTATGTCAAAACATGAATCAAAGAAGTACAATGCATATCTTCTAGGCACAAGTTCAGGAACTAATGACACTGATCAAGAGGGATTGAGGCAGCATGTTTAGGGGGCCTGCATAAGCCTAGAAACCAACTTGACCATTTTTGCTTACAATAGAAGAAACTTGCATTTTGAAACATAACATAGAGTTCCTGTCAACACAAGCCTAAGCAAACATTGTGAACACATTCCATACTCCTCAAGTAACCTAAAACACGACCAAGCCATCCTCAAGACTCCCTCATTCATAAAAACACAGTTTTGTGGCAAAACAGGGTATCTTCTGCATATTGACTTCCACAGTTCATTTCCCTCGTGCGTTTTCATCCAAACCACCTCAAACACATTCAATAGCATCCATACAAGCTATCCCCAACCTTAGATACAGACTGTAACAGCCATAGCATAGTTTTCTATTTTCATTTTTCTCTCTTGCAGGTTGACTTCCATGGAGTGATTCAGCAAGATTCAAAGCACACCAACCATTGGAGAAGCATCCCTGAACTTCAAGCAAGCTGTACAAGTCCTCACATTGCCTTGAAAGTGCCTCCATTGTCATACACGATCCAAGCTGAACAGGTAAGTTTTTGAACTTCTATCTCTCTATCCAGGCATAGTTAGGTTTAAGTTTGTGAAGAAAACATGTTCTAATCATAGCCCTGAAGCCATCCATATAGTTACTTTTAATTTATATTATGTGTGCTAAGAGTATTTTGAATCTGAACATCTGAAAAAAACTAGGTCAGGAATTGGGGGAGAAGAATTTCTCTCTCATTTCTGAGAGTTAGATCAAGTTCTTGGTATGTATGGATTCGTGGTTTGATGCTTGACATTTTTTATGTTATAAGTTTATGCTAAAAATCAAAGAATCAGGAGTTGTTGTTGAAGCAAGGAAGCGCGGGAATTTTCAAACAAAACTGTCTGGAGGTTGAAGACAATCTCTTTGGGCTGGGCCTGTGTTGTTCTTTCTATTTGCACCACTCATTTTCCACTTGCACCCCCTTGGCCCATTGTGTTTATTTTTATCATTTTTTGACTTTTTCTTTTTTATTCTGACTTGTTATTTTTTGACAAAACATAAAAAATATTAAAAACATTTTTTCAACCATTTTTGCATTTTATTTGAATTTTGTTTGTTTTATTTGAGTTTATACATATAAATAAATAAATACCTCTTTTATTCAAAATACAAAAATAATCCAAAATACATTTTATTTTCTGATTTTTATTTTATTTATCTTTTGAAAACATTTTATAAAAAAATATACTTTTTTTTGTAAATATTAAAAATTTTATTTTTGTACATATTTAATATATTTAGCAAATATTATAAATACTTGTATATTTATTAGGATACTTAGGATAAAAATACAAAATAATACATTTTTTATTTTTATTAATATTTAACTTAAAAAATCACTTTTTTTTTACAATATACTTTCTTTTTATTTATTTTTTGTACATAATTGATAAATGTTGTATATAATAAATAATTAATACCTTTTATTTATAGAATTAGGGTTTTGCCCTAAAATGTAAAAATATCCAAAATTATTCATTTTTATTTTTGTTTATTTGTCACATGAGAAAACCTTTTTACATACATATAAAAATCATTTTTTTGCATTTTGCATATTTATTTTATTTTATTTAATTATTGTACAATTAAATACCTTGTAATATTCAATTTGGATGTAATAGTTTAGATTTAATTTTTCTTGCTAAATATCCCCCATTTGAACATTTGTACCCCTCATCCCATAATTGTGTTGTAATAATTTAGGACTTTTATTTTTCGCATTTAAAAGCTTTCTAAATATGCCATGATAGAATTAGGGTTTTGTATGCAAAAATCAACCAAACAAATAGCTTGACCTAATTCCAAGATAAAAGCATGAAAATGAACAAACACCAATCACACTTGCACCCCTAGGGTTACTCCACTTGTTGCCTTCAATAATGGGCCATATTGCATGTTGAGTGTCTTTGGCAAAACAAAACAATATCAAATGATCATAGTCCCTCGATGACGCTTTCAAAAGTTGCCTAAACAAATGATCAAGTCCCTTAAAGGAAAAGTTGCCCAAAGACACTTGGCACAATTGCAATCATGATCTAAACGATGACCCGCGCCCGTCCCGTTCACTTCCTAACACAAGATTGTCCACCAAATACAATGGTGGAACAAAATTGTTAAAAGGGTTAAAACATAGAGAAAACCTTTGAGTAAATTTAGGAGTAGACAACTCTTGGTTACTTGCCAACTTGCAAAACAAAAACACTTGCCTATTTTTTCAAAACCACATCACAACACACTTTCAAACAACTTTCAAAAAAAATATTGGAAACTTTTCAAAAGACATACACCTTTGTATACATCCCAACATGGATCATTACAAAGGGTGCCACCACATTGGCCTCTTTTCAAAACATTTTTCAAACCCACACACAAAGCACCATTTCAAACAATTGAAAGCACCATTTCAAACAATTGAAAATCAAGGCAAGTTGATCTAAGCAAGTAACTAAGAGCCCATGGATAACCATGGATAGAAAGGGTGCTAATACCTTCCCTTTCTATAATCTACTCCCCGAACCCAAGAAAACATCTCAAAGGTTTTTGCTATGCTTTTTAACCTTTCCTTAGGATAAAATAAAAAGTCGGTGGCGACTCTTGCTCAACCGAAACATTTGCGAAAACAAACGCAAAACCTCACGTCAGTTCTCCCACCATATCACAGTTAGCAAACCCTAAATTCACAAGATAAATAGTTGAACTAAACACAATTACACATGCGCACCTCTAGGATATCCCACTTTGGTTACCTTTGGAAAAACAGTCATGTCCCTCAAAACGGGGACGCTTTAGCAAAGTCCTATAAATCAAAAGATCATAGTCCCTCGATGACCCAATAGTTGCCTTTCGGTAAATGATCTAGTCCCTTGAACAAAATTTCTAAAGCGTCTCCATCTGTTGCCTTTATGACTGTACGTCCCTTCGCCCGTCCCTTCACATCCAAGGATGGGGCTTCTTATCAATCAATGGTAAGATAGAAACATCTAAAGGAGGAGGAAAAGAACATTAGACCTTTTGAGTAGGTAGGACGCTCATAGTTGCTCGCTTGCTTACAACAAAAAATCATTTTCACACATACACTTTCAATTGAAACATTTTCAAAAGTAAAAGCCCTTTGTACGCATTCTTATAGAGACGAGAATCATTACAAATGCACTTTTCAAAATCACTTTCAAAAAAATCTTCTACAAACAGACACTTCTTTAAACTATTTTCTAAACCAACACTTTGTATGAATTCTTATAGAGACGAGAATCATTATAAATATTTTTTCAAAATATTTTCAAACCCACACCACAAGCACATTTTCAAACAAAAGCAAGTGATCTAGCAAGTAACTAAGAGCCCGTAGAAAACTACAGATGGAAAGGGTGCTAACACCTTCCCTTTCCATAATCTACCCCTTACTCAGAAAACTCTTGAAAAGGTCTTTTTCTATTCTTTTCATCCTTTCCTTTGTTGGATAATAGAAAAGTTGGTGGCGACTCTTGCTTACCGGAACATTTGCAAACACAAAAGCAAAACCAGTATTAACCGTCGGTTCTGCCACCGTATAACATTGGACATAGTTCTCGTAGTCAAATACAATTTGTTTTACCCCAAAATTTTCCCTCTCATATTATCAAGATTTTTCCTCACAAGACTTCTTGGACTCAAGACATAATTAGGGTTTGCTCAGCTCAAGACATCATCTTGCACTAATAACCCAAAATTAGTGTTTGAGTTTGCACAAGGATTTTTGGACCATCAATGCTTCATGCGACTTTCATACACCATCTTGGACCCCTAAGATTGCTCATGTCAAGTTTCAAGCCTTGAATCACATTTTTGCTCAGTCAATTGGACAGTTGACCTAAAAATCAGCTGTATTGGGGAAAAAGTCAACCATGGCCAATTTACAGTCAAACTTCATAATTTTTGACCCCCAACAACATTTTAGACTCATATGTACCATTTGATCAAGTTTGGATCACAACTCCTCAAGAAATTTGATCAAATCATCAAAAGGGCAAAATGGTCAAAATTAGGGTTTTCAATGAGAAAGGGAAATTTCTGATTTTTAACCTAGCCAATGACCAATTGGTTTCAAACATGACTTCAAGGAATCAATGGCATCATCTTGACCTAATCACATGGTTCAAAAGATCTCAAGTACATAGAATTGACAGATGAATTTTGCAGTTAACTAATCAAAAGTCAATTGTACACTAAAAAGTCAAACTTTGACTTTTTAGTCAAAATCAAGTGCCAAGGTTCATAATTCATCAAGATATGTCAAAATATGAAACTTGTTGATCTAGAAAACCAATTTTGAAAATTAGGGTTTTGAATTTGAAAATTTTCATAACTTCGAAATTTTCTAAGTATGGAAATTTTCTTATTTTTCCCCAACTTTTCACCACTTTTTCACCATGATGCAATTTGATTCAAAGAAAACTTCCAACATTAAAGTTGTAGTCCTCCATGAAATCTACAACTTTGATTCACAAAGTTTTCCTAAAATATGCTTGGATCTCAATTTATAAATTTGTGAATATGGGTCCATGGACTAAATGACTTAGTGAAAATTTGCCCTAATTTAGGCAGGTTTTTGACCCAACTTCATGGACATTTTTCACCTAGTTCCATGAGGTATCTCAAAATTCATTTCAAATATGGATTGTCGAGCATGTTGCAAGCTTTAAAAAATGTCCAAGAAATCTCCAAGATCATTTGTGGTTAAGGAAAATTGAAGAAGAGAAAATGGCATTTTGTCACTTTTGTTCAAGCCATTTTCACAATGCACCAAGTTACAAATATGATCAAGCATGCTTATACCTTGCATTAAATGTCCTAACTCCTTATACACTCCATAATTAAATTCTAACTCAATGGATAATGGCTTTATTTTTACCTTTGGAGCATTGTACAAGGAATAAATCCATAAATGGCATAAAGGGCACATTGTCATTTTCATAAAGCAAGCTTTTTGCAACTTTTCTATCCTTGAGCCTTGGACCTGTTATTTTGTCACAAGAAATGTCCACAGATATCAAGCAAAGCATACCAACCCTCTGCAGCTAGCAAGCAAGCAAGTACAACCCTTTGGCACAAGTCACTTCACTTTTCTTCAAATACAAGAAAGGTTGCAAAAGAAGTCAGAACTTGCACATCTGTTAAAGAGTGAACTTGGCCTCATTCAAAACAACTTCACAAACTTATCTCAAGCTAGAACATGAATGCACAACATCTGAAACTATCCCAAATACAAAAATCACATTTTTCTGCCCAAACAGGGCAGCTTCTGCAAAACTTTTGCCAACTCAATATTTGCTCATGCGTTTTGCCTTGTAACACTTCAAACACCTTCCATACATCACATCCAAACCATCCAAGCCTTTGCACTGCAACTGTGTGCCCTGTTTCAGCCATTGCCATTTTCACTTTGGAAGGTTGCAGCTTGACTTCTACAGGGAGTTTTAGCCATCCACAAGGCCAGTTAAGCATTGGAAAAGCTTGAGGGAACTTCAAGGAAGCTCACACGATCCTCAGGCCTCACTCAAAGTCCCCACATTTCCATATCCAAATCCAGCTAAAGGAGGTATTTTCAAAACTTTATCTCTCTATTTAGGCATCCTCAAGCCACGGTTTGTGAAGCAAAAATGTAATCTCTAGCATGGTGAAGCTGTACATATGCATAGTTGTCATTTATTTTAACTGAGCTAAAAGAATTTGAATGTTGAACATGCTGAAAAAATTAGGTCAAAAATTAGGGCTACTAAAATTCTCCCTGATCTTTGAGAGTTAGATTATGAATTTTATATCATTGGAATCGTGAGATTCCAAGTTACATTTTTTATGTTGCAAGTTTTTGTTTTTGTGCAAAGAATAGAGAGTTGCAAGTTTGTACATGGAACGCACGCAAGCTGAAGGACAGGGACGAAGTGGCTGGCTTGGGCTTTTTGCATTTCTGGCCTTTTTTGGTTTTGCTTTTCACACCCCCTAGTTTACTTTTGCACCCCCCTGCTTCATATTTTATATTTTTTTTTGCATATTTTCTCATTTTTTTTATGTTTATTAATTTTAATTCTTTTTTCTGAACATTAAAAAATCACAAAAATATTTTCTTTATTTATTGCATTTTATTTTATTTTATTTTATTTTTTTTGGCATAAAAAATAGTTTATTAGGTTTATAAAATTTATTTTCTTAAATAAATTTGTAAATACAATTTAAAAATACTATATATTTTTATTTTATTATTTCACACATAAAATAATTATTTTCATACATATTTTAATTTTTAATATTTGTTAAATATTATTTATTATTTCTTGTACAAAAATAGACAAAATAAATAATATAGAACATATTTTTCTTTTAATAAAAAAAAAACTAGGGTTTCACCCTTTCAAAAATAACAATATTATTTTTCTTATTTTTAGGACTTAAATAATTTTATTTTTTCATACATAAAATTAATACAAGACATTTTTGCATAAATACATTTTATTTGCATATTTAAATATTTGTATATTTATTTATCTTGTACAATAATTCAATTGGGTTGTAATAGTATTTTAGGGTTTTATTTTGTGCAAATATCCCCATTCAAAAACTTGTATCCCCCTCCCATAATATTTGTTGTAATAATTTAGTTTACTTTATGAAATTTATCGCATTTATACTTGTGTAGTAAATTAGAGTTTTGCATGATAAGACAAAAATCAAACAAATAGAATGACCTAATACAAGACAATCAAAAGCATGTAAAATGACACACATTGTACACAAGAACCCTTAGGGTTTCACCCACTTGGTTGCCTAAACAAAAATGGCCATGGTATGCATGCAAAGTATCTTGGAAAAACAAAATAAAACAAAACAAAAGATCATAGTCCCTCGATGACGCTATCAAAAGGTTGCCTAAACAAATGATCTTGGTCCCTCAAAACTTGCTAAGATACTTGGCAATATTGTTATCATGGTCATATGATGACCCACGCCCGTCCCATTTAACATCCAAAGATAGGGTTGTTTACCAAATCAATTGTAAATCAACAATATCAAAGGAATAAAAATGTACAAGACTTTTGAGTAGGTAGATAGCTTCTAGTTACTTGATCAACTTCAAAACAATCCTTGCTATTTTCAAAAAAACACGCACACATTTCAAAACATTTCCAAACAACTTTCAAAACATTGAAACCTTTTTTTCAAAAGACAAACATCTTTGTATACATTCTCACGAACGAGAATCATTACAAAGATTGCCTAAACGATGGCCTCTTTTCAAAATACTTTCAAAACCACACAAAGCACCATTTCAAACAATTTCAAAAGCAAAGCAAGTGATCTAAACAAGTAACTAAGAGCCCATGGAAAACCATGGATGAAAAGGGTGCTAGCACCTTCACTTTTCATAATCTACCCCCCGGGCTCAGAAAACATCTCAAAGGTCTTTCATGTGCTTTTTTACCTTTCCTTATGGATAAAATAAAAGTCGGTGGCGACTCTTGCTAAACCGCGAAATTTGCGAACACAAACGCAAAACCTCAAGTAAGTTCTCCCACCGTATCAAAGAACTGGCAACTCTGCCGGGGAATATTATAAAAGTGGGGTTACCTTAGGGTTTTAGATCACCTTTACATGCTTATCTTGTTTAACTTGTATGCTTTACATTTTGGTTCTATTGTTTGGGTTTGAATCCTCTACCCGGATTTGGGAAACATTCATAGGTAAATAACAATACGTTGTGGAAACTGTGTGGGGTATACCGACATGGTCTAAGCAATAGCTATATTAGTGTGACATATTTGTGGGTATCGATAGCCTTTGAGTCAATCAAAGAGAATACGGGGCCGCTGAGTGATGTCATGAAGCACTAATGGACTTCTAGAACCTTTACTTGACCAACTTGGCCTTTTAGGATGTAGTGAGATGACCGGCTTTGGTGTAGTCCGAAGTTGGTAGATACTCGATACTACACTCATTGAGGGTTTGTTTCTTGGAATATTTCAGTTGCTAGTAAAGAGGCTGAATTGAAACAATGAACAAGGAAACAATCCAGTGATATTGAGCTCCTTAGAACCCAGTTACTATTTCTAGGACAGGTTGAGCCAACTAAACTTCAAGAGGGTACTTACCTATAAACCCCATGCAAGCCTAAACTAGGAACTTTTGTGATTTTCTTGTACATATATACTTGTGCATAACATCATGGACATCATGAACATCATATGCATTCACTAACCATTTCAAGGATTTTGGAGATTCATCTTTGTTCTTATTTTGTAGGTTATGGATTCACTTCGCAGGAAAACTATCCAAATCAACCTTGTAAGAATTACTCCACAACTCAAGGAGCTAGCTTCAAGGATTCCTGAGAATTCTCCATTCACCGAGAGACATGGTCGTCTACTCAACTTGGTCACCACCAACACTGAGGAAGATATGCCGAAAGTTCTTTTCTAGTTCTTTGACCCTTTGCATCACTGCTTCACATTTCCTGACTACCAACTTGTGCCCACGTTGGAAGAATTTTCTTAATTCTTGAGGATTCCTATTCTCAATCAACTACCTTTAAATGGTACGGAAAGAGATCCAAAGCCAGAAGAGATTGCTCAAGCCTTACACTTGCACTCCTCTGATGTCACAACACATTGGGAAACTAGAAGTGGTGTCAAAGGCTTTCTGTCAAAGTTTCTATTTGAGAAGGCCCAAAGTTGTTGGAATTCTCTAAACTTGCAAGCTTTTGAGGAGATTGTAGCTCTTCTCATCTATGGGATGGTCTTCTTCCCTAATCCTTACCAACTTATAAATGTAAGTGCTGTCAAAATCTTCATGACTCGCAACCCGATGCCTACATTGCTTGGGGATATCCTCCACTCTTTTCACACTCGTACAATGAGGAAAAGAGGTGTTCTCATGTGTTGCACTCCCCTCCTAGCAAGATGGTTTGTTTCTCATCTTCCCCAATCAGTCTTGAAGAATGAGCAAGGCTTGAGGTGGTCACAACAGTTAATGACACTTAACCATTCAGATATTCATTGTTGTTCTCGATCAAAAGAGAATGTTATTATCATTGACCGTTGTGGGGAATTCCCTAATGTCCCTCTACTTGTCATTAGGGGAGGCATCAGCTATAACCCATGCTTGGCTCTGAGATAGTTTGGGTATTCCCGAAGGGATGGCCCACATGACATGCTGATTCAAGGCTTGTTTTTCGACTTCGACAACGACAATCAAGGGCTCCGCCAAATGTTCATCCGAGCTTGGAGGATGCCCAATAAGGTGGATAGCAAGACTCTAGGACACAAGAATTCCATCCCTCTTGAGCCTTACCTCAAGTGGGTACGAACCCCCGCCCAAAGTCTTATGATGCCATATCCCTCCATTCTCCCAATGATTATAGAGCATGTTATGGAAGGAGAGGTTCCATACACCCTCCTACATCCTGACATGCCAACATCACTCGAAGATCTACAAAGGAGTTGGATACAACTCAAGGGAGAACTCGATACTTTCAAAGCCCAATTCTACGCAAGCGAGAAGAAGGTTTTGGAACTCACTCGACTACTTCATGAAGAGCAGACTCTTAACACCTACATTGCACCAAAGAGGATGCACAACGTCTTTTTACCTTAAAGTTTTGTATTATTTTGCCCAAGGGGCATTGATGTACTAACAATTTTATCTTATTAATATGACGTGTGTTTCTTTTTTGTTTAAAACAAATTTGAATTTATGAATCCTTGAAAGCATTACATGAATACATATCATTCATCATATGCATAAACAGGTCTTCACACCAAGTTTCCTCATCTCTCTGCTGTTTATTTCAGCAATATGGATATTGAACAAACGATCAAAGATTTGCAAGCTCAGAATTCATAATTTCAACAGCTACTCTTGACCTTGGCCAAAGGGCAGGAGGAGCTCAAGACTCTGCTAGAGAAAGAGAAAGAGAAAAAGAAGAAGAAGCGAGTCAGTGTGGTTATCATGGGCAGAAGGTTTGAAGGACAAGCCAGACGGACCTTGGAATTTCCATCAACCTCTGAGGAAGGGGAAAGAAAAGGAAAAGAGACGGCAGTACCATCTAATTCTGAAGCAGAAGAAGAGGAAGAGGACTACTCTGAACAGCAATACCCTACGACCGATGACAAATACAAAAACTTGGAAGAACGTCTAGCTGCTATGGAGATACAGAGAGTATCGGGGCTGGATTTTGAGGAGTTAGGGTTGGTTTCTGGAATTGTAATCCCTCCTAAGTTTAAAGTGCCACTGTTTGCTAAGTATGATGGGGTGTCTTGTCCCAAAATGCACCTCAGATCCTATGTCAGGAAGATTCAACCACATTCTTCTAACAAAGATTTGTGGGTCTACTTTTTCCAAGACAGTTTATCAGGAACGCAGCTTGATTGGTTCTACCAGTTGGAGAGAGCAGATGTGCATAATTGGGAAGACTTGGCGGCAGCCTTCTATAAACAGTATCAATACAACGCCGACTTGGCGCCAACCCGTACTCAACTGCAGAGTATGGCTATGGCTACCAATGAGGGCTTCAAAGACTACGCTCAAAAGTGGAGGGGTTTAGCCGAAAGGGTGCAACCACCTTTATTTGAAAGGGAGCTAGTGGACATGTTCCTGGGAACTCTGTCAGGACCTTTCTTTAATCACCTTATTGGAAGCTCCTCTGTAGGTTTCACTGAGTTGATTCTAACTGGCAAGAGGGTGGAAGCCGGTATTAGAAGCGGGAAAATTCAGAAAGACGCATTTGCCTCTACAGTTGCAAAAAATCCCTTCATTGGAAAGAAGGAAGTGTCTGCTATCTATGCACATAGGAATCAGGGAAGAACCGAATGACGACCAACAGTGGGGGCTGTTATGATTCAAAAGTCTGCATCAGACCAGCCAAGAAACAACCAGCCGAGAAATGATCAGCCGAGAAATAACCAACAAAGGGTGGAAAGGCTTGTAAGGTAATTCACCAAGATAAACATGACTCCTGCTCAAGTCCTACCACATCTTCTAAAGTTGAATTTGGCCATGTTAAAAGAGGCCCCTAAAAATTCTAATACTACTTCTCCACATTACCATCTGAATGTCAGGTGCGCTTACCATTCAAAAAGTCCAGGGCACGACACCAACAACTGTTGGGCTCTGAAGAACAAGATTCAAGATCTGATTGACGCAAAGGAAGTTGAATTTGAAGCTCCTGAGAAATCGAACGTTATCTCTGCACCGATGCCTAGGCATGGACACAATGCCAATGTTGTGGAAGAAGATCTGTTTGTTTCTACTGTGGATGAACTGTTAACTCCTCTCCTAACCATCAAGTTGAATTTGTTGAAGGCTGGCGTCTTCCCAGGTTGTGACAAAGATTGCCATGCTTTCCTATCCTCCCCATTTGACTGTCCTCTATTGAAGAAAGGAATCCAACAACTGATTGATAACTAGGAAATTTTGTTTGAGAAAGCTCCTGTTTCACCCATTCCAGTTCCAGAAGTTTCGATAATAACCATATACGCCAATCCTTCTAGGGTTCCTAAAAAACCCGTTAGGATTACATCTGTTCCAGTGACTACTCCGTTGAAGATAACAATGCCCGGGCGAGCCCCATACAAATCTTATAAAATGGTACCATGGAACTATGATGGAGAAATCTACTACCATGGTGTCAAACAGATTGAACAGATTGTCGATGAAGAGAGTTCTGAAGAAGACAATTCCGACATCAGTAACATTGCCGGAACAAGCAAGGTTACCCACAGTGGAAGAATATTTTCTCTAGAGATTGCTCCTCCAACAGCAGTCTTTGGACCCGTGGCCATTCCGAAGATTACACCTATACCAGTAACCGTACCTACAAGTGTACCCGCCAACAAAGACAATGCAATTCCTATCCCTGCTTCCGCTGATAAAGGAAAGAATGTTCAAGAGGAGCCTGTCTTGACGAAGGCTCAATCACTAGTTATTCCTGAAACATCCAAGAAGGAGATGGAAGAAATCCTGAGGATTATTAAGAAAAGTGATTATGATATGGTGGAACAACTGGGGCAGACCCCTTCCAAGATATCTATGCTATCCCTGCTGCTTTGCTCTGAGGCACATGATAAAGCTTTGGTCAAGTTTTTGAAGACATCGCATGTGCCACAAGAGACTTCGGCTGATCAATTCCAAGAGTGTGTGGCCAGTTTAACAGCTGACAATGGCCTGGGTTTCTCCGATGCTGACTTGACATCCAAAGGGAGAAAACATAACGACGCACTGCATGTCTCGGTGGAGTGTAGGGGGACGACCCTAGCCCATGTCTTGGTTGATACTGGGTCATCTCTGAACGTCTTGCCAAAGAAATCCCTGGATAGTTTGGATTGTGAGGGGCTGACATTAAAACCCAGCAATATAATTGTGAGAGAATTTGACGGCTCTAAAATGATGGTCCATGGGAAGGTGGACATCCCAATAAAAGTGGGAACTCAGACGTTCAATTCAACATTCTACGTGATGGACATCCGTCCTTCTTACTCTTGTCTGTTGGGACGCCCCTAGATCCATAATGCCGAAGCTGTCACCTCCACTTTGCATCAAATGCCCAAGTACCCCGTCCAAGGGAAAATTATAACTGTCCACGGGGAAGAGGAATATATGATTAGTCATCTGAATTCCTTCCGTTATATGGAGTTAGATGACGAGTTCATAGAGACCCCTTTCCAACATTTTGAAGAAGTCTCTGAAGAAATAGCGGTGACAAAGGCGGTGTCTTCAACTCCTGTGATCACAAGACCACCACCTCGGATGTCATCTTTAAAGGATGTTAGGGCAATAGTAGAAGAAGGGGGAAGCACAATCTTGGGGAAGCTTCCAGACATCTCTTACAAATCAGACAAGTTCTTCCTGGGATTTACTTTGACTGCTCAGAAGGCTGTGCGTCGCGCCCGTGCCGGAGGGCCACCTGTGAAGATCAGCCACCAAGGGGTTAATACACTAGAGGACAGTGAAGAAGAGGACAACTTGGAAGACTGGATTTTTCCTACTGTTGGCGGAGGACTATGCAACTGGGAAGCAAAAGACTTTGTTCTGATTACTTTCATACCGCAGTAATTTATCTTTTCCATTTTTGTTGGATCTGTAATAATTCACAAAAAATTGGTACTTTTTCAACCTTGTGTCTTACCCGAGGCACAACGGTCCATTTGTAAGGGTTCTTATTTCATTTTCATATGTCATTTTATTGAATCATGGACGCTTTTTCATATTTAAACCTTTTGTGCTCATTGTCTTTCTTTTGCATTTTATTGTTTTAAGATGGATATCCTGTACACACACCCACACTCACAAATGAAGGTACCCTTCCATTTCGGAACCCATGGGTAACGATACTGCTATAGCCTTCAGTGACTCTAAAGATCTGGTCTACCAAGCCGAATACGAAGGTGAGGAAGATTGTGAGGTGCCAGGGGAATTGGCCAGATTACTACAGCAAGAAGAAAGAGCAATTCAGCCTCAGGAGGAGTTGTTAGATACAATCAACTTGGGAACTGAGGAAGACATAAAGGAAATTAGGATAGGTGCCAATCTAGAGCCGAGTGTCAAGGAGTGCCTAATTCAGCTAATTCCGTGTCTGGATTGTATCTGTATTGTATCTGAATCTAAAATCTGAATAAGCGACAAAATGGAATCCGTGTTTGGAGCATCTCTGGGCTGGGGAAACATTTGAGTGAGTGACATAATGACAACTGTGTCTAGTGCGTATCTGGACTGTATCTAAAGTTGAGATCTGTATGAGTAGCAAAATGACTTCCGTGTCTGGAGTGTATTTGAACTATAACTGGGATCTGAATAAGTGACAGAATGACATCCGTGTCTGGAGTGTATCTGAACTTGAAATTTATAGTTGAATCTAAATGATAAATAGAATGGCTTCCGTGTCTAGAGCGTATCTAATCTGTATCTGATTGTTGGGGTCCGAATGAGTGACAGAATGGCATCCGTGTTTGGAGCGTATCCGTACTGTATCTTGACTTTGAAATTCTGAATGAGTAATAGAATGACCTCCGTGTCTGGGGTGTATCCATACTGTATCTGAATAAGAGATCTGAATGAGTAACAGAATGACTTCTGCGTCTGGAGTGTATCCGTACTGTATCTGAAATCTTTGAATATTTGTTAAAGATAGCTGTTAATCTTATCCTGAAAAGGGTAAAATGTTAGCTGAAACACAAAGTTATGTTGCATGAAATGTATGATGCAATAAATGTGTTTTATCAATGTTTATGATATATGAATGTAATGTATGCGCATGCAAGCTGATTTGTTGTATTGCTGAGGAAGATAAATCCTTGATAGCTGGAGATAATAAAATCTTTGACTGCTGCCGGGGAAAATAAATCCTTGACCATTGTCGGAGATTCAAAATCCTTGATTGCTGAGGATGAGAAATTCTTGGACCACTGTTGGGGATAGAAAATCCCTGGCAACTCGCCGGGATTATCAAAAAATTTGACAACTTCTGTGGGGATGTGAGAATCCTTCCTGACTTTCCTGGGGATATAGGGATCCTTCAAGTCTTTGGAGATGGAGGATGATAAATATTCTGTTGTGAAAATAATTCCAAGTGTTTCTTGAGAAACCTTCTTGGGGAGTCCCGAGAACTTTGATGACTATGGCTGGAGATTACACAATGGGAATTCTTACTCGGCTGGGGAATAAGGAAACTCTGACGAATCTCTACTTGGGATTAGATGACAGAAATACCTTGATCTACTGGAGAATAAGGAAGACTTTGATGGCTTCTGCGGAGAATTAAGAATGAGAAACTTCGATCTCCTAGGGAAATCGAAACCTTGGGGGCTTCACTGGAGAAGTGAGAATGAGAATCTTCGATCTGCAGGGGATTAAAAATTCTGACAAATTCATGCTGGGAGTAATGAAAACTCTGGCAACTTCACTGGGGAATCAAGAATGAGAATCTTCAATCTGCTAGGGGAATTTAAATCCTTGGGGACTTTAAACTGGGGAGTTGAGAATCTTCATTCTGTTGGGGAGTAAGAACTCTGTGGGGAATAGCCATACTGGTGGAGAGTAACTATCCTTCTGGGGAGATCAGGAGCTTGGGCTGTATGCCAATCTACTGGTGAATTATCCTAGGTTGGGGACAAAAGTTAACTATTATCTGGTTGATTATCAGATTTTAAGACAACTTGTTGGGGAATCTGGGGAAAACTGAATGGTTCCCGCTGGGGCTTGGTAGTTGGAGATTTGACTTTGTTAGGGAAGAAGGTTTCATCTTCGCTGATGGTCTGTAATTCAAAGTTTTGCTCCGCTGAGGAATGGGAGTTTGAAAACTTAACTCTGATGGAAATTAAAGGTTTGAAAATATAACTCCGCCGGGGATCGGTAGTTTAAAGTTTAACTCTGGCGAGGATTTTGAAATTTAATTCCACCGGGGATATGTATTTCAATGGTTTTAGCTCCGCTGGGGATCTAGATGATGTGCTGCAGGGGATTTCTCTTGGAATAGCCTAAAGACGTTTTCCTATCCTTTCAACCTGTCAGTAATTATTCTTTCACATTTCGTTTCTTTGTAAACAGTGATTATATTCAAATGCATATGCTCATTTAGTAAACCATTTGACGTTTTCAAATAAAACACAAGTGTAAAAAGGAAAAGGACAAATAGTTTTCTGCACTTTGAAGTATCTTTGTATTAACTTTGTGTAAGTATTTTGTACAAAGGAGACATACATCCTAGTAAGAGAATGTTGTCATAAAAATGAGAAAAATTTATATAAAGAACGATGGCTATGTGTAAAAATTCCATGGGGTTCCCATTTTTCTATAGCCTTCGTAACTCTGGATATCTTGTCCATTCGTTGCTTCGTCCGAAGATGATTGAGTTGATTAGAAACCAGGAGTTTGTCTGGTGAAGAGATTGTCCTTAAAGTGATCCGACGAGACATAGTCATACGCTTTAATTCCCTAACTTTTGCCTGGATCTCCCTTTCGGGTTTTCAGTCCACCGGGAAACCCTTTTTTTGCCCAAGTCGCCCTTTCGGGTTTTCAACTTGCCGGGTGTACAATTTTTTTTATTTATCCCTAATTTTTGCCAGAACTGCCCTTTTGGGTTTTTTATTCACCGGGATGCCCATTTTTGCCCAAGTCGCCCTTTCGGGTTTTAAACTTGCCGGGTCGTTTATGCATAGTATCTTTTGACTATGTCTGCGTTTGCAGGGTGCGGCAGGTCATCACCGTCCATGGTGGTTAAGATCATTGCCCCACCAGAAAAGATGTTTTTGATCACAAATGGTCCTTCGTAGGTAGGAGTCCATTTAACCCTGGGATCACTTTGCGGCAAGATGACCCGCTTGATTACAAGATCTCCGACTTGATATACCCAGTGTCTGACTTTCTTGTTGAATGCCTTGATCATCCGTTTTGATATGCCTGACCGTGGCAAACAGCAGTAAGTCGCTTTTCATCAATCAAGTTAAGTTGATCAAGCCGGGTCTGAATCCAATCGTCTTCATTCAAACCACCATCTTTCATGATTCTCAAGGAGGGAATCTAAACCTCGATAGGTAAAACAGTTTCCATGCCGTATACCAAAGAATAGGGTGTTTCCCCAGTTGATGTTCGTGCCGTGGTATGGTACCCGTGCAGAGAAAACGGTAACATTTCATGCCAGTCCTTGTAGGTGACTGTCATCTTTTATATGATCTTCTTGATATTTTTGTTCGCAGCTTCGACATCACCGTTCATCTTTGGCCGATAGGGAGATGAATTGTGATGTTGAATCTGGAACTGCTCGCACAGAGTGGTGATCATAGTGTTATTAAGGTTTGTACCGTTGTTAGTGATGATCCTTTCGGGGATACCGTACCGGCAAATGAGTTTCTGCTTGATGAAGCGGGCAACAACATTCTTCGTGACGGATGCGAAGGAAGCTGCGTCGACCCACTTGGTGAAGTAGTCAATGGCCACCAGGATGAAGCGGTGTCCATTGGATGTTGTAGGCTTGATCTCTCCAATCATGTCGATTCCCCACATAGAGAATGGCCAAGGAGCTATTAAGACATTGAGGGGAACTTGAGGTATATGTACCTTGTCCGCATAGATTTGGCATTTGTGACAAGTCCTGGAATGTTGATGGCAGTCAGCTTCCATGGTAGACCAGTAATAGCCTGCCCATAGAATATTCTTAGCCATCACATGTCCGCTAGAGTGAGTGCCAAAGGTACCATTGTGCAGTTCAACCATGATCTGCTCAGCTTCAACCTTGTCCACACAACGGAGCAGAATGCAATCATGATTGTGCTTGTATAGGATACCATTGCTCAAGAAGAACTTAGCTGAGAATCTCCTTAAGAACTCTTTGTCATTGATTAAAGCTCCTTCAGGGTATTCTTGAGTTTCGAGATACCTTTTGACGTCATGAAACCAAGGTCGGTCCACTACTTCTTCGGTATTAATCTCTTGACAATGTGCAGGTTCATCCATCCGTTCAATGGTGATTTGGGGAGCCTCATTATCCCAGTTAAGTTTAAACATGGATGACATTGTAGCTAGCGCATCTGCTAGCTGATTCTCTTCTCGCGGGAAGTGCTCGAAGGTAATCTGCTCGAAATGTGGTAGTAATGTAAAGACATGTTCTTTGTAAGGGATGAGGTTTGGATGTTTAGTATCCCACTCTCCTTTAATCTGACTGATGACCAAAGCTGAGTCCCCAAATACAATCAAAGATTTAATTCCCATGTCAATAGCGGCCTTGAGACCAAAGATACAAGCTTCATACTCGACCATGTTGTTGGTACAGCTGAAGCAGAGTCTGTCAGTGAAAGGTGTATGGCAACCTTTTGGAGAGATAAGTACCGTGCCGATACTGTTTCCAAGTGCGTTGGAGGCACCATCAAAGTACAGGGTCCATCGGGATCCTTGTTCAGGTCTGTCATATGGTCTGAAATCTTCAATATTGTCCAAAGTCATGATATCCTCGTCGGGGAAGTCGAACCTCATGGATTGGTAATCTTCAACAACTTGATGGACCAGATGATCGGCTAGCACACTCCCCTGTATAGCTTTTTGGGTCGTGTACTGTATGTCATATTCCATTAGGATCATCTTCCATCTAGCGATTCTTCCAGATAAAGCAGGCTTCTCAAAGATGTACTTGATCGGATCCATCTTAGAGATCAGCAAAGTGGTATGAGTCAACATATATTGCCTTAGCCGGCGAGCAGCCCATACCAAAGCGCAGCAAGTTTTCTCGAGCAGTGAGTATCGGGTCTCACAGTCGGTAAAATTTTTGCTAAGGTAATAAATGGCATGCTCTTTTCGGCCATACTCGTCATTTTGGCCCAGTACGCACCCCATTGAATTCTCCAAGACGGTCAGATACATGATTAGCAGCCTTCCTACGACGGGTGGCATCAAGATAGGAGGTTCTAGCAAATACTCCTTGATTTTAATGAAAGAAACTTGACAGTCATCATTCCATTTAACCACCTGATCTTTCTTCAACAGCTTGAAGATTGGCTCACAGGTAGATGTTAGGTGAGAGATGAACCTTGCAATGTAGTTTAGGCGTCCCAAGAAACCTCTGACCTCCTTCTCAGTGCGAGGGGCATGCATTTCTTGTATAGCTCTGACTTTGGCAGGATCAACCTCGATGCCTTTGTTACTGACAATGAAACCCAAGAGTTTACCGGACCTGACTCCGAAAGTGCACTTGTTAGGATTCAGTCTGAGCTTGTACTCCTTCAACCTGACAAACAGCTTTTACAGATGGTCGAGGTGTTTTTCTTCCGTTTGTGAACGGGCTATCATGTCGTCTACATAGACCTCTATCTCATGATGTATCATATCATGAAACAAAGCTACCATGGCGCGTTGATAGGTTGCCCCGACATTCTTCAGTCCGAATGGCATCACTTTATAGCAAAACGTACCCCACTGTGTAACAAAAGTAGTTTTCTCCATGTCCTCAGGGGCCATTTTGATCTGGTTGTACCCTGAAAATCCGTCCATGAAAGAAAATACCTTGTGTTGAGCTGTATTGTCAACCAAGATGTCAATATGCGGTAGTGGAAAGTCATCTTTAGGGCTGAACCTGTTTAAGTCTCTGTAATCCACACACATTATCACTTTGCTGTCCTTCTTAGGCCCGGGCACAATGTTAGAAACCCATTGTGGATAGGAAGTAACAGCAAGAAAGCCAGCATTGAACGACTTCATGACTTCAGCTTTGATCTTTTCAGACATGTCGGGCCTCATGCGGCGAACTTTCTGTTTAATTGGTGGATAGTCTTCTCTTGTGGGTAGACGGTGTACCACAATGTCTGTATCAAGTCCCGGCATGTCTTCGTATGACCAGATGAAGATCTCAACATATTCATGCAACAGCTGAACTAAGTGCTCCTTGACACTTGGCTCTAGGTTGGCACCCACTCTAACTTCTTTTCTGTCTTCCTCAGTTCCCAAGTTGATTGTCTCTAACAACTCCTCGTTAGGTAGAATAACCCTTTCTTCCTGTTGTAGCAGTCTAGCCAATTCTCCAGGAACCTCACAGTCTTCATCACCTTCGTATTCGGCATGGTAGACCAGATCTTCAGAGTCACTGAAGGCCATAGCAGAATTGTTACCCATGGAATCCGGAATGGATGGGTACCTGCATTTGTGAGTGTGGGTGTATGTAAGGGATAACCACCTTTAAACAAATAAAATGTAAAAAAAAAAAGAAAATGAACACAAAAGTTTATATGAAAACGTCCATGATTCATTAAAATGGCATATGAAGATGAAAAATCAAACACTTACAAATGGACCTACGTCCATGGGTACAGAAGGCACTGTCTTGGTTGCTGCAATCTCCTGAGCTACCTCTTCATAATGCTGAAAGGGATTTTCAATGAATTCACCATCCAATTCTACATAGCAGAAAGAATTTAGATGGCTTATCATGTATTCCTCTTCATCATGAACTGTCACAATTTTCCCCTGGACAGGGTACTTGAGCTTTTGATGCAGAGTTGAACTGACGGCTCCAGCATGATGAATCCAGGGTCTTCCCAACAAGCAAGAATAGGAGGGACGGATGTCCATGACATAGAATATAGAGTTGAAGGTCTCAGTTCCCACTTTAATCGGGATGTCCACCTCCCTGTGGACCATCCGTTTAGAACCATCAAAGGCTCTGACAATGATGTTGCTGGGCTTCAAGGTTAAACCTTCACAATCTAGCCTATCCAATTCCTTCTTTGGTAAGATGTTCAGTGATGAACCAGTGTCTACCAGAACATGTGCCAGAGTAGTCCCTCTGCATTCCACCGAGACATGCAAAGCATCATTATGTTTTCTCCCTTTGATTGTTAGATCAGCATTGGAGAACCCTAGAAAATTGTCTGTTGTTAGGCTAGCTACACATTCCTGGAACTGATCCGTGGAGGTTTCCTGGGGCACATGAGCCGTCTTCAAGAATCTGATCAAAGCTTTGGCATGAGCTTCTGAACAAAGCAGCAAGGCCAACATAGAGATTTTTGAGGGGGTTTGCCCCAGTTGCTCCACAACATTATAATCTCTTTTCTTGATTATTTTCAAAATCTCTTCCATTTCTTTTTGAGAGGTTTCAGGGATGATCAATGGCTGAGCCCTCGTCCTGACGGGCTCTTCTTGGATCCCTTTTTCTCTATCATCAGCAGCAGTAGAGGGGACAACCACAGGAGTTACAACTTCTTCAATAACTGGAGTTCTCGCAGATATATTGACCGGTACAGGAGTAACCTTAGGAGCAGCTGAGGGTCCGAAGATTGCCTTTGGAGGGGCAATCTCCGGAGAGAAAATTCTTCCATTGCGGGTGATTTTACTCGTTCCGGCAATGTTTCCAACGTCGGAAGTCTCTTCATCAGAACTCTCTTCAGTTAATTCAATTTGTTTAACACCATGGTAAAAGATCTCTCCCCCATAGTTCCACGGTATTGATTTATTGGACTTGTACGGGATAGGCCCCGACATGGTTATCTTCAAAGGTACAATCTTTGGATCGGATGTAATCTTAACAGGTCTGTTGGAGACCTTAGAAAGATTGGCGGATATGGTAATTATCGAAACATCATTGATAGGAGTCGGTGTAACGGGAGTCTTCTCAAAAAGGATCTCTTGGTTATCCATTAGGCGCTGGATGCCTAACTTCAACAATGGACAATCGGTTGGTAAGGATGAACAAAGGCAGCAATCTTCTTCACATCCAGGGAAAATCCCAGCCTTTAGCAAATTCAACTTGATTATCGGTAGGGGAGTCATCAAATCATCAACAGTAGCAACAAAAAGATCTTCTTCAATAACATGGGCATTGTGACTATGTTTTGGCATTGGAGCAGAGATCACATTAGGCTTTTCAGGGGCGTCGAATTCAACTTCTTTAGCATCTATCAAATTCTGAATCTTATTTTTAAGGGTCCAACAATTGTTGGTGTCATGCCCCAGGCTGTCTGAATGATAAGCACACTTGGCATTCACATGGTAGTAAGGAGAAGATGTATTCGGATTCTTCGGTGCCTCTTTCAAGCTGGCAAGGTTTAACTTCAAGAGATGAGGGAGAACCTGAGCAGGTGTCATGTTGATCCGGGTGAATTGCCGTGTAGGCCTTTCCACCCTTGCTTGGTTGGTTCTGGGTTGATTGTTTCTAGGCTGATCAGATGCAGACTTCTGAATTATTACAGCCCCCACCGCTGGCCGGCGCTCAACTCTTCCTTGACTTCTTTGGGAGTAGACAGCTGAGACTTCTTTCTTTGCTGGAAAAGTCTTTTTGATGGCAGCGGAAGCAGATGCATCCTTTTGAATTTTTCCGCTCTTTATGCCGGCTTCAACTCTCTCACCAGTTAGAATCATCTCGGTGAACCCTGTAGACGAACTTCCAATCAGGTGATTGAAAAAGGGGCCTGACAGTGTACCCAAGAACATATCTACCAGCTCCCTCTCAGATAGAGGTGGTTGTACTCGTCCCGCCAAGTCTCTCCATTTCTGGGCATACTCTTTAAAACCTTCATTTGAGACCATGCCCATACTCTGTAATTGAGTATGGGTTAGTGCTAAGTCCGCATTATATTGATACTGTCTGTAAAAGGCGGCTGCCAAATCCTCCCAATTGTGCACATCAGACCTCTCTAGTTGGTAGAACCAATATAACTGCGTCCCCGAAAGACTGTCCTGGAAGAAATGGACCCATAGGTCTTTATCAGAAGAATGCGGTTGGATTTTTCTGATGTAAGACCGCAGATGCATCTTTGGACAAGACAAACCATCATATTTAGCAAAAAGAGGCAGCTTGAACTTAGGGGGAATCACAATCCCAGCAACCAGCCCTAACTCTTCAAAGTCTAACCCAGGCACTCTTTGCACCTCCATGGCAGCCAGACGCTCTTCCAAATTCTTGTATTTGTCATCTGCAGGAGGGTACTGCTGTTCAGAATAGTCTTCATCCTCTTCTTCTTCTTCCTCAGACTCAGATTGCACTACAGTTCCTTTACCTTTTCCTACCCCTTCATCAGATGTTGAGGGGAAATCCAAGACCCTTCTAGCTTGACCTTCAAATCTTCTACCCATGGTAGCCACACCTACCCTATTCTTTTTATTTTTCTCCTTTTCCTTTTCCAGCAAGGTTTTGAGCTCCTCCTGACGCTTTGCCAAGGTCATGAGTAGATGTTGGAACTGTGAATTCTGCGCTTGTAAGTTTTTGACCGTCTGCTCTATATCCATCTTGCTGAAATAAACAACAGAGAGATAAGGAAACCTGGTGTGAAGACCTGCTTATGCATATGATGAATGATGTGTATTCATGTAATGCATTCAAGGATTCAGAAATTCAAATTTGTTTTAAACAAAAGGAACACACGTCATATTAATAAGATAGAATTTGTTAGTACATAAATGCCCCATGGGCAAAATAATACAAAATTATAATGTAAAAAGACGTTGCACATCCTCTTTGGTGCAATGTAGGTGTTGAGAGTCTGCTCTTCGTGAAGTTGCTGAGTAAGTTCCAAAACCTTCTTCTCACTGGCGTAGAATTGGGCTTCAAAAGTATCGCGTTCTCCCTTGAGCTGTATCCAACTCCTTTGCAAATCTTCTAGTGATGTTGGCATGTCAGGATGTAGGAGGGTGTATGGACCTTCTCCTTCCATAACAGGCTCTTTGATCACAGGAAGCATGTAGGGGTAAGGCATCATAAGACTTTGGGCGCAGGTTCGTACCCACTTGAGGTAAGGCTCAAGAGGGATGGAATTCTTGTGTCCCAAGGTCTTACTGTCCACTTTGTTGGGCATCCTCCAAGCTCGGATAAATCTTTGTCGAAGTCCTTGATCGTCATTGTCGAAGTCAAAAACCAAGTCTGGAATCAGCATGTCATGTGGGCCACCCCTTCAGGCATACCCAAACTGTCTCAGAGCTAAGCAGGGGTTGTAGGTGATGCCTCCCCTAATGCCAAGTAAAGGGACATTAGGAAATTCCCCACAACGATCAATGATGATAACATTTTCTATGGATTGAGAACACCAATGAACATCTGAATGTGTAAGAGTCATCAATCATTATGACCACCTAAAACCTTGCTCATTCTTCAAAACTGATTGGGGAAGATGAGAAATAAACCATCTTGCCAGTAGAGGAGTACATCACATGAGAACACCTCTTTTCCTCATTGTTCGAGTTTGAAATGAGTGGAGGATATCCCCAAGCAATGTAGGCACCGGGTTACGAGCCATGAAGATTTTGACAGCACTAACATCTATAAGCTGGTCAGGGTTTAGGAACAAGACCACCTCATAGATGATAAGAGCTACAATCTCCTCAAAAGCTTGTAAGTCCAAGGAATTCCAGCAGCTTCGGGCCTTCTCAAACAGAAACTTTGACAAGAAACCTTTGACACCACTTTTTGTTTCCCAATGGCCTATGATATCAGATGGTTGCAAGTGTAGGGCTTGAGAAACATCTTCAGGATTTGGATCTCTTTCCGTACCGTTGTAGAGTAGTTGATGGAGAATAGGAATCCTCAAGAGTTGAAAAAATTCCTCCAAAGTAGGCACAAGCTGGTAATCAGGAAATGTGAAACAGTGGTGTAGGGGGTCAAAGAACTGGAAGAGAACTTTCACCATGTCTTCCTCAGTGTTGGTGTTGACTAAATTGAGAAGATGACCATGCCTCTTGGTGAATGGAGAATTCTATGGAATCCTAGAAGCAAGCTCCTTGAGTTGAGGAGGAACTCTCACAAGGTTGATCTGAATAGTTTTCTTGCGAAGTGAATCCATTACCTACAAAACAGGAACAAAGATGAAGATCCAAATCCTTGAAATGGTTAGTGGATGCATATGATGCTTCATGATGTCCATGATGTTATGCACAAATATATATGTACAAACAAATCACACAAATTCCTAGTTCCAGGCTTGCATGGGGTTTCATAGGTAAGTACCCTCTTGAAGTTTAGTTGGCTCAACCTGTCCTATAAATAGTAACCGGGTTCTAAGGAGCTCAATATCACTGGATTATTTTCTGTGTTCATTGTTTCAGTTTAGCCACTTTACTGGCGACCGAAATATTCCAAGAAAATAACCCTCAATGAGTGTAGTATCGAGTATCTACCAACTTCGGACTGCACCAAAGCCGGTCATCTCACTACTCCTAAAAAGGCCAAGTTGGTCAAGTAAAGGTTCTAAAAGTCCATTAGTGCTTCATGACATCACTCAGCAGCCCCATATTCTCTTTGATTAACCCAAAGGCTACCGGTACCCACAAATATGTCGCACTAATATAGCTATTGCTTCAACCATGTCGGTATACCCCGCACCGTTTCCACAATGTATTGCTATTTACCTATGAATGTTTCCCAAATCCGGGTAGAGGATTCAAACCCAAACAATAGAACCAAATGTAAAGCATACAATTCAAGCAAGATAAGCATATAAAGGTGATCTAAAACCCTAAGGTAACCCCACTTTTAGATTTATCCCCAACAGAGTCTCCATTTCTGTGATGCGGTGGGATAACTGACTTGAGGTTTTGTGTTTGTGTTCGCAAATGTTTCAGATTAGCAAGAGTCGCCACCGCCTTTTTATTTTATCCAAAGGAAAGGTCAAAAAGCACAGGAAAGACCTTTGAGATTGTTTTTGGGTTCGAGGGGTAGATTATGAAAAGGGAAGGTGCTAGCACCCTTTTCATCCATGGTTTTCCATGGGCTCTTAGTTACTTGTTTTAGATCACTTGCTTTGCTTTTCCAATTGTTTGAAATGGTGCTTTGTGTGTGGTTTTGAAATTATTTTGAAAAGAGGCCTTTGTTTAGGCAACCTTTGTAATGATTCTTGTTTGAATGTATACAAAGGTGTTTGTCTTTTGAAAAATGTTTCAATGTTTGAAAGTTTGTTGGGAAATGTTTTGAAATTGTATTGAGTGTTTTTGAAAATAGCAAGGATGGTTTGCAAGTTTGATCAAGTAACTAGGAGTTGTCTACCCTACTCAAAGATCTTTCCTACACATTTTTAACCCTTTGACATTGTTTGTTTTACCATTGTATTTGGTAAACAACCTTGTCTTTGGATGTTAAACGGGACAGGCGCGGGTCATTGTATGACCATGATGACAATATTGCCAAGTATCTTAGCAAGTTTTTTTAGGGTCTAGATCATTTTTGTATAGGCAACCAAGATAGCGTCATCGAGGGACTATGATATTTTTGTTTGATTTGTTTTTCCAAGATACCTAGCATGCATACCATGGCCATGTTTTTAAGGCAACAAGTGGATGAAACCCTAGGGGTGCTTGTGTGCATTGTATTGTCATTTTTCATGTATTTTTGTCTTGTATTAGTCACGCTATTTGTTTTGATTTTTGGTTATCATGCAAATCCTAATTTACTATCATGGCATTTTGAAAGCGATAAAATGCGTAAAAGTAAATCCAAGACTATTACAACATAATTATGGGAAAGGGGATACAAGTTTGAATAGGGGGATATTTGCACAAAAATAAAACCCTAATTCAACTATTACAACCAAATTGAATTCATTGTACAAATAATAAATTGACAATATTAAAATATGCAATTAAATATAAATATGCAAAATGTTTCTGTATTTATTTTATGTATGTAAAATAAATTATTTATGTCTCAAAAATAAGAAAAATATTAATGATTATTTTTAAAAGGGTGGAAACCCTAGTTTTTGTTTTAAAAGAAAATACATATTCTAATTATTTATTTATTCATTTATGTACAAGAAAATAAATAAAAATATATATAAAATGTTTAAAAAATAATGTTGGTGAGAAAATAATATTTTAAGTGTATAATATAATAAAATAAAAATATGTAAGTATTTTAATATTATTTATAAATTTATTTAAGAAAATAAAGGTATTTAACCTAATAAACTATTTTTTGTCATAAAAAATAATAAAAATAATAAAATAAAAATGTGAAAATTTAAGAAAATATTTTTGGTGATTTTTAATATTTAGAAAAAATAAATAAAAGTCAGAAATGTAAAAGAAATAAAGAAATATACAAAAATAAATCAAATGGGCCAAGGGGGTGCAAAAAGAAAAGAAAGTGGTGCAAATAGCCAACAAGAGCCAGGCCCATCCCAACTCACTTCATCCCTAACCTCTGGAAACAAAAAACGCGCGCATCCTTGTTCAAAACTGTATCTCCTGCATTTGTGCTTAAAAACAAAAACTTGCAACAAGAAAGTTATAGCTCATCATCACACGATTCTAACCATATAAAAAACTTTATCTAACTCTAAGAAACTAGGGAGAATTTTATCACCCCCAATTTCTGACCTAAAAATTCAGCAACTTCAACATCCAAATTCTCCTAGCTCAGCTAACATAAATGAATTCTATGCATATGTACAGTTCAAGGACATTAAGGTGAAGCTTGAAAATGAAGTTACAGTTGATGAACAATGGCTTGGATAGTTCAGGTGGGTTGTTTAGAAAGTGTTTGAAGTGGTTTGGGACAAAACGCACGAGTGGAATTGGTTTTGGAAGTGAATCTGCAGAACCTGCCCTATTTTTGCAAGAACTTGTGATTTTGTGCTTAAGGGTGTTTGAGAGGCTTGTAACTCGTGTATTAGGATTGGTATATTATGCTGAAGTTGTTTGAAATGTTACAAAGACTTGCTCTTATCAGATTGAAGAGTTGTGGATTTTTTGCACACTTGCTTGTTTTTGAAGTAAAAGGTGAGTTGACAATGCTCAAGGGCCTGTACAGGACTGCTTCTTAGCTGCACATAGTCGGTGTACTTTTCCCTAAGTTTGTGGACTTTGTTTGCTGCAAAAGATTGGGTCCTTGGCTCAAGATAAACAAAGTTCCTAAAAGTGACCTTTATCAAAATGACATTGTTATCTTTTTGCCATTTTTGGAATAGTTCTTTGTACAATGCTCTAAAGCTCAGAACAAAGCCTTAATACAATGTGTTTTCATTTAATTTATGAGTGTAGAAGAGATTAGAACCTGTAAACCAAGTACAACCATGCTTTGGACAAAATTGTAAGTTGTAGCAATGTGCAAAATGCCTTGGACAAAAGTGATAATTTTCCATTTTCAATCCTTCGATTCTCCCTAACCACAAATGATCTTGGAGAGTTCTTGGACATTTTGGAAAGCTTGTAACATGCTATACAATCCATATTTGAAATTAATTTTTAGATTCCACTTGGGACTATGTGAAAAATTGCCATAAGGATAGGTCAAAATCCTGCCTAAACTAGGGCAAAATTTCACTAAGTTAAAAGTTTCATGGACCCTTGTTCACAAAATCATAACTTGAGATCCAAGCATCTTTTGGGAAAACTTTGTGAATAAAAGTTGTAGATTTTGTGGAGGACTACAACTTTCATGTTTGAAGTTTTCCTTGAATCCAATTGCATCATGATGAAAAAGTTGGGAAAAGTTGGGAAAAAATAAGAAATTTTCATAACTTAGAAAATTTCTAAGTTATGAAAATTTTCCATTTTAAACCCTAATTTTAAAAATTAGGTTTCTTGGTGAACAAGTTTCATGTTTTGACACATCTTAATTAAAAATGACCCTTGGCACTTGATTTTGAACAAAAAGTCAAAGTTTGACTTTTCAGTGTATAGTTGATTTTTGAATAGTTGACTGGAAAATTCACTTGTCAATCCAATGCTTTTGAGATCTTTTGAACCTTGTGATTAGGTCAAGATGATGACATTGAGTCCTTGAATCCATGCTTGAACCCAATTTTCCATTGGCTAGGTGAAAAATCAGAAATTGCCCTTCTACATTTAAAACCCTAAAAATTACCATTTTGCCCTTTTGATGATCTGATCAAATTTCTTGAAGAGGTGTGCTCCAAACTTGATCAAATGGTTCATATGAGTCTATAATGTTGATGTGGATAAAAAATTATGAGGTTTGACTGTAAATTGGCCATAATTGACCTTTTCCCCAATACAGTTGGTTTTTAGGTCAACTTTCCAATTGATTGGGCAACAATTTGATTCAAAGCATGAAACTTGGTATGAGAAATATTAGAAGTCCAACATGAAGCATGAAAGTCACATGAGGCATTAGAAGTTCAAAAATCCCTGTGCAAACTCAAACCCTAATTTCAGGTCATCAGTGCAAGGAGATGTCTTGAGCTGAGCAAACCCTAATCTGATCTGGAGTCCAAAGAGTCTTGTGAGGGGAAATATTGATAAAATGAGAGGGAAAATTTTGGGGTACAACAACTTGCAAATATAGAGCTTCCCAAAATTGTTGAGCCTTCTCAAACAGAAACTTGGCTACAAACACTTTAACACCACTTCTCGTTTCCCAATTTCCACTATGTCGGACCATTGCAAATGTAAAGCTCGAGCAATCTCCTCAGGTCTTGGTTCTCTCTCAATACCAGTGAAGGGTAATTGATCAAGAATAGGCACCCCAAGAGTTGAGAAAATTCTTTCATGGTAAGCACTAGGTTGTAATCGGGAAATGTAAAGCATTTGTGCTTAGGATCAAAGAATTGGAAAAGCACATGTACCATATCCTTCTCAAAGTTTGTGGTAACCAAGTTGATGAGACGACCATACTTGGTGAACAAAGAATCGTTGGGAACCCTTGATCCTAATTCCTTAAGTTGAGGAGACACTCTCACAAGGTTGATTCAGATGGTATTTCTTCGTGCGGAAGCCATGTCCTAAAAAATAACACAAAGATAAATCCCCAAAGTCCTTGAAATGGTTAGTGCAAATGCAATGGTATGATGTCATGATGTTATGTACAAGTAAACACATACACACAAAGCAAACAAGTCCTTAGGTTTTAGGCTTTCATGAGGTTTCATTAGTAAGTACCCTCTTAAAGTTTAGTTCATTCAACTTATCCTAGAAAGTAATTCGGGTTCTAGAGGATCTCAATATCATTGATCTTTCTTCATCGAGCATTGTTTTTGTGCAAGCCTCTTTATTGGAGACCGAAATATCCCGAAAGTCCGATCTTAATGAGTGTAGTATCGAGTATCAACCAACTTTGGACTGTACCAAAGATAACTATATCACTACTTCCTAATAGCCAAGTTGTTCAATTAAAGGTTCTAAGGTTCGTTAGTGCTTCATGACACCACACAACGGCCCCGTATTCTCCTTAATTCGCCATAAGGGACACCGATACCCACAAATGTGTCATACTAACATAGCTATTGTCTCTACCATATCGGTCTACACCGTACAGTCTCCATAATTTTTTCTATTTACCTAATGATGTTCCCCGATCTGGGTAGAGGATCAAAACAAGCTCAAATAAACACTGAAATATAAAGCAAACAAATCAAACAATAAAAGCAATTAAATGTGATCTAACTCTAAGGTAAACCCACTTTTAAGTTATTCCCCAGCAGAGTCGCCAGTTCTGTAATACAGTGGGAGAATTGACTTGGGTGTTTTGCGTTTTATCGCAATTGTTGCGGATAGCAAGAGTCGCTACTAACTTTTCTTTTATCCAATAAAGGAAAGGGTAAAAATAACAGGAAAGACCATTCGAGAATTTTCTTGTGTTCAGGGGTAAGTTATGAAAAGGGAAGATGTTAGCACCCTTTTCATCTGTAGTTATCTACGGGCTCTTAGTTGCTTGATCACTTTGAAAATGCTTTGTTTGAAATGTGTTTGTGATTGGTGTGAGTTTGAAAATATTTTGAAAATTCCTTTGTTTCGGAAAACTTTGTAATGATTCTCGTCTCTATAAGAATGTATACAAAGTGTTGGTTTTAAAAATAGTTCAAAGAGATGTTTGTTTTTTTGAAGATGTTTTGAAAGTGTGAGTGCGGAGATGGTTTAAGTTTATGAGCAAGAAAATAAGAGCGTCCTACCTACTCAAAAGATCTTTGTTCTTTTCCTTCTCCTCTAGATATTGCTACCTTACCATTGATTGATAGGAAGCCCTGTCTTTGGATGTGAAGGGACGGGTGTGGGTCAATCGTATAGTCATAGAAGGCAACTTATGAGACGCTTTAGCAATTTTTGTAGGGACTAAGATCGTTTCACCGAAGGCAACATCGAAGGGTCATCAAGGGACTATGATCTTTTTATTGAGGGTCTTTGCTAAAATGTCCCATATTCGAGGGACATGACTAATTATTCATAGGCAACAAGCGGGATTACCTTAAAGGTGCGCGTATGTGAAGTGTGTTTGATTGCATGCAATTTTTTGTCTTTGAGATTAGGGTTTTCTAATGGTTGATTTTATCTTACCATACACACCCTAATCACTAACAATTATATTAAAGCGGTAAATTGCGAAAATTAAAATCCTACGCTATTACATCATTAGGGGGATGGGGGTACAATTTACAAATGGGGATGAAATAAGCTTAATTATTACAACCATATTGAATAGCAATGAATAAAATACGAAAACAGTGTAAAAAGAAAAGGAAAAAATGTTTTTTTAACCATCATGTGTCGACACATGCATCTATGCATTGACACATAACTTTTCTCTGCCCCTGTAAAACCAAATCAACTCAGTATGAGTCGATGCATAATGGTATGTGTCGACACATTCGTTTTTTGTGCCGACTCATGCACCTTTTGACTTTTTATTTTGAGTCTGGATAGCAATATGTGTCAACATATAAGGCTTTGTGTCGAATCGTACCCTGTTTTATCACTAAAATGAGTCGACTCATCTGAATATGTGTCAACTCATGCTGCAGTTTTTTGCCTTAAACATTGTTCTATTGTCTGTACAAGTCAGTTCTCAACATATAATTGATAAAAATGAACAATAAGCATGTGATTAGCTACAAGGACAAAGATTACTACATTTTATCTTCAAAAATGAATCATTAGTGATGTGTGAAAAATACAAAGTCAAGAAGACTTACCTTGAGACTGCACTTTGTGTTTTGAGTCTGAATACTTTTCAAGATGCTGTGAGGGCCTCAGTGAATCTCCAGGAAGTTGTTCCAAGCTGTTTAATCACACCAACCCAATCAAGTTATATAATATTGTTTTTTCGTGTTTGGAAGGTGAAGATAATGGCACTATAAAATTGTTCTTGTGTTTGAACAATCTCTATATGATGTAAAGTGTTTGGCTGGTTGGTTTAGGGGAAGGCCTGCAAAGGTTAGACAGTAGGTTAAGTTTTTTTTCTCTGTTTTATGAATGAAAATAGAGTTGAGGGTGAGAAGAGGTTTTTTGTGAATGAAGATAGAATTGAGGGTGAGTAGAGGTTTTTTTGTGAATGAAGATAGAGTTGAGGGTGTGCAGAGGTTTTTTTATGAATGAAGATAGAGTTGGAGATGATTAGAAGTTACAAGAAAAGTTCTGTTAGGTTTTTCAAAACTCTCTATTCTCTCTCTAAAATCCAGCCCTTTGTGTGTTATGAAAATAATTTATTTATAGATGAAGTTTGGCTGAGATTTGGGGGGGGGGAGGGGGGAACAAATACGTTTTTGAACTATTTGGGTATGATGTTCCATTGTATTTTAGATGCAGCTCTAACGTTCTAATTTGGTGAAAATATGGGACTGATATAGTGCAGGTTTGGACAGGGTTGGAGGCAGTATAAAAGGACTATTTTGTAGCAGTTTTGGAGTGGAGTGACAGCTTGGTGCAGGGCTGTTATGTAGCAGGACAACAAACTATTTTTTAACATAGTTTTGGGCCTGCAGCAGCAAGCTTGGACTTGGTAGTATATCATATTTGGGGCTTTTCTTGATAGCCTCATTTGTAGCATGATACAAGTCTGGTTTTGTGGACAGCATAATGACAAGGTTTTGGAGATTGAGTCAAAGGGAAAATTCAAACAAGACAAAGCTTTAGGATTTGTAATTTGCAAAAAATGCAACCTTGTACTAACTTGAATCATTTGTAACATCTTGAATTATTCTAAATTATAATGAAAAGATGTCATGAAGCAATGAAATTAACAAGTATACAAACATTTAGAGAAATTTCCAAGTCTTGTAAAGTTTGTCTTTCCAAAATGACCTTTAACTTTCTTAATTTTTTATGATCAAATTCCATATTTTGAATGTCTTGGTGAAATGTGATTTTTGAAACTCAAATTTGATCAACAATTCAAAGTTTGACTTTTCAGTGTACAATTGACTTTTTCATCGGTTGACCAAATTTCATCTATCAACCTACTGATCTCGGGAGATGAATTAAAATATGTGATTAGGTCAAAATGATGTATTTGGAACTTTGAAATCCATGTTTCAAACCAATAAGTCATGTACTAGGTCAAAAATCGAATATTGGTCATTCTTAGTCAAAACCCTAATTTGGATTCCCAGTGCTTCGGAGATGATTTTGTCTAATAAATTCCTTGAGAATCCTTGAGAAGTAGAAATCATTTGTGAGGAATGTCTTGAAAAAGGAGAGGTAAAATTTTGGGGTACAACAGGGTTGATAGGCCAATAAGCAAATATGACTTTTCACTAGCATGATCCTAGAGATTAGAAGCCTTGTCAAAAGAAATATTTGCCATATATTTTCGATTTCAGAGTCAGCATTCTTCAAAGCTTATTCGAGGGGTGAGGTAAACCATGCAGGACCATGCGTTCGATAAGCAAAAGGAGCCATGGTCGGGACAAAATCATGACAATTTGTAAACATCATCATATAATTGGTGAGACTTTTTTGGATATTTTTTGCCTCCTCATTTGGGGTCAATTGTAGAGGCATGATTCCTTCGATGGTTTGATTGGAAATGTCAAGGTCTTCATCATCAATGGTTTTATAAGTGCTGAGTGATGGCTCGAAAGTGAAATTTAGCCACAGCTGAAGGAGCCAATATGGGCCAGCAAGGAGCAAGTTGGTTCCAGTTTCATAGTTTTTTAACTTAGAAGTAGCAGACCCTAAGCTCTTATAAAGACCAGCTAAGAGTAACTCACTTAAGCATATCCTTCGACCAGAGTGTAATTGGTTAGCTATGGTTAAAAATCTTCTACCAACCTGTAGAGATTTACAGCAAAAGATGTACTTTGATAGCCATAAGGCAAGGAAGACTATGTGTTATACATCTGTGACTTCATCCCCCTCAGTATGATACAAATTCATATAAACGGTGAAACTAGCATTTTTGACTTGAAAGTTAATAGTGTTGTCTGATTGCAAATAAGGGTCAAAGGTTTCTCTAGTTGGAGGAAGTCCGGTTATTGCAGTTGTGTCAAAAGAGTGGGAGTGATCATCCCACAAGGAAGATGAAAAGTATTATAGGTACTATCCAAAAAATATAAAGATTCTAATTGCAGAGGTTGGCAATAACTGAATCCCAATTTTGACATTTGGATCAAATCGAAGATAACCAAATCTTTCTAGTCTTGGGATTTTTTCTTTTCGATTTTTGAGAGCCAAGACAAATAGAGCTTGTCTAGTGAGCGGCATGATCGAAAGGGTTTAAAGTTTTCAGTTATATAATATAATTGAAAAACTTCCCCCTTTATCTTGGAAACTGAGGTCTCAAAAGTTTTCTCTTTATAAGCTTTTATGGGTTTCTCAGCAGAATCACCATCGTTTTTTCTTGGGAGGACTGGCTCTATTAGCTATTGGTTTCGTTTTATCAGCAAGAGAAGAAGGAATGAGTACCTGAGAAGCATAAATATCTTTTTTTTCCGGGGTGAATTTGGGAGTGGAAATAAATTCCCGATTTTCAAAGGTCATGAGTTCACTAGTGAGCTCAGATTGAAGCATAATATTTTTTGAAGTTCTGGTTCCTTTGGTGTTCTTAGATGATTGCTGTTGTCTGGATGATGACATTGTTGAGATGAGTGTTGAATTGAAATCTGAAAAAATGGGTTTTTGTTTTGAACTTTTTAGAAGATTGAAGATTTCAAAAATGGAAGTATGAAGAGGAAGATGAAGTGTTTTTATAGTGATTGAGAAACCTACACTATAACAAGTTAGTGGGACACATGTGTTTTTGCTATAGGAAGAAGAAGAAGTTAAGCTATTATTCTCTTGGGAATTGTTTTATTAATTGTAATGATGAGCTGCTATACGCACGTCCGAATAGACGTTTGGAAAAAGGTGATTACTTTTTTATGACGTTATAACAGTGAAAGGTTATCATGCGTATATGGTCTATCGAAATTCAGGATTATTATTCAAAAATGACTATTTCTCTGTATAATGAAATACACATTTTTGAGGGGCAATTTGTTGACTGGGAATTTCGTTACATGAGTTCTTAAATACATTGATGTTTTCTAGAAGAAAGGAAGTTCGAAAGAAAATATGAAGGATTTTCTATGAAGATTTCGATAGATGAAAATCTAGAAAAGATTTCTTTTTTATCAAGCGCTATCGAAAGATTCATCTGCAAACTATTGGAAATTAAGTTTGTTCGAAGCATCATAAGAAAGGATATTTTGACTGTCACATTGGTTGATTTGGCACTTCAAAAAGGAAGAAAGTTTGAATTCAAAAGTTTGATATATCTAAAGAAACACGTGGAAGTTTATTAGATTCAAAAGACATGAAATCTTCGAACGTGGCACTCTATTATAGAAAGACAGTTAGGGTCAAAAGAGTATAAGTAGGGGTCTTAATGTTGGGAGTTAGGGTGTTCGTTTTGTACAAAATACTCACTATACTCAAAGTACCAAGTGTTAGAGAAAAGAGTTGCAGGAAATGTACGTATAGGACACCATTATTATTCTTTTCGATTTATCTTATTTTATCAGTACCAAGTCTTTTTAACATTACTAGTATTCATTTTACTTTTTAATCAAAACTCTTTCAAATCGAAGCCTTTACATTGATTATGTATTCTTTACGTTTCTTTACATTTTCAGTCGAAGCCCTTACATTATTCATTCAAAAACTTTCTAATTTGAACTCACTGTAAATTGTATTTCTAATCTTCATACTGTTATCAATAAAATAATGTTAAACATAAAGTTTATTACCAGTTCAAACTTAGGAACTTATACACATGTCCTAGGATCAATCTAGTCGATCCTGCAAGTTACTAAAGTGTTTAGTTTGGAAGACTAGCGGTTTTTTACTAAATTTACGCGTAAACAGACCCATATTATAAACAAAAGTTATTTTTTAGGTTCATTCAATATCTAATGCATCTACTCTATATATAGACCAGATACATTAAATATTTAATAAATCTAAAAAATAACTTTGCTTATAATATGGGACTGAAGGAGTATATGCTTACTAAGGGAAGGGAAAGAAAGATAAAAGATTTGGATCAAGTGAAGTGTGTTAAAGATGAAGAGGGAAAAGTCTTGGTTTAGGAAAAAGATATAAATAATATATAGAAGACATATTTTCATTTAATGTTGGGTGTTCTTCTGTCGTGTGACCCGACAACTTATGTGCAGCTTGTGGTCCACGCCTCCTATTTGTTCGGGGCGGGCGGCATGCGTGAGGCTCTTTGAAGTTGTAGCGGTTTAAGTTGAGTTTGTTGGATTTATTGCTGCTGAAGGATATGATATCTCACCGGACTCTAGAAGGCTTGACATTAGAAAAGAAGATTGAAACTATAATTACTAGGATATGATATCTCATCGGACTCTAGAAGGCTCGACATTAGAGAAGAAGATTGAAACTATAATTACTACGGCCGCATTTAGAAACAAGAGGTAAATAAAGCGTTGAAAATGATGAGTAATAGTAAGGTGGTTGGGGCATAAAACATATCTATTGAAATGTGGAAAACTGTTGGAGATAAAGGTACTGAGTGAATTACTAAACTCTTGAATGAAATTATGAGGTCAAATAAAATGTCAGGTGAATAGAGAAGAAACACTCTAGTTTCAATCTATAAGCACAATGGGGATATACAGAATTGTGCAAATTATAGGGAGATTAAACTTATGAGTCATACCATGAAGTTATAGTAAATAGTGATTGAATGGAGGTTAAGAAAAGAGACTCAAGTCATAGAAAATCAATTTGGTTTTACAAGGTCGACCATAGAAGCAATCTATCTACTACTATGTGTGATATAGCAGTATCTGATGGACTAACAAGACTTACACTTCAATTGTATTTATTTTTAGAAGGCGTATAATAGAGATCCTAGAGATATTTTATGGAAATCCATAAAGAAGAAATGAGTTAGAATTTCATATATTCAAGTTATCCAAGATATGTATAAAAGGGTGTCGAATAGTGTGCAAATACAAGGTGGAGAGACAAACGATTTCCGCATTGCAATAGGCTTACAATAAGGCTAAACCCTAAGCTCCTGCCTATTTATCTTAATTTTGGATGTACTCACAGAACACATCCAAGAACTGGCACCGATATGCATGTTTTTTGCATATGATAAAGTCCTACTTGAATAGTCAAAGGAGAACTTAAATGAGAGGTTTGAAACTTGTACACAAGCTTTAGGATCATTTTGTTTTTGCTCAAGCAGAAGTAAGACGGAGTATATGGAATGTAAGTTCAACAAAATAAGAAGTGTTTCTAACCTATAGGGGAAAGTTGGAAACCATGTGTGATACGGTGGGAAGAACTGACTGTTTTTGGAATGCTGGTTGACGTTTTGCATTTGTATTCGCAAAATGTCGCGGTAAGCAAGAGTCGCCACCGACTTTTATTTTATCCAACAAGGAAAGGAAAAAAGCACAGAAAAATTCCTTTTTCGAGATGTTTCTCGGGTTCGGGGGGTAGATTATAGAAAGGGAAGGTATTATCACCCTTTATATTCGTGGTTATCGACGGGCTCTTAGGTACTTGCTCATTGTTTTCAAAATTGTTTTCTTTGTGCTTGTGGGTTTGAAAAAGTTTTTGTTTGAAACTTTGATTTAACTCTTGCTTCTATCCTCAAGAGTGTAATGAAGTGTTTTTGAAAACTTTGTTTGAAAAGGAGTGTAAGTGTGAAAAAGGTTTTGTTTTTTGAATGAGCAAGTATCTAAGAGTTAATCTACCTACTCGAAAAAGAAATCTTTCTATGCTAATTTCCTTTAGACAGTGCTATCCCACTATTAATGAGTAGGTAGCACCGTCGTTGGAGTTTGAGGGTCAATTCGAATGAGGGACATACGGTCACCAAAGCAATGTTAGGATGCCTTAGCAGTAACCCTAATGTCTTAGATCATTTGTTTGAGGCAACAATATCCGAGGCAACCGTTTCGAGGCGACTATGATCTTTTAGATAAGAGGGCGACATCTAAAACGACCTATACTCAATGACCGTTTACAAAGGCAACCAAGTGGGGTGTACCCTAGGAGTGCGCATGTGCGAGTGTGTTGATTTCAGTTATTTTTATCTTTTAACATGTTAAGGGTGATCTAACTATTTTTTAAATTAGGCATTCATTCTTGTCATGCAAGCCCTATTATCAAACATCTAACAGTTGAATATTTGCAAAAATTAAAGGTGCGGAAATTAAACTAAGCTATTACAAGGCGTCGGGTATTTACATCTCCAAAAGCAACCCTTTGAAAATAAAAGCGATAAATGTAGAATAAACGTCCTAATTAAACTATTACATCCCATGAGAAGTTACATTAAATATCGTAAAAAAATAAATAAATAAAAGCGGTAAAGGTAAATAAACGTCCTAATTAAATTATTACAAACTGTGAGCAGATACAATAATTGGGCAAAATAATAATAAAGTGCGCGATTAAAAATTAGATCGACGAGAGAATAGAGTTTTCACCCTTCTATCCTAAAAAAAGAAAATGCTTTTTTTTTTTTGTTGTTTTTACTATTTTTTTAAGAAAAGAAATTAGATTTTTAAATTAAATGCAAAATTGATTGGTTATTAAATTAATTAATGAAAATAATTAAATGACATATTTTTGGGTTTTGTTATTTTAGGAAAGAAATAAAATAATTAAGTTAGTAATAAAACCTATTTATTCTAATTAATTTTAATTATGTAAAAAAGAAATTAAAGTTGTCTAATAATTAATAACCTAATTAAATTAATTACTTTTTTTTAATAAAAATAAATATCTTGAATTTAATTGGATAGAAAAATGTTTTGTGATTTTTTTGATAAAAAGAAAATAATTTGATGGGTTAGTAAAATAAATAAATGAAATAATATAAATATAAAAGAATAAGAGAAAAGCAAACTGAGCTTGCAATGTGGGGGTGCAATCATCAGAAATCTCTAGGCCCGAATCTTCGAAAGCTTCGTGCTTTAACTATGGTGTTTTTTTATTCTTGCGTGGAACCTATGATTCAAACATCCATAACTGTTCTATATAAACTCAAGCAAACGTTAGCATACCATAAAATGTGATTAAAATTAGAGATTCAAAATTTAAAATTTTACCAAACCGGTGTCGTCAAATGGGGGCGGGCTAGGCGTGTGATGGATTACTCTTGGGCCTTGTAAGACTATTGAGGACTTCAAGAGGATGGTTTGAGGCTTGATGTCAATTGAGAGAGACCAGAACCTCGAGATATGACTTGCATCAATTCTTTGATTTCTGGAGCGCTTTTTGAAGAGCTTTTAGAGAGCTTTTTTAAGAGCTTTTTGAGAGCTTTTTAGAGAGGATTTTCGTCCCTTTCAAGCTTGTATGGCTCTATATTTATAGAGGAGAATGATGAGACAAGAACGCATGGAAAGAATCTCCCTCATAATGTTGTGTTTTAAGACCACGATCAAGATTTGAAAAAAATGCCATATTTGATGATTTTATGCCATTTTCACATGTGAATGAACCTGAACATATTTGAAAAGTTATTGCACGAAATCAATTGACATAAACCAGCATAAAACTTTCCCAAAATGGATTCACATCAAAATTTACATTATTTCTATTATTTATTTATTTTATTCTGAATTTTAATGAATAAAATATCAAAATAAATAGCATAAATAGTAGAAAAATGTATGGGTGGGCTTAGAGGTCGTGGACCATGTTAGGAATGAGTTTCAAACTTGAAAAGATAGGCCCATTTGGAAAAAATTCAAGTTTGGTCAATATTTGCTTCATGCATTTTTTCAAAAATTGTCCAACTTTGACAATGCATAACTCCCTCAATTTTGACTCTTTGGAGGTGTTCTTGGACTTTTTAGAAAGCTTGAGATGTCCTATAATCAAACCTTTTTGTCTCATATAATTTTGATATTCCATGCTCAGGTTAGAAGCTTTGACAAAAAAGGTGTTTTTGTTCACTTTAAAAAATGACCTATAATGTCAAAATTCATAACTTCATGTGAGTGAATTTTTTAATGTTGGGATATGAATATGGATTGTAGGAAATTTCATCCTCTTAAAAATGAGATTTGGATGGGTCATTTCTCATAAAGTATGAGAAAGTTATGCTTGGTCAAAGTTGAGTTGACTTTTCCTGCAAAAACCTAATTTAGCAACTTTTGAGTCTTGATGAATTATGAGAAATCCTTGATGAATCATGATCAACCCTTGATAAAATGATGAAATATACTTCAAAATGAGTATGTTGACAAAAAATCTTGAAGTTTGATTGTATGTGGGCCACAATTGACTTTTGCCCTAGCACAGTCGACTTTTGGACCTTTGAGCAATTGACTGAGCAAACTTCCTCTGCAAGGATTGAAACTTGACATGGATGATCTTGAGAACATATTAGGATATTAGGGAGAACTTGAGGTCATTTGGACTCAAGGATCTTGATGCAATATGAAACCCTAATTTGGGATAGACTGCCTTAGGAGATAACTTGTCTGGTAATTCCTTGAGCAACCTTGAGCAACTTGGACTGATTTAAGAACCGGTCAGTACTTCGACTGAGGGAAACATCTTCATCGAGAGTTAGGACTTGTCTGTAATTCAACCGAGGATAATTCTGTTGAGATTTAAGAACTCGTCCATACTTCGATGGAGGAACTTTGTCGAGATTTAGAACCTTATCTGTAATTCAACCGAGGATAATTCAGTTGAGATTTAAGAACCGGTCAGTACTTCGAATGAGGGAAACATCTTCATCGAGATCTAGGACTTGTCTGTACTTCAACAGAGGATAATTCTGTTGAGATTTAAGAACTTGTTCACACGTCGACGAAGGAAAATTGTCGAGATTTAGAACCTTATCTGTAATTCAACCGAGACTAATTCAGTTGAGATTTAAGAACCGGTCAGTACTTCGACTGAGGGAAACATCTTCATCGAGATCTAGGACTTGTCTGTACTTCAACGGAGGATAATTCTGTTGATATTTAAGAACTTGTCCACACTTCGACGGAGGAAAATTGTCGAGATTTAGAACCTTATTTGTAATTCAACAGAGACTAATTCAATTGAGATTTAAGAACCGGTCAGTACTTCGACTGGGTGAGACATCTTCATCGAGATCTAGGACTTGTCTGTACTTCAACGGAGGATAATTTTGTTGAGATTTAAGAACTTGTCCATACTTCGACGGAGGAAAATTGTCGAGATTTAGAACCTTATCTGTAATTCAACCGAGACTAATTCAGTTGAGATTTAAGAACCGGTCAGTACTTCGACATAACTGAGAACTTAACTGCATCCTTCCTGAAAGGTAAAGGTTAGTCGTATGCAATGCATGATATATATCAAGCAATGATATTCTCAAAATAAATGAGATTGTGCTGTATGATGCGTATATGCATGTATCATGATGTATGGAAATGTAATGTTTCTAGCTGGGGAAAATAAATTCCGGCTAGCTGCTGGAGAAAAGAGTTGAATTCTTCGTTTCCGCTGAAGATAGTGGATGAAGATGATTGTGAGAATAGACTTGCAGGAGAGGATAAATCCATTGGGGAATAAGATGATGAGGAAATTAATTTGTGGGGAAGAGATGCTCTACTGAGGATTCCACCGATAAATTCCATTGGGGATGAATTACCGTTGCTGGTGATACTGAATCCTGTTGGGGATTGAATTCTTGTTTGTGAAAGGACAAAACTCCGCTAGGGATGATCCTTCAGTCGCGACTTCACTGGGGATAACCTTTTAGACTCTTATGGGGATAATCCTTCCAAAGTCCACTGGGGATGATTCTCCATACTCCACTGGGGAAGCTTTTTCAGACTGCGCTGGGGAAAATTTTCAAACTCCATTGGGGATATTTTATACTCCGTCGGGGATGATAAGAATTTTTAGTGCTGATGGTAGATAAACTCTGCTTGGGGAGAATATTACCGATTCATTCACAGTTGCAAGTCTCAGCTGGGGAGAGTTGACATTACTGTCCTTCTCTTGCTCTGGGGGAGTGAATGTTACTGGGACGCGGGCTGAGGTTATGACAATGACTTTGCATCGAGACTTTTCTGCCCCTGTATCTGCGGGAGAAGGTGCCTGCGGAGGCCTTGTGGATCGAGTATTATTCCAACCTATGAAATGCTTGGTAATTGCCGATTGAAATGACAAATCTTCTTCTGGTAGGAAAGTGACGAGATGACGGGACATAGTCGTACGCTTTTAATCCCTAACTTTTGCCTGGACTGTCTTTTCAGATTTTTAGTCCACCGGGATACCCTTTTTTCCCAAGCCGCCTTTTTAGGTTTTCGACTTGCCGGGTGTACAAATCTTTTTGTTTTTATCCCTAATTTTGCCCGAACCTTTTTGGTTCGTCGGGATGCCCTTATTTTTGCCTAGGTGTGTCAACCTAGCGGGTCTTTGTTCATGCGCAGTATTTTCTGACCATGTCCACGCTCTCAGAGCGTAGGGTGTTGTCACTATCGCTAGTGTCGTGTTGCCATACTACCCGAAGATGTTCGTTTGATCATGCAAGATTCGTTGCGGGAATCCATGTCTAATGCCCCAAGTGACTCAAATGGAGATTTGCCCCTGGCTATTTGGCATCTTTGAGAGATTCTCTGAATCTTGACTTGATTGCCCCAGATGATGGACAATGATCATGCTGTTCCCCTTGGTTGGAAGTGTTTTTCCACTTGAGGTGATCTTTTTTATTGAGAAGGTTTTTTGTTCACTAGATATTCGTCGTGCGAATTTCTCTGCTGTTTGAACAAATAGTCATATGCAAGCAATGTTATTTTAAGAATGCAAAGCTTATGTCTGTCTTGAAGTTTTTTAAAATGCAGTTATTTTTAGTAAAACAAGTGAATTTTTGTAAAATGTGATGTCAACTCAGGATTTACAGCAAGCCCTACAGGAGTCAAGATACCTTTTGTAACAATATGCTTTCGAACTAACCATGCTTCAGCTAGGACTTTTAAGGGTTATAACGTGGCCTGGTTCACGCTTCAAGAAACAAAGGATAAAGGCTCAAAATGTATTTGTACCCACTCGCTCTTCGTGATGTTCTTCGATCCCAAACTCAGCTAACATGCATTAGATCCCGTTTGAGTCTTTGCTCTGATATTCCAGTGATGGTTCAGATACTGACAATTTATTTTGAACAGGCAGTCATTTTGTTGAGAGTTTGTAGGATCTCTTTCCTTTAGATTTTTATTATCCCTATTTTTTTGCCTGAACTGTTTCTTTTTGTGATTACAGTCAGCGGGATGCCCCAGTTTTTTCTTAGGTATCCTTCACAAGTTTTGACTTAATGGGCTTTTATTTTTGAGAGATAATGACTGATGTCCTTACGATTATACGGAACCATCACCGTCTTTTGTTTCGGAAGGACTTCTTTGATGCCATTCATTGTGCACCTGAATTAACTGAGAAAACTACCCTGCCCCAGGTTATAATTAAGGGTTTTAATTTGTGAAAAGAAAAACTCCAACTTCTTTAGCTCAAAGGGGTTGACGAGGGATTATCTTCCTTATAACTCCACTGTTTAGGATTTGAAACAATGCCTGTACATCGTCAGCAGGGTCTGTTCAAAAGCATACTGTAGAGATTTTGGTATCATTTTCGTCATCCTCCCTCTAAAGGCTTAGAATTTTTAAATCGAGAGTTGATCATCACAAAAATGAAATAAATTTGAATATAGTGAATATGAATGGATTGATTCAAAACAGACGTATGCGACGCATTGATAAAGTAACAAAGTTTGACATGAATATATGTTTGAACAATCAAAAGAAAATTACAAATTGAAAATTCTAATGAACAAAAGTCTTCTCGTATGGTCTTGTCACTTCAGAGGACGTGCCTTGGAGGGATGGTAGAAGAACATAGCCTGACCATCTTGTATGAATTCCAATGCTCCTTCATCAATCAGGTTTTGAATTTTGTACTTCAATTTCCAACAATCGTCAGTATCATGCCCCGGGCTGTTTGAATGGTATGCACACCTTGCATCAGGATTGTAGTTGGGTGAAGAGGTCTTAGGATTCGGATGAGGTCCTACCAATGTCACCAGATTCAATCTCAACAGGTGTTGTAAAGCTTGGGACAACGGCATGTTGAGCTTGGTAAACTACCTCTGATTAACCCGTTGTTTATGGCACGGTTGTTGTTGGACCCGTGAGGTAGTAGAAACTTGGAGAGGTCCATTCTTCACCATATCAAACTCTTGTCTTCTTGGAGGCTGACCAATGACTTGGTCCCCGGCCTTGACTGTTTGCTTCATACTGTTGTATTTGTCTTGATGAAGCTGGCTGATAATGGTTCTCAGCTCTTCTTGTTCCTGGGCTAAGCTTTGGATAAGGGCCATCTACCCTAGCATCTGGGTTTTCATGGCGCCTAACTCAACTTGCAGTTGTTCCAGCCGTTCGTCCTTATTATCTTCAGGACTTTTCTTGACCAAGTTCTTGTCGAGGAGTGTTTTCAACTCTTCCTGCCCCTTGGATAGGTTTAGGAACACGTCCCTGAACTGAGCTTCTCGAGTTTGAAGATCTTGGTTGTCTGGTTGGAAAGCCATTGCTGAAATAAACAGCGAGAACATGAGAGACATGTACTGGGAGACCTGTTATGCAATGATATGTATGATATATGTATGCAATGTTTTCAAGGATCTCGTGGGGTAAACAAGAAACTGTTAGAATTTGATTGCAACTTGATTGAAGAACTTCGTGTCGTTGAGAATCTTCCTTAAAGAGTCAAGCTCACCATATCGAGTGGTTCATAGTCACCGACTCAAATCATCATGTTTTGATCTCTAGACGACATTGGTTAGAGGAAAATAAATCCCCTTTTCCCCTTGCTAGACATTTGATTTTGCAAAACCTGCATCACAAACCCTTGAGATCCTTGAAATGGTTAAGGAAATGTTAAGGCATGATGTTATGATGTGTATGCTATGCGTTTAAGCAAAAGTGCGAGGTGATGTAAGTGAACCCTGCAATAAATCCAGATTATTGGATAAGTACTGTAAACAAAACCTGCAAGGAACTCATGTTATTAGATAACAAGAATGTGCAAGTAGTTCAAGTTTGAAAGCACACAAGTCACACAATAGCCCTTAAATTTCAGGCTGGCATGGAGTTTAGGTATTACCCTTTTTTAGTTTAGTTGGTTCAACCTGTCCTAGTAATAGTAACCAGGTTCTAGAGGATCTCAATATCACTAACCACCCTCGATCGATCATAATTCCAGTTTAGCAACCTTTTCTTGCGGCCGGAATCATCGCGAGAGTTTGGTCTCAATGAGTGTAGCATACTGCTATTGTTCTATGGCCGAGTTGGTCAATTATAGGTTCTAAGGTCAGTTGGTGCTTAATGACCCCTTAGAAGACCCATATTCTCCTCGTTGCGCCACAAGGGATATCAGTACAAACTAAAGTGCCACACCAATGTAGCTACTTCTTCAACCGTATCGGTCTATGCTGTACAGTTCCCTCACAGTTTATTGCTACTTACCTAAAGGGTATCCCCTAGATTCGGGTTCGGATCTATAGTAACTCTGATTCAAACCCACAAAGATAAAGCATACAAATCAAGCAATTGAAAATATTATTATGAACTATTCCTAAGGTACACCCCACTTATAAGCATCCTCAGCAGAGTCGCCAGTTCTGTGATACGGTGGGAAGAACTGACTATTTTTTGGTGTGCTGGTTTGCGTTTTGCGTTTTGAAATTCTGGAAACAGATACTTAATGTCACAGTGAATGTTAGGACACCGTATCTGACACACTTCAAGACAGTAAATTTAAAAGCAGTAAAGAACACAATCAATTGTTAACCCAGTTCAGTGTGTAACAACACCTACTCTGGGGGCTACCAAGCCAGGGAGGAAATTCACTATAAGAGATATTAATTCAGGAATAAACCAACCAGTTTATCTCCTTCACTTAAGACCTACCCAATGCAACTTCAATCTAAGTTCAACTTAAACCTGAGTTCCTACTCACTCCCCCCTCAATCACAACAGTGATACTAAACTATTGATTAATGAGATTATGAAGACACTCTTCAGTACACACACTTGATTTTGCTTCACAGCTTTAATCAAGTGACAAACACTCGTGCTTCAAAGCTTTGAGTGATAAACAACCCTAACTTGACTTTGCTTCAAAGCTTTAATCAAGTGACACAAACACTTGTGCTTCAAAGCTTTGAGTGATACACAACCATTACAATCAAATCCTACTCCAAGTCACTTATCACAATGATAATTTCTTGGCTCACAGTAGTTACAACTATACAATCCCTGATTGATCTTCTGTCAAAAAGTGTCTTTCACCATTAATCTTCATGAGGAATATATAGGCCGACTATTCTTCAGTTAGGGCTTCCATGAAAATAGTTAGGGTTAACTAAAGTTAACCTAAAGACTTGGTCTTATGCTTTCATCATACCAGATTAGGGTTAAGCAAGGTTAACCTAATGTCCACGTGAGCATCTGATCTGGACTATATACATCAACTAAGAGAAGCATATCAGATTCCTGAAAAATCTCAGGAATAACAAATCTGCACAAACGTTAGATCAGTACAGGATGTCTTAACATTGGTTATGACAACAAGAATCATGTTCACTGATTTTGGTAGAATGCAATAAATATGATCATTGCTTAATGATCATGCTAAACACTCATATTGAGTAGCTCCTGTATGACATTATTTTTCTGCAGAATGTACCTTTATCCCAGAATGTTATGACATCAGTCATGACATTCACAAATCTGGTTTTACCAAAAATAATGTCAACAAACAAACACTTACAAACTCCCCCTTTGGCAAATTTTTGGCTAAAACCCCTAAACAATCAGAGATTAGAATGCAGCATAATTTTTAATAACAGCTACCAAGTTTAATTCTACCAAAATTACCACAAATTCTTCTCCCCCTTTTTAGCCATAAAGAGGCCAAAGATACTTGTACTTTTAAGTTATACAGTCACCCAAAAGGAAAAATAAAAAAAAACACAGAAATAATACGAAGTCATTTGGCAGCAACAAGATCCAACATCAATCTTTTCAACAACACTGATCTTTAGGCACTGTTATCTTCCGAGGAAGTACTATCTTCAGCATTATGCTGGTCTTCATCAGCATCCTCTTCCCTTCTTTGTTCTTCATTCTCCTCCTGTTCTAGTCTAGCAATCAGCTCCTCAAGAGTCCTTTTTCTTTTATCAAGCTCTCTGTAGGTTTCTTTTAGCACAACTATAACATCAGTTTTCTTGGAATGAGACTTGACAGTTGATGTCTCAGCAGATGTCATAACAATGTCAGGGACATGTGTTCCCTGAAACAACTTATAGTGCAAACCAAGGGCAGGGTCTCTTTTTCATACAGAGTCTTTTTCAACTAGAATATTAGGATACTGAGCAATGATTATACCACACAGGAGAGAGGGAAAAGCAATAGGGCCTTTAATAGCACAACTTCCAGCATGTTTCAATGTTTGATCAAAGATGTACTTGCCATAATAAAAGTTTGTCCTGGTTCCAAAAACATAGATAAATCTTCCCAATCCTGTGGAAATGGTGGATTTGTGGTTGGTGGGAACCCAGTTAGCTGCACCAATTTTGTGCAGTATGGCAAACTTCATGCTCAGCTTGCTTGCGTTTAGCTTCCCTTTCAAGGGCCAGTTCTTGACTTGCTTTGCAGTGATGGTTTGACAAACTTGGTTGTCAGTAACTTCAAGCTCAGGACAAGCATCATCAGGCCTTCCTAGGAATTTTTTTATTACATAAGGAGAGAAATTTACCTTCTTTCCTCTCACATACACACTCTTAAAATCAGCTGACTTTCCATCAGCACACCCATCAGATAAATTTACTATGAATTCTTTGACAAGAATCTCATAGAAGTTGGAAAACTTGACCACAGTTTTCATTAGGCCAGCAGTCTTGATTAGATCCATGATTTCCCTACACTCAATAGTACTGATGTTCATCTCTCTCTCCAAGGCAATCCTTTTCAGAAACACATACTTCCACCTGTTTTCATTTTCTGGATGGTGAAAGGAGATGTTGTCAATGGCAACTTCAGGGAATTTAGGCATTTTTCTAGAAGAAGGTTTCTTCCTGAGAGTAATGTCTGGAACATTGCTCTCAACATCAAACTCAAAGTCTGATTCCTCATAAGATTCAGAGGGTTCAGGATCCTTCCTTTTCTTGGCTATTGGTTGTCTCAAAGGTTTTGAGAGACTACCAAAAGGTACTCTAGTTTTTACCTTCCCCTTCCCTTTTGACATTCCAGCTTTTCGATCCTTCTCAGCTTCTACTCTAGTCTTGTTCTCAGACCTGGCTTTCTTATGAACAACTTTAGTAGCATTCTCTTTGGAGGGGCTTTTGGCAGCATCCTGCTTTTCTTTTCTGCTCATCATCCTTCTAGCTATGCTAGGGTTGATATTAGCAATTAAATCATTGTCAGAGTATTCTTCATCAACATCAATAACCGGGGGTTCAACAGTCTTGTCAGTAGGGTTCTGGTGATCATCATGTTTTTCTGGAGATTTCCTAATGTTGTCATCAGGTGTCTCAACATTCTGAGTGACATCTGGATCTGTTTCTACATTAGGACTAGCAGTTTCTTGGTTCAAAGGTACATAAATGCCAGGTACAGAGTGATTCTCATTAAGAATCCTGGTGACTAGTCTGGCAATAGCTTGATGTACATAAGCAGAACCTTCCCTATTTGCTATCTCTGTAGGAATAGAAGATGATGGTTGAGAAGATTTACCAGATGGAGAAGCTTGTGATCTTCTTGCATGTCTGGTTCGCAGCTTCTTGACCTTAGTGGGATCAGCTGCCAGTTCACGAAGAGGAGTTATCTCAACAACATCAGTATCCATGTAGTTTGTGATTGCCCTAGGTTTGCTGTCAGAGGATGCGGAAGAAGAAGTCGCCTTTGATGAAGATGATGACATGGATTGTTGAGACATTTTGATTGATTTAGAAAACAAGTAACAGCGAGAGCGAAATCTTTGTTTGAGAGAATGGAGATTGTTGCAGAACCGCGAGAAGAGGGAGATATATGAATGTATATTCAACTTCTTAAAATTTTGGAAAGAAATAGGAAAACAGATGATTAGCCCAATCAGAATAGACTTAACTAAAATATCTCTTTCATCCCTTATTTTAAGCAAAATTAATTGCTACATCTCTTCATATTGGCAAATACCCAGCTTGCCCCTCAAATTTTCAAATTGACTAGCATCAAGTGCCTTGGTAAAAATATCAGCCAGTTGTAGTTCAGTGGCAACATGTTCCAGCTTAATCACCTTTTCCTCCACAAGATCTCTGATGAAGTGATGTCTAATGTCAATATGCTTAGTCTTGCTGTGCTGTATAGGATTCTTGGAAATGTTGATAGTACTTAGATTGTCACAATACAATGTCATGACATCTTGTGTGACATTATACTCAGTTAGCATCTGTTTCATCCAGATCATTTGAGAGCAGCTACTCCCAACTGCTATGTATTCAGCTTCAGCAGTAGATAGAGACACACAGTTATGTTTCTTGCTGAACCAAGAGACAAGATTATTTCCCCAAAAGAAGCATCCTCCAGAGGTGCTCTTTCTATCATCAGCACTACCAGCCCAATCAGCATCACAGTAACCAGACATAATTAGTTCACATCCATGAGAGTACAGCAAGCCATAGTTGTAAGTTCCACTCACATACTTCAGAATTCTTTTCACTTGGTTGATGTGACTTACTTTGGGTTCAACCTGGTATCTTGCACATACTCCAACTGCAAAAGCAATGTCAGGTCTGCTGGCTGTTAAGTATATCAGACTTCCTATCATGCTTCTGTACAAGCTTTGATCCATATTTTCCCCACTTGTGTCTTTGGACAACTTTAAATGAGTAGTTGCAGGAGTCCTTTTGTGACTGGCATTCTCCATTCCAAACTTCTTGACAATATTATTTGCATACTTGCTTTGAGACAGAAAAATTGAGTCTTCCATCTGTGTGACTTGTAGTCTAAGAAAGTAGGTTAATTCTCCCATGAGGCTCATTTCAAATTCAGCCTGCATTTGGTCAGCAAAATGTTTAACCATTTTATCTGACATTCCTCCAAACACTATGTCATCAACATAAATTTGAGCTACCATTATCTTTCCTCCTTCATTTTTGACAAAAAGGGTTTTATCCAAGCCTCTTTTCCTGTATCCTTTGTCAGTGAGGAATTTTGTCAATCTGTCATACCAGGCTCTAGGAGCTTGTTTCAGGCCATATAAAGCTTTCCTCAATTTGTAGACATGATCAGGACAGTTTGGATCCACAAATCCTTTAGGTTGTTCCACAAATACTTCCTCATTTAAGTACCCATTTAAGAAGGCACTCTTTACATCCATCTGAAATAACTTAAACTTAAGGAGACAAGCAACTCCCAAAAGAAGTCTGATTGATTCCAGTCTGGCTACAGGAGCAAAAGTTTCATCAAAATCAACCCCTTCAACTTGAGTGTAGCCTTGAGCAACAAGCCTTGCCTTATTCCTGGTGACAATTCCTTCAGCATCTGATTTGTTCTTGTAGATCCATTTTGTGCCAATAATGTTTGTTCCTTCTGGTCTAGGAACTAACTCCCATACTTCATGTTGCTTGAATTGGTTCAATTCATCTTGCATTGCTCCAATCCAGTATTCATCAGTCAAAGCCTCCTTAACATTTTTTGGTTCAATCTTAGAGACAAAGCAAGAGTTTGAGATGATTTCTCTAGATCTTGTAATGACTCCACTGTTAGGGTCTCCTATTATGAGTTCCTTAGGATGATCTTTCTGAATTCTGATGGAAGGATCTTTGTTAGCTTCCTTTGATTCAGATTCTGATGAAGTAGTTTTAGGTACATCATCCTTTTTAGACACTTGAGTTGAAGTCTCAAAGAATGTCTCAACATCATATGAGACATTTGTTTCCTCATGATAATCATCAACTATGACATTTATAGATTCCATCATAGCTTTGGTCCTGGAATTAAATACCCTATATGCTCTGCTGTTGGTAGAGTATCCTAGGAATATTCCTTCATCACTCTTAGGATCCATCTTTCTCCTTTGTTCACGATCTGTCAGAATATAGCATTTGCTTCCAAAGACATGGAAGTACTTTACTATAGGCTTTCTTCCTTTCCATAGTTCATAAATGGTGGATGATGTTCCCTTTCTCAAGGTGACCCTGTTATGGACATAACAAGCTGTATTCATAGCTTCAACCGAAAAATGAATAGGAAGTCCTTTGTCATGTATCATTGCTCTGGCAGATTCCTGTATAGTCGTGTTTTTCCTTTCCACAACTCCATTTTGTTGAGGAGTTATGGGTGAAAAGAATTCATGATTGATTCCTTCTGAGGAACAGAACTCATCAAACTTACTGTTTTCAAACTCCTTGCCATGATCACTTCTGATCCTGACAATGCATCCTTCTTTTTCTCTTTGAATTCTTTTGCACAGTTCCTTAAATACATCAAATACATCAGACTTTTCCCTAATGAAGTTAATCCAGGTGAATCTGGAAAAATCATCCACAACAACATACACATATCTCTTTCCTCCAAGACTTCCCACCTGCATTGGACCCATCAGATCCATATGTAGAAGTTCTAGCACCTTAGAGGTGGTCAGATGTCTTGTCTTTGGATGTGACATTCTAGTTTGCTTTCCAACCTGAAATTCACCACAGACTCTCCCTTCATCAATTTGAAGCCTTGGAATCCCTCTGACTGCCTCCATGGATATGATCTTTTTCATCCCTCTTAGATTTAAATGACCAAGTTTTTGGTGCCACAGTTTCACTTCCTTTTCTTCTTTGGCTATAGAGCATACAGAAGAGTAATTAGTGTTCTCAGACTCCAATAAATAACAATTGTCTTTTGATCTGACTCCTCTCATTACAACTTCTTGTTTGTCATTTGTTACAAGACATTCAGACTTGGTGAAGTTGACCTTGAATCCTAGATCACATAATTGACTGATACTTATGAGATTAGCAGTCAAGCCATTTACCAGCAACACTTCATTTAGGTTTGGAACTCCAGGGCAGTCCAAGTTTCCAACTCCTTTGATTTCTCCTCTAGCACCATCTCCAAAAGTGACATAACTAGTAGTATGAGGTTTAACATTATTCAGAAGATTCTTGATTCCAGTCATGTGTTTAGAGCATCCACTGTCAAAGTACCAGTCTTCCTTGGCAGAAACTCTGAGGGAGGTGTGAGCTATCAGGGCTGCAGACTTTTTCTTCCACTGATGAGTATATGGTGCCTTGTTAGACTTAAGTTTGACAGCTGGTATCTGATTAGGATATCCATATAGTCTGAAGCAGAATGGCTTTATGTGACCAAACCTTCCACAATGATGACATCTCCATCTTTGATACTTTTTATTCATATTTCTCTGTTCTCGATGTTGAGTGCTATGTTGTGACATCTGCTTTGACATTTGTTTATCAGGCCTGATCTTCTTCTTGACTACAGTAGGTTTCTTTGCAGCCACAAATCCTAGACCAGACTTGTTTCCCACATTTTGTCCAGCCTGAAGGATTTCTTCCAATTTGTCAGTTCCATTTGTCAGCATCTTGATAGATTTGGTCATCTGATCAAGTTTTGAGTTTAGCATTTGAACTTCACCTTCGAGATGGTTTATAGTATCAGTGTCTGCCTTCTTTTCAGCCTCCAATTTTACTATGAGTTTTTTTTGTTTCTCATTTTGCTGGCAGACTTCAGCACTTCTGATACATAGCTTCTTGTAGGTGTCAGCAAGTTCTTCAAATGTCACTTCCTCATCACTGGAGTCACTATCAGAGTTACAAATACCAGCTAGTGCAGTGACTAGTTTAGCAGATTCTTCTTCAGAGTTATTTTCTGAGTCACAATCAGACCAAGTAACAGACATTCCTTTCTTTTGTTTCTTAAGAAAGGTAGGACACTCAGCTCGAATGTGCCCATATCCTTCACATCCATGACATTGGATACCTCTGCTTTGATTTCCCTTTTCTTCAGACTTAGGTCTCCTGCTGAAGTCATAGGATCTGCTAATGTCAGAGGGAATGTTCTTGACATTTGACCTTGACTTTGGGTCCATTCTCTTGATGAGTTTGTTGAACTGTCTTCCAAGCATGGCTATAGCTTCTGAAATATTCTCTTCATCACCCTCCTTGTTTTCATCTTCAGTATTGGATACAAGTGCTATGCTCTTGTTTTTCTTGTCAACATTGTCACTGATCCCCATCTCAAAAGTCTGAAGTGACCCAATGAGTTCATCAACCTTCAAGTTGCAGATATCCTGAGCTTCCTCTATAGTAGTCACCTTCATTGCAAATCTTTTAGGCAAGGATCTGAGAATCTTTCTCACCAGCTTTTCTTCTGACATCTTTTCTCCCAATGCTCCTGAGGTGTTGGCAATTTCCAAGATGTTCATGTGAAACTCATGAATGGTCTCGTCTTCCATCATCCTTAGGTTCTCAAATTTGGTAGTCAGCATCTGAAGCCTTGACATTTTTACTTTGGATGTACCCTCATGGATGGTTTTGAGAGTGTCCCAAACATCCTTGGCCAGTTCACATTGAAGTACTAGTCTGAATATGTTTCTATCAATTCCATTGAATAAGGCATTTAATGCTTTGGAGTTACCCAGGGCTAACTCATCTTCTTCTTTGCTCCATTCTTCCTCAGGTTTCAGACTGGTTGTCCCATCTTTCCCAGTTATGGTGGGATGGCTCCATCCTTTGTCAGTAGCTCTCCAAGCCTTTTTGTCCAGTGATTTTAAGAAGGCAATCATATGAGGTTTCCAGTAGTCATAATTTGATCCATCTAGAATAGGTGGTCTGTTCCCAAATCCTCCTTCTTTGTCCATAGCGCCAGAAAATAATATCCCTAGATCTCACCCAGTAAGACAGGCAGGGTGCCTGCTCTGATGCGAATTGAAATTTTGGCAACAGATACTTAATGTCACAGTGAATGTTATGACACCGTATCTGACACACTTCAAGATAGCAAATTTAAAAGCAGTAAAGAACATAATCAATTGTTAACCCAGTTCAGTGTGTAACAACACCTACTCTGGGGGCTACCAAGCCAGGGAGGAAATTCACTATAAGAGATATTAATTCAGGAATAAACCAACCAGTTTATCTCCTTCACTTAAGACCTACACAATGCAACTTCAATCTAAGTTCAACTTAAACCTGAGTTCCTACTCACTCCCCCTCAATCACAGTAGTGATACTAAACTATTGATTAATGAGATTATGAAGACACTCTTCAGTACACACACTTGATTTTGCTTCACAGCTTTAATCAAGTGACAAACACTCGTGCTTCAAAGCTTTGAGTGATAAACAACCCTAACTTGACTTTGCTTCAAAGCTTTAATCAAGTGACACAAACACTCGTGCTTTAAAGCTTTGAGTGATACACAACCCTTACAATCAAATCCTACTCCAAGTCACTTATCACAATGATAATTGCTTGGCTCACAGTAGTTACAACTATACAATCCCTGATTGATCTTCTGTCAAAAAGTGTATTTCACCATTAATCTTCATGAGCAATATATAGGCCGACTATTCTTCAGTTAGGGCTTCCATGAAAATAGCTAGGGTTAACTAAAGTTAACCTAAAGACTTGGTCTTAGGCTTTCATCATACCAGATTAGGGTTAAGCAAGGTTAACCTAATGTCCACGTGAGCATCTGATCTGGACTGTATACATCAACTCAGAGAAGCATATCAGATTCCTGAAAAATCTCAGGAATAACAAATCAGCACAAACGTTAGATCAGTACAGGATGTCTTAACATTGGTTATGATAACAAGAATCCTGTTCACTGATTTTGGTAGAATGCAATAAATATGATCATTGCTTAATGATCAAGCTAAACACTCATATTGAGTAGCTCCTGTATGACATTCTTTTTCTGCAGAATGTACCTTTATCCCAGAATGTTATGACATCAGTCATGACATTCACAAATCTGGTTTTACCAAAAATAATGCCAACAAACAAACACTTACAGCGTTTGTTTTTGCAAAATGTCGCGGTAAGCAAGAGTCGCCACTGACTTTTATTTTATCCAACAAGGAAAGGAAAAAAGCACAGAAAAATTCCTTTTTCGAGATGTTTCTCGGGTTCGGGGGGTAGATTATAGAAAGGGAAGGTATTAACACCCTTTCTATCCGTAGATATCTACGGGCTCTTAGGTACTTGCTCATCATTTTCAAAATTGTTTTCTTTGTGCTTTTGGGTTTGAAAAAGTTTTTGTTTTAACTTCGATTTAACTCTTGCTTTTGTCCTCAAGAGTGTAATGAAGTGTTTTTGAAAACTTTGTTTGAAAAGGAGTGTAAGTGTGAAAATTTTGTTTTATTTTGGATGAGCAAGTATCTAAGAACTATCTACTTACTCGAAAAAGGAATCGTTATATGCTAATTTCCTTTAGACAATGCTATCCCACTATTAGTGAGTAGGTAGCACCGTCGTTGGAGTTTAAGGGTCAATTCAAATGAGGGACATACGGTCACCAAAGTAATGTTAGGACGCCTTAGCGGTAACCCTAATGTCTTAGATCATTTGTTTGAGGCAACAATATCCGAGGCAACCGTTTCGAGGCGACAATGATCTTTTAGACAAGAGGACGACCTCTAAAATGACCTATACTTAATGACCGTGTACGAAGGCAACCAAGTGGGGTGTACCATAGGAGTGCGCATGTGCGAGTGTGTTGATTTCAGTTATTTTTATCTTTGAACATGTTAAGGGTGATCTAACTGTTTTTTAATTAAGCATTCATTCTTGTCATGCAAGCCCTATTAACAAACATCTAACAGTTGTATAATTTGCAAAATTTAAAATGCGGAATTTAAACTAAATTATTACAAGGCGTCAGGTATTTACATCTCCAAAAGCAACCCTTTGAAAATAAAAGCGATAAATGTAGAATAAACGTCCTAATTAAACTATTACATCCCATGAGCAGTTACATTAAATATCGTAAAAAATTTATAAATAAAAGCGATAAAGGTAAATAAACGTCCTAATTAAATTATTATAAACTGTGAGCAAATACAATAATTGATCAAAATAATAATAAAGTGCACGATTAAAAATTAGATCGACGAGAGAATAGGGTTTTGACCCTTCTATCCTAAAAAAAGAAAATGCTTTTTTTTTGTTGTTTTTACTATTTTTTTAAGAAAAGAAATTAGATTTTTAAATTAAATGCAAAATTGATTGGTTATTAAATTAATTAATGAAAATAATAAAATGACATATTTTTGGGTTTTTGTTATTTTAGGAAAGAAATAAAATAATTAAGTTAGTAATAAAACCTATTTATTCTAATTAATTTTAATTTTGTAAAAAAGAAATTAAAGTTGTCTAATAATTAATAACCTAATTAAATTAATTACTTTTTTTTAATAAAAATAAATATCTTGAATTTAATTGGATAGAAAAATGTTTTGTGGTTTTTTTGATAAAAAGAAAATAATTTGATGGGTTAGTAAAATAAATAAATGAAATAATATAAATATAAAAGAATTAGAGAAAAGCAAACAAGGCCTGCAATGTGGGGGTACAATCATCAGAAATCTCTAGGCCCGAATCTTCGAAAGCTTCATACTTTAACTATGGTGTTTTTTTATTCTTGCGTGGAACCTATGATTCAAACATCCATAACTGTTCTATATAAACTCAAGCAAACGTTAGCATACCATAAAATATGATTAAAATTAGAGATTCGAAATTTAAAATTTTACCAAATCGGTGTCGTTAAATGGGGGCGTGATAGGCATGTGATGGATTGCTCTTGGGCCTTGTAAGACTCTTGAGGACTTCAAGAGGATGGTTTGAGGCTTGATGTTAATTGAGAGAGACCGGAACCTCGAGATATGACTTGCACCAATTCTTTGATTTCTGGAGCGCTTTTTGAAGAGCTTTTAGGGAGCTTTTTGAAGAGCTTTTTAGAGAGGATTTTAGTCCCTTTCAACCTTGTATGGCTCTATATTTATAGAGGAGAATGAGGAGACAAGAAATTATGGAAAGAATCTCCCTCATAATGTTGTGTTTTAAGACCATGATCAAGATTTGAAAAAATGCCATATTTGATGATTTTATGCCATTTTTACATGTGAATGAACATGGACATATTTGAAAAGTTACTGCACGAAATCAATTGACATAAACCAGCATAAAACTTTCCCAAAATGGATTCACTTCAAAATTTACATTATTTCCATTATTTATTTATTTAATTCTAAATTTTAATGAATAAAATATCAAAATAAATAGCATAAATAGTAGAAAAATGTATGGGTGTGCTTAGAGGTCTTGTACCATGTTAGGAATGAGTTTCAAACTTGAAAAGATAGGCCCATTTAAAAAAAATCCAAGTTTGGTCAATATTTGCTTCATGCATTTTTTCAAAAATTGTCCAACTTTGACAATGCATAACTCCCTCAATTTTGACTCTTTGGAGGTGTTCTAGGACTTTTTAGAAAGCTTGAGATATCCTCTAATCAAACCTTTTTGTCTCATATAATTTTGATATTCCATGCTCAGGTTATAAGCTTTGACAAAAAAGGTGTTTTTGTTGACTTTCAAAAATGATCTATAATGTCAAAATTCATAACTTCTTGTGAGTGCATTTTTTAATCTTGGGATATGAATATGGATTGTAGGAAATTGCATCCTATTCAAAATGAGATTTGGATGGGTCATTTCTCATAAAGTATGAGAAAGTTATGCTTGGTCAAAGTTGGTTGACTTTTCCTACAAAACCCTAATTTAGCAACTTTTGAGTCTTGATGAATTATGAGAAATCCTTGATGAATCATGATCAACCCTTGATCAAATGATGAAATATACTTAAAAATGAGGATGTTGACAAAAAATCTTGAAGTTTGACTGTATGTTGGCCACAGTTGACTTTTGCCCTAGCACAGTCGACTTTTGGACCTTTGAGCAATTGACTGAGCAAACTTCCTCTGCAAGGCTTGAAAATTGACATGGATGATCTTGAGAACATATTAGGACATTGGGGAGCACTTGAGGTCTTTTGGACTCAAGGATCTTGATGCAATGTGAAACCCTAATTTGGGATAGACTGCCTTAGGAGATAGCTTGTCTGGTCAATCCTTGAGAAACCTTGAGCAACTTGGAGATTCTTCTTGCAATGTTTTGAGAAATATGGGAGGGCAAATTTTGGGGTACAACACCATGTCATCCCCCAAGTCACACAGTTTAAATATATCGGGTATGTAATACAAAATGATGGAGAAATAGCAGGATGTAAATCATCGAATTCAATCTAGATGGCAGAAAGAGATGTGGGATTAAGGGATTCTATGTGATACAAAGGTAACCTTCAATTTGAAGGAAAAGTTTATCGAACAGTGGTAAGACCTAAAATGTTGTACGAGACAGAATATTGGATGATTAAGAATCAACATGGGAATAAAGTAGGTTTAGCAAAGATGAAGATGTTGTGTTAGATGTGTGGTATGGCTAGATGATTGAATTATAAATTAAAATATTAGAGAGAGTGTTGGGATATCACCTATAGTAAAGAATATGGTAGAAAATAGACTTAGAGAGTTTGGACAATAGAGACAATACATGTATATTCTATGATAAGAAGAGTAGATCCAATGGAGGGAAGTAAAAAAATTAAGGAAAGAAAAAGACATAGAAAGACTATAAAAAAGGTTATTAAGAAATATCTCGAGGTTAACGATTTAGATAAAAACATGATCAAGGATATATCATTATGGTGCAAATTAATTCATGTAGCTGAATCCACTTACTAGAATAATATTTGGTTGTTGTTGTATAGGAGTGACAATTAAATATATGTTAAAGGTATCCACCAAAAATATTCATAATGGATAATGATCCTACCTGTAATCAGAACTTTGAAAGTGGGCCAAAGGATGGCGTCTAATTTGTTGGAAAGTTGAGAAGAAAAGAGGGGTTGTACTTGAAAGGAACTCTGATGATCAATTAAGAATGCGTGCAAAGAGATACAATCAAGATATTAAAGTTTGAATATAGGATACCTGACCCTCACAGGTGTCAAGGGTTTATATAGTGCCTCCAGCGCGTAGCCATTGGTTACCTATTTTTGGGCCTAGATATTAGGTTCCGCAAAAATAGGTAACTGACAGGACCTGGTCAAAATGAGCCATCATGCTCATAACTAGCCGTTGGTGGGAAATGGTGAGATGACGGACAAACGAGTTATGAGCGCTGGTCTGGTTGTCTGCTTGACGTGTAGCGAGCAGATCTAGGGATGGCCATCAGGGAGGATGGGAACGTGATTTAGGCCACATTGGTCTTGACATTCTAGGAGGTAGTCGACCAGACGTGCCCGTCTGACAGCCATAGTTAGTGGGCCAATGCTTGTTGGGACATTCTGGAGGCAAGAGTGGATTGGGCTAATTCTAGTTATTGGGCCAGTCCAAAACATGAGTCCCCCGAGTCGATGCTTTTGGGTAGAGTTGTGATGAATCTAATATGTTCTCTCGAAATGGGGGTTCTCCTCGGTCGATTTCGTATGAGGAGTACAAGTAATGCTCGGCGTGTTCTCCTCGCGAGGAGAGGAACAATTGAGCGGCTCTGAGGAGTTATCGTGTTTTTAGGGGCAATTTTGTACGAGGAGTTTGAAAATTGCTCGGGGTGTTCGTCTCGCAGGGATAAGAACAGCTGGTTGGAATTTTGGAATTTTGTGTGCCATGCTTGCACCGATCCACGTGCTGCCATAAAGGCATGATAATGGCTAGTCTAAGAACTAGGGCGCAATGATGACGCCTTTTAGAGGTCCTTAAGTGCGAGCTCGCTCACGTGCCAACAAGCTGCTCTATAAAAGGCGGAGAAGGAGCTTCATTTTCACTTTTCGCTTTCTATCCTTCTGCTCGTCGTTGCTTATTTTTGCTCGACACTGTTGTTCTTTGAAGTTTTTCTCTCGTTTCATCATTCGCTATAGAGACTTCCAGTTATCCCGCCGATAATCGTTGATAACTTGGTAAGTTTCTTAATTTTCCTCTATTATAGTAGAATTTTCTTTTGTTATAGGCTAGATTTTGTGCTTCTTTTCCTAGAAATGCATGCAGTTTAGGGTTTAGAGTATTTAGCGTGAGAGTCCTCGACAGAGTGTTGGTGTCTGGAAGTGGTTTCATCGTCTAAGGACGGTGGCGTGGGGCCATTTCTGGGCTTTTGTTTTATGATCTTCATCAAAATGATGAGTTCTTCATGAGCGGCTTTAATCCAGAGGTGTTTTGGAGATAGCTGCTCGTATGATTTTTGTGCTCTTGCTCGTTGAAAAATTGCCCCACGAAAGAGTCTATTTTTCTTTTTGTGGGAAAGTGAGTGCTCTAGTCGGGGACAGGGTCCTCGTTCCTTTGCGCTCTTTCACTTGATTAGCAGTGGAAGGGTATATTTGATTTCAATGTTGAGTTCTCTTTTGTCCTCTGCTTTTCAGGTATGATGGTTAGTGGTATTGATGATGAGTTGGTGGTCGAACCCAATGATTCCTCCCTAAGTCTTTTCGAACACTCGTCAATAGAGGAGAGCACTTAGAGGATGCATGAACCCGATCCGGTCGAGCCAGAGTTGGTCGAGGAGGGGTAGGATGCACCCGTAATCTGGGTGGATCCCTTAGCTTGGGTCGGGCCTAACCATTTGAAGCATGTCTCCTATTTATGCTAACACCGGATTAAGTGTTCACCTTGATGGCTTCGGGTATGGAGATAGAGGGCACCGAGGAGGAATGATCGGTATATGTTCGAAGTTTAAATCAAATCATATCCCTACATACAAGATTCTCTTTCAGGAGATGGGTTTCAGACTTCCTTTTAATGACCTTCAGGTGGTCGTTCTACGACATCTCCACCTTAATCCCTTGCAACAACATCCTAACTCGATTTCCTTCCCGTGGGCTTTCGAGATTGTGTGTGATTATCTGCAGATAGGGGCTACTGTTCATCTATTCTTCTACTGCTTCCACCTTCAACGGGGCGCTCATGGTGCTCAATTCGCATGGGTTTTCCTTAAGAAGACGAACATGAAGTTGTTTAAAGCTTACCTTGAGTTTGTTCGAGATTTTAAAAGGAGATATATGTTGGTTCGGCCTGTGTCGGAGAAGGCACTGCTGAATGATTTCAAGAGCATTCAACTGGTCGACGAGACCAGGAAACCTCAGCTGAACGAGGATGGTAATCCTGTGGTGAAGTTGGTGCCAAAGTTTGGCTTTCATTGGTTGAGGAAAAATTATGATGGTGGGACCGACCATTATATATGGAAGAAGGGCCAGCTGGGTGCCGAGGACCCAGCCAATTATGATCGTCTCTCAGCCTTTGTTGCAAGGATCCTCCAGTCCAGTGTATGGGTAAAATGGGGATGTCGTTGACTGATGATTTTCTTTACAAACCTGGTCTTATAAATGTCAAGGAGCTCCTCGAGAGTGTTGTACCCCAAAATTTGCCCTCTTCATTATGATCCTAATTGGATTATATTTCATTATCATATACGTACATGCATTCCATGGGATCAAGGTATTTTTGTCAACATAACAAAGCTCTCATATTTGTTCAGCTCATGTCGAGTTGCGGAAGATTTGAATGTTTTCAGTGAATTTTTAGCGGTGCGAATAGGAAACGAATTTTCAGCCGATTTGAGTTTGGAAATTCCTATCTCCCACTTGGAACAATGTTTTGGATTGATTCTTGAAGTTATAAAACCATTTCGAAGTTCTCTTCAACTTTTGTGTTCGGACCAAAATCTAAATCCCTAGGAAGGTCTCCGAGTACGTCATTCTTTTGAAAGTTATACAGTGAAAAAATACAAATGAAAAGTGGGCTGAACCGTTATTTTGTGTGCACTAAAAAATTCACAACTCTTGGATGGAATATCGTATGCGTGCGGTTCTGATTTCCAAAGTTCCGTTTTGATATCATCTTGATATCATCTTTGGAGGATAAAAGTTGATTCACGAAGGAAGGACCCGTGAATTTTGAGTTTCTGAAGACATGTTTGTGCTGAACCGGAATTCATTTGTATTAATATTTGATATGGTAAAATTCATATCTCACTCGATTGTTATTGTATTTAGCTGGATCTAGTAGCGCCGGTTCAAAAATGTCTCCTAATATAACTTATCTTCATATGCTAAAAGAAAACGGTATCCTGAAGGCATTCGTTTTTTATCCAAACCACGTGCAACGCATTGAAAATCCAGTACCGAGAAATATTTTCATCTGAGACAAAACTTTAAAAAATCATAACTAAATCACTGTTTATCAGATTGAGTCCATTCTTCCGGCAACGCGTCACAAATGTTGTTATCTTCGTTTTCTGTTTGACAACCGAAGAAGTATTCCATACGGATGATGACATGGAACTTTATGGTCGTGTCGGGATTACGCTTTCAAGTCAAGGCCCAATCCAATTACACATCCAAGACCTAATTTGCTCACACTATATAATCTCAAATCTGATTTTTATTAGGGGGAGGGGGGTTATAATTCACAAAAATCTCACTAACACTATAATATTTTCTCTCAAGTATCAAAAAGATCAAATCAAGGTTCTATACTTTGTTTGATCAAGAACACAACAACAATTTCATCAAGATACAAAAGTCAAGATCAAGAGAAATTCTTCTCTGATTGTTGACATGTTCGTTTCAATATCTATACCTAAGCCTCCTCTTCACTTCTATTAGTGAGTTTTCTTGAATTAAGCACTTTTGAAATAAGTGATTATTTGAGAAGCCATTTTTGATCAAGCATAAAATTAATCTAGGTTGAATTTTGAATTAAGACTTCAAATCTAATATTAGAATTGTGATTTGATCTGATCATCATGTGTAAATCTGGAATTAGATAATTGAATTAAGTGCTTATTGAATTAAGTTGATTCTCATGAAAGTGTTTAATTGATGAAACAAATTGATGATGTTGCATGAAGTTTAATTTTTGATCTTAATCAATCATGTGTAGTTTGAATCTAGACCTTGAATTATGAAAAATCATGTGTTGAATGTATGGAGATTTTGTGATTGATCAAATGCCCAAGCCATGAGTCAAACCTCAAAAAGTTGAAAAAACTACTTTCTGTCTGCGGGTAACCGGTTACCCAGTTATGGTAACCAATTACCATCCTTTCCAGTAACTGAAATTTAAAAAATCTGCAGGCGGTAACTGGTTACCCAGTTATTATAACTGGTTACCTCAAGACAGTAGCGATTTTCTCAATTTTTGAGTTATGGTAACCGGTTACCCTATTATGGTAACCGGTTACCTAGACAAAAATATAAATTTTCGCTTTGTTTTAATGTGTGTTTCCACATATTGCCTTGTTTATTCTGACTCCTTTTGTGAATGTTTGCAAGGTACATTGTTCGGCCTTATAACCTTTAATTAACACATGATTATTGGTTGAAAACGCTTTATCTGATCACTTGTTAGTGAAAGTTTGTGTATGATACGTAAATGATATCATTCTTGCATAAATCTTATTTTCGTGCAGGTACCCTGGTATCACACGGATGTGTCCGCTGCATATTCCGCCGTGTGATAGTTATTTTGTATATCATATGGAATGTATTTCGTGCAGGTACCCTGGCGTCACACGGATGTGTCCGCTACACATTCTGCCATGTGATTGTTATTTTGTATATTGTATGGATTGTGTTTCATGCAGGTGTATTTTGATATTCATATGTCTCCGCTACATATTCTGATCTTGATTCGTTGATGCTTTGACACTTATACTGATTGTATTTTTCTTTGTTGCTAGAAGCTTGTGAAGTTTTTCAGGTTTCTTTGTTATTGCTTAGCATCTACGAATTGTTATATGTTTGGTACATTTCCCTTCTATGTTCTTTCGGCATCTTATTGCTTTCTAGAGATCATGTCAAGTAGGGATTTTACCGCTTTCCTTTCCATGAGAAGTAGGAATAGAGATGTATGACAGGGATTTCCATTACTGATCAAGTCAGGAATACCTCTGGTTTATTTAAAGACCCGTCTAGGGAAATTCTGCATCATGTGCTATTGTGTGCTACTTGTGTGTGGTTTGTTTAAAACCCTACCTTTGAAGTAGGTATTCTGTAGGTGTGTTTACATTTTATGCTCACATATACTACAAATGACAAGTCCTCAAAAGGAGGCGAGCGGAAAGGGTTCGAAATCAACCCCCTTATTTCATCTGTGTCGTCCTTAGCTCACGTTGTACGTCGACACTTTGAATTTGTGCAGATCATGTATATCGAGTTGGTCATGGGGAAAAGGGTTTAGTCTGAACCCCTACCATTTTTTAGGAGTTCGTAATGGCGATTACTGACACTTTGTTACCCGCTTGTTTGCTTCGGGTGATCGGCTCCCCCTAGCTAAAGTAATGCTTTTCTTTTTTATTTCATATCAGTCTCTCGCTTGTTTGCTTCGGGTGATCCGCTTCCTTTAGCTAAAGCATTTTCTCTTCATACCCCCATCCCCTGAGTTAGTATACCTCAATTGTATTCTTATGCCAAAGCACTTGTTTGATATGCCATGTTCCCTTAGGATGAGCTTGTTTCTTTCCCGATTCGAGTTAGACCTTAGGATAGGTATCCATGCATGCTAATACATGGTAGAGATTTCCATTTCAAAACTCAATCATAGGATCAATAATTATATGATAACATTAGGGATTAGGTTCTAGATAGTATGCCTTAGATGTTTTCTTTATTTTTGCATCCTTGCATTTAAAACTAAAACTTTCTTTTTCCTTAAACTAATAAAAACACTCTCTAATAACTTAAACCCTTTCTTAATATAAAAAACACTAACCAACTCCTTTCTTTTTTGTTAATCGGCTTTTCTCTTATTAGAGCATGTTAGTTCCTTTCCACTACAGGTTATAAGTCTCCAAATGTCGAGCAGCGGTGGAATGATTGAATTTAATATTGTTCAACTAAAAAATACAAACCCACAAAAACAAGTGAACTGAACTACGAATGCTCTGATTTCTTAAAAGGGATATGTAGGCGAAGGCTTTTTGTGAGGCCTAATCGATCATATCTTTGTAAAAATCTCTTTCTTTTCCCCACACTTTCTTTTCCTTTTCTTTTGCATGCATTCCCTCTTTTTTTCTACTTTAAACCTTAGACATAGACTTTGACCATACCCGTTAGATTAGAATAACAAGAGTAGATACCATAGAGTACTACGGGCATGTGAGGTTCTAATACCTTCCCCTCGCATAAAAGACTCCTTTACCCAATCTCTCGATCGTTTGATCATGATTTTACCCTTCTCAGGTTTATTCGATGTTTACCTTTCCCCTTCCGTGGGATAAAATATGTTAAATGGAGACTTCATTGATTTCATCTCGATGATTTCTTCAGCCGGTTGTTTCAGCCGACGACTTCATCAGGGAAAGGTTAACCAAATGCTGGTCCATCCCAGAGTCACTCTTGGCTCTTGTTTTCTGTTCGTTGGGTGTTTACTTGTATGCTTTATGGCTTGTTCATTTTATACATGTTTGTCTGTGCATATGTTTGTATGCATTTTATCTGTTATATTGTTGTTTTGGGTTTCTATGTTTCTTTGTTGGGTGGGTGTTACTACGAGGTAAAAGACCCAATACCCAGGCCAAGTGACTAACAATAGGAACACTAGGAATAGAGTGGAACATGACAGATAGGGGATGTAGATTACCCTATACGGTTGTATCGTCCACACTCAGATGAGGTTTTAATGAGGTGCTACCATTATCACGTAGGTGTACGATGATAGTACTATCAAGCGAACCCGTTATTTTGAGTTACCATCGACCTACCCCGACTTAGTCTTTACCCGTGAGTGGGGAGGGGATAATCTTTACAGGTACAAATGTTGATTATGTTCTGATGGTGACTGTATTGTTCTGTTGGTGACTATGGTTCTTTGGTTATGTTCTAGACCTTTGATCTTGATATATTTAACTTGTATAGAGATTATACAATAGTTATTCATGGTACTCGGTTCCATTGTGTTATGAAAAGAAAGAAACAGGTGAGTGACTTCCATGTCCAAAAAGAACCTCATTTGACTCCTCAACCATTGCAAACTCCTATTGAGAGATGAGTGCTCATATCGAGTTAACTGAACGTAGGATTGGAGAATATCACGGAGAATGGGTGGGCACCAAATAATTTTGAGCCTTAAATCCTTTTTTCTAAAGTTGTGAACCAGGCCATGTTAAAACCCTTAAAAGTCCTCACTGAAGCATGTGTTAATTCAAAAGCAAAACTCTAACGAGAGTATAGTAATCTGACTCCTATGAGGCTTGCTAAAACTTTCGAGTTGGTATTACTCCATCTTTTTACTTTCTTTCGCACAATTTTTTTTTACGTTTAACCTTTTTAATAAAAGTTTTTTAAACTTCAAGACAAACATGAGCTTTACCTTAGAATTATCATTCTTAGAATAAACATTCTTTACATATGAGCAAGTGCTTAAACATCAAGTGAGCTTTCATAATGAGCATCAGATGAAAGTTTGATTATCTTGAGGGGTAAATTGCTTCAGGATACTGTTGAGAGGTAAATCATTTTTGAAGATGATCTTAATCTGGGGCATGCCTTCTATTGACTCTGTTGAATAAAATAATTCCAGTTTGAGAAATGATCTGGAGCTGATTGCAAAGGTTGGTTGTCCAGAGTCTCCGTTGAGCAGTGGTGCATTACTTTCAATTGGTCCCGAGGGACATATTTCTTCAAGTATCCAATTAGAGAATAAAGCAATTCAAGTTGAAAAGTACGGTCATGTAGTAGCCTACTTTTAAGATGCAAGTCAACTAAACTGAGGTTATGTTGTATTTAAAACTCCGTGAGCTTCTAATTTCTCTGTGAGCATGAGATGAAGAAAAGGTTTGTCAAGACTCTATTAAGAAGGGGAAAGTATGTTGAATACTCCGTTGAGTAAGTGTTCAACCAATCTGAGGCATTCAGATCAGGATTTGATCCCTCAAAGTACGGTCAAACTGGGGCAGTTATGTCGAGATTTAACAAATTTATCAGAGAATTCGTTTATTATCGGAGAATCTTTTCAGAATATGAAGATGCATAGGAATTCACTAAAGCATGGTTGAAACTGCTTCCAACACTGGTCAGTCAGGGGCAGTGTTCTGAAGTTCATAATGCTGATGGCAGATTATCTTTATGGTATAAATCTCATGAAGTCCTCTCGAGGAAATTTTCTTTAAAGGCCCTACAGACTGGGGCAAGAAATTATATAGGGGAATTTTATCCTCTTCAAGGGTTGATCATATCAAGTCCAGGTGTTGGCTAAACAATTTGTGAATTTTAAGAGCATGTCGGGAAGTCAGGATCATTATCCTCGGCTCATCAGGGATGTAAATCCATGTATTGAAGTTCCTTCATCAGAAGTCAGAATCATTATCTTTAACTGAAGATTAGATTGTTATCCTCAATAGGGTACGAGCAAGAGAGCGGGAAGTGTGTGAGGTTATTACTCATACAAGGTTCATGATGGAAATGTTGTTTCCTAAAAGGACTCATTCCCCCAGTAACATATTCATTTATGTTTGACAAAAGTATGTCTACCAATGGGTTTCTCTTCTGAGATCTTTATTCCCCAACAAAGCATCCTCATTTCTCTGTAGGAGGAGAATGGTTCTTCTCCCTAGAAATTCAGAAGCTGTTTGAAGTCAAGATGATTTCTTTTTAGCGGACTGCAATTTATTTTTGCAGCATCTTCTTCAAATTCCATTTTTAAGTGGCATTCCTCCTCAGAGTTGACATGATGAAGTTGCAATCTTGCATCACAGTTTTTACCCAGTGGTCGGTAGTTCAAACTGTTTATTCCTCAATAGAGGTTACCATTCCACACACGGGGCATATTGCCATAATTTCTATTTTTGTAAATATTGTTGGTATTTTATGATAAGAAGCATACCAACAAATGAATCAAGAAGGGGTTGTATGCGACCAACATGAGGATTTTATTAGAATGGGATCCAATTTCCCCAGTGAATGCTCACTTCTGGTTAAGACAAAATCATTCATCCCTAGTGAAGGCGATCTCTCGCCCAGACAGAATTCCTTATCTCCAGTGAAAGTATACCCATGCGTAATCCCCATTGAAGTCGACACTCTTGATAAGAGTTTCTTTAAGAGTTTTCCGCTTCCAGTGGGCTTATCTCCTAAAAGTGCATTTCATTAGAATTTTGTACAATCTTCTTTTTGGACGGATACCTTTATTATATCCCCTTGAAGTCGATACCATGCGTCTCTGTGGTTGGTATTTATCTCCCCAGTGAGGTTGTCGTTCGTTGTCCCCATGTAGTTCGTATCTTTTCTACCCAGGGAAGTTTGTCCTGTCAGGTTTTCTTGAAGAGATGTTTGATCAGTATGCTTATTATTCCCCAGTGGAGGAAGTCTCCTGTTTTTCTGGAGCGGTGCGTATAGACGAATGTCGTTTAAGGCTCTTTTATCCCCAGTGATAGAGTATTGCTGAAATATTTCCTCCGTGGAGTTTTGAACCTCAAGCTTATGGTTCAAAGATGCCCTCCTCTTCCCCAAGTTAAGATTATTACCCCCCAGCGGTAATATCCCCAATATGGTCTGGGTAGAATTATTTCATTTAATAATTTCCATGATTCCCCAGTCAAAGTCGCTTTTATTGAGGATTTACATAAGAAGGTCCCAGTTTCTAGCAAGGTTCTCTTTATCCCTGGAAAGAGACGTTAGATCTTTTCCCCAGGAGGTTAAGATTTGGATCATAGTTCAAGTTTTTCTCTGAAATGCAATTTGTTTTTGTAGTATTGCTCTCCAGGAAGTTACTTCCACAGTGATATCAATCTTCAGAGGTTGGTGGTTACGGATCGTGTTTCCCCATTGAAGTTCAGAGGTATTTTTCTCTACAGAAGTTCTGAAGTGTAAAGATAATCATTCAGAAGTTTCTGGTCTTCTCTGCAGCCGATTATTGACGTGTTTTCCCCAGTGCATTGCTAAATATGCATCATTACATTGCATCTACCAAAAAGCGTAGCATTTACATTGTATGAAGCATTACACTATAAAAAAAATTCAAACATGCATTAAGGTATAATCCAATTATGTTCACGTATGGTAACCAATTAGTTATGCGCTCATATTTGAATTATCTCCATAACAAGCTTAGGGTGATCCTATTCTGTTTCTCCAACGGAGTCTGTTTTGATTTACCACTAGTCGGGTCTTTGGTGCCTTCCATTTCCCCAGTGAGTCATGGTTTTACCTTGCCCTTGTAAGCCCTTGGTTATTTTTAGCCGTGTTTGGCTTGCCTTATGTGATACGGTGGGAGAACTGACTTGAGGGTTTTTGCGTTTTATCGCAAATGTTGCGGTTAGCAAGAGTCGCCACCGACTTTTCTTTTATCCAAAAGGAAAGGTGAAAAAGCACAGGAAAGACCTTTGAGATGTTTTTGAGTTCGGGGGGTAGATTATGAAAAGGGAAGGTATTAGCACCCTTTTCATCCATGGTTTTCCATGGGCTCTTAGTTACTTGCTAGATCACTTGCTTTTTTTGTTTGAAAATGTGTTTTGGTGTGGTTTTGAAAGTATTTTGTAAAAGAGGCCATTTGTTTAGGCAATCTTTGTAATGATTCTCGTTTGTAAGAATGTATACAAAGATGTTTGTCTTTTTAAAAATGTTTTCAATATTTGTAAGATGTTTTTGAAATGTGTGTGTTTGTTTTGAAAATAGCAAGGATAGTTGTTTTGAAATAGAGCAAGTAACTAGAAGTAATCTACCTACTCAAATGTATTTCTTATGCATTTTCTATTCCTTTGACATTGTTGTCTTACCATTGATTTGGTAAGCAACCCTATCTTTGGATGTAAACGGGACGGGCGTGGGTCATCGTATAACCATGATTAGCAATGTTTGCAAAGTATCTTGGCACTTTGAGGGACCAAGATCATTTTGTTAGGAAACCTTGAATAGCGTCATCGAGGGACTATGATCTTATATTTGTTTTTTTTTGCCAAGATACTTCGCATACATAACATGGCTATTTTTATATATAAGGCAACCAAGTGGAGAAACTCTAAGGATGCTTGTGTGCAAGTGTATCATTTTCATGCTTTGATTTTATCTTGTATTTAGGGTTTTCTATTTTGCTTTGTTTTGATCTTACCATACAAACCCTAATTACTAATCATGGCATGTAAAGCGGAAAATTGCGTAATGTAAATATTACTTAGCTATTACAACAATTTTATGGGAGGGGGAAATACAAATTTAAATAGGGATTTGCAAGGATATAAACCTAAATAAATTATTACAACCAAATCGAATTTGTACGAATATTAGAATAAATAATATACAATATTTAAATATTCAATATTATATATATTCAAGAAAAAGATTTTGTTTTGTTCTTTTATGTGAAAAAGAAATTTTAACCTAAACCTAAAAAAATAAGGAAAAGAGATCAATTCTAAAAAAAGGGTTTAACCCTAATTTTTATTTTTTGAAAGAAAATAAAGCTCTTGTATATATTATTATTGTGTATTTTTGTATCTAAAGATAATAAATAATATTGAATAAAAATATAAAGTTTTTATATATGCAAAAAATAAATATTTATAAGTATGGAATGAAAAGAAAATAAATTAAACTAAACATATTTTAATTATAATTTACAAGTTTATTAAGAAAAATAAATAATATGTATTGAAGATGAAATATATTTTCATGTGAAAAATAAACTAAAATAAAATAAAAATGCAATATTATCACATTTATATTTTTTGGGATTTTTTATGCATTAAAGAAAATATTTAATAAACTAAAATGAAAATAAAATAAATAAAATAAAAATACAAAAATAGTTGGGCAAGGGGGGTGTTCTGAATAATCCAGTGGTGAAAATTAGAAAAAAAAACAACTAAGCCCAAAGTGGAGGCCCAAACCTGTAAAAAGTCAAAACTGAAAGTGGAAAAAATATGAAAAAAAACAAAAGGTAGCGCCAAGGTTCGAACCCAGGACATGGGTCTCACCAGCGCGCTACCTTGCCACTGGGGTGGCTATATATTTGTTGATTTAAGTGAAACAAAAATAACATAACATGAACTAGGTCCTTGCCCTGTACTTCATCTTCTTCCCCAAGTTGGCCAGATGTCTTGTAACTTGCTTATCTCTCCATGAAAATGAAAACTCATAACATGAAAGTTGTAGCATTTGGTCTCACAATTATAACCATATAAGTCATGTAAGCTAACACCAAAGATCAGAAAGAATTTTAAAAGCCCTAAATTTAAACCTAAATTTTTCAGAAACTTCAAGTTCAAAATTCTCGAAACTCAGGCCAAATAAATGCAAGATAAATGTATGTACAACTTCGTTGCAATGAGGGCTACATTGTTTATTCACAAATAGTGGCCAATGGTTGCCTGTATAAAGAGATAGAAGTTGAGATTTTTTACCTCTTTCAGTTGAAATCGTGGATGGAGTTGGAGTGAGTTTGATGGAGGCTTGATGTTTGCTTGAGCTTCCTTGAACCTCCCTGAGTGTATTCCAACCCTTGCCTTGCTTTGAAAGTGTCTGAAACTCTTTGTCCAAGTCAACCTGCAAGCTTTGAAAACAAAAATGGCAGATGATGGAGAAGGGGTTACAGTACAGGGATGAGGGCCTGGATCAGTTAGATATTAAGTAGGTAAGGTGTTTTGATGATCAAGACTTGAAACGCACGAGCCAAATGAGAGATTGGTATGCTTATGCAAAAAACTGCAACTCTTGACAGTTTTCTGGTGTTTTTAAGTTTGGGAGTGTTTTAGGCTTCTAGTCATCATTTTTTGTGTTGTATTGTGTTTGTATATTAGTATGGAATTAGTTTTTAGTCAGCCCTCCAACACATGTGCCAGTTCTAGCCTTTTGGCAACCATTCTTGCTTTTGAAGCAAAGTGAAGGGACAAGACTTAACATGCTTGTACTGGCTTGATTAGGGTTGGTATATACTTGTACAATTTGCTTTAGGCCTGTAAGACTTATATGTACAAAGGAGACAGGTTCAATGCTCAAGAATTGTAAAGTGGCAAAAGTTGAGCTTTTTCAAAATGGCAATGGTCGCTTTATGCTATTTACGGAATTACAACTTGGGTAATGGATCTAGGGCTTGGATCAAAGCTTTTTCAACTGAGTAAGAATTAAATTAAGGAGTAAGAAACAAGTTTGGGACCTATAAAGCATGGATTAGGCAGCATAGGTATTGATTGGAACTTTGTTCTTCATGAAATGGCTTGAACCAAAAGTGAGAAATTACCAACAACATCTCTTTGATTCTCCCTACTAAAAAATGATCTTGAAGAGTTATTGGACATTTTGGAAAGCTTGCAATGTTCTCTATAACTCATATTTGAAATGAATTTCAAGATACCTCTTGGAACTAGGTGAAAAATTGCCATGAAGTTGGGTCCAAAACCTGCCTAAATTAGGGCAAAAATTCACTAAGTTAATTAGTTCATGAGCATGTATTCATAAATTTATATCTTGAGATCCAAGAATCTTTATGCAAAAATGTGTGAAGAAAAGTTGTATATTTAATGGAGGTCTACAACTTTCATGTTGGGAACTTTCTTTGAATCATTATGCATCATGGTGAAAAAATGGTCTAAAGTTGAGAAGAAATAAGAAATTTTCTATACTTAGAAAATTTTCTAAGTTAAGAAAAATTTCAAATTTAAACTCTAATATTCAAACTTGGATTTATTGATGAACAAGTTTCACATTTTGACATGCTTTGATGAATTGTGATCCTTGGCACTTGATTTTGACCAAAAAGTCAAAGTTTGACTTTTTAGTGTACAGTTGACTTTTGATCAGTTGGCTGCAAATTCCATCTGTCAATCCAATGAAATTGCAATGTTTTGAACCATGATATTAGGTCAATATGATGCAATTGAATCCTTGAAATCATGCTTCAAATCAATTGGTCATTTGCTAGGTAAAAAAAATCCAAAAATTGCCCTTCCTCAGTCAAAACCCTAATTTTGACCATTTTGCCCTTTTGGTGATTTGATCAAATTTCTTAAGGAATTGTGATCCAAACTTGACCAAATGATACATATAAGTTTAAAATGTTGATGTGGATAAAAAAATTATGAATTTTGACTGTAAATTGGCCATGGTTGACTTTTCCCCTAATACAACTGATTTTTAGGTCAATTGTCCAATTGACTGATCAAAAATATGGTTCAAAGCTTGAAACTTGTCCTGAGTGATCTTAGGGATCCATAATGATGTTTGATAGTCACATGAAGCATTTATAGTCCGAAAATCCTTATGCAATATCAAACCCTAATTTTGGGTCATCAGTGCAAGATGAGATGTCTTGAGCTGACCAAACCCTAATCCAGTCTTGTGCCAATGAAATCTTGTGAGAAAAGTCTTAATAAATGAGATGGAAAATTTTGGGGTACAACACCTTATGAGTGCAACTATGAGACGGTGTATAACCTTTCTTATTTCTCTAGCATTTGAGTATTCATGCTTAGTGTGTCATAATTCAGATGATTGCCACTCTTGAAGAATTACACCCCGCTTATGAACTGAGAGATATTATAGTTCTTGCGAATTTTCAACTTATCAAAAGACCAACGTGTTTTGGTAATCCTTGTTAGAGTCCCCTTTGGTTGGTCTCTTTCTCTTGTAGAGTTCATCTTTTATCGGTGCTCTCTGAAGGTCCTGTTTAATTGGTTCCTTGCCTTTGGTATTCGTGCTAGTTGGGTTCTCCTTCTGTTAGCTTAGCAAACCTTCTCTATTAAGAGTCCTTCAATGTCTCTTCAAAGTTCAGTTGTCTAGCATCCATGGTTAGGCAAATTCCTCCTTTCTTGTCGGGGCTTTCTTCAGTTAGCATCTTTCTTGTATTCGCTACCAACTTAGAACATTTGTTTCTTGATGCCCAATTTCTCTTATGCGTGTCTAACTTTGACCATACATGTGTATATTTATCCCCTATGAGTTCGCCTTTGATCGGCGTTCTTTTCCCTAGAAATCCACCTTCGGCATAACATTCCTTAATAAAGATTACCCTTCGGCTGGTTTCTTTATCCTTAAATCCATCTTCGGTTGGTACCTTTTGTTAAGAGTCCCCTTCGGCTAGTCTCTTTTCATTGTAAGTTCACCTCTGATAGATTTTCTTCCCCCAGTAAGCTACCTTAGGCATATCATTCCTTGATAAAGATTCTCCTTCGGCTGGTTTCTTTATCTTTAAACCCACCTTCAGCTGGCACCTTTTGTCAAGAGTCTCCTTCGGATGATCTCTTTTCATTGTAAGTTCACCTTTGATTGGTGTTCTTCCCCCAGGAATCTACCTTCGGCATAATATTCCTCGTTAAAGATTCCCCCTTCGACTGGTTTCTTTATCTTTAAACCCACCTTCGGCTGGTACCTTTTGTTAAGAGTCTCCTTTGGCTGGTCTCTTTTCATTGTAAGTTCGCCTTTGATCGGTGTTCTTCCCCCAGGAATCTACCTTCGTCATAGTATTCCTTGTTAAAGATTCCCCTTCGGCTGGTTTCTTTATCCTTAAATCCACCTCCGGCTGCTACCTTTTGTTAAGAGTCCCCTTCGACTGGTCTCTTTTCATTGTAAGTTCTCCTTTTATCGGTGTTCTTCCCCTAGGAATCTACCTTCGGCATAGCATTCCTTGATAAAGATTCCCCTTCGGCTAGTTTCTTTATCCTTAAACCCACCTCCGGCTGGTACTTTTTATTAAGAGTCCCCTTCGGATGGTCTCTTTTCATTTGTAAGTCCGCTTTTGATCGGTGTTCTTTCCCCAGGAATCTACCTTCGGCATAGTATTCCTTGTTAAGGATTCCCCTTCGGCTGGTTTCTTTATCCTTACACCCACCTTCGGCTGGTACCTTTTGCCAAGAGTCCACCTTTGGATGGCACCCTTTATGTCCACCTTTGGCCGATATCGTTTGTTAGGAGCCCCCTTCGGCTGGTCTCTTTTCTTTGTAAGTTTTCCCTTGATTGACATTTCTTTCCCTTTAAATCCATCTTTGATTGGTATCTTTTGTTTAGAGTCCCCTTCGGCTGATCTCTTTTCATGTGTAAGTTTGCCTATGATTGGCGTTCTTTCCCTAGGAATCTATCTTTGACATAGTATTCCTTGTTAAATATTCCCCTTTGGTTGGTCTCTTTATCCTTAAAACCACCTTCAGATAGTACATTTTGTCAAGAGTCCACTTTCGGCTGACACTCTTTAAATCCACCTTCGGCTGGTATCGTTTGTTAGAAGTCCCCTTCGGCTGGTCTCTTTTCTTTGTAAGTTTTCCCTTGATCAACATTCTTTCCCTTTTAAATCCACCTTCGGCTGGTATCATTTGTTAAGAGTCTCCTCCGGTTGGTCTCTTTAGTTTCATATGTCTTCCCTCGGCCTGGCATACATCTCCTAATAATAGAAAATACAGAAAAAAAACAAAAGTGAAATGATACCTGACTGACTTTAGAGTGAAAATTTTACGGTTCTATTAAGTATTCAATCCTCTTTCACTTTGATTGTTCGAAAGGCTTCCGCCAATCTCGCTCTCTGGTCAAAGAAGGTTGAATAGGGGCAGCTTTTGTACCCCAAAATTTTCCCTCTTCATTATGATCCTAATTTGGCTTATATTTCATTATCATATGTGTAATACAGTGGATGAACTGACTTGGTTTTACAGTTTATCGCAAATTTTGCGGATAGATAGAGTCGCCACCGACTTTTCTTTTGTCCAATAAGGAAAGGGTGAAAAGATCAGGAAAGACCTTCGATATTTTCTTGAGTTCGGGGGGTAGTTTATTAAAAGGGAAGTTGTTAGCACGCTTTTCATCCGTAGTTATCTACGGGCTCTTAGTAGCTAGCTCACTTTTTGAAAACATGCTTTGCGTGTGTGTGATTTATTTTGAAAATTCCAATAGTAAGACAAGACTTTGTAATGATTCTCGTTTCTGTTTTTTGAGAATGCCTACAAAGTGTTTGTTTGAAAATATTTTTGAAAGTGTGATTTTGAAGGATGTTTTTGTTTTGAAATGTTTGTGAGCAAGCGACTACGAGTGTTCTACCTACTCAAGGTATTTATTGTTCTTTTCCCCACTCCTTTAGATAGTGTTATCCTACCATTAGTTAGTAAGAAGCCCTATCTTTGGATGTGAAGAGACAGGCGCGGGTCATCATACAGTCATAGAAGGTAACTCGTAGGGGCGCTTTAGAATTTATCGTTAAGGGACAAGATCATTTACCGAAGGCGACACCGAAAGGGTCATTGAGGGACTACGATCTTTGTTTATGAAGGACAGTGCTAAAGCGCCCCCATGTTTGAGGGACATGACTGTATTTTCGAGGCAGCAAGGGAGGTTACCCTAGAGGTACGCGTGTGCAACATGATTCATGATTCAGTTATTTTATCTTGTATTAGGTTAGCTATTTATTCGTTATTAGTATTTTCATGCAAACCCTAATTACTAAGCAATAGTAACAAATATAGTAAAGCGATAAATGTACGGAAAATAAAATTCTACGCTTATATAAGGCTTCGGGAATGGGGGTACAAGTAATAAAACTGCGGGAAAAGTAAATAAACCTTAATTATCTATTACAAACCATGAGCAGTTACATAATTGAAAAAAAAAGCAAAAATAATAAAATACGCAAAAAGGTAAAAAGGGAAAGGGAAAGGAAATTGCTTTGGCGGTTTTCTTAATAAATTTTTTTGATGATTAACCTAATAACCTAATTAATTTTAATAAATTAAAGAAAAAGAAATTACATTAATTAAAACCTAAAAAAATAAATTAATTGATCAAATAAAAACCTAAAAAATAATTTGAGTTGATTAAATAAAAACCTAACCATGTTTTCGTTTCAACCAAACCATGGGAACAACGAAAGGGATCAAACTTGTTTTTGTTTCAACCAGACCATGGTTTGTTATCCTACAAACCTGGTTACTCCAGCATCTCTAACCTTTTCTCTATAAATAGAAAAACAATTTGCAAGCTAAAAAAGATTTTTTTGGGGTGTGGGAAAAATTAAAAAAAAAACTCTCAAACTCTCAAACTATCAAACACTCTCAAACACTTAACACACATTCAAACCCAAAATCAAAAGAAACATCACACTTGTTTCTTCCCTTCAAATCCAGAACCCAGGGAAACACCAACCCAATACTTGGTTCCTTCTTTCGAATCCAGCACTAGAAACATAACACTTGTTTTTTCCATTCGAATCCAAGAACATCCAGGGTTGCAACTTAAGTCCAAACACACATTCCAGCTTCAAGCAAGGTAAGTTCTCTTAACCTTAAACCTTTTGTTTCTAGCATAACATGTGAATAGTCATTTCCTTTTGTTTCAAGCATTATCATTACTCTTCAGTTTGTTTTTGTTTCCACCTTCTCTGTTTGTTGTCATTGCTAATCTTTTGGTTTATTTTATTTGTTTATCAAACACTTTTTAAGAACTAACTTGGCCATGAAATAATACTAGCATGGTCTCAGGCCATGCTTCTATTTAAATCCCAAACGAAAGAAAACAGGAGAAAGGATGTGTGAATCGAAGTGGGCACTCATGCTGCTTTGCAAGCCCATATTGCTTCACAGTCCAAATGAAGGAGCAAGAAGGGAGAAATGAAGGGTGTTCACACTGATTTCCAGGACCAGTCGAAAGAAGTAGCCAGAAGGATGATTCGAAGGCTGCATCTCACGCTGACTGCTAGGCCCAAATTTAAAGAAGCCAAGAAGAGCAGAATCGAAGGGTGCATTCTTCTTGGATCGAAAAAATTATGTTCCCTTCTTTTATTTTGTTTTGTCTTTATATTTTCTTGCTATTCAATATGGTTGTAATAATGTAGGATATTTATTTTCTACATTTGTATTGCTTTATACAAATGTTAGTAATTAGGATGTATGGAAAGATAGAACTAACAAGTAGACAACCCAAAATCAAAAGACTAAATGCATGCAATCAAACACGCTTTGCACACATGCACCTCTAAGGTAATCTCACTTGTTGCCTCAGAAAATAGTCATGTCCCTCAAATATGGGTGTTTTATCAAAGGTCCTTGATAAAAGATCATAGTCCCTTGATGTCCCTCGATGTTGCCTTCGGTAAACAATCTAGTCCCTAACGAAATTGCTAAAACGTTTCATAAGTTGCCTTTTATGACTATACAAACGACCCACGCCTGTCCCTTCACATCCAACGATGGGGCTTCTTACCAAATAAATGGTAAGATAGCAACATCTAAAAGAGGATGAAAAGAACAAAGACCTTTGAGTAGGTAGGGCGCTCGTAGTTGCTCGCTTGCTCTCAACTAAAAAACCATTTTCACACCAACACTTGCAATTGAAACATTTTCAAAAGACAAAACACTTTGTACGCATTCTTATAGAGACGAGAATCATTACAAAGGCACTTTTCAAAATCACTTTCAAAAACATCTTCAAAAACAAACATCACTTTGAACTATTTTCCAAAAGTCCAACACTTTGTATGCATTCTTATAGAGACGAAAATCATTACAAAGTTTGCCTCAATGAAGGCGTTTTTCAAAAATAATTTCAAAAACCTTCACAAAGCACATTTTCAAACAAAGCAAGTGATTTAGAAAGCAAATAAGAGCCCATAGATAAGTATGGATGAAAAGGGTGCTAATACCTTCCCTTTTCACAACCTACCCCCAAACTCAAGAAATAGTCTCGAAGGTCTTTCCTGTTCTTTTCACCCTTTCCTTATTGGATAAAAGAAAAGTCGGTGGCGACTCTTCTATCCGCAAAAATTGCAACCAAATGCAAAAACAACCAAGTCAGTTCTCCCACCGTATTACACTTAGCATTTGCGAATTGTTATCTATTTGGTACGTTTCCCTTATATGTTCTTTCTGTATCTTATTGCTTTCTAGAGATCATCTCAAGTAGGGATTTTACAGCTTTCCTTGCCATGAGAAGTAGGAATAGAGATGTATGACAGGGATCTCCGTTGGTGATCATGTTAGGAATCTCTCTGGTTTATTTTAAGACCCGTTTAGGATAATTCCACATTATGTTCCATTATTTGTAACTTGTGTGTGGTTTGTTTAAAACCCTTCCTTTGAAGAAGGTATTCTGCAAGTGTATTTATATTTTATGCCCGCATATACTACAAATGAAAAGTCCTCAAAAGGAGGCGAGGAAAAAGGGTTTGCAATGAATTCCCCATATTTCTTCTGTGTCATCCTTAGCTCATGTTGTACGTTGTCACTTTGGATTTGAGAAAATCATGTGTATCGAGTCGGTCACGTGGAAAAGGGTTTAGTATCAACCCCCACCATTTGTCAGGAGTTCTCAATGGCCATTGCTGACACTTCGCTACCCGCTTATTTGCTTCGGGTGATCCACTCCCCTTAGCTAAAGTAATGCTTTTCTTTTTTATTTCATCTCAGTCTCCCACCTATTTGCTTCGGGTGATTCGCTCACCTTAGCTAAAGCATTTTCTCCTCATACCCCTCATCCCCTGAGTCAGTATACCCCAATTGTGTGCTTTTGCGAAAGCACTTATTTGATATGCCATGCTCCCTTAGGATGTACTTGTTTCTTTCCCGATTTGAGCTAGACCTTAGGATAGGTATGAATGCATGCTAATATAGGGTAGAGAATTCCCTTTCAAAACTCAATCATAGGATCAATCATTGTATTATAACATTAGGTATTAGGTTCTAGATAGTCTCCCTTAGATGTTTTCTTTCTTTTTGCATCCTTGCATATAAAACTAAAACTTTATTTTTCCTTAAACTAATAAAAACACTCTCTAACAACTTAAACCCTTTCTTAAGGTAAAAACACTAACCAACTCCTTTCTTTTTTGCCAATTGGCTTTTCTCTTATAAGAGAATGTTAGTTCCTTTCCACTACAGGTCATAAGTCTCCAAAGGTCGAGAAGTGGTGGAATGATTGAATTTAACATTGTTCAACTACAAAACACAAACCCCTCAAAACAAGTGAGCCGTACTACGTCTACTCTGATTCCTTAAAAGGGATACGTAGGTGGAGGCTTTTTGTGGGGCCTGATCGAGCATATCTTTGTAAAAATCTCTTTCTTATCCCCACACTTTCTTTTACTTTTCTTTTACATGCATTCCCTCTTTTTTTCTACTTTAAACCTTAGACATAGACTTTGACCACACCCATTAGATTAGAACAACAAGAGTAGATACCGTAGAGTACTACAGGCGTATGGGGTGCTAATACCTTTCCCTCGCGTAACAGACTCCCTTACCCGATCTCTCGGTCGTTTGATCGTGATTTAACCCTTCTCAGGTTTATTCAATGTTTACCTTTCCCCTTCCCGTTGGATAAAAATGTTAGATGGCGACTTCATTGATTTCATCTCGATGATTTTATCAGCCGGTTGTTTCAGAGAGCGAGGATCTTGTGGCGTGTTTAGGTAGTTTATTATTTATTTCAACCCGATTCATATGCTCAATTCTTTATCTTTGTTTTCTAACTCTTATTTATTGTTTCTTGTAGAAAAATGAATCCTTCTGTCGAGCGCATGGCTAAAGCAGCTATCATAAAGGCGAGAAAGGCACAAAAGTCTGTTGGATCCTTACCAGATGATGCGTGGGTGGCTCCATAGTCGGGTTTGGGCACATCGTCGATTGGTTCAGTAGTCATAGTTGTCTCTCCCCAACAGGTATCTTTGAGGTTCAAAAGGAAACGCCTTGAGGGCACAGTTGATCTGACAGGCGAAAAGGAAAAGGGGTGATTCGATCTGCCTCCTTGTTGGCATACCAAGACTTTCTTCGAGGGAGCCACTCTACAACTTCCCCGAGCTGAGTTACTTTTGCTTGAGGAGTTGGATCGTCCAAGCAAGAGGGTGGCGTTGGCTCTAGATGCTGGTGCCGTAGTGAGGGTTTTCGAGATGGCTGTTGTGTATACTGAGGGAGGTACTTCTTAGGAGGTCGAGATGCGTAAATTGCAGGCTAAGCTGGCGACTTCTGAGTAGGAGTGCGCCAATGGGGAGGCTTCCTGAAAGACAACAGTTGAGATCTTGGCGAAAGTGTTTGAGGAGCACGATACACATCTGCTTGAGAAGAAAGCTCTCGAGGAGCTGGTGGCGTCCCTGAGGGACGAATCGACTCCTGCCGAGGATGAGCCAGAAGAGGTTGAAGGTTTGAAGACTCGTGCCGACTTGGTTTCCCGTCTCCAACTGGCCGTGGATGATGGCCTGGATAATGTTGAGGGGAGTTTTGATAATACGGGGGCGCACTGTTGGGAAAAATAGCAAGTGTACTATTTTTTGCCTTGCAGTAATAATGGGAAATTCCCCGAAGGTCGATCTCAAGGACTACATACCAGTATTGAGTCCAATTTGTGGTTCAATTAGGCAAAACTTGATTTGGGGTTTTGGTTTTGAAATTTTCACTTAATAAATTGCAAGAATATAAAGTGGATTTTACTGATATGATGCGCATGCTATGGGTAGGTGTGTGATCTGACCCTGTACTAACCTTTACTCTTGATCTCTTCAACAAGTTCATTACCTTTAACTACCGGCCTTTTAGGTTATTTTCCCCTAAGTCCTTAGTGAGAAAACCTTTAACCATCCATCCTAAATCCTAAGTCCTTAGAGATATCTGATGGAGTCAAGCCTTTATTTTATTAAGGGTTAAATCCGGTAACTATAGGATATCCCTAGTCCTAGGTGATATCTACTATAGTCTAATTATACAAAAACCTTAAAAATTATGGTCCATCTAATTGTTAACCGTAGAAAAATACTTATTTGTCCGATAAAGAAAGCATGAAAAACCTTGTAAAATTAAATCGAATAATAAAAACCATGTAATTGATGAAGTCAGAAATTCAAAGTTATTACAAAATCAAATCAGGGACACCCCCTAGCATTGGGGGGTTTATCTACTGTTTTATCCCAAAATTTTCCCTCTCATTTATCAAGAAATCTCTCACAAGATCTCCATTGATTCAAGACTATATAAGGTTTGATCAACTCAAGATTGAATTTGTACAAGGATAAATGAACTTCCTAAGCCTAAATTGACTTTCATGAATCATTTTGGACCCTCAAGATTGCTCATGTCAAGTTTTAAGTCTTGGATCACATTTTTGCTCAGTCAATTGATTAGATGATCTAAAATCAGCTATATTGGGGAAAAAGTCAATTGTGGTCAATTTACAGTCAAACTTCATAATTTTTTTACCCACATCAACATTATGAACTCATATTTGTCAATTGGTCAAGTTTGGATCACAATTCCTCAAGAAATTTGATCAGATCATCAAAATGGCAAAATGGTCAAAATTAGGGTTTTGATTGAGGAAGTTCAATTTTTTACTTTTGACCTAACAAATGACTTATTGGTTTGAGACATGATCTCAAGGTTTCGAATACATGATTTTTACCTAATGGCATGGCTCAAAATATTTCTCAAGATCAATTGATTGATAGTTGAATTTCAGTCAACTGATGAAAAGTCAACTGTACACTGAGAAGTCAAACTTTGACTTTTTGATCAAAATCAAGTTTCAAAGATCACAATTCATCAAAACATGTCAAAATATGAAACTTGTTCATCAAGAAATCAAAAAGTCAAAATTCATCTTTGAAAAGTCAAAATTCTAAAACTTAAGATTTTTCTAAGTGTTGAAAAGTTCACATTTTTCACAACTTTGTGCCAAATTTACACCATGATGCAAGAGGATTCAAAGGTAACTTCCAACATGAAAGTTGTAGATCTCTATGAGATATAAAACATTGTAGGGCATAACTTTTCCTAGAAATTCTTGGATTTCAAGTTATGATTTTGTGAAGACATGTTCATGAAACTTAAAAGACTTAGTGAAATTTTGCCCTAGTTAGGCAGGATTTTGACCTAACTTCATGGCAATTTTTCAGCTAGTTCCAAATTGAGTTTTCAAAAATGTCCAACATTAAGGTTGTAGAGGATGTGACAAGCTTTCTAAAATGTCCAAGAACTCATTGAGATCATACTTTATCTAATAGAATTGAAGGCAAGAATTTAGAGTTTCAGACTTGAATTACAAGTCAATTTTGTGATGAACACTTGATCCAATCTTCAAGCATGCTATACAAATTCCACTTTGCAGACTTCTAAATTGCCTTTCATCCATAATTAAATTCTTGTACAACTGTTAGAGCTTTAATCCAAGCATTCAATGCATTGTCCATGCTTAATACCATTTTAAGAAGAAAGGCAACATTGTCATTTTGAAAAAGTGGCTTTAATCACAAAGTCCACTCTTCTTGACGCTCTAACTTGTTGTTCTGAACACACACAACATGTATGCTCAGAAGCAACATGTTTAAAACTTCTAATCCACCCTATAAACTAGGTACTTGTGCATTGGAACCACATTTTTCAAGCTTTCTTCAAAAACAAGCAAAAATCCACAAACATGTGAATTTGAATTCTGATCAACTACAAGTCTCAAAACCATTTGATTATAAGTAGAGATACTATCTGTGAGCTAAGACACGAGCTAAAGCACCCTGAAACTCTCTCAAACACTTACAAGCCAGAAATTTCCCAAAAACACCATTGATGCCCAGTTTTTTACTTTAAACTTGTATCTCACATTTCCCTCATGTGTTTTCATTCCTAATCAATCACAAAGCTTCTATACATCAAATATAGTCCATCTCCCTCCCTGTTTCACAACTGTAACTCCATCTCCATCATCTTCTAAACTCAAAAACAGAGCTCTGCAACTGGACTTCTCCAGCACAATTTAGCCATCCTCATTCCAGACTAATCATTGCATTAGCTTCCTGGAGGTTCACTGAAGCTAACCTGATCATCACAACTCCTTGAAAGCAGCACATTTGCAAAACACAAATTCCATTTTTGAGGTAAGTTTTCTGACTTTTGAAATCTTCATATAGGCATTGTTAGCTTTCCATTTTCAAAGACAAAATGTAGATATCATAGTCCTAAAGATGACAATGTCCTTAAAATTCATTTATATTGCTTGAGTAATGAGAATTTTAAGTCTGAACTTTCTGAAAAAGTTAGGTAAGAATTTGGTACCATTAGAAATTCCCATTCATCTTTGATTTATAGCTTATGATATTTATATGGTTGGATTCGTATGAAAAATGGAGCAACTTTCATGTTTACATTTTTCATTTTTGTTGAGAAATGAGTGAGTTACAAGAATCATGGTTGGAGGTTGAAGATGAAGTCATTTTCAGGACTTGATTTATGTTATATATTTATTGTTTTATTTAAGTTAATGGATGTATAGCCACCCCAGTGGTAAGACAACGCGCATTTCATGTTCAGGGCATGGGTTCAAGCCCCAACGCTGCCACTTTTTATTATTTCTCAAACATTTTCTCTCTTTTTTGCCACAACCAGTGCCTGGGCTTAGTATGCTAGGCCTCACCATTTTTGCTGCACCACACCCCCTGCCTGCTTACCACACACAGGCCCAACCCCTTTTTTTTTCTTCTGATTTTTAAACAAAAACATCATTTGGACCAAACACAAACAAAACTGTTTTTTCTAATAAACTCCCAAATCCAATTTCAAACCCCCTGACTTTTTTTTTTTACATTTTATTTTATTTTTATTTATTATTTTTATTATTATTATTATTATTATTATTATTATTATTATTAAAAAATCTAAAAATATTTTATTTATTATTTACACACTTATGTTTTTATTTTCTTTATAAAACTAAAAAAAGACAAAAATATTTTCTTAAACAAATTTATTTCTTTTTCTTAATAGATATAATGATTAGATTTAGGTTTAGTTATTTTCTTTCCTAATTAAAATCAACTTAGAATTTATGTTTATTTTAATTAATTAATTTCCATGTTATTTTTATTAAACTAAAAAACTTTTCTTAAGAAAACCCTAAAAATGCTTTCTAATTTAATTTCTTTTCTTAATTAGTTTAGGCTTAATTTTCTTAATTTAATTAATCATTTCCTTTTAGACAATTAGGTTAAAATCCTTTCCTCAAAATCCAAACAAAAATCATTTCCTTTTCATTTACATCTTTGCACATTATACTATTTATTCATTTTTGTACAATATTCAATATGATTGTAATAGATAATTAGGTTTAATTTCTTGCAAATCCCCATTTGTAAAGTTGTATACCCCATCCCCCTAATGATGTAATAGCGTAGTAATTTTACTTTCCGCAATTTATCGCTTTCATATAAATGCTAGTAATTAGGGTTTGTAAGGAAATATAAAATCAACAAGTAGATAACCCTAATCAAAGATTAAATGCATGCAAATCAAACACACTATTCACACATGCACCCTTAGGGTAATTCCACTTGTTGCCTTACCAAAATGGTCATGTTATGCATATGGGATATCTTAGAAAAAACAAAAAAAAATACAAGATCATAGTCCCTCGATGACGCTATAAATGTTGCCTTTCAAATGATCTTAGTACCTCAAATAGAAATGCTAAGATGTCTCACAACATTGCTATCATGATTATACGATGATCCACACCCGTCTCTTTTACATCCAAAGATAAGGCTTCTTACCAATCAATGGTAAGATAGAAATATCAAAGGAAAGGAAGAAATGAACAAAATACTTTTGAGTAGGTAGAAACGTTCTTAGTTGCTTGCTCACTTTCAAAACAAACATCCTTGCTCATTTTAGAAACAAACACCAAACACTTTCAAAAACAAACTTTCAAAAACATAAAATATTTTCAAAGGTCCAACACTTTGTATACATTCTTATGAACGAGAACCATTACAAAATTTGCTTAAACTAAGGCGCCTTTTTAAAATACTTTCAAAAACCACCACAAAGCACATTTTCAAACAAAAGAAAGTGATCTAGAAAGCAACTGAGAGCCCATAGATAACTATGAATGAAAATGGTTCTAACACCTTCCCTTTTCATGATCTAACCCCCGAACTCAAGAAATAATCTCAAAGGTCTTTCCTGTTATTTTCACCCTTTCCTTTTGGATAAAATAAAAGTCGGTGGCGATTCTTGTTAACCGCAACATTTGCAATCAAACTCAAAACAAACCAAGTCAGTTCTCCCACCGTATCACAGCTACTCATATTGTTCAAAATAATCACAAGATAAAGATTATACATTACAAGGAATTGGATAGCTTCTACCTTTAATTGCTTTCGTTCATGAGATTCTTCTGCTCTCCAAGAACCTTGATCTCCCCAATCTTCTGTCGTGTAAATTATTCTTCATTGTTAAAAAGTTCCTTAATTCATTTTGGAAAGTCCTCTAAATAGCAAAAAATCTTTTAGATCAGTTGGAAGTACCCAAAATGCCCCCACAGCTTAACAGATGGGAAAAATAGAGAGAGAGAGAGAGAGAGAGAAAAAAATCAGAAATCAGTGTCACAGGCCAACATGCACCGTGTCGGGCAACACAGCCGCCCGTGTTGGCCTTCTGGATTTTAAGTAACAAATTCAATTTCCAGGGGTTACAACACGACCCGTGTTGGGCAACACGATCGCCCATGTTGCACCCCTAACTTCCCTCTTTCTTCACTCGCACATCCTGACACGACCCGTGTTGGGCAATACGGGTGGTCGTGTCAGGCCTCCTGTAGGTGGATTTTTTACTTTCTTCAAAACTCTAAATTTTTGCAGTTTTTCACACTGGACTGTCTTATTTTATTTCTCTGATTCTGAAAACACTAAAACATACAACCAAAGCATAAAATATAGTAAAATGAAATAAAACACTCATCAATTAAAAAAAATTATAACTAAAATAAATTCTAAATACCTGTGTAAAAACCACTAGTCAAACTCCCCAAACATAAACCGTTGCTTGATCTCAAGCGACAATTACAAGAACTCATTAAAATCACAGTAGACAGGTACTTATACGTGAGACATCCGTTCCAATTGATCAAAATGCAGTCCATTTTATGTTCATATGACGCGAAGAGTTTGTGTAAGAACCTTTAAATCTCGAGCTTCCTCTTCAGATACATATCTAACTATGCTTTGTACTTAAGTATTTTTTTTATTTTACTCCTTTCTCATTCAGACAGTCGAATTAAGGCTATGAGAATTTTTGATGATCATCACATGCACAAGACTGATCAAGAAAGTTTTTGCTCGGGCACCAAATAAAAGCTTTTGCTCCTTTTTAATTTCAGATGAAACTTTCAAAACTTTTCAGTTTATATATTGTTCTTTTTGGACAATGTTTGGGGATCAACCCCCTTTGAGATGAATAACCTGGTGAAAGCTACCAAACTTAGCGAGCCAGTTGCCTTTTACCGCAATTTCATCATTTGGTTCTAGCTTTGTTTATTTCTCAACCAGTCATACATGCATGTGAATCTATATCATGCCAGACTGTCAAGATAAACTACTCAAGGAATACTTCTCAGGATTCAAGTATTATGGTATAAATCTACACGTTAGACTCGTATCCCTGTCATGTTATTCTGAACTTTCTACCCTCAAAAAACCATCCCTTTGTCTCTATATACTATTACCGAACTCTATGAGAACCAAGTTCTTGATCAAAATAAAAAATTTCGGCCAAATTTAGAGGACTTTAACTTGTAGATTTACATAGCAATTCACATAGAAATAACAAATAAGAAGAAGAAAAGCAATAACCCCCCCCCCCCCCCCTAAAACTTGAACTAAACATTGACCCCAATGTTTCGGAACAAGCTCGAGAAGGTGACTCACAGAGGGTAATGCAACACATGTTGCTGCCTCCTAGCTTCCACTAGTAAGACTCCCTTTTTATTACCTGTAAACAAAACAAAAAGAAGAACTAAGTTATTAGAAGCGTGGGTTGCCTCCCATGAAGCGCTTCGTTTAACATTGCATGGCTCGACGGTTCATCCCCTTATAGGGGTACTTCCTCTTTCACACCTTATTGCTTGTCTCTTATGCAATCCAGAACTCATTCTGATCAAAGTATCAACCTATTTGTGCTTCCATCCACTTCCAACTTCCATCTTCTCAGCTCAATGTTCCTTCTTCTTTCTCTTCTTTCCTTCTTGGCTGAGCTTAGGAATTTTTGTTGATGCCACCTGAGAGATTTTTCCTGAGACTTCTTCTGGGAGTGATTTTGAACTGTTGCTTTCTCCTTCTACTTTGATCATTCCAACTGAAGATTTATTCTTTTCACATGCACCTTTCTTCTTAATTTCCAACACTTTCAAGTTTATATCCTCATCAAATGATTTCAGTGTCAGATTACCTGTCTCGATATCAAAATTGCATCGACTAGTCAACATAAATGGTCGACCAAGAATGATAGGAGTCTCTTCATGTTTAGGTATGTCCATGATCTGAAAGTCAATTGGGAAAAAATTGTCAATTTCCACTAATACATCTTCAGTTATCCCATATGACTTCTTGATGGTGTGATCAGCAAATTTGAATTTTGTCCCACTCCCGCTTATCTTCTCAATATCGAGCTTCTTGAAAATTGACAATGACATTAAACTCACACTAGAGCCAGAATCAACCATAACTCTCTTAAAAGTTATGTCTTTTATGGTGCATGGTGTTACAATTGACCCAAGATCCTTTTGCTTGACAGGTATTTTCCTCTTGGGTGAAATTACACACACTTTCTCATTACAGGGCACCGATCCCTATCCTGTTGATCTCTTCTTTGATAATGCCTCCTTCATGAATTTATGATACAAAGGCATTTTCTCGAGTGCTTCAAAGAATGGTACATTGATCTCTAGATTTTTGAACAACTAAATGGATTTATCAAACTCTTTCTCTTTTGTGTTCTTGTTTGCCAATCGAGATCGATACGATAACTTGATCACTGGTTTAGTCTTCTCTTCAACTGGCTTCACAGATGATACCACTTCTTCTTGTTTTTTCCTGTTCTCTCTCACTTCCAACTCTACTTCTATGATACTATCATCAAATTTTACCTCATCTTTCTTCTCTTCAGCAGCTTTCTCATTCCTTGTTGTGACAACATTAACATTCTCATGATTTTTCTGATTTTCTTGTGCTCGCAGTGCTACCTGTTGTGCAATCTATCCCATTTGAACTTCCAAAAATTTGATTGCAGTCATGGTATTCCTGTGATTACTCTTTGTCTCTTATTTAAATTGAGAGGAAGCCATCTTTTCAATAGCCCCCTCCCAGTTAGCCTTTTGAGGAGCTTTTTGTTGCTGATCTTTCCAAGAAAAGTTAGGATGATTCTTCCACCCAGGATTATAGGTGTTCGAATATGGGTTATTTTGCCTCAAGAATTTTATCCCCTCAATTTGTTGGAGTTGCAAGACATTGCACCATAAGGTATGGTCCACTACAAATTTCACAAGCTACCTTATGTACCCGTTGAACCTCAGCTACCTGTTGGGTACCCACGTTCATTGCTTTTAGCTTTTTCTCTACTTCTACAGCAATTGCTTCTTCACTTTTTAGCTGCTTATTAGTTTCCAACTTCAAATTAATCACTCTCTCTGGTTTTCTTACAACTCTCTCATATAGCTCCAGATGCTCATTTGCAGCAATGGCTTCAATAATAATCTTCACACTAGTGGTTGTTGTAAAGTTGGATGAGCCACCAACTACTGTATCAATAAGCTGTTTTGTCTTCATTCGAAGGCCATTTACAAACATTTGCATTTGCTCCATTTGACCCATGTTGTGAGTGGTACGGGCTACTAATAACCTTTTGAACCTCTTATAAGCATCACATAGCGACTCTCCTTCCTCCTGTTTAAAACTCACAATATCATATCTTTTACGAATGTAAACATAAGCAGGAAAGTATTCATCAAGAAAAGTCTTCTCCATCTGTTCCCAAGTGGTGATACTTCCAGGAGGTAATTAGTAAAACCACTCTTCATCATCTTCAGACAGCGTGAATGGGAACATCCTTAATTTCTTGGCTTTTTCTGAGTTCCCCTCAATCTTCAAAGTAGTACTCATGGTGAGGAATCTCTACAAATACTTATTGGCATCTTCATTGATCTTTCTGGTGAAAGATATGTTCTCGAGCATGCAAATGGTTGAAGGATGCAGTTGAAATTTTTCAACATTGATCGGTTGATTCACAATAGTCAACCAACCTGCTGGAGCATTTTCTCCTTCATAATCCCCAAGAAGTCTCTCTGGTGGTGGTGGGTCTTTAGCCATTGTTTTTTACTTTTCAGATTCTGAACCTGAATGATCTGATGAACCTTATGATTCTTGTCTAGCTAACTGAGCTTGTCCGCGTCTTGTATGAAAAGTTCTTTCGATTTCTGTGTCAAAAGGAAATTCAGCTGAGAGCTTTCCTCGCATGCAAAGGTTAGGAAAAATCAGGAATAACAAAAATATAAAATATAAAAATTACAGAAAATAAATTTTAGTTGCTGAGCAACAAAATTTTAATTAAACTAAAATTACACTCAATAACTAGGCAATCCCCAACAACAACGCCAAAAACTTGATGGGAAAAACAATAAGTGTACTATATTTTGCCTTGCAGTAATAATGGGAAATTCCCCTAATGTCGATCTCAAGGACTGCGTATCAGTATTGAGTCCAATTCATGGTTCAATTAGACAAAAATTAATTTGGGGTTTTGGTTGTGAATTTTTCACTTAACAAATAGCAGGAATATAAATTGGCTTTTACTGATATGAGGAGCATGTTAGAGGTAGGTGTGTAATCTGACCCTGTACTAACCTTTACTCTTGATCTCTTCAACAAGTCCATTACCTTCAACTACCGGCCCTTTAGATTATTTTCCCCTAAGTCCTTAGTGAGAAAACCTTTAACCACTCATCCTAAATCCTAAGTCCTTAGAGATATCTGATGGAGTCAAGCCTTTATTTTATCAAGGGTTAAATTCGGTAACTATAGGCTATACCTAGTCCTAGGTGATATATACTATAATCTAATTGTACAAAAACCTTAACAGTTGTGGTTCAGCTAACTATTAACCGTAGAACAACCATTATTTGTCTGATAAAGAAAGCATGAAAAACCTTGTACAATTAAATCGAATAATAAAAACCACGTAATTAATGAAATCATAAATTCAAAGTTATTACAGAATCAAATCAGGAACACCCTCTAGCATTGAGGGGTTTAACTACTCATATTGTTCAAAATAATCACAAGATAACGATTAGACATTACAAGTAATTGGATAGCTTCGATCTTCAATTGCTTCCGCTCATGAGAATCTTCCGCTCATGAGAATCTCCCGCTCTCCAAGAACCTTGATCTCCCTAATCTTCATTCGTGTAAATTGTTCTTCATTGCCAAAAAGTTCCTTAATTCATTGTGGAACATTCTCTAAATAGCAAAAAATATTTTAGGTCGGTTGGAAGTACCCAAAATTTCCCTACAACTTAACAGATGGGAAAAATAGAGAAGAAGAAAAACAGAAATCAGTGTCACAGGACAACACGACCCGTGTTGGCCTTTTGGATTTTAAGTAACAACTTCAACTTACAGGGGTTGCAACATGGCCCGTGTTGGGTAACATAACCGCCCGTGTTTTACCCCTGACTTCCCTCTTTCTTCACTCACACATCCTTACATGGCTCGTGTTGGGAAACACGGGTGGTCATGTCAGGCCTCCTGTAGGTGGATTTTTTACTTTCTCTGAAACTCTAAATTTTGCACTTTTTCGCCCTGAACTGTTCTGTTTTATTCCTTTGATTCTGAAAACACTAAAACATGCAACCAAAGCATAAAATGCGGTAAAAATAAATAAAAAACTTGTCAATTAAAAGAAATGATAACTAAAATAAATGCTAAATACCTATGTAAAAACCACTGACCAGTAACTCTAGGTTCTGAATTCTAACGTCGAGTTCAACACGATCAAAATGGGGCTCTATTACTATGTGTCAGATGGTAAGATAGTCATTCCTGAGTTCCTTTGGAATGATGAGAATACTTTGGTCGGGGAGCCTTCTTGTGTGGAGCCTATTCCCAAGGCCGATGCAAATGAGGAGACTTCAGCCTGATGTTTGATCAGTTTATTGTTGCTCTTTTTGTTCTGGCCTGCGTGTCATATTATTGTAATTTTTTTCTGGGGCTTTTCCCGTTTATGTAATTTTTAAACAATCGTGGTCCTTGTAGCCACATGTTTTTTTTTGTTTGGCTGGGGGCCTTGGGCCTCCGTTATGTAATCTTACATACAATTGTGGCCCTTGTGGTCGTCTTTATAATTTTTTGACCGTGGTGGTAATTTGTTTTATTATGCATCATTTAAGCGTTTTCAAATTTCTTTGTTCATGATTTATTTCCCATTTTGATAAAATGTTTGTATGCCCATATGCTTGAGACGCTTTCATATTGATTAAGAGTTTGTTGAGGTTTGCTCGTTAGTTTTAAGTTCTCCAGTGTGGGGTGAATGGTCAAACAGACAGGGTGAAATTCCCATTATGATTTGGGTGTTCTACCATCGTGGTACGACAACAATGGAGCTCGTTTGAGTTTTCCATGTCGAGCTAAGAATCTGCTCATCAAAAAGAGTGGAGACTTGCCCTTTCGTTTAAGTCAGAGTTATATGCTTGTACCTAGGCATGTATGCATGGTCGGGACTGATGTGCTCTTCGTTTCTACGAAGCATGCCAACTTTTTTATTTCCTTAAATATAACATCGTTTAAGTTTTTCAGCGTTCCATGGTCGAGCAAGTTGTTCCCCATTTATGTTTTCTAAGTAATAGGTTATGGTCCCTATTTTTGCATGGACACAGTATGGGCATTCCTATTTCGCGACAAGCTTGCCCTTGGAAGATTCTTTGTGATTTCTCTTAAGGACCAGACTACCGACATCAAACTCTTGCCGTATGACTCTGGCGTCGTATCTTATGGAGATATTCTAATTGAGGGAAGCCTCTCGTAAGGCTTCCCCAGTACAGACTTCCTCAACAAGGTCTAGTTCCTCCTGTACAACCTTGTCGTTCATTTCTATATCGAGGGGAACTTCAGCCAGCCTTGACGATTCTCTAATTTCGACGAGGATGACATACTCGGTTCCGTACGCTAGTCGGAAAGGGGTCTCTGCGGTTGATGAGTGAGATGTTATTAGGTAGCCCTAGAGTATGCTGTGTAGTTCTTCGACCCATATCTTCTTAGTTTCATCCGGTCTTTGTTTGTGACCTCATAGGATTACTATGATACGGTGGCCAGAACCGGGACGTGTTTCCCTATTTTTTTAAAGGAATTTGCTGGTTTACGTTTTGCGTTTGTGTTTGCAAAATGTCGCGGTAAGCAAGAGTCGCCACCGAATTTTATTTTATCCAACAAGGAAAGGAAAAAAGCACAGAAAAAATCCTTTTTTGAGATATTTCTGAGTACGGGGGTAGATTATAGAAAGGGAAGGTATTAGCACCCTTTCTATCCGTAGTTATCTACGGGCTCTTAGGTACTTGCTCATCATTTTCAAAATTGTTTTCTTTGTGTTTGTGTGCTTTGAAAAGTTTTTGTTTTAACTTCGATTTAACTCTTGCTTCTGTCTTCAAGAGTGTAAGGAAGTGTTTTTGAAAACTTTGTTTCTAAAGGAGTGTCAGTGTGAAAAAAAATTTGTTTGGATTGAGAAAGTACTTAAGAACTAATCTACCTACTCGAAAAAAGAATCATTCTATGTTTATTTCCTTTAGACAATGCTATCCCACTATTAGTGAGTAGGTAGCATCGTCGTTGGAGTTTTGAGGGTCAATTTGAAAGGGACGTACGATCACTAAAGCAATGTTAGGACATATTAGTAATAACCCTAATGTCCTAGATTATTTATCCGAGGAAACAATATCCGAGGCAACCTTTCCAAGGCGACTTTGATCTTAGGACAAAAGGACGACAACTAAAACATCCTATACTCAATGACCGTTTACCGAAGGCAACCAAGTGGGAGTGTACCCTAGGAGTGCACATGTGCGAATGATTCAATTTCAGTTTATTTACATTTGCATATTTTAGGGTTATCTAACTGTTTTAAAATTAGTCATACATTCTTGTCATGCATCCTATTATCATACATCTAACAGTTAATAATTTGCGGAATTTAAAATACGGAAATTAAACTACGCTATTACAAGGCTTCGGGTATTTACATAGCCAAAAACAAACCCTTTGTAATTAAAGCGATAAATGTAAATAAACGTCCTAATTTAAGCTATTACAAACTGTAAGCAGATACAATAATTGGGATAAAAAAATAGAATAAAGCGCGTGATGACAAATTAGATCGAATGCGAACGAGGGTTTTGACCCTTCTATCCTAATGAAAAGAGAAAAATGTTTTTTTGTTGTTTTTAATAAAAGAAATAAGTTTTCTAAATTAAATACAAAAAATTAATTAGTTAATTAAATTAATTAATGAAAATAATAAAATGACCTATTTTTTTTTTGTTATTTTAGGAAAAAAATAAAATATAATTAAGTTAGTAATAAAACCTATTTGTTCTAATTAATTTTTATCATGTACAAAAAAGAAATCAAAGTTATCTAAATTAATCAACCCTAATTAAATTAATTAATTTTTTAATAAAAATAAATATCTTAAATTTAATTGGATAGAAAAATATATTTTGGTGATTTTTTGATAAAAGAAAATAGTTTGATTGGTTAGTAAATAAATAAATAAAATAATTAAATGAAATATAAAAAAGAAAAAGAGTAAGAAATGGGCCTGAATAGTATTTTGGAGGGTGCAAACAGCCAGATCTAGGCCCATTGAATGAGGTCCACGTTGACCTTCCAGTTCTGATGCTATGCGTTGACTGTGACTCATGATGCACCTTCAGATGATAACCATCAGATTTGGCCATCTGACACTTGGCTGGCTAGATTGGGAGGATGCATGGTGGACCCTGGGTTTGTACATGCATGAGATCACCAGAAAGGAATTGAGAAAAAACACAAATGTTGGAGGCAAGGGTCGAACCCCTGATCTCAAGCACTCCCATGCCTTAACACCAACCTGGCTACCACTGGGCCAATTGTTCTTGTTGTTATAATATTAAAAAACAATAAAAAAATATTAAAAAGGCCTTGTATGTCAAATCCACGCGCGAAAATTTAAACAAGTCAATGGAGGGGTGCCACATAGGTCATCTTCTTCCTCTCTCTGTGGGTAAAAGTGCCAAACTTTTACCTACGGACGTTTGTCCGTAGCTATAAGCAGAGCTCGTTCCAAAATCCTCCATGAGCCATATAAATGAAACCTAACGCCATGGCTAGATTCGTCTCATTCTTCTGAATACGATGGTACCATTCATGAAGGCTAATTTCACCTGCAAGCAAAAACCCTAATTCGAAGCTACGAAACCTAGCCATGGTGAAATCGTGTATAGGTTATATAAATGCAATTAAACCATACAGCAAGCTTTCATATGTCTCATAGATCAAGAATATGTGACTAATTCATGTTAACAATGCCTAAATCGTGCTAACCGATTTCAAAAATTCAAGGATATCGTGAGGGACTTACATATCTTTTTGGGACTGGAAAGGCTTTATTCTTGATTACTTTAGCTTACTGACACTCCTAGGAATCGATTGGGATAGGCAAAGAGTCTTGTATTGGCCTCTAAGTACAAATTCGATTCACCACTTTCTCTTGATTTTTTCAATTTGTGTTCTCCTTGTTGCGCCTGTTTCTAACCTGTTTTTAGGTCTGCATTGCCTCTATATGTATCAAGGAAGGGATTAGGGTTGATAACTGATGTCAATCTTCCTCCATCAATGAATTGGATTATTGATTTTATTCACTTTAAAAACTTTCCAAAATTGGCCTATTTCAATCTTTTTGTTCACACCATGCCTTGATATGAGTTTGAATGCTTGCTAGCTGTATAATAAAACCTGAAACAAGCATAAAATCTTTTGTTTTCAATATTTTGGATTTTATATGATTTGTTTTGATTTAAATTGAATTAATTCAAATAAAAATCAAAATAAATAATAAAAATATGATAAGGACAAGTGGAAAGGGCTAGAGCTCGTGGACCACGTTGCCAACTCAAAACAAGTGAAAACGATTGGGCTCATTTGGGAAAAATTGAAGTTTTAGGCATAGTTAACTTTTGGCAATTTTGCAAAAAAGGTCAACTTAAACAATGCATAACATCCTCAATTTTGACTCTTTGAATGTGTTCTTGGATGTTTTAGAAATCTTGAGATGTCATCTAATCAACCCTTTTGGCATCATCTCAATTTGATATTCCATGCTCATGTATGAAGCTTTGACAAAAAAAGGTATTTTTGTTGACTTTCCAAAATGACCTATAATGTCCAAATTCATAACTTCTCGTGAGTGCATATTTTGAACTTGTGAGCTGAAGATGGATTGTAGGAAATTTCATCCTCTTCAAATTGAGATTTTTATGGGTCATTTATCATAAAGTATGAGAAAGTTATGCTTGGTCAAAGTTGAGTTGACTTTTCCTGCAAAACCCTAATTTAGCAACTTTTGAGTCTTGATGAATTATGAACAATCCTTGATGAATCATGATCAAACCTTGATCAAATTATGAAATATAATTCCAAGTGAGGATGTTGACCAAAAATCTTGAAGTTTGACTGTATGTGGGTCACAGTTGACTTTTTCCCTAGCACAGTCGATTTTTAGGCCTTTGAGCAATTGACTGAGCAAACTTTCTATGTAGGGCTTGAAACTTGACATGGATGATCTTGATAACATATTAGGACATTGGTGAGCATTTGGGATCCCTTGGACTCAAATATCTTGATGCAACATGAAACCCTAATTTGAGGTAGACTGCCTTAGGAGAGAGCTTGTCTGGCCCACCCTTGGACTACCTTGATCAACTTGAGGATCTTTCTTGAAATGTTTTGAGAAATATGGGAGGGAAATTTTTGGGGTACAACAGCTGCCCCTGTTCAATCTTCTTAAACCTGAGGATGTAGCTTGGCTTTCGAGCCTTTCGTGATTCGAAGGTGGAAGAGGATTGAACACTAGAGTGCCCAGAAATTTGCACTCGCATGATGTGGTATGTGTCTTGTAATGTCGGGAATGGGCTTATAGATGCCATTTGGAAATTGTCGACGAGGGGATGGGCTTAAAGATGCCATCTGAAGGATTTTCGATCGCATAAGAGATTCCTTAGCGAGAGCTTGTATACCTGTTGTTGAGGAAGATTCTGTTGGGGAAGGTTGATCTTTGCTGAGAGAAGTAGAATTTTAGGAGCTTTGGTCGTCCGTTATTCTGCTGGTGAGTCGTCTCTTATCTGAATTTTAGGAACTTCGGTCGTCAGTATTCTAATGAGGAACCATCTATGTTGAATTTTAGGAACTTCGGTCGTCCGTATTCTACTGAGGAATCATCTCTGTTGAATTTTAGGAACTTCAGTCGTCCGTATTCGACTGAGGAATCATCTCTGTTGAATTTTAGGAACTTCGGTCGTCCGTATTCTACTGAGGAAACATCTCTGATGAATTTTAGGAACTTGTCCGTTATTCTACTGATGAATCTTCTCTGTTGAATTTTAGGAACTTCTGTCGTCCGTATTCTACTGAGGAATCATATCAATTTGAATTTTAGGAACTTCGGTCATCCGTATTCGACTGAGGAATCATCTCTGTTGAATTTTAGGAATTTTGGTCATCCGTATTCAACTGAGGAACTATCTCTATTGAAGAGGAAAGTTGAATTTTAGGAGCTTCGATTATCCGTATTCAACTGGGGGAACATCTTTGTTGACATTTAGGAACTTCGGTCGTCCGTTATTCAACTGGGGATTAAACTATTATCAGTCGTACCCGGGCTTCACAGCTTAAATTTTGTGAGAATTTGATTGTATCCTTCCTGAAAGGTAAAGGTTAGTTGTATGTAATGCATGATATGTATCAGGCAATGATGCTCTCATAATAAATGAGATTGTGTTTGTATGATGCGTATATGCATGTGTCATGATGTATGGAAATGTGATGTTTTTAGCTGGGGAAAATAAATCCCGGACTGCTGCTGGAGAAAAGAGTTGAATTCTTCGTTTCAGCTGGGGATAATGAATGAAGATGATTGTGAGAATAATTCTGCAGGAGAGGATAACTCCGCTGGGGAATAAACTGATGAGAAAACGACTCTGTGGGGAAGACATACTCTATCGGAGGATCTGTTGATTTGAAGAAGTAGCCTCGATTGGGGATGAATTACCATTGTTGGCGATAATGAAACTCTGTTGGGAATTGAGTTTCTATTTGTGAAAGGAATGAACTCCGCTGGGAGATGATTTTCCAGTTGTGACTTCACTGGGAATAACCTTTTAGACTCTACTGGGGACAATCTTCCAGAGTCTACTGGGAATAATTCTCCAAACTCCACTGGGGATAATTTTTCATACTCCACTGGGGATGATTTTTCAGTGCTGATGGTAGATAAACCCTGCTTGGGGAGAATATTGCCAACTCATTCGCGGTTGCGAGTCTTAGTTGGGGAGAGTTAACACTACTGTCTTTTCCTTACTCTGCGGGGAGTGAATATACCTTTAATGGATTTCTCCAACTAGGTCTATCCTTATACCTGAGGAATAAATAAACTGTACGGTTTGGGCATTTCTTATTTGCCCCTGTTTCTGATATTACGAGTAATCGTCTTTTGTTTCGCATGTAAATATTTATGAGCAGCAATTATTGTCAAATGCATATATCCAAAAATGAACATTGGACGTTCTTGCAAAACAAAACAGAAAAAGGAAAACAGTTTGAAATTTCTTTGTGAAAATGAATTGTATTAATTCTGAAGTTTGGCCCGTAAATAAGCGTTTTTGTACAAGAGGCTGACGTCCTAGTAAGAGAACGCCGCCGAACAATAGAGTTTATACAGTTTGTGAAAAACAAAGAAAAACAGCTATGTGAACAATCCCACTGGGTTCCAAATCTGCTATTGCCTTTATATCCTCGAGCATCTCATCACTTTGCTACTCGGTTGAAGGTAGATCAGATTGTTTGGCGCCGTCCGAGCTTGATAGTCGATACCGAAGTTTAGTTGCAAGGTGATCCAATGAGACATAGTGTTACGCCTTAATCCCTAATTTTTTCCTGGACGCCCTTTCGGGTTTTCAGTCCACCGGGATACCCTTTTTGGCCCAAGCCGCCTTTTCAGGTTTTCGACTTGCCGGGTGTATAGATTTTTCATTTTCATCCCTTATTTTTGCCCGAACCCATTTGGTTCACCGGGAAGCCCTTATTTTTGCCTAGGCCAGTCAACCTAGCGGTTCTTTGATTATGCGTAGTATTTTTTCACTATGTCTGTATTGACGGGGTGAGGAAGGTCGTCACCATCCATGGTGGTTAGAATCATGGCTCCTCTTGAGAAAATGTTCCTAACCACAACTGGCCCTTCGTAAGTAGGGGTCCATTTTCCCCTGGGATCACTTTGAGGTAATATGATGCACTTGAAGACTAGATCCCCAACTTGATACTCTTGTCGTCTAACTTTCTTGTTAAATGCCTTGATTATCCGCTTTTGATATGTTTGACCATGACAAATAGCAGTAAGTCTCTTTTCGTCAGTTAAGTTCAGCTGATAAAGCTGGGTCTGAATCCAGTCATCTTCACTCAAACCTGCATCCTTCATAATCTGAAGAGAGGGTATCTGAACTTCAATGGGTAAGAAGGCCTTCATTCCATATACCAAGGAGTAGGGTGTTGCCCCTGTTGACGTCCGCATTGAGGTACGATACCCATGAAGAGCAAATGGTAACATCTCGTGCCAATCTTTATATGTCATTGTCATCTTCTGCACAATCTTCTTGATATTCTTATTAGTCGCTTCAACAACCCTATTCATCTTCGGCCGGTAAGGAGAAGAGTTGTGATGCTGTATCTTGAACTACTTGCAGAGCTCGGTGATCATTGTATTGTTGAGATTTGTACCATTGTCCGTAATGATCCTCTCTGGTACACCATATCGACATATCAGATTGTGCCGAATAAACCGTGCCACGACATTCTTGGTTACAGTAGAAAAGGAAGCTGCTTCAACCCACTTTGTAAAGTAATCAATCGCTACCAAAATGAAACGATACCCGTTGGACGCAGTAGGTCTGATCTCACCGATCATATCGATGCCCCACATTGCAAAGGGCCAAGGAGCTGTCAAGATGTTCAGAGGTATTGGAGGTACGTGCACTTTATCAGCATAGACTTGGCACTTATGACAGGTCCTAGAATGCTGATAACAGTCGGCTTCCATGGTGGACCAATAATATCCTGCTCGTAGGATCTTCTTTGCCATGGTATGTCCGCTGGAATGAGTCTCGAAAGTACCTTCATGTAACTCTACCATAATCCTTTCTGCCTCGTTCTTATCCATACATCACAGTAAGGCTGAGTCATGGTTACGCTTGTAAAGGATACCATTGCTGATGAAGAACTTCGCAGCAAACCTCCTCAGAAACTTCTTGTCATTAATAGATGCACCCTCAGGGTATTCTTGAGCCTCAAGATACCTTTTTACCTCGTGAAACCTGGGTTTATCTGCTACCTCTTCAGTCTCAATGTCACAGCAATGTGCAGGTTCGTCCAACCTCTCAATGGTAATCTGGGGAGGTTCATTGTCCCATCTGACCTTGAACATAGAAGACATCGTAGCTAGTGTGTCCGCTAACTGATTCTCCTCCCCGGGGAAGTGTTCAAAGGTTATCTCCTCGGAGTGCGGATGCAACGTCAATACATACTCTTTGTAAGGAATAAGATTTGGGTGCTTCGTATCCCACTCGCCTTTGATCTGACTGATCACGAGAGCGGAATCTCCGAATACACTTAACAACTTAATCCTTAGGTCAATAGCTGCTCGAAGACCCATGATGCACGCTTCATACTCTGCCATATTGTTGGTGCAGTTAAAACATAATCGGGCGGTGAATGGAGTATGAGAGCCTTCAGGAGATATGATCCCGGCGCCAATGCCATTACCCAAAGCGTTTGAAGCTCCATTGAAATACATAGACCATCGGGATCGTTCTTCAGGTCCTTCATCTGGTCCAGGCATTTTACAGTCAGTCACCAACATGATGTTCTCATCCGGGAATTCGAAGTTCATAGACTGGTAATCGTCCACTGCCTGATGTGCCAAATGATCTGCTAACACACTTCCCTTTATTGCTTTTCGAGTCGTGTATTAGATGTCATACTCAGTCAAGATCATCTGCCATCTTGATATTCTTCTGGACAAGGCGGGCTTTTCGAAGATATACTTGATTGGATCCATCTTTGATATCAATAGAGTAGTGTGAGTCAGCATATACTGTCTCAATCGGCGAGCAACCCATGCCAGAGCGCATCAAGTTTTCTCAAGCAACGAGTATCGGGTCTCGCAGTCGGTAAACTTTTTGCTAAGGTAATAGATCGCATGCTCTTTTTGGCCAGACTCGTCATGCTGCCCCAGCACACACCCCATCAAATTGTCGAGTACAGTCAAGTATAAGATCAAAGGTCTCCCTTCAACTGGAGGCATCAGAATAGGTGGCTCTTGGAGATACTCCTTGATCCTTTTGAAAGCGGCTTGACATTCATCGTTCCATCTTACCACTTGATCTTTCTTCAGTAACTTGAAGATTGGCTCACAAGTAGCAGTCAGGTGTGAGATGAATCGGGCAATGTAATTCAAACGTCCCAAAAAGCCTCTGACTTCTTTTTCTGTTCGGGGAGAAGGCATTTCCTGTATAGCCTTCACCTTTGCATGATCCACTTGAATACCTTTATCACTAACGACGAAACCCAGCAGCTTACCAGACTTCACTCCGAAGGTGCACTTGTTCGGATTTAGCCTCAGCCTGTATGACTTCAACCTGTCAAATAGCTTCTGAAGATGGTTAAGGTGTTCCTCTTCAGTCTGGGATCTTGCAATCATGTCGTCAATGTATACCTCAATCTGATGGTGAATCATGTCGTGGAACAAAGCGACCATGGCATGCTGATACATTTCCCCATCATTCTTTAATCCGAACAGCATGACTTTGTAGAAAAAGGTACCCCACTGCATAACGAACGTTGTCTTCTCCATGTCTTCGGGAGCCATCTTAATCTGATTGTAACCGGAGAAACCATCCATAAAGGAGAAGACCTTATGTTGTGCGGTGTTATCAACCAGAACATCGATATGAGGCCGAGGGAAATCATCTTTGGGGCTCGCCCTGTTCAGATCCCTATAGTCAACACACATTCGAACTGTACCATCTTTCTTCGGCACCGGAACCATGTTGTCAACCCACTGTGGGTAAGAAGTAACTGCTAGAAAATCGGCATCAAACTGTTTCATAACTTCAGCCTTGATTTTCTCAGACATCTTTGGGCGCATTCGGTGAACTTTCTGCTTCACTGGAGGACAATCTTCCTTAGTTGGCAAGCGGTGAACCACAATATCGGTATCCAACCCAGGAATATCTTCATAAGACCAGGCAAAGATCTCAACATAGTCATGCAGCATTTGTATCAACCGTTGCTTGACGCTAGACTCCAGATTTGCACCGATCTTGACCTCTTTCTTGTCTTCTTCTAAACCCAGATTCACTGATTCCACTGGCTCCTCATGGGGTTGTATGGCCCTCTCTTCCTGAAGTAACAGTCTAGCAAGTTCACCAGGAACTTCGCAATCATCCTCACCTTTGTCCTCGGCTTGGTTGATCGGACTTTCGAAGTCATAACTGGCAGTAGCAGAGTCGTTATCAGTGGGATCCAAAGTGGATGTAGACCTGTATATGTGAGTGTGTGTAAGACAAATAGTTGTTTTGCAAGGTAGAAAAGAAAAACAAGAAGCGCAAAATTCATAATGCAAGAAAACGTCCAATGTTTTTATTGATGATATATGGAAATGACATATAAATCCCTCACAAGAAAAGCCACAGTGTCTCGGGAAAGGCATCGGGCTGTAAAATTTTAAATTGTCTGTTACAAATCTCAAAACAAAAGTCTTATTAGTGTGTAATAAAAGAAATGGGCACGAAGTCCTTTGCCGTCCAATTTCTTAATCCACCGTTGGTAGTCGGGTAAATCCAGCTGTCAAACTCAGACTCTTCATCATAATCTTCAATTGCATTCACTTCTGGATTAGTGATACGCATGGGAGGTCTTCCAATTCGTGCACTCCGAACAGCCCTTTGAGCTTCTGCAGTAAAACCCAAACCAAACTTGTCAGTCTTGTGTGCAAAGTCAGGGAGTTGGCCCCAATTCGCACACCCACCTTTTTCAATAACAGCCCGGGCATCCTTGAGGGAATCCATCTTCATTGGAGGATCTTCAGCAACAGTTTTTGTCGACGCCAGAGTCTGGGGGACTCCTTCAAAGTTTTGACACGGGGTTTCAATTAACTCCCCATCCATATCTACATACCGAAAAGAGTTAAGGTGGCTCACCATGTACCCCTCTTCTCCTTGTACTGTAACAATTTTTCCTTTCACCGGATATTTTAGCATCTGATGGAGCGTAGCAGTTACTGCCCCAGCTTTATGAATCCACGGGCGACCCAGCAAACAAGAATAAGATGGTCGAATGTCCATCACATAGAACGTAGACGCGAAAGTCTGAGAACCGACTTTGACAGGGACATCCACCTCCCCGTGTACCATCCTTTTGGACTCGTCAAAGGCCCTAACCACAATATTACTTGGCTTCAGCACCAACCCTTTGCAGTCCAACCGGTCTAACGCTTTCTTGGGTAAAACATTTAACGAGGACCCAATATCCACCAGCACATGGGCAAAAGTAGTGCCCCTGCACTCAATTGAAACATGCAGAGCGTCATTGTGATTCTTTCTGTTGGCAGTCAAATCTGCTTCGGAGAAACCCAAACTGTTGTCCGCTGTCAAACTAACCACACAGTCCTTGAACTGGTCAGCAGATGTCTCCTGTGGCACATGTGAAGTTTTCAGGAAAGCAATCAAAGCCTTAGCATGGGCTTCTGAGCACAACAATAAAGACAACATAGAGATCTTCAACGGGGTTTTCCCCAGCTGTTCGACTATGTTGTAGTCGCTTTTCTTGATGATCTTCAAAATCTCCTCTATCTCCTATTTAGAGGTTTCAACAATAATTCTTCGATGCCTCCGTCCGGGCAGGCTCACCGGTGATCCCTTTGCCCTGAGTGTTTGATGACTCGGCGACAGGGGTAAGGATTGGAACATGAACAGGGACAGTAGTAGATGTACTGGCAGGTGTAATAGCAGCAGGCTTCTGAACAGTTGGTGGGGAGATCTCAGGAGAGAAAAGTCTTCCGCTTCGGGTGACTTTGCTAGACCCAACAATGTTGCTGACATCAACATCAGCCTCTTCAACCTTTAAGTCTTGTTTAATCCCATGATAATACACATCGGCCCCATAATGCCACGGGACAACCTTATCCGAAGTGCAAGGGATAGGTCCATGAATAATAATGATCAATGGAGCAACTCTCGGAAAATATGTAATTCTAACAGACTTTCTCGAGGAAGCCTTGGAAGGATTGGCGGAAATGGTGATTATGGAAACATCTTCAACAGGAATCAATGGAACCAAATTTTTCTCGAACAAGATTTCTTTGTTGTCCATCAGGCGTTGAACACCTGATTTCAACAAATGACAACCAGCAAGTAGGATGGAACATAGGTGGCAACCTTCGCCACAGCCCGAAAATAAACCGACCAACAATAAGTTCTTCTTAACGGTCAACAACAGAGTAGAAATGTCTTCCACAGTGGTTACAAATGAATCATCGTCCACAGCATTTACTCCATGCTTGGGCATAGGAGCAGTCATGACATTAGTCTTTTCCGACGCTTCAAACTCGATCTCCTTAGCATCAATCAGATCCTGTATCTTATTCTTCAAAGCCTAACAGTTATTAGTATCATGCCCCGGGCTATCAGAGTGATAAGCACAACAGGCGTTCGGATTATACAGCGGTGATGTAGTACTGGGATTCTTTGGAGCCTCCCTCAGAGTGACCAAGTTTGTCTTCAACAATTGTGGCAAAATTTGAGATAGAGTCATACTGAGCCGAGTATACTGCCTTTGCGGTCTCTCTACTCTGTGCTGATTGTTGTGTTGTGGGGCAACAACAGGTCTTGATATAACTACCGCATTGACAGCTTGGCAACGTTCGGGTCGATTTTGGCTCCTCGAGCTGTAAACTGCACTAGATTCCTTCTTAAAAGGCTTCTTCTCTGTACTTGACGAAGCACCTTTCTGTATCTTGCCGCTCTTGATACCGGCCTCAGCTCTCTCCCCAGTCAAAATCAATTCAGTGAACCCAAACGATGAACCTCCGATCAAATGATTGAAATATGGACCAGACAAAGTCCCAAGAAACATATCCACCAACTCCCTATCAGCCAGAGGGGGTTGTACACTTCCAGCAAGATCTCTCCACTTCTGAGCGTAGTCCTTGAAACCTTCGCTCGCACCCATAGACATACCCTGAAGTTGGGTACGCGTGGGAGCAAGATCGGCATTATACTGGTATTGCTTGTAAAAAGCAGCAGCAAGGTCCTCCCAGTTGCGGACGTTAGCTCCTTCCAGTTGATAGAACCATTCAAGTTAAGTCCCTGACAAACTATCTTGAAAGAAATGAACCCAGAGGTTCCTATCGGCAGTATACGGTTGAATCTTTCTAACATACGAGCAGAGGTGTAACTTCGGACAGGAGACCCCGTCGTACTTAGCAAAGACAGGAGCTTTAAACTTGTGTGGGATCACCACCCCAAATGCCAAACCTAAATCTCCGAAGTCCAGACCAGGGACTTTCTGGATCTCCATTGCGCTTAGCCGGTCTTCAAGTTGTTTATACCTATCCACAGTAGGAGGATACTGGTCTTCATCAAAGTCAGTGTCATTGTCAAAAATCATAGGACTAGGACCCTCCCTTTCTTCTTGATTCTCTCCCCCTCCAGATGAGTGAGATAAATCAGTTTCCTGTCTCAACCTATTCCCAAACCTGTGACCCATATTCAGGAGGACCGTCTTCTTCTTCTTCTTCTTCTTCTTCTTCTTCTTCTTGTCCTTCAAGATAAGAGTCTTTAAATCTTGTAGACCCTTGGCCAAGTTCATGAACATCTCCTGGAACTGAGCATTCTGAGCTTGCAGAGCCTTGATGGCTTGATCAGTAGGTGTTTCAGAAGACATGTTGTGCTGAAATAAACAGCGAAGAAGATGAGAAACCTGTAAGGGTACCTGTAATGAGGTGCATGGGAATGGAATGCGTATGAAATGATTTCAAAGACTTAGGGAGATTCAAATTTGTAAACCAAAATAAAACACTTTTATTAGATTTAAAACTTGAAACAATGTTTAACAAATGCCTTTAAGGCGTTACAAAAGAAATACTGAAAAGCAAATCTAAACTAGAAATAACAAAAGACATTAGAGCTCCCAGGGTCATTTTCCTTTCGTGCTGACATAATTATTGATTGTCCTCTCAGTCTCCAGCTGCCTTGTAAGCTTCAGGATCTTTCGTTCCTGCTCATGATACTTCTCTCTGTAAGTATCCCTTTCTTCCCTTAACTGGATCCAAGATCTCTTCAATGCCCCAATATCAGTAGGCATGCATGGATGGAGGACCATATAAGGAACCCCTTCTTTGTCAGTATGCTCTACAATCACCGACAAAACGGCTTCATATGGCATCCCCAGCTTTTGAGCACGGGCTCGAACCCAATGGAGGTATGGTTGCATCAGGAGAGAAGTCTTCATTCCTAGCTCATGTGGATCAGACCTGTTCACCCTATCCCAAGCTCGTATAAATTTGCGGCGATGTCCCTCAACATCCCCCATGAAGTCAAAGACAATGTCTGGAAGTAGCAGCTCATGAGGACTGTCCCTTCGAGGTCGTCCAAACTGTCGTAAAGCTAAACAAGGATTATAGGTTATCCCTCCTCTAATTCCAAGCAATGGAACGTTGGGGTATTCTCCGCACCGATCAATGACAGCTACCTTTTCCATGTCTTTAGTACTCCAAATGATGTATGTATGAGAAAGGGACATGATTCTGTAAGCCCAACCCATACCTTCCTCATTCTTCAATACAGATTTGGGGAGGTGAGAAATAAACCACCTCACCAGCAGCGGTGCACAACACATGAGAGTTCCCCTTCTTTGAGCAGTACGGGCATAAAAAGCATGTAGAATGTCACCTAAGAGAGTGGGCACTGGATTACGGGACATGAAGATCTTGATTGCGTTCACGTCGACAAAAGAATCTGAATTTGGGAACAGAACCAAGCCATAGATGAGGAGAGCCAGGATGTCTTCAAATGCTTGAAAGTCCAAACTATCCCAGAACTGTTGAGCTTGATCAATCAAGAACTTAGCCAAGAAGCCTTTAACCCCACTCTGAATGTCCCATTTAGATACTACATCAACCTTTGTTAGATGGAGGGCTGAAGCAATATCCTCTGTCCTAGGAGCTATCTCCAAACCTGTAAAGGGTGTCTGCTCTAGAATAGATATGCCAAGTAAATCAGAGAACTCCTCCAAAGTAGGGACTAGCTGATAGTCCGGGAAGGTGAAACAGTGGTGCAACGGGTCAAAAAACTGGAACAAGACGCTCATCATTTTCTCATCCAACTTGGAAGTGACCAGGCTGAGGAGATGACCATGTCTTCTAACAAAGGAAGAAGTATCAGGAACTTTTGAAACCAACTCTCTAAGCTGAGCAGGTATCTGCACGAAGTTGATCCGAATGGTATTTCTGCGCATAGATGCCATGATCTGTAAAACAGAACAAAGATGAATACCTTCGGTCTTTGAAATGGTTAGTCTAATGAAATATGCATGCGATGTCATGATGCATGATGTCATGATAAAAACACACCACAAGTATCACAGATAGCAAACATGGTAAGGGCAAACAAGTCACACAATAACCCTTAAATTTCAGGTTGGCATGGAGTTTAGGTATTACCATGTTTCAGTTTAGTTGGTCTAACCTGTCCTAGTAATAGTAATCGGGTTCTAGAGGTTCTCAATATCACTGACCACCCTCGATCAGTCATAATTCCAGTTTAGCAACCTTTTCTTGCGGCCGGAATCATTGCGAGAGTATGGTCTCAATGAGTGTAGCATACTGCTACTTTCTATGGCCAAGTTGGTCAATTATAGGTTCTAAGGTCAGTTGATGTGTAATGACCAATTAGCAGCCCCATACTCTCCTTGTTCCTCCACAAGAGATATCGGTACCAACTAATGTGTCACACCAACGTAGCTACTGCTTCAACCGTATCGGTCTACACCGTACAGTTCCCTCATAGTCTGTTGCTACTTACCTAAAAGGTGTCCCCAGATCCGGGTTAGGATCTATAGTAACTCCGATACGAAACCCACAAAGATAAAGCAAACAGATCAAACAATTGAAAACAATATAATGAATTATTCCCAAGGTACACCCCACTTATTAACTCCCCAACAGAGTTGCCAGTTCTGTGATACGATGGCCAGAACCGGGACGTGTTTCCCTATTTTTTTTAAGGAATTTGCTGGTTTGCGTTTTGCGTTTGTGTTCGCAAAATGTCGCGGTAAGCAAGAGTCATCACCGACTTTTATTTTATCCAACAAGGAAAGGAAAAAAGCACCAAAAAATTCCTTTTTTGAGGTATTTCTGAGTACAGGGGGTAGATTATAGAAAGGGAAGGTATTAGCACCCTTTCTATCCGTAGTTATCTATGGGCTCTTAGGTACTTGCTCATCATTTTCAAAAAAAAATTATTTGTGTTTGTGTGCTTTGAAAAGTTTTTGTTTTAACTTCGATTTAACTCTTGCTTCTGTCTTCAAGAGTGTAATGAAGTGTTTTTGAAAACTTTGTTTGTAAAGGAGTGTAAGTGTGAAAAAAGTTTGTTTGGATTGAGCAAGTACTTAAGGACTAATCTACCTACTCGAAAAAAGAATCGTTCTATGTTCGTTTTCTTTAGACAGTGCTATCCCACTATTAGTGAGTAGGTAGCATCGTCGTTGGAGTTTTGAGGGTCAATTTGAAAGGGAATTACGGTCACTAAAGAAATGTTAGGACGTCTTAGTAATAACCCTAATGTCCTAGATCATTTATCCGAGACAACAATATCAGAGGCAACCTTTCCGAGGCGACTTTGATCTTAGGACAAAAGGACGACCACTAAAACATCATATACTCAATGACCGTTTACCGAAGGCAACCAAGTGGGAGTGTACCCTAGGAGTGCACATGTGCGAATGATTCAATTTCAGTTTATTTATCTTTGCACATTTTAGGGTTATCTAACTGTTTTAAAATTAGTCATACATTTTTGTCATGCATCCTATTATCATACATCTAACAGTTAATAATTTGCGGAATTTAAAATACGGAAATTAAACTACACTATTACAAGGCTTCGGGTATTTACATAGCCAAAAACAAACCCTTTGAAATTAAAGCGATAAATGTAAACAAACGTCCTAATTTAAGCTATTACAAACTCTGAGCAGATACAATAATTGGGATAAAAAAATAGAATAAAGCGCGTGATGACAAATTAGATCGAATGCGAACTACGGTTTTGACCCTTCTATCCTAATGAAAAGAGAAAATGTTTTTTTGTTGTTTTTAATAAAAGAAATAAGTTTTCTAAATTAAATACAAAAAATTAATTAGTTAATTAAATTAATTAATGAAAATAATAAAATGACCTATTTTTGGTTTTTTTTGTTATTTTAGGAAAAAAATAAAATATAATTAAGTTAGTAATAAAACCTATTTGTTCTAATTAATTTTAATTATGTACAAAAAAGAAATCAAAGTTATCCAAATTAATCAACCCTAATTAAATTAATTAATTTTTTAATAAAAATAAATACCTTAAATTTAATTGGATTGAAAAATATTTTTTGGTGACTTTTTGATAAAAGAAAATAATTTGGTTGGTTAGTAAATAAATAAATAAAATAATTAAATGAAATATAAAAAAGAAAAAGAGTAAGAAATGGGCCTGAATAGTATATTGGAGGGTGCAAACAGCCAGATCTGGGCCCATTTGAATGAGGTCCACGTTGACCTTCCAGTTCTGATGCTATGCGTTGACTGTGGCTCATGATGCACCTTCAGATGATGGCCATCAGATTTGGCCATCTGACACTTGGCTGGCCAGATTGGGAGGATGCGTGGTGGACCCTGGGTTTGTACATGCATGAGATCACCTGAAAGGAATTGAGAAAAAACACAAATGTTGGAGGCAGGGGTCGAACCTTTGACCTCACGCACTCTCACGCCTTAACACTAACCTGGCTACCACTGGGCCAATTGTTCTTGTTGTTATAATATTAAAAAACAATAAACAAATATTAAAAAGGCCCTGTATGTCAAATCCACGCGCGAAAATTTAAACAAGTCAATGGAGGGGTGCCACATAGGTCATCTTCTTCCTCTCTCTGTGGGTAAAAGTGCCAAACTTTTACCTACGGACGTTTGTCTGTAGCTATAAGCAGAGCTCGTTCCAAAATCCTCCATGAGCCATATAAATGAAACCTAACGCCATGGCTAGATTCGTCTCATCCTTCTGAATATGGTGGTACCATTCATGAAGGCTAATTTCACCTGCAAGCAAAAACCCTAATTCGAAGCTACGAAACCTAGCCATGGTGAAATCGTGTATAGGTCATATAATTACAATTAAACCATACAACAAGCTTGCATATCTCTCATAGATCAAGAATATGTGACTAATTCATGTTAACAATGCCTAAATCGTGCTAACCGATTTCAAAAATTCAAGGATATCGTGAGGGACTTACAGAGCTTTTTGGAACTGGAAAGGATTTGTTCTTGATTGCTTTAGCTTGCAGACACTCCCAGGAATCGATTGGGATAGGCAAAGAGTCTTGTATTGGCCTCTAAGTACAAATTCGATTCACCACTTTTTCTTGATTTTTTCAATTTGTGTTCTCCTTGCTGCACCTGTTTCTAACCTATTTTTAGGTCTGCATTGCCTCTATATGTATCAAGGAAGGGATTAGGGTTGATAACTGATGTCAATCTTCCTCCATCAATAAATTTGATTCTTGATTTGATTCACTTTGAAAACTTTCCAAAATTGGCCTATTTCAATCTTTTTGTTCACACCATGCCTTGATACGAGTTTGAATACTTGCTTGCTGTATAATAAAACCTGAAACAAGCATAAAATCTTTTGTTTTCAATATTTTGGATTTTATATGATTTGTTTTGATTTAAATTGAATTAATTCAAATTAAAATCAAAATAAATAATAAAAACATGATAAGAACAAGTGTAAAGGGCTAGATCTCATGGACCATGTTTCCAACTCAAAACAAGTGAAAAAGATTGGGCCCATTTGGCAAAAATTGAAGTTTTAGGCATAGTTGACTTTTGGCAATTTTGCAAAAAGGTCAACTTCAACAATGCATAACTTCCTCAATTTTGAATCTTTGAATGTGTTCTTGGACCTTTTAGAAAGCTTGATATGTCCTCTAAGCAACCCTTTTGGTCTCATCTAAATTTGATATTCCATGCACATGTATGAAGCTTTGACAAAATAGGTGTTTTTGTTGACTTTCCAAAATGACCTATAATGTCCAAATTCATAACTTCTCGTGAGTGCTTATTTTGAACTTGTGAGATGAATATGGATTATAGGAAATTGCATCCTCTTCAAATTGATCTTTGTATGGGTCATTTATCATAAAGTATGAGAAAGTTATGCTTGGTCAAAGTTGAGTTGACTTTTCCTACAAAACCCTAATTTAGCAACTTTTGAGTCTTGATGAATTATGAACAATCCTTGATGAATCATGATCAACACTTGATCAAATGATGAAATATACTTCAAAATGAGGATGTTGACCAAAAATCTTGAATTTTTACTGTATGTGGGCCATAGTTGACTTTTGCCCTAACACAGTCGATTTTCAGGCCTTTGAGCAATTGATTGAGCAAACTTTCTCTGTAGGGCTTGAAACTTGACATGGATGATCTTGATAACATATTAGGACATTGGTGAGAATTTGGGATCCCTTGTACTCAAATATATTAATGCAACGTGAAACCCTAATTTGAGGTAGACGGCCTTAGGAGAGAGCTTGTCTGGCCCACCCTTGGACTACCTTGATCAACTTGAGGATCTTTCTTGAAATGTTTTGAGAAATATGGGAGGGAAAATTTTGGGGTACAACAATTACCCTGTTCACGGCCTCAGCATGCCCGTTCATTTGAGGATGTTCAACGAAGATAAAGTGTTGGACGGTGCCTAACTTTGTAACGAATTCTTGGAATTTCTTATCTGTGAGTTGTGTTCTGTTGTCAGTGACAATGGCTTGTGGTATGCCGAATCCGGAGAGGATGTTTATTTTATCGAAACGGAGGATCTTTTACACCTTGATTCTGGATAATGCTTCTGCCTCTATCCACTTGGTGAAGTAGTCAACAACCACTATCAAGTATTTGTTTTGGTTGGTTCTGACCACAAATGGTCTGAGGAGACCCATGCTCCACCAAACGAAAGGACATGGGGATGAGAGAGATTTGAGGTCGTTTGGTGGTTCTAAATGCATATCCTAGTGATGTTGGAATTTGTCGCACTTCTTCACATGCTCTTTAGCGTCATGCTGCATGGTGGGCCAGTAGTATCCTACTCGCAACGCTTTCTTGGCGAGGGACTTTCCGCTCATGTGTTGGGCGTTGATTCCTTCGTGGATCTCATGTAGGATGTGGGTGACTTTGCTTTCATCAACGCGTCTGAGGAGAGGGATGGAGAACCCTCTTCTATATAAATTCCCTTCGACCAGAACGTAGGAGTAGGCTCCCCGTTTGACTATGTCGACTTCCTTCTGATTGGTTGGTAGGTCCCCCTTTGTGAGGTAATTATACATGGGCATCATCGAGTAGTTGCTATCGCTGATGGCGAGCACGTCTAGAACTGAGGAGGTTTTTTCGATGCTCGGTCGAGGAAGCACTTCTTGTATTACCGATTTGTTCCCTCTTTTCTTCTTCGTGTTGGCTAGTTTTGACAAGATATCTGCTCAAGAATTGTGTTCGCGGGGAACATGTTGTACTTCCGCAGAGTTGAATCTCTTTAGTTTCTCTTAGACTAGAGTTTAGTATTCCAAGAATTATTTATTTTTGACTTTCTATTCTCCTTGTACTTGAGAGGTGACGAGCTGGGAGTCTGTGAAGATCTTCACTTCCTCGGTCCTCAGGTCTTCGGCCAGGCGGAGTCCTACGAGGAGAGATTTCATATTATGTCTGGTTGTTCGAGGTTGGAAAAGATAATTCCAGTGATACTTCAACCAATATCCCTTGCTCGTTTTCCAGGACAGAACCTTCCGTGCTTCCGATGGAGCTGGAAGTTGCATCCACAAATATGGTCCATTTGTGTGTACCACATGTGGAGGTTGAGGAGGTCATCTCTTCTATAAAGTTGGTCAATGCTTGCACTTTAAGAGATTTTCTCCTCTCTTATTTGATATCGAATTCAGAGAGTTATAGCGACCATTTAAGCATCTTGCCTTCCATATCGGGGAGACCAAGTAATTACTTTATAGGTTGGTCGGTTCAGACTATGATCGTGTGTGCTAGAAAGTAGTATCTCAGCCTTATCGCTGCATTGATGAGTGCAAGGACCACTTTTTCTATCTGGTATATTACTTCAGGGCCTTGTAGGGCTTTGCTTGTAAAGTAGATGGGCTTCTGCCCTTCGGGGGTTTCTCGAAAGAGAGCGGCGCTAATGGCCTAGGAAGCTACAACTAGATAAAGGTAGAATGTATCTCCCTTATCTGGCCTCGGTAGGACTAAAGATTGAGATAACACTCGTTTGAGGTGGAGAAGGGTGTGCTCGCACTCCTAGGTCCACTTAAAAGTGGCCTCTTTACGGAGAAGCTTGAAAAAAGGCAGCACGTGTTGGGCATATTTTGCCACAAAACAGGATAATGAGGTGAGCATATTGTTCAGGGTCTGGTTTGATTTTTTCGAGTTGGGCATCGGGAGTTCAGAGAATTCTCGACATTTGTCGGGGTTGACTTTGATTCCCTGCTCTGTGAGGTATAAGTCGAGGAATTTTCCTGCTCGTACTCCAAAGGTGCACTTGTCAAGATTGAATCGTATTTTGACTCTTCTTGCTTGATCGAAGACCTTCTTAAGATGGAGTGCGTGATTGGTCTCCTCATGGGATTTTACTATCATGTCGTCCATGTAGACTTTGAGCATGTCCCTGAATTCTCCTCAAAAAACATTGTTCATCATTCGCTGATATGTGGCGACGACGTTCTTCAGGTCGAAGGGCATTACGTTGTAGTAATAGTTACTCGATTCGATCATGAAGGCTATATATTTTTTGTTCGTTTTAGCCACGGGGATCTGGTTGTAGCCAGATTACGCATCCATGAACGAAAGTAATTTGAAACCTACATAATTATCTACCAATTTAGCTATGTTGGGCAAAGGATAAGCGTCTTTAAGGCAAGCCCTATTAAGACCGATATAATCAACACACATACGCCATTGTCCATTAGATTTTTTAACGAAGAATACATTAAAGAGCTAGGTTATGTACTGGGCTTCACAGATAAAATTTGCCTCTAAGAGGTCTTTTACAGCCTACTCAACAACCTCCGTTTTCTCTGGAGACTACTTGCGCCTATGCTGAGCAACTGCCTTAAGTGCATAATCTATTTTCAGATGATGACAAGTTATCTTAGGGTATAAGCTGCGCATCTCTATTGTGCTTCAAGCGAACAAATATGCATTTTCCTTCAGGAATGCTTCGAGCTGTCTCTTCGCTAGGTCAGGGAGACTAGTGCCAATTCTGAATTCTTTGGAGGGGTCGGTTCTGAGGGGGATGATTTTGAACTCCCCATCTGGAATTAGTCGCATCAGGTGTGCAGGCTCCTTGTTGCTTGTTGACGAGGAGAGACCTTCAATGTATATCATGGGCTCTTTCCCCGTAGTCTTCGGTTCTCTAAGATCCTCTTTTGTGAAACGGCTTTCCAGGTTGATCGTGTCGATGTATGGTAGCAGCTTCGGCTCCTCAGAGCTGCTGGGGAGAGTGGGCTTGCTGGCCTCCCTGGGTTGAGTGCTGATGGAGCTCAAACCTTTGGCAGCTGCTTTGAAACACCTTCTTGCATCCTGGACGTCTCAGTGGAGGGTGGCGACCAATCCCTCTTTGGTGTAGTACTTCATTTTCAAATGTACAGTGGAGGGCACCGCTATCAGTTCGGCTAAAGTGGGTCTCCCGAAGATGCATTGGTAGAGTGACAAGTACTCCACTACCAGAAATTGGGTCTTGATGGCTCTGGTCGTTTCACCTACCCCAAAGGTGACGACTAGCTCAACATATCCCCAGGGTTTGGTGACAGAACCATTAAATCCCTGGAGATCTGAGCCTACGTATGGGGTTAGATGCGTCTCATTCAGTTGCAGATTATTGAACAACTGGGTGTACATTATGTCCACCGAGCTACCTTGGTCGACCAAGATGCACATGACTTCGAAGTTCTCCATGCACGATTGAACGAGCAAAGAGATACTGTAGTTGGGAGCTCCTTCTTGCAGTTCTTTTCGATAGAACGCAAGGGGGTGGGAGCCTCCTCTGAATTTGTCGAGGGTGGCGCTCATGTCAGAGTTGGCTTCTATCAGTTGCTCAAACCTCCTCTTTACTGAGCCCATCGTGAACTTGTTGAATCCCCCACCGGAGATGACCATTGTTGTTGGGAAGGATTCCCAAGAGTTATGCGACGAGAAGTACAGGGGGACTTTTTCCATGTCAGGGAAGTAGAAATCCTCTGGCCTGGTGATGCTCACGGTGATGGGAATGAGAGCTTTGTTGGGGGAGAGATTTTCTTCCTCGACCTTCTTTGTTTCTGGAGCGTCTTTCTGGGGAGTATCTTTCTTCTTATACTATTTGAGATGCCCATCCCAGATGAGGATCTTGATAGCATCTTTAAGATGGATACAGTCTTCCGTCATGTGGCCATGACTCATGCAGAATCTGCAGTACTGGCTTTTATCTGCTCCTGGCTTGGATGTTGTTTGTCGAGGAAAGTGGACCCCGATGGTTTTGAATCCCGTGTTTGCGCAATAGGTAAGGATGAGCTCGTGTGAAGCGTTGAGAGGGGTGTAGTCATGAAAATGACCAACTGGTCTCTTATAGTCTCTAGAATCCCGAGACTTGTCTTCCCCTCGTTTTTCTCCTCCTTGACGGGATGTGGAGGGCTCATCATTCTTTCGGACTTTCGCGTTCTCCCTATGTCGCGAGTCCCTCACGTTGTTAGCCGCCTCTCTTTATTTGTACTGGATGTACGCTTGTGCCTTGAGCAGGAGAGAATTCCAGGGTGGCTGGTGATTCTATGCCAACTTCCTTGGCGAAGTCACTGCGAGAACGGAGTCCATGTTTGAGGAGGTATTTTTTCAAGCTGCTGGTCGTACGGACCTGTACGGCCTCTTTATTGAAACACTCGATGTACGCTAGGAGAAAATCGTCCTTTCCTTGGATGATTGCCTCCAAAGATGCTTCGGACTTGGGATGTCGGTGAGATGTCGTGAAGTGCCTTGAGAACATCTTTCCCAACTACTTCCAAGAAGTGATGGATTCGTCGGGAAGACTTTAGTACCAAGACATGGCACCTTTCCTCAGGGTAGTTGGGAATAGTCTACACTTGATGGCGCCCTTAACACCTCGATAGTCGAGTAGGACGTCAATATTTTCTATGTGCTCGTCGGGATCACTTGTACCTTCGTATGTTCCCAATGGGGAAGGTTTCTCAAGGCCGACTAAGAGCGCGACTTCTGTGATCTCTCTTAATAACGGGACTCGTGGATCATCATCGTCTCTTCCCTTGGGGGATGGCAGCGAGAATGATGGTCCCTTCCTCATCGAGGGATGTTATTCCAGTGGGGAGATGTGCCTCTTCGTTATTGTCTTGGCTTGGGCGACGGTGAGCGGTCAGGATAAAGTCGAAGGTCGCTCTTTGTATTCTTGGAAGATGAAGATCCTTAATCCTTTCGGGAGGTGTGCGATCACGTTTTTTGAGGGAAGAAACGTCTCACTGCTTCCTTCTGGTTGGACGAACATGCCTCAATGAAGAAAGGATTAGAGAGTCGCATCGTCGGTGTCTCTGAGGAGGAGACTTAGATCGCTTCTTCTCTCAGGCCCCAATCCTCTTGCTCTGCTACAGGGTTAGGGTGTTGGTTTAGTTAAGGGAAGTAAGCAGTGCTTCCATGGGCGAATCAACATCTTGAGGAATAGGAATTGGTTGCAGGATCTCTGGAAGCTCCTTGAACAGGTTCTTAGGCCTCTGCTCATCCAAGAATTAGAGATTCTCGCGCTCTGCATCGACTGAATCCGGGGACGCAGTCTGTCCATCTTTGACGTCAATGTCATCCTCAAGATGAGGATGCTCCTGGCTTCCGTCGGTTTTGTGGAAGGGAGAGAGTACAGTTTTTCCAAGGAGGTGATGGCCATCATGGTTTCCATGATTGAAGTAGTGAAGGTATCTTTAGTCTTCAGTTTCGAGGGAAAAAGGAAGATGGGGAAGATAGTTTCCCATAGACAGCGCCCCTGATCGTACTTATAATTTGAAATTCTGGTATCAGATATGTGATGTCGAATGAGATGTCATGACACAAATATCTGTTTACAAGTAAAGAGCAGTAAAATCAAAAGTAGTAAAAACACAAGAGATTGTTCACCCAGTTCAGTGTACAACAACACCTACTCTGGGGGCTACCAAGCGAGGGACAAGTCCACTAAATAGTATCAATTCATAGACCCTCAGTAAACAACCAGTTTACGATCTAAATACTAAATCACTACCTGTGATATACTTCTACCTAAGACTCACCAAGGTATGAGGCTCTCCTAAAATCCCATCAATCACTTACAGTGAAGAAACAATAGAATTAATAAGTTTAAAAACTTCAATCATTCAATGCTTAAAAGCTTATGAATGATACACAATTAACAACCCAAATAACAACACAAGTATTCAATCAATACTAGAGTGTTTGAAAATTAAAAGACTTAGACTTTAAAACAGAAAGAAAGTATTCTTCTTCAAAAGTTATAGTAGTTTGAATAAGGAAGCAAGTCCTTATATATGCGCAACTGTGGGCTTGGGATTTAAAACCAAATATTCGATTCTTTTGAATATTTCCATAAAAATAGGTCAAGATAAAATCCATGCATTTTGAAAAATATTCCTCCATGTTTTTCGCTTCCCGTGAGTTACAAATCTTGAATTATGGAGCGCTGGAAAACAGGAAACAGAAAAACAAATACTGATGTTGGCTGAGATCCGTTCAAGAGGCAGATGTCAAGACATCTTCTTTGACATCATTCAAAATATTTTGCTACAAATGTCAAGACATTTAGAAAAACATTAATAACTCATTGTTTTACCAAAATTGCTTCCAACAAACACTTACAAACTCCCCCTTTGGCAAAGTTTGGCTAAAAGATTATCAGAGCATTATCAAAGCAGTAGCATAAGCAAAGCAATCAAAACATAAACTCAGTTAGTAGTTAGCTGTTAGAAAAGGAAGATGTCAAAACATATTCTGAGACATGAGTCTCCCCCTCAATCAATGGTCAGTGGTTAGTCAGTGGTCAGTGGTTAGTCAGTCACACACTCACTTTCTCTCCCCCTTTTTAGTCATAATATGCCAAATATTCGGATGCATTCAAGAGTGTATCAGTAATTTAGGTACATACCATAGAAATCAAATGTCAAGAACATGCAAGTGCTAAAATGAAACAAAAGGATCATATAAAGAAACATCAATTTGTCTATCTTTCATCAGGACCAATTGACTTGTCTGAGCAAGAACTTTCTCCCTCACTAGAGTCTTCACTTTCAGAGTTCACTGTATCATCAAGGTTGCTGTCCTTTTGCAGTTCCTTGATCATCTTTTCAAAGATTAGCTTCCTTGCTGAGCTAACTCTGATCAAATCATCCAATTCCTTGCAGGCTTCTCTTAATTCTTTGATCATATCATCCTTGGTGGAGATCTTTTTAGCAGGTGCAGATGTTAAAACAATATATGTGACATGTTTTCCTGAAAAGAGATTAAAATGAAGGGTCAAGGCTGACTCCCTCTTGCATAATACATCATTTCCACTTAGGATTCTAGGATGCTGATTAAGGATAATTCCACAGAGGAGGGAAGGAAAAGCAATTGGCATCTTAATGGCACAAGTTCCTGCATGTTTAATGGTCTGATCAAAGATATAAGTCCCATAATCAAAATGTTTATGGTTTCCAATAGCATGAATGAACTTTCCTAATCCAATGGAGATGGTTTAAGTGTGATTAGTGGGAACCCAATTTTAAGCTCCAATCCTATGTAAAATAGCATATTTCACACTTAGTTTGCTGACAGGAAGTTTATTTTTCACGGGCCACTCACTTACTTGATTAGCAATAATGGCTCTGCACATTTGATTGTTTGTTACTTCCAGCTCACAACAGACATCTTCAGACCTATCTAGAAATATATTTATAATGGTAGGAGATAATTCTACACACTTTCCTCTAAAAAAAACTTTCTATACTCCTTACTTTTATGGTCAGCACAATCAACAGGAATATTAACAATAAACTCCTTAACAAGAGTTTCATGGCAATTAGCAAACCTGGTAACTGTTTTCATCAATCCAGCATAAGAGATCAGCTCCAAGATTTCTTAACATTCCAAAGCACCATCTCCTAGTTCTCTCTCCAGGGTAATCCTTCTTTGATACACATACTTCCACTTTTCAGCATTCCCAACAGAATGAAAGGAGATCTTGTCAAGTGGGGCATCAGGAACCCTAATAGACAGTTTCTTACTTGCATACTTTTTGATAAGAGAGATGTCTTAGACATCTTGCTCGACATCATACTTAGAGTCAGTCTCTTCAACTAGAACAACTTTCTTCTTACTCTTGGATCTTTTTACAACATCCACATCATCATCTTCAGTGGAGCTAACCGGTCTACCTTTTCTTTTGCTAGAGGGAGGGACCACTTTACTTCATGGTTTTCTTCTTGGTTGTTTTGGCAGGGGGTGTGACACTTGCATCCTTCTTGCAATACTAGGCACAACATTAGTAATGAGCTCATTGTCAGAAAGCTCTTTTACATTGACTATATTTTCAGCATTTTGACCTTTTGCATCCTTGGAGGCAGTAGCATCTTGTTCAACATTTTCCTTAGCATCTTGTGCAACATTTTCTTCTTCCAATTCTTTTAGAGCAGAGATAGCAAGATTCTTAAGTTTCCTTTCAGCTTTATCTTTCTTGAAGGTGGATGGTTCATCAACAACATTTTTAGGATCTTTTCTTTTGTCAGTAGGAAGAGGCATACGAGCAAGAGGGGTAGAAATCCCAGGAACAACAAAGCCTTATGTGATACGGTGAGAGAACTGACTTGGGTATTTTGCGTTTTATCACAAATGTTGCGGTTAGCAAGAGTCGCCACTGACTTTTCTTTTATCTAAAAGGAAAGGCTGAAAAGAATAGGAAAAACCTTTGAGATTATTTCTTGAGTTCGGGGGGTAGATTATGAAAAGGGAAGGTGCTAGCACCCTTTTCATCCATAGTTATCTACGGGCTCTTAGTTTCTTGATAGATCACTTGCTTTTGTTTGAAAATGTGCTTTATGTGGTTTTTGAAAGTATTTTTAAAAGGCTCCTTCGTTTAGGAAAACTTTGTAATAGTTCTCATTCGTAAGAACGTATACAAAGTGTTGAGCTTTTGAAAATGTTTCAAGTTTGGAAAATGTTTTGAAAGTGTTTTTTGAACGTGTTGGTGTTTGTTTTGAAAATAAGCAAGAGTGTTTGATTTGAAATTGAGCAAGCAACTAGGAACAATCTACCTACTCAAAAGTCTTAGTTCATTTCTTCCTTTCCTTTGATATTGCTATCTTACCATTGATTTGGTAAGAAGCCCTATATTTGGATATAAAGAGAGGGGTGTGGGTCATCGTATAACTATGATAGAAATATTGTGAAATATCTTAGCAATTCTCTTTGAGGGACTAAGATCATTTTGAAAGGCAATATTTAATAGCGTCATCGAGGGACTATGATCTTGTATTTTTTATTACTTTTTGCTAAGATATCCCACATGCATAACATGGCAATTTTTATAAGGCAACAAAGTGGAATTACCCTAAGGGTGTAAGTGTGCAAGTGTGTTTGATTTACATGCATTATTTTGTCTTGAATTAGGGTTTGCTAACTTGTTGATTTTATCTTTCCATACAAAACCCTAATTACTAACATTTAAATAAAGCGATAAAATGCGGAAAGTAAAAATACTAAGCTAATACATCATGAGGGGAAGGGGTGTACAAATTTACAAATGGGGATTTTTTGCAAGAAAATTAAACCTAATTATCTATTACAACCATATTGAATAAAAGTACAAGAATTGAAAAATAATGTACAAATGCAAAAATGGAAAAAGAAATGATTTTTGTTTGGTTTTCATGAAAGGGTTTTAACCTAATTAAGAAAATGATTAATGAAAATTAATTAAAATTAACTTAAATTAATTAAGGAAATTAAGTTAAAAATGTTTTTTAGGGTTTTTTATGAAATGGTTTTAAATTAAAAATAATATGAAAATTAATTAAAAAAGAAACCATAGTTCTAAATTAATTTTAATTAATAAAAAAAATATAGTAATTAAACCTAAGTCTAAAAATTTATTATAAAAGAAATAAATTAATTTGTTAAGACAATATTTTTGTTCTTTTTGTTTTATTATAAATAGAATAATAAGTATGAAAATAATAATAATAATATTTTTGGATTTTATATTAATAAAAATAATAATGATAATAATAATAATAATAGTAATATAAATGATAAAACTGAAAATAAAAAATCAAATAAGAAAAAGAAAATAAACAAAAAAAATGAAAATAAAAGGATTGGGCCAGGCTGCCAAAGTAAACAGGGGGTTAGACAAAAGCAAAAAACAAAAGCCCTAATGTTTGGAGGTCCAAGCGCCTGTTTGGAATAAAAAAAGAGTGAAAATGTTGAAAAATAAACAAATGGGTACCATTGGGGCTCAAACCTAGGTCCCAAAGGTTAACAGACGCGCGCTTTACCATTGGGGTGGCTATACATCCGTTCATATAGACAAAACAACAAATATATAATATAAATCAAGTCCTGAATGAACTTCATCTTCAACCTCCAGCCAGAGAACCTGTAACTCATTCATTTCTCATCCATTCACAAAACTTCCAACATCAAACTTGTTAGAAATTTCCTCGCAATTCTGAATATGTAAATAACTTAAGCTAATTCTCAAAGATGAGCATGAATTTCTAACAATACCAAATTTTGACCTAAATATTTTTAGAGGTTCAACTCAAAATTCTCCCTACTCAAACAATATAAATGAAATCTATGGACATGTATAGTTTCAGGGCAATGATGTCTATATTTTATCTTCACAAATGCAAGCCTAACAATGCCTAAATGAGAAGATAGAAGTTCAAGAAAAATATCTCAAAACTGGAAATTGCGAAATGAGTTTGAGCTTGATTCAAGGTGCTACAATGATCAGGTTAGCTTCCTTGAGTCTCTAGGAATCTAATGCAATGCTTAGCTTGAGTTGAGAGTGGCTGAAATGGCCTAGAGAAGTCTAACTGCAATGCTCTATTTTTGGTTATGGAGGATGGTGGAAATGGAGTTACAGTCATGTAACAGGGACATGGATGGTTAGTATTTTATGCAAGGAATCTTTAGGAACTAAAAGGCCAAAGAACGCACGAGGGAAATGGAAGTTTGAAGTTGAGAGTCAGAAACTGTGCAACAATGGAGTTTTTGGGCAATTTCTGATTTACGGGAGTTTGGGAGTGTTTCAGGGTGTTCAAGCTCGTGTTCTAGCTCACAAATAGTGACTCTATTTATAAGCAATAAGTTTGGATATTTTTCATTGATCAGAATTCAAAAATCACATGTTATGGCTCTTTGCTTGATTTTGAAGAAAGCTTGAGAAGTGTGGTTCCAATGCACAAGTACAAATCTATCTAGAGTGGTTAGGAAATTTAAACATGCTTATCTGATTGTGTAGAGGATTCTTGTGTAGAAAGAACAAACGCAAAGCTCAAGACAAGTTGACTTTGTGATTAAAGCCTCTTTACTAAAATGGCAATGTTACTTTGTGCCATTAATGGAAATGCAACTTGGATAATGGCTCAAATGCTTGGAAAATGACCCTATTAGTTGTGAAAAACATTAATTATGGAGTGACAAACAATTTTGAGGCCTGCAAAGAAAATATTATGCAGCCTAGCATGGATTCGGTTCATGTGTTCATCAAAAATGACTTGTAATTCATGTTTGAAAACCCTAACTTCTTGTCTTCGATTCTCCTTGCTCAAACATGATCTTAATGAGTTCTTGGACATTTTGGAAAGCTTGTAACATCCTCTACAACCTCTATGTTGGACATTTTTGATAATTCATCTTGGAACTATGTGAAAAATTATTATGAAGTTAGGTAAAAATAATGCCTAAACTAGGGCAAAATTTCACTAAGTTTCCAAGTTTCATGCACATGTATTCACAAAATTATAACTTTAAATCCATGCATTTATAGGAGAAGTTGTGTTCTACAATGTTTTAGATCTCATTGATATCTACAACTTTCATGTTGGAAGTTTCCTTTGAATCATCTTGCATCATGATGAAAATTTTGCTCAAAGTTGTGAAAAAATATGAATTTTCAACACTTAGAAAAATTTCTAAGTTTAGAAATTTTGACTTTTCAAAATGAAATCTTGACTTTTGATTTCTTGATGAAAAAGTTTCATATTTTGACATGTTTTAATTAATTGTGATCTTTGACACTTGATTTTGACAAAAAAGTCAAAGTTTGACTTTTTAGTGTACAGTTGACTTTCCATCAGTTGACTGAGATTCATTTGTCAATCAATTGAACTTGAGAGATGTTTTGAGCCATGAAATTAGGTCAAAATGATGCAATTGAATCCTTGAGATCATAACTTAAACCAATCATACATTTGCTAGGTAAAAAATCAGAAATTGCACCTTCTCAGTCAAAACCCTAATTTTGACCATTTTGCCCTTTTGATGATCTAATCAAATTTCTTGAGGAATTGTGAACCAAACTTGATAAAATGACATATATGAGTTCATAATGTTGATATGGACCAAAAATCATGAAGTTTGACTGTAAATTGACCATAATTGACTTTTTTCCCCAATACAGCTGACTTTAGGTCAACTGATCAATTGACTGAGCAAAAATGTGATCCAAGACTTGAAAATTGACATGAGAAATATTGAGAGTCCAAAATGTTCCATGAAAGTCATATGAGGCATTAAAAGTTCATTTCTCTTTGTGCAAACTCAAACCCTAATTTTTAGTCATCAGTGCTAGAGGAGATGTCTTGAGTTGATCAACCCTTGTGTAGTCTTGAATCCAAGGAGATCTTGTGGGGAATTATTTGAGAAATGAGAGGGACAGTTTTGGGATTCAACAACTTCATTTAACACTATGTCTACTAGCCTTATAATGCTTCTATCAACATTAACAATTTCTTCTTCTTTCCTATTGTCAGTAGCAGTAGAATAGTTACCTTTATCATCTTTGGATTTCTTAGAAGGTGATGATTTAGGTTTCTTGAACTTCTTATCAAGAGGTAGGATGGTTGCTAGAGGAGTAGCATCAAGTACTTCATCAAGGGAGAGATTCTCATTGGCAGATTTTGAAGAAGACGATGTATGATGTCTAGACATCTTTGAAGATTTTTGAGCAAGAGGATGAAGAATAACTAGGGTTCTTTTTCTGTAGAGGAGAATGAAAAGTTTGTAAAAGTAGAAGGATGTTATTTCGTAGCGTGTGGGAAACACTTTGAGGCAGTCTTGCAATGATTGCTTTCGAAATTTTATTTGTTGGAAACATAAATAATATAATATCATTTTAATGATATTCCCACACGCCTTTAATTGCTACAAACCCTCATATAGGTAAATCCCTAATTTTCCTCTTAAGTTATCAAACTTATTAGCTTCCAAATCCTTAGTGAAGATGTTATCCAGTTGCAATTCAGTGGCTACATGTTCTAAGGCAACAATCTTTTCTTCAACAAGCTCTCTTATGAAGTGATGACGGATGTCAATATGCTTGGTCCTGTTGTGTTGAATGGGATTCTTTGATATGTTTATGGCATTTAAATTGTCACAGAATAATGTTATGACATCTTGTTTGACATTGTATTCTATGAACATTTGTTTCATCCAAACCAATTGAGAACAACTACTTCCTGCAACAATATACTCAACCTCAACAGTGGACAGAGACACACAATTTTGCTTCTTGCTGAACCATGATATGAGATAATTTACCAGAAAGAAGCATCCTCCTGATGTACTTTTTCTATCATCAGCACTTCCTGTCCAATCAACATCACAAAAACCAGTTAAGGCAGAGTTTGATCCAATAGAGTACAACATACCATAGTCACTAGTCCCATTCACATATTTAAGAATCCTCTTTACATGGTTGGCATGGCTAACTTTAGGATCAGCTTGATATCTTGCACACACACCTACATCAAAGGAAATGTCTGGTCTGCTAGCTGTGAGATATAGAAGAATGCATATCATGCTTCTGTAGAGACTTTGATATACACATACTCCTTTTTCATCTTTAGTCAATTTCAGATGTGTGGGAGCAGGGGTTCTTTTGTGACTGGAATTCTCCATCCCAAACTTCTATACTATATTCTTGGCATATTGGCTCTGAGGTAAAAATATGGAATCTTCCATTTGTTTAACTTGCAGACCAAAAAAATAGGTTAATTCACCAACAAGACTCATCTCAAATTCAGACTGCATTTGCTTGAAAAAATATTGAACCATCTCATTTGACATCCCACCAAATACAATATCATCAACATAAATTTGAGCAATCATAATCTTTCATTCTTATTATTTAACAAAGAGGGTTTTGTCTATGCCACCTGTTGTACCCCAAAATTTGCCCTCCCATATTCTTCAAGATTTGTCAAGGTCAATCTCCAAATGATTCAAAATCTCTCAAGGGGTTGCACAGTCCAATTGCCTCCTAACACAGTCAAAATTAGGGTTTTGGTTCTTGCAAGGAAATTGAGGTTTCCAAGGGTCCAATCAAGTCCCATATGCCTATATACATTATCAAGCATCCATATGTCAAGTTTCAAGACTCACAGCATCAAGTTGCACAGTCAAAAGCCCTAATTGCTTCACAGTCAACTGCAGGGGTAAAATGGTCATTTGACAGTCAAAAGTCAAAAAATTTGGTCAACATCTTATTTTGAAGCCACAATCATCATTTGATCATGATTCCACAAGCATGGCTCAAAAAGTCTCAAGATCAAAAAGTTTCTATTTTTGGACAGTTGAAAAGTCAACTGCAAATTGACCAAGGCATAACTTCTTCATAGATCATCATAAAAATCCCATCCAATGTTCATTTTGAAGGGGATGACATTTCCTAAAACTCATCTTCACATTCCAAGTCCAAGAAATTCTCTCATAAAAAGTTATCAATTTCTACATTATAGGTCATTTTCAAAAGTCAACAAAAAAGGCACTTTAAGTCAAAGACCATAACTTGAGATTGGTAAATCAAAATGACATGGGACCAAAGGCATTGGTTAGAGGACTTCAAGACCTTTCCAAAATGTCCAAGCACATGTTCATAGCTTCAAAATTGAGCAAGATATGCATTGGAGAAGTTGGGAAATTTTTGGGAACTTTCAAAAGTCAACTTTGCCTAAAACACTTCATTTTTGCTAATGGACCTCAAATTCTTTCTTGAATCTTTACCCAAAGCCTATGCACGACCCATTAAGCTTAAAATAATTTATTTTCTTATTTTTAATTAATTAATTTAATTTATATTAATATTAATTCATTTAATTGGTTTTAATTATAGGAAAATCAAAAAGATAGGGTTTTTGGATCTTTTGTGAAGCAAATCTGATCAGGGCAAGCTGGCAAACTCGTTTCTCAATCAAAAAAGGAAAATCATCCATATTTGGCAAGGTTTTCATTGAAAAAAGATTGGAAATTATATGATTGAAAATCAAAGGTTGCAAACATAATTTCATGGACTTTTGGGCCAAGGTTTTAACCTAATTCCATTCACATACATATGCTGAGTGAAACCCTATTGCTGGACACGAAAAATTGCTGCTGAAACCATATAACCAAATTGCAAAAAACTCAAGAAAATTGTGAAACTGAAATCATTATTGCAGCAGGATTCAAAGCCTGAAAAGGATTCCAACACCTTGCCTAAGTCTCCAGGAGTCTATTGCCATCAAGAACAAGCTCTAATACGCAAAGAAACGGTAAAACAGAGTCACGGTTTGAACAAACATTGCCATAATCGAAATCCATTTTTTATGCATCATTGATATGTTTTGATTATTGATTTGTGTTGCTGACATCTTCCTGAAGCTTTTGGTGTGGATTAATTGTGTTGAAACATCCTGTAGCAAAATCTGCCATGGACAAACGCTAGGGTTTCAGAGCTTCCATATTGGGGGTTTTCATATGCTGTAAAATTAGGCATCAAGACCTATATAGATAAATTCTTCAGGACAAGACGAAACCATTAAGACCCTCGCGCTCTTTTTATGTGACCCATAGCTCTAATCGCTATTATTGGGACTTTTGTTTTGTGGGGGTTTAAAACCCCCGCTATCTTGTTCATATTTGTAGGTGAAACGAAGAAGATAACAGGCGTGGCAATATGTGACTGGTTGATTCAAATGAGTGGCGCGCTTTTTCTGAATTCCAGCATAATTATCACTTTTCATATATAATATTTGTTTATCAATATGTATACAAACGCGCTTCATGGTTCAGATGGTGGAGGACGTGTCTTACAAGCACTGGGACCTGGGTTCGATTCCCAGGTCCCCCATATATTCTTCATATTTTTCTTAATGCTTTCAGGTGCAGCGCTTCTCAAACGTTCCACCATGGGCCTCACGTGTCAGCTTGCCATGTGGCCTTGATCAACAATCTGAAGGCCAGGAGGTGATGAACACTCAATGCCTTGGTCAATGAACACGCACACAATCATGAAAGTCAACCAGGCTTTGTGCTTCCTGGGCCTGAATTCCTCAATACACCTCCACTTTGGGCCATCACACCCCCTGTGGTTTGCATATTTAATTTTCTTTTCTTTTCTTTTGTTTTCTTTTAATTGTTTAAATTATTTTTCTTAATTCACCACCAATTAATTTTTCATAACAAAAAAATCAGAAAATCAAAATTGTAAATATTTTTAATTATTTATTAATTTCATCATTAACCTATTTTTGTAAATAAATATTAAGAATTAATTTAGCTTAATTTAGGTTTTAATTCTAATCCTTTTTCTTTAATAAATAAAAATTGCATAGAATTAGGTTTTGACTTTTTTTTATTATTATTATCATCATTATTAATTAATTATTATTTTTTTGTAAATAACATGTAAATTAATTAATTAGCTTAAATTAGGTTAACTTTAATATTTTCTTAATAATTAAAATAAACTTAGAACTAGGGTTTTCTTTTGACTTTAATTTCTTTATTTTCATAAAATACAAAAAAGTACAAAAATATCTTTCTTGTAAATAATTAAATAATTAGATAATTAGGTTTAATTTTAATTTCAAGTAAAGGACAAAGTTCATAATTTCTCAAAAGCGTCCAAAACCCTACGGACGTCCAGTTTAATTTCTATTTTACGCATTATTTTCTTATTGGATTATTATGTAACTGTTCAAGGATGTAATAGTAATTAGGTGTACCGCATTCTTTACTTTCCGCACTTTTATCAAAAACGGGTCTTTGTATTTTGGCGATGTATAGACCCGCGCCTTGTAATAGCGTAGCTTTTACCTTTCTGTATTTTATTTTCCGCACTCCTAAATTCTAAATTGCATGAAAGAATGTATGGTAATTAAAAACAACTCGTAGCTCACAATGCCATGATCAAAGATAAAACATAACATGAAAACAACACACAAAGCACATGCCACTTCTAGGGTACGCCTCACTCGTTGCCTCGAAAGTGGTTGTCAAGTATAGGGTGTTTTAGCGGTCGCCCTTATGTCTAAGATCCAGTTGCCTCGAAACGGTTGCCTCGGATTAAAAAGGATCTAGGACATTAGGGTTACTTCTAAGGTGTCCTACTATTGCTTCGGTGACCACACTGTCCTTAAAAACGAATTGACCCGAACACCTCCAACGGTGGTGCTACCTACCTCTCAATGGTGGGATGGCACTACTTTAAGGACTTTTACACAGCCTAATTCCTTAGGGTAGGTAGATGACTCATGGGTACTTGCTCTCTTCAAAAACAAACAAAACAATCTTTTCACACTGACACTTTCAAAAGCTTTCAAAACAAATTTTTCAAACACTCTTGAGGACAGATACAAGAGTCACTCAGAAATCTTTCAATGAAACTTTTTCAAATCCACTCACATTTTGAAAAGCAAACATTTTGAAAACATAAGAGCAAGTACCTAAGAGCCCATGGATAACCATGGATAGAAAGGGTGCTAACACCTTCCCTTTCTATAAATCTACCTCCCGAACCGAGAGACATTCTCATAAGGAATTTTGATGTGCTTTTGTCCTTTCCATGTTGTAGAAAATAAAAGACGGTGGCGACTCTTGCTTCCGCGACATTTTGCGAACCAGCTAAAAAACAGTCAGTTCTATTTCCACCGATCACAGAACTGGCGACTCTGCTGGGGATACTTAAAGTGAGGTGTACCTTAGGATAGATCATACTTATGTTTTCAATTGCCTGTTTTGATTGCTTTAATATTGTGGGCCTGTTTTGGGAGTTCTATAGATCCTAACCCGGATCTGGGGGATACCTCTTAGAAAGTAGCAACAAGACTGTGAGGGAACTGTGCGGGGTATACTGACACGGTTGAAGCAGTTTGCTACGTTGATGTGGCACTTTGGTGAGTACCGGTAACCCTTGAGTCAAGTCAAGGAGAGAACGGGGCCGCCGCGTGGTGTCGTGAAGCATCAACTGACCTTAGGAACCTTACTTGACCATCCTGGCCTCTTTAGGGTAGTGAGATGACTAACTTTGGTGCAGTCCGAAGTTGGTTGATACTCGATACTACACTCATTGAGGGTTGTTTTCTTGGAATATTTTGATCGCCAGTTCAGTGGCTAAATCGAAACAATGAACATAGAAAACAATCCAATGATATTGAGATCCTTAGAACCCGGTTACTTTTGATAGGACATGTTTTGATCCCACCAAATTCAAGAGAGTAGTACCCCAAACTTCATGCTGGCCTAAACTCTAAGGGTTGTGGTGTGACTTGTGTGCTTTACCATGTTTGCTTTTGTGAATACTTGTGGTGTGCTCTTATCATAGCATCATAACATCATACAGCATCATATGCATCCACTAACCACTTCAGGGGTTCGAATCTTCATCTTTGTTCTTGTTTTGTAGGACATGGAAACTATCCGCAGAAAGACAATTCAGATCAACCTTGCAAAGGTCCCTCCTCAGCTTAAAGAGCTTACATCCAGGATTCCCGAGAGCTCTTCTTTCAGTGAGAAACATGGAAGACTCATCAGCTTGGTCAACACCAACATTGAGGAAGATATGATAAAGGTCCTCTTCCAGTTCTTTGACCCGTTGCACCACTGCTTTACTTTCCCAGATTATCAACTGGTGCCTACCTTGGAAGAGTTCTCCCAGCTTCTGAAGATCCCTATCCTTAGTCAACTACCCTACAACGGTACAAAAAGGGAACCCAAACTTGAAGAGGTTGCTAAAGCATTACGCCTACAACCATCTGACATCAAGGGACATTGGGAAGTCAGAAGTGGTATCAAAGGATTCTTGGCAAAGTTCCTGTTTGAGAAGGCCCAAGAATGTTGGAATTCCCTTAACCTACAAGCCTTTGAAGAAGTTGTGGCTCTCCTTGTCTATGGGTTGGTGTTGTTCCCTAATCCAGATCAGCTTATAGATATCAATGCTGTCAAGATATTCATGTCCAGGAATCCTATATCTATGTTGCTTGGGGACATCCTTCACTCATGTTACACTCGAACCATGAGAAAAAGAGGTGTTCTCATGTGCTGCACTCCTCTCCTGGCAAGGTGGTTTATTTCGCACCTTCCACAATCAGTTTTGAAGAACGAGCGGGGTTTGAGATGGTCACAACGATTAATGACTCTTACGCATGCTGATATACATTGGTGTTCTCGGTCCAGAGAAGACGTCACTATCATGGATCGTTGCGGGGAGTTTCCTAATGTTCCTTTACTTGGAATTAGATGAGGTATTACTTACAACCCGTGTCTGGCTTTGAGACAGTTCGGATATGCTCGGAGGGATGGCCCTCATGACATGTTGCTTCCTGACATAGTTTTTGACTTCGACAACGATGCACAAGGACTTCGCCAGAGATTTATCTGAGCTTGGAGGATGCCCAACAAGGTAGACAACAAGACACTGGGGCACAGGAACTCCATCCCGTTGGAGCCTTATCTCAAGTGGGTACGAGCCCGCTCCCAGAAGCTGGTGATGCCATATCCTCATGTTCTCCCTGTGATCAAAGAGCCAGTGTTGGAAGGAGAGGTCTCATACACCATTCAACATCCTGACATGCCTACATCCTGGGAAGAAATGCAGAAGAGCTGGATCCAGCTTAAGGAAGAACGGAATTCTCTTGAAGTCAGTCTACATGCCAGTGAGAAGAAGGTCTTGGAGCTCACCCGCCTACTGCACGAGGAAAAGACTCTCAACAGTTACATAGCTCCAAAGAGGATGCGCAGTGTCTTTTGGGATTAATTTACTTTGTAATGTTTTTCCCATGAGGCCTTGATGTACTGAACAATTATTTCTTAATGATAACGTGTGTTCCTTTTGTCTACAACAAATTTGAACTTTCGAACCCTTGAATGCATTGAATAAACAGCATATCATGCATCATGTGCATAGCAAGTACTCTTTTTTACAGGTTGCTTAATCTTCTTCGCTGTTTATTTCAGCTCGTATCATCATGAATCCTGAATCATCTACTGAGCAATCCATCAAGGCCCTCCAGGCCCAAAACGCCCAGTTCCAAGAGTTGATCATGAGTTTAGCCCAAGGTCAAGAGGAATTGAAGGCTCTGCTGGTCAAGAAGAAGAAGAGAACTGTACTATTCAACACTGGCCGGAGGTTTGGCAATACACTGCAAAATGAGGCTGATCAAGCTGGTTCTTCTGTAGGGAAAGGCAATCCCCAAGGGGGAATGGTTCCTAGTCCTGTGGTCTCTGACAACGAGACAGATTTCAATGAAGAGCAATACCCTCCCGCTGAAGACAGGTACAAGCAGTTAGAGGATCGTCTGAATGCCATGGAAATTCAACAGGTTCCTGGGTTGGATTTCGGAGATCTGGGTTTATCTTCTGGGGTGGTGATCCCACATAAGTTTAAGGCACCATCTTTTGCAAAGTATGATGAGTCTTCCTGCCCTAAGCTACATCTTAGATCTTATGTGCGGAAGATCCAACCATATACTGTGGACAAGAACTTATGGATCCATTTCTTCCAGGAGAGTCTTTCAGGGACTCGTCTCGAATGGTTCTATCAGCTGGATGGAACCAAGATTCGTAACTGGGAGGACTTGGCTACTGCTTTTTATAAGCAGTATCAGTATAATGCCGACCTCGCTTCTACACGTACCCAACTCCGGGGTATGTCGCTAGGATCGGGAGAAGGTTTTAAAGAGTACGCGCAGAAGTGGAGGGACCTGGCTGGCAGGGTGCAGCCACCGTTAACCGACCGTGAACTCGTGGACATGTTCTTGGGGACCCTATCCGGGCCGTTCTTCAACCACCTGATCGGTAATTCTTCTGCAGGGTTTACAGACCTGATTCTAACGGGTGAAAGGATAGAAACTGGTATGAAATCGGGGAAGATACAGAAAGGTGCATCCTCAAGTTCTGAAAAGAAGCCTTTCAAGAAAGAAGCCAGTGCTGTATATGGTCCCAGGAGACAAAATAAACCAGAACGCCGCCAAGTTGTCAACGCGTTGGTGATTTCAATGCCTGCTGCCGCTCCTCAGCAACCTAACCAACCAAGGGGTGAGAGACCCAGAAGAGAATACACTCGGCTTAGTATGACCTTGTCGCAGATCTTGCCGCAACTGCTATCAACCAACTTGGTAACTGTCAGAGAAGCTCTGAAGGTGGTAAACACAACATCTCCGAAGTATAACCCCAACGCCCGCTGTGCTTATCACTCTGATAGCCCGGGGCATTCTACTGATGATTGCTGGGCCCTGAGGAATAAGGTTCAGGACCTTATCGACACTAAGGAAATATAGTTTGAGGCGCCCGAAAGGCCCAATGTTATGATTGCTCCCATGCCCTAGCATGGAGTGAATGCTGTTGAGGAAGACCCGTATGTAACCTTTGTGGATGATATTGTGACTCCGTTGTTGTCCGTAAAAAGGAACCTGTTGCTAGCCGGTTTATTTCCGGGTTGTAGCAAGGGTTTCCTTCTCTGTGCTGTTTCACCTACTGGTTGTCCGTTGCTGAAGTCAGGCATCCAAAACCTGATGGATAGCAAAGAGATCTTGTTCAAGAAGACTGTTGTTCCTATTGTTCCTACTGAAGAAGTATCCGTTGTCACCATTTTCAACAATCCTACCAAGGCTCCCCCGAGGAAGCCAGTCAAAATCATGTCTGTTGCACCTATCATCATTACTGTTCCGGGGCCCCTCCCCTATAAATCTGACAAGGCTGTCCCATGGAATTATGGGGCAGATGTTTATGTGCTCGGAGTGAAGCAGGAGTTCAACACTTGTACCGGTATCAGTAACATCACCGGTCCCGCTAAAGTTACTCGCAGTGGCAGGCTCTTCTCGCCTGACATTGCGCCACCAGTCATCCGAAGACCTCTTGTTATCACACCTGCCAGTGCGCCTGTTTCCCCTCCTGATCAAGCTTCTACCCCTGCTGCCGAGTCATCTGACACTCGGGGCAAAGGGATTGCTGATATGCCTGCCCAGATGGAGGCACCGAAGACTGTTAGTGTTGAAGCCTCCCAGCAAGAGATGGAGGAAATTCTCAAGATTATCAAGAAAAGTGATTTCAACGTCGTTGAGCAGCTGGGGCACACCCCCTCTAAAATCTCTATGCTATCACTGTTGTTGTGCTCAGAGGCCCATGCCAAGGCCCTGATTTCATTCCTGAAGACGGCTCATGTGCCACAAGAAACGTCGGCTGATCAATTTACTGATTGTATGGCCAACTTGACCGCTGATAATGGGTTGGGTTTCTCTTATGCTGATCTGACCGCTAAGGGAAAGAACCATAATGATGCCCTGCATGTCTCCATTGAATGCAGGGGCACTACTCTCGCCCACGTGTTGGTAGATACCGGTTCTTCACTGAACGTATTGCCCAAGAAGGCCTTATATAGGTTGGATTGTGAGGGTTTGGAGTTGAAGCCTAGTAACATCATTGTCCGAGCCTTTGATGGGTCGAAGAGGATGGTACATGGTGAAGTTGATATTCCAATCCGGGTTGGCTCCCAAGTCTTTGATTCAACGTTCTATGTGATGGACATTCGTCCATCTTATTCTTGTTTGTTGGTTCGTCCTTGGATCCACAAGGCTGGGGCTGTGACCTCCACTCTACACCAAAAGCTTAAATACCCTGTCAGAGGGAAGATTGTTACAGTGCAGGGGGAGGAAGAATACATGGTTAGTCATCTTAACTCGTTCCGGTATATAGAGATGGACGGGGAGTTCATTGAGACCCCCTTTCAACATTTTGAAGAGGTGCCTCAGACATTGGCAGCAGCAGAGACAGTGATTGAAGAAGACTCTCCTTTGAAGATGGCTTCCTTGAAGGACGCTCGGGCTGTGATTGAGAAAGGTGAATGTGCAAACTGGGGAAGGCTCCCTGATTTTACTCCAAAGACTGACAAGTTTGGGCTGGGTTTCACTGCAGAGGCTCAGAGGGATGTACGTAAAGCAAGGATTGGAAGACCTCCCGTATTCATCACCAACCCGGGAGTGAATGTCATTGAAGGCGATGCGGAGGAATCTGAGTTTGATAGCTGGATCTACCCGACGACCGACGGCGGACTGAACAATTGGACTGCAAAAGACTACATACCTGTTACTTTTGTTACTCAGTAATGAATTCCTTTGTTTTTTAAATTTGTAACGAACAATAATGTGAAACTTTATGGCCCGGTGTCTTACCCGAGGCACCGTGGCTTCATTTGTGAGGGCTTATTACTTTTCATTTCCATATATCATGAATAAAAACATTGGACGTTTTTCGCATTTCAAATCTTGTGCTCCCTTTCTTTCTTTCTTTATTGCAAAACAGCTATATTTACACACACTCACCTATACAGGTTTCAATCCACTCTGGATCTCACTGGTAACGACTCTACTACTGCCAGTTATGACTTTGAAAATCCTATCAGCTTAGCCGAAGACGAAGGTGAAGATGATTGTGAAGTGCCTGGCGAGCTTGCAAGACTGTTACTCCAAGAAGAGAGGGCCATTCAGCCACATGAAGAGCCAGTGGAAACGGTAAATCTGGGTACTGAGACAGACAGAAAGGAAGTCAAGATTGGTGCCAACCTAGAGCTCAGCGTGAAACAACGGTTGATTCAGATGTTGCATGATTATGTGGAAATCTTCGCCTGGTCTTACGAAGACATGCCTGGGTTGGATACTGACATTGTGGTCCATCACCTGCCTACCAAGGAAGAATGCCCTCCGGTTAAAAAAAAGGTCCGCCGTATGTGTCCAGAGATGTCCGAGAAGATCAAAGCTGAGGTTATGAAGCAATTTGATGCCGGGTTTCTAGCAGTGACTTCCTACCCTCAGTGGGTTGCCAACGTGGTTCCAGTACCGAAGAAAGATGGTAAGGTCAGAATGTGTGTTGACTACAGGGATTTGAACTGGGCGAGCCCCAAGGATGATTTCCCCTTGCCTCACATCGACGTTCTGGTTGACAATACTTCTCAGCACAAGGTGTTCTCCTTCATGGACGGCTTTTCAGGTTATAATCAGATCAAGATGGCTCCCGAAGATATGGAAAAGACTACCTTTGTTACTCAGTGGGGCACCTTCTGCTACAAGGTCATGCCTTTTGGATTGAAAAATGCCGGGGCAACCTACCAACGTGCCATGGTCGCTTTATTTCATGACATGATCCACCATGAGATTGAAGTATACGTCGATGATATGATTGCAAGGTCTCAAACTGAGGAGGAACACCTTGACCATCTACAGAAGCTGTTTGACCGTCTGAAGTTGTACAAGTTGAGGTTGAACCCGAACAAGTGCACCTTCGGGGTAAGATCTGGAAAATTGCTAGGCTTCGTCGTGAGCGACAAGGGTATTCAAGTGGACCCTGCCAAAGTGAAAGCCATATAAGAGATGCCAGTTCCCAAGACAGAGAAAGAAGTCAGAGGCTTTCTAGGACGTCTGAATTATATTGCCCGATTCATCTCGCATCTAACTGCTACCTGTGAACCAATCTTTAAGCTACTGAAGAAAGATCAAGTAGTACGTTGGAACGATGAATGTCAGGCCACCTTCGACAGAATCAAAGAGTATCTCCAAGAACCACCCATTCTTATGCCACCGGTTAAAGGGAGATCTCTGATATTATACTTGACAGTACTTGACAACTCAATGGGGTGTGGGCTGGGGCAGCATGACGAGTCTGGCCGAAAAGAGCATGCCATTTATTACCTTAACAAAATGTTTACGGACTGTGATACCCGATACTCACTGCTCGAGAAAACTTGCTGCGCTTTGGTATGGGCTTCTCGCCGGCTGAGACAGTATATGCTGACTCACACTACTCTGTTGATTTCAAAAATGGATCCAATAAAGTACATATTCGAAAAGCCCGCCTTGTCCGGAAGAATAGCAAGATGGCAGATGATCTTGACGGAATACGACATCCAGTATACGACTCAGAAAGCAATCAAAGGAAGTGTATTGGAAGACCATTTGGCACACCAGGCAGTAGACGACTACCAGTCAATGAACTTTGAATTTCCTGACGAGAATATCATGGTAGTGACTGATTGTGAAATACCTGGACCGGATGAAGGACCTGAGGAAGGATCCCGATGGTCTATGCACTTTGACGGAGCCTCCAACGCTTTGGGTAATGGTATCGGCGCTGTGATCATATCCCCAAAAGGCACTCATACTCCACTTACTTCCCGGCTATGTTTCAACTGCACCAACAACATGGTGGAGTATGAGGCGTATATCATGGGTCTTCAAGCTGCAATTGACCTAAGGATCAAGTTTCTGAGTGTCTTCGGAGATTCCGCTCTCGTGATCAATCAGATCAAAGGCGAGTGGGATACGAAACACCCAAACCTTATTCCTTACAAAGAATGTGTGTTGACATTGATCCCCCACTTCACGGAGATAACTTTTGAACACTTCCCAAGAGAGGAGAATCAGTTGGCGGACGCGCTGGCTACGATGTCTTCTATGTTCAAAGTCAAATGGGATAACGAGGCTCCCCGGATCATTATCTGGAAATTCGACGAACCTGCATATTATTGTGATCTTGAGACTGAGATAGTAACTGAAAAACCCTGGTATCATGAGGTGAAGAGGTATCTGGAAGCTCAAGAATACCCCGAGGGTGCATCTGTCAATGACAAGAAGTTTCTGAGAAGGTTCGCGGCAAAGTTCTTCCTCAGCAACGGCATTCTCTACAAGCGAAACCATGATTCAACCTTACTGCGTTGTGTGGATAAGACTGAAGCAGAAAGGATCATGGCAGAACTACATGAAGGTACCTTCGGAACACACTCCAGTGGACATACCATGGCAAAGAAAATCCTTAGGGCAGGATATTTCTGGTCCACAATGGAAGCTGACTGTTACCAACATTCTCGGACATGTCACAAGTGCCAGATTTATGCAGATAAGGTGCACGTTCCTCCAATTCCTCTGAACATCTTGACTGCACCTTGGCCTTTTGCAATGTGGGGCATTACTATGATCGGCGAGATTAAACCTACGGCATCCAACGGGCATCGCTTCATCCTGGTAGCGATTGATTACTTTACAAAGTGGGTTGAAGCAACTTCCTACGCTACCGTAACCAAGAATGTCGTGGCACGGTTCATTCAACACAATCTGATCTGTCGCTACGGCGTCCCAAAAAGGATCATTACGGACAATGGTACCAATCTTAATAACAAGATGATCACTGAGCTCTGCGAGAAATTCAAGATACAGCACCACAACTCTTCTCCTTATCGGCCGAAGATGAATGGGGTTGTAGAAGCAGCAAATAAGAATATCAAGAAGATTGTGCAGAAGATGACAGTGACCTATAAAGATTGGCACGAGATGTTACCGTTTTCTCTTCATGGGTATCGTACCTCAGCAAGAACGTCAACTGGGGCAACCCCCTTTTCCTTGGTCTACGGCATGGAGGCAGTCTTGCCGATTGAAGTCCAGATACCCTCTCTCCGGATAATGAAGGATGCAGGCTTGAGCGAAGATGACTGGATCCATACTCGACTTGATCAGTTGAACCTAATTGACGAAAAGAGACTCACTGCTATTTGTCATGGTCAAACGTATCAAAAACGGATGATCAGGGCATTTAACAAGAAAGTCAGACCACAAGAGTATTAAGTTAGGGACCTGGTAATAAAACGCATCATTCTTCCTCAAAGTGATCCCAGAGGCAAATGGACCCCTACGTACGAAGGGCCATTTGTGGTTAAACATATCTTCTCAGGAGGAGCTATGATTCTAACCACCATGGACGGTGATGACCTTCCTCACCCCGCTAATGCAGACATAGTAAAAAGATACTATGCATGATAAAAGACCCGCTAGGTTGACACACCTAGGCAAAAATAAGGGCTTCCCGGCGAACCAAAAGGGTTCGAGCAAAAATAAGGGATGAAAAATGAAAAAATCTGTACACCCGGCAAGTCGAAAACCTGAAAAGGCGGCTTGGGCAAAAATGGGTATCCCGGTGGACTGAAAACCCGAAAGGGCGGTCCAGGCAAAAGTTAGGGATTAAAGCGTAATACTATGTCTCATTGAATCACCTTACATCCAGAATCCGGTATCAACCATCAGGTTCAGACGGCATCGATCAGTCAGCTTCATCTTTAACTAAGCAGCCAAGTGATGAGACGCTTGAAGACATAAAGGCGATAGCAGAGTTGGAACCCAATGGGATTATTCTTTTCACATAGCTATTTTGTTTTCATTTTTCACAAAATTGTATAAACTCTGTTTGTTCGGCGGCGTTCTCTTACTAGGACGTCAGCCTCTTGTACATAAACGCCTATTTACAGGCAAACTCAAAAATCAATACAAATTCACTTTTCAGATAAATTGCCAATTATTTTTCCTTTTTCTGTTTTGTTTTGCAAAGAACGTCCAATGTTCATTTTTGATATATGCATTTGACACTAATTTCTAACTCATGAATATTTGCATGCGAAACAAAGGACTAATTATAGGTGACATCAGAAACAGGGGCAATAATGAGTTGTCTAAGCAATCCAATTGCTCTGTCCACCAAGGTACTAATGTAAGTTCGGCTGAAGAATGTAGCCCAAATTACCTTCACTCCCCGAGAGTAAGATAAGATTCAACAATTCTCCCCAAGCAGAGTTGGCCTCCCGTCAGCCCTAAAAGGCACAGTACCCCTAGCAAGTCAGCAACGCTCTCTCCAAGCAGAGTTAGTCTACTGTCAGCCTTGAGGAAGTTAGGTATCCCCAGTAGATTCTGGAAGCTTATCCCCAGTAGATTCTGGAAGCTTATCCCCAGTAGATTCTGGTAGCTTACCCCCAGTAGAGTCTGGAAGCTTATTCCCCGCAGAGTGCAAAAGCATATCCCCGGCTTTATTCAAAGGTTATTCCCCACCAGGGTCTAACTGGGTTATCCTCAGCTGAATACAACGGAAAAATCGTCCTCGGCGAAGTTCTTCCTATCCCCGGCGGAGTTCATCAAATTCTCAACAAAACTTATCAACGGAATCCCCAACGGAGTTATCGTTAAATCCTCAGCGAAGTATCTCTTCCCACAGAGTAATTCCCCGCAGAGTAACCTCTCCAACAAGTTTATTCCCCAACGGAGTCATCTTCTCCTACGGGTTTATTCTCGCAACCATCATCCCCAGCAGAGACGAAGAACTCTACTTTTCAACATCAGCCCAGGATTTGACTTCCCGGCATTCGTCAAGGATTTACTTTCCTAGACGAAAATACACTCATAAACATCACATCTTCATACATTATAGCATGCATATACGCATCATGAACATACAATCTCATTTATTTTGAGAACATCACGCATTTCATACATCACGACATTGCATACAACTAATGTTTCGTCTTTTCAGGACAAAGGTCAATACAAAGATAATTACTATCAACTATCGTAATTCCAGATTCGATACCTGTATCTAGCCAGGGCATATCTGTGAGCGATTACTTGTGGATTCGACACCTGTATCCAGCCAGGGCATATCTGCATGAAGAGATTCAGGACTCGATTCCTGTATCCAGCCAGGGCACGTCTGAAGAGTTTGAAGATTCGATTCCTGTATCCAGCCAGGGCATATCTGTTGACGACTATTCTGGACTCGATTCCTTAATCCAGCCAGGGCACGTCTGAAGAGTTTGAAGATTCGATTCCTGTATCCAGCCAGGGCATATCTGTTGACGACTAATTCCGGACTCGATTCCTGTATCCAGCCAGGGCATGTCTGAAGAGTTTGAAGATTCGATTCCTGTATCCAGCCAGGGCATATCTGTTGACGACTAATTCCAGATTCGATTCCTGTATCCATCCAGGGCACATCTGAAGAGTTTGAAGATTCGATTCCTGTATCCAGCCAGGGCATATCTGTTGACGACTATTCCGGACTCGATTCCTGTATCCAGCCAGGGCACGTCTGAAGAGTTTGAAGATTCGATTCTTGTATCCAGCCAGGGCATATCTGTTGACGACTAATTCCAGATTCGATTCCTGTATCCAGCCAGGGCACATCTGAAGAGTTTGAAGATTCGATTCCTGTATCCAGCCAGGGCATATCTGTTGACGACTATTTCCAGACTCGATTCCTGTATCCAGCCAGGGCACGTCTGAAGAGTTTAAGGATTCGATTCCTGTATCCAGCCAGGGCATATCTGTTGACGACTAATTCTAGATTCGATTCTTGTATCCAGCCAGGGCACGTCTGAAGAGTTTGAAGATTCAATTCCTATATCCAGCCAGGGCATATCTGTTGACGACTATTCCGGACTCGATTCCTGTATCTAGCCAGGGCACGTCTGAAGAGTTTGAAGATTCGATTCCTGTATCCAGTCAGGGCATATCTGTTGACGACTAATTCCGGACTCGATTCCTGTATCCATCCAGGGCACGTCTGAAGAGTTTGAAGATTCGATTCCTGTATCCAGCCAGGGCATATCTGTTGACGACTATTCCAGACTCGATTCCTGTATCCAGCCAGGGTATGTCTGAAGAGTTTGAAGATTTGATTCCTGTATCCAGCCAGGGCATATCTGTTGACGACTAATTTCGGACTCGATTCCTGTATCCAGCCAGGGCACGTCTGAAGAGTTTGAAGATTCGATTCCTGTATCCATCCAGGGCATATCTGTTGACGACTAATTCCATATTCGATTCCTGTATCCAGCCAGGGCACATCTGAAGAGTTTGAATATTTGATTCTTGTATCCAACCAGGGCATATCTGTTGACGACTATTCCAGACTCGATTCCTGTATCCAGCCAGGGCACGTCTGAAGAGTTTGAAGATTCGATTCCTGTATCCAGCCAGGGCATATTTGTTGACGACTAATTCCAGATTTGATTCCTGTATCCAGCCAGGGCACATCTGAAGAGTTTGAAGATTCGATTCCTGTATCCAGCCAGGGCATATCTATTGACGACTATTTCCAGACTCGATTCCTGTATCCAGCCAGGGCACGTCTGAAGAGTTTGAAGATTCGATTCCTGTATCCAGCTAGGGCATATCTGTTGACGACTAATTCCAGATTCGATTCCTGTATCCAGCCAGGGCACGTCTAAAGAGTTTGAAGATTCGATTCCTGTATCCAGCCAGGGCATATCTGTTGACGACTATTCCGGACTCGAATCCTGTATCCAGCCAGGGCACTTCTGAAGAGTTTGAAGATTCGATTCCTGTATCCAGCCAGGGCATATCTGTTGACGACTAATTCTGGACTCGATTCCTGTATCCAGCCAGGGCACGTCTGAAGAGTTTGAAGATTCGATTCCTGTATCCAGCCATGGAATATCTGTTGACGACTATTCCAGACTCGATTCCTGTATCCAGCCAGGGTACGTCTGAAGAGTTTGAAGATTCGATTCCTGTATCCAGCCAGGGTATATCTGTTGACGACTAATTCCGGACTCGATTCTTGTATCCAGGCAGGGCACGTGTAAAGAGTTTGAAGATTCGATTCCTGTATCCAGCCAGGGCATATCTGTTGACGACTATTCCGGACTCGATTCCTGTATCCAGCCAGGGCACGTCTGAAGAGTTTGAAGATTCGATTCTTGTAGCCAGCCAGGGCATATCTGTTGACGACTAATTCCGGACTCGATTCCTGTGTCCAGCCAGGGCACGTCTGAAGAGTTTGAAGATTCGATTCCTGTATCCAGCCAGGGCATATCTGTTGACGACTAATTCCAGATTTGATTCCTGTATCCAGCCAGGGCACATCTGAAGAGTTTGAAGATTCGATTCCTGTATCCAGCCAGGGCATATCTGTTGACGACTATTTCCAGACTCGATTCCTGTATCCAGCCAGGGCACGTCTGAAGAGTTTGAAGATTTTATTCCTTTATCCATCCAGGGTATATCTGTTGACGACTAATTCCAAATTCGATTCCTGTATCCATCCAGGGCACGTCTGAAGAGTTTGAAGATTCGATTCCTGTATCCAGCCAGGGCATATCTGTTGACGACTATTTCCAGACTCGATTCCTGTATCCAGCCAGGGCACGTCTGAAGAGTTTGAAGATTCGATTCCTGTATCCATCCAGAGCATATCTGTTGACAACTAATTCCAGATTCGATTCCTGTATCCAGCCAGGGCACATCTGAAGAGTTTGAAGATTCGATTCCTGTATCCAGCCAGGGCATATCTGTTGACGACTATTCCGGAGTCAAATCCTGTATCCAGCCAGGGCACTTCTGAAGAGTTTGAAGATTCTATTCCTGTATCCAGCCAGGGCATATTTGTTGACGAATAATTCCAGACTCGATTCCTGTATCCAGCCAGGGCACGTCTGAAGAGTTTGAAGACTCGATTCTTGTATCTAGCCATGGCATATCTGTTGACGACTATTCCGGACTCGATTCCTGTATCCAGCCAGGGTACGTCTGAAGAGTTTGAAGATTCTATTCCTGTATCCAGCCAGGGCATATCTGTTGACGACTAATTCCGGACTCGATTCCTGTATCCAGCCAGGGCACGTCTAAAGAGTTTGAAGATTCGATTCCTATATCCAGCCAGGGCATATCTGTTGACGATTATTCTGGACTCGATTCCTGTATCCAGCCAGGGCACGTTTGAAGAGTTTGAAGATTCGATTCCTGTATCCAGCCAGGGCATATCTGTTGACGACTAATTCTGGACTCGATTCCTGTATCCAGCCAGGGCACGTCTGAAGAGTTTGAAGATTCGATTCCTGTATCCAGCCAGGGCATATCTGTTGACGACTAATTCCAGATTTGATTCCTATATCCAGCCAGGGCACATCTGAAGAGTTTGAAGATTCGATTCCTGTATCCAGCCAGGGCATATCTGTTGACGACTATTCCGGACTCGATTCCTGTATCCATCCCGGGCACGTCTGAAGAGTTTGAAGATTCGATTCCTGTATCCAGCCAGGGCATATCTATTGATGACTATTCCGGACTCGATTCCTGTATCCAGCCAGGGCACGTCTGAAGAGTTTGAAGATTCGATTCCTGTATCCAGCCAGGGTATATCTGTTGATGACTATTTCCGGACTCGATTCCTGTATCCATCCAGGGCACGTCTGAAGAGTTTGAAGATTCGATTCCTGTATCCAGCCAGGGTATATCTGTTGACGACTATTTCCGGACTCGATTCCTGTATCCAGCCAGGGCACGTCGGAAGAGTTTGAAGATTCGATTCCTGTATCCAGCCAGGGTATATCTGTTGACGACTGATTCCAGATTCAATTCCTGTATCTAGCCAGGGCACATCTGTGAGTAACTGATTGTAGACTCGATACCTGTATCTAGCCAGGGCATATCTACATGAAGAGTTTAGAGATTCGATACCTGTATCCAGCCAGGGTATATCTGTTGACGACTAATTCCATATTCGATTCCTGTATCTAGCCAGGGCACATCTGTGAATAACTGATTGTAGACTCGATACTTGCATCCAGCCAGGGCATATCTACATGAAAAGTTTAGAGATTCGATACCTGTATCCAGCCAAGGCATATCTACATAAAGAGTTTGAAGATCAACCCCTGTAACAGGCCAGGTAATTATCTTTCTTTCTCAGGTACGCAAGTTCTCGCTAAGGAATCGCTTACGCGATCGACACCTAGATGGCATCTATAAGCCCATCCACATACCAACAGTCTCCAAATGGCATTCATAAGCCCATTCCCGACCAGATTCTGTTACAGCTCCAGATGGCATCTATAAGCCCATCCTCATATCCATCATCTCTCCAAATGGCATCTGTAAGCCCATTCCCGCCACTACACTGCTGATATTCTACTATGCGAGTGCAAATTTCTGGACACTCTAGTGTTCAATCATCTTCCACCTTCGGATCACGAAAGGCACGCCAGCCAATCTACATCCTCAGGTCTAAGAAGATTGAACAGGGGCAACTGTTGTACCCCAAAATTTCCCCTCCCATATTCTTCAAGTGTCAAGGTCAATCTCCAAATGATTCAAAATCTCTCAAGGGGTTGCACAATCCAATTGCCTCCTAACACAGTCAAAATTAGGGTTTTGGTTCTTGCAAAGAAATTGAGGTTTCCAAGGGTCCAATCAAGTCCCATATGCCTATATACATTGTCAAGCATCCATATGTCAAGTTTCAAGACTCACAGCATCAAGTTGCACAGTCAAAAGCCCTAATTGCTTCATAGTCAACTGCAGGGGTAAAATGGTCATTTGACAATCAAAAGTCAAAATTTTTGGTCAACATCTTATTTTGAAGCCACAATAATCATTTGATCAAGTCTTGATCATGATTCCACAAGCATGGCTCAAAAAGTCTCAAGATGCAAAAGTTTCTATTTTTGGACAGGTGAAAAGTCAACTGCAAATTGACCAAGGCATAACTTCTTCATAGATCATCAGAAAAATCCCATCCAATTCTCATTTTGAGGGGGTGACATTTCCTACAACTCATCTTCACATTCCAAGTCCAAGAAATGCTCTCACAAAAAGTTATCAATTTCTACATTATAGGTCATTTTAAAAAGTCAACAAAAAAGGCACTTTAAGTCAAAGACCATAACTTGAGATTGGTAAATCAAAATGACATGGGACCAAAGGAATTGGTTATAGGACTTCAAGACCTTTCGAAAATGTCCAAGAACATGTTCATATCTTCAAAATTGAGCAAGATATGCATTGGAGAAGTTGGGAAATTTTTGGGAACTTTCAAAAGTCAACTTTGCCTAAAACACTTCATTTTTGCTAATGGGCCTCAAATTCTTTCTTGAATCTTTACCCAAAGCCTATGCACGACCCATTAAGCTTAAAATAATTTATTTTCTTATTTTTAATTAATTAATTGAATTTATATTAATATTAATTCATTTAATTGGTTTTAATTATAGGAAAATCAAAAAGATAGGGTTTTTGGATCTTTTGTGAAGCAAATCTGATCAGGGCAAGCTGGCAAACTCGTTTCTCAATCAAAAAAGGAAAATCATCCATATTTGGCAAGGTTTTCATTGAAAAAAGATTGTAAATTATATGATTGAAAATCAAAGGTTGCAAACATAATTTCATGGACTTTTGGGCCAAGGTTTTAACCTAATTCCATTCACATACATATGCTGAGTGAAACTCTATTGCTGGACACAAAAAATTGCTGCTGAAACCATATAACCAAATTGCAAAAAAACTCAAGAAAATTGTGAAACTGAAATCATTATTGCAGCACGATTCAAAGCCTGAAAAGGATTCCAACACCTTGCCTAAGTCTCCAGGAGTCTATTGCCATCAAGAACAAGCTCTAATACGCAAAGAAATGGTAAAACAGAGTCACGGTTTGAACAAACATTGCCATAATCGAAATCCATTTTTTATGCATCATTGATATGTTTTGATTATTGATTTGTGTTGCTGACATCTTCCTGAAGCTTTTGGTGTGGATTAATTGTGTTGAAACATCCTGTAGCAAAATCTGCCATGGACAAACGCTAGGGTTTCAGAGCTTCAATATTGGGGGTTTTCATATGCTGTAAAATTAGGCATCAAGACCTATATAGATAAATTCTTCAGGACAAGACGAAACCATTAAGACCCTCGCGCTCTTTTTATGTGACCCATAGCTCTAATCGCTATTATTGGGACTTTTGTTTTGTGGGGGTTTAAAACCCCCGCTATCTTGTTCATATTTGCAGGCGAAACGAAGAAGATAACAGGCATGGCAATATGTGACTGGTTGATTCAAATGAGTGGCGGGCTTTTTCTGAATTCCAGCATAATTATCACTTTTCATATATAATATTTGTTTATCAATATGTATACAAACGCGCTTCATGGTTCAGATGGTGGAGGACGTGTCTTGCAAGCACTGGGACCTGGGTTCGATTCCCAGGTCCCCCATATATTCTTCATATTTTTCTTAATGCTTTCAGGTGTAGCGCTTCTCAAACGTTCCACCATGGGCCTCACGCGTCAGCTTGCCATGTGGCCTTGATCAACATTCTGAAGGCAAGGAGGTGATGAACACTCAATGCCTTGGTCAATGAACACGCGCACAATCATGAAAGTCAACCAGGCTTTGTGCTTCCTGGGCCTGAATTCCTCAATACACCTCCACTTTGGGCCATCACACCCCCTGTGGTTTGCATATTTAATTTTATTTTATTTTCTTTTGTTTTCTTTTAATTGTTTAAATTATTTTTCTTAATTCACCACCAATTAATTTTTCATAACAAAAAAATCAGAAAATAAAAATTGTAAATATTTTTAATTATTTATTAATTTCATCATTAACCTATTTTTGTAAATAAATATTAACAATTAATTTAGCTTAATTTAGGTTTTAATTCTAATCCTTTTTCTTTAATAAATAAAAATTGCATAGAATTAGGTTTTGACTTTTTTTTATTATTATTATCATCATTATTAATTAATTATTATTTTTTTGTAAATAACATGTAAATTAATTAAGTAGCTTAAATTAGGTTAACTTTAATATTTTCTTAATAATTAAAATAAACTTAGAACTAGGGTTTTCTTTTGACTTTAATTTCTTTATTTTCATAAAATACAAAAAAAATACAAAAATATCTTTCTTGTAAATAATTAAATAATTAGATAATTAGGTTTAATTTTAATTTCAAGTAAAGGACAAAGTTCATAATTTCTCAAAAGGGTCCAAAACCCTACGGACGTCCAGTTTAATTTCTATTTTGCGCATTATTTTCTTATTGGATTATTATGTAACTGTTCAAGGATGTAATAGTAATTAGGTTTACCGCATTCTTTACTTTCCGCACTTTTATCAAAAACGGGTCTTTGTATTTTGGCGATGTATAGACCCGCGCCTTGTAATAGCGTAGCTTTTACCTTTCTGTATTTTATTTTCCGCACTCCTAAATTCTAAATTGCATGAAAGAATGTATGGTAATTAAAAACAACTCGTAGCTCACAATGCCATGATCAAAGATAAAACATAACATGAAAACAACACACAAAGCACATGCCACTTCTAGGGTACGCCTCACTCGTTGCCTCGAAAGTGGTCGTCAAGTATAAGGTGTTTTAGCGGTCGCCCTTATGTCTAAGATCCAGTTGCCTCGAAACGGTTGCCTCAGATTAAAAAGGATCTAGGACATTAGGGTTACTTCTAAGGTGTCCTACTATTGCTTCGGTGACCACACTGTCCCTAAAATCGAATTGACCCGAACACCTCCAACGGTGGTGCTACCTACTTCTCAATGGTGGGATGGCACTACTTTAAGGACTTTTACACATCCTAATTCCTTAGGGTAGGTAGATGACTCATGGGTACTTGATCTCTTCAAAAACAAACAAAACAATCTTTTCACACTGACACTTTCAAAAGCTTTCAAAACAAATTTTTCAAACACTCTTGAGGACAGATACAAGAGTCACTCAGAAATCTTTCAATGAAACTTTTTCAAATCCACTCACATTTTGAAAAGAAAACATTTTGAAAACATAAGAGCAAGTACCTAAGTGCCCATGGATAACCATGGATAGAAAGGGTGCTAACACCTTCCCTTTCTATAAATCTACCTCCCGAACCGAGAGACATTCTCATAAGGAATTTTGCTGTGCTTTTGTCCTTTCCATGTTGGAGAAAATAAAAGACGGTGGCGACTCTTGCTTCCGCGACATTTCGCGAACCAGCTAAAAAACAGTCAGTTCTATTTCCACCGATCACACCACCTTTCCTATATCCATTATCCCCAAGGAATTATGTCAGTCTCTCATACCAAGCTCTTGGAGCTTGCTTCAATCCATACAGAGCTTTCTTCAGTTTGTAGACATGTTTAGGAAAACTTGGATCAACAAACCCCTTTATTTGTTCCACATAGACTTCTTCACTCAGATAGCCATTTAAAAAGGCACTTTTTACATCCATTTGAAACAATTTAAATTTTAGTATGCATGCAACTCCCAATAGTAGTCTGATTGATTCAAGTCTGGCCACATGAGCAAAGGTTTCATCAAAGTCCACCCCTTCAATTTGAGTGTATCCTTGTGAAACTAACATTGCCTTATTTCTAGTGACCTCCCCTTTTTCATTAGATTTATTCTTGTATACCCATTTAGTGCCAATCACATTTTTAGGTTTTGGAACCAGAACTTCATTCCTACTGAATCGTTCTAGATCCTCTTGCATAGCATTAATCCAGAACTCATCAGTTAGAGCCTTTTAGACATTCTCAGGCTCAATTTTTTATACAAAGCAAGAGTTTGAAATCCCTTCTCTTGATCTGGTAGTAACTTCTTTGTTTGGATCTCTTATGATAATCTCCTTAGGATGATCTTTCTGAGTTCTAATTGAAGGTCCTTTATTGAGGTGACTAGGCTGGGGATCTTCTTGAGGAGGATCAAAATTAATACTTGTGTCATTTGATTCAGTTGGACTATCAGGCAAAGATGTTCCAACATCTTCTGAGACATCTTCTTCAACATTCCATCCTCTATCATCAATAGTAACATTTATTGATTCCATCATAACTTTGGTTCTGAAGTTAAAAACTCTGTAAGCTCTGCTGTTTGTAGAGTAACCCAGGAATATTCCTCCATCACTCTTGGGATCCATCTTCCTCCTTTGTTCACGATCGTCTAGGATGTAACATTTACTTCCAAAAACATGAAAGTATTTAACAATTGATTTTCTTCCCCTCCATATTTCGTACAAAGTAGCTGAAGTGCCTTTCCTTAGAGTGACTCTGTTATGGATATAGCACGTTGTTACACCCCAAAATTTGCCCTCCCATATTTCTCAAAACATTTCAAGAATAATACCCAAGTTGCTCAAGGTAGTCCAAGGGTTGACCAGACAAGCTCTCTTCTAAGGCAGTCTACCTCAAATTAGGGTTTCATGTTGCATCAATATGTTTGATTCCTAGTGGTACCAAATGCTCAACATTGTCCTAATATGTTCTCAAGATCATCCATGTCAAGTTTCAAGCCTTGTAGAGGAAGTTTGCTCAGTCAATTGCTCAAAAGGTCTAAAAATCGATTGTGCTAGGGCAAAAGTCAACTGTGACCCACATACAGTCAAACTTCAAGATTTTTGGTCAACATCCTCATTTTGAAGTATATTTCATCATTTGATCAAGTGTTGATCATGATTCATCAAGGATTGCTCATAGTTCATCAAGACTCAAAAGTTGCTAAATTAGGGTTTTATAGGAAAAGTCAACTCAACTTTGACCAAGCATAACTTTCTCATACTTTATGAGAAATGACCCATCTAAAGCTCATTTTGAAGAGGATTCAATTCCCTACAATCCATATTCATCTCCCAAGTTCAAAATATGCACTCACAAGAAGTTATTAATTTGGACATTATAGGTTATTTTGAAAAGTCAACAAAAACACCCTTTTTGTCAAAGCTTCATACATGAGCATGGAATATAAAATTGAGATGAGACCAAAAGGTTTGATTATAGGACATCTTAAGCTTTCTAAAAAGTCCAAGAACACCTCCAAAGGTTCAAAATTGAGGAAGTTATGCATTGGTGAAGTTGACCTTTTTTGCAAAATTGCCAAAAGTCAACTATGCCCCAATCTTTTTCACTTGTTTTGAGTTGGCAACATAGCCCACGTGCTCTAGCCTTTGCCACTTGTCCATATCTTATTTTTATTATTTATTTTGATTTTGATTTGAATTAATTGAATTTAAATCAAAATAAATCAAATAAAAATCCAAAGCATTGATAACAAGAGATTTTATGCTTGTTTCAGGTTCCAATTACACAAATAGCATCATCCAAATTTGTATCAAGGCTTGTGTGCACAAAAAGATTGAAAATAAGCCAAATTTGGAAGGTTTTCAAAGTGAATCAAATCAAATATTAAAAGCATTGAAGGAAGAAGATTTGGACACAATAATCAACCCTAACTAAGTCCATGGTACATAAGGAGGAGAGGCAGACCTAAAAGGAGGTTAGAAACAGGCGTGAGGAGGAGAACCAAATCTGAAAAAACCAAGAAAAAGTGTGAGATCGAAATCCCACTTAGAGGCATCCTCAAGGCTCGTTACTTGTCCCAATCTCTTCCTAGCACTCTCAGCAAGTGAAAGCAATCGAAACCAAGCGTTTTCAAGCCCTCCAACGCTCTGTAAGTCGTTCACGGTAAACCCCTGTTCTTGAATTCACATCTTGTAATTTAAGCATTGTTAACATGAATTAATGGCATATTGTTGATCTATGAGACATTTTCAAACTTTCTGCATTATTTGATTTCATTTATATGGCCTATACTGTAAATCACCATTGATAGGTATTCAAACTTGGTTTTAGGGTTTTTATTTCAGGAACAACTGGCCTTCATGAGTGATACCATTGTGATCAGGAGGATAAGAAGAGTCTAACCATGGTGTTAGATGTTATTTCCATGGCCTGTGGAGGATTTTGAGGAAGTTCAGGCCTGTAGCAACAGACGTTTGTCCGTAGGTATAGGTAAACAAGTTTTTAGCCATGGAGAGAGGAAGAAGACAATGAGTTATCATTCAATCATTGGCCCATTCAAACAATCAGCGCGCGTTTTGTTTTAATTTTCCAATATTTCTTTGTTTCATATATTATTATTATTTCCTATTACATGTATAACAAAAGCAATTAGCCCAGTGGTTACCAGATAGACGCTTAAGGCATTAGGAGGTTGGAGGTCAGGGGTTCGATCCCTGCCTCCAGCATTTGCCATTTTCTTATTTTCTTTCAGGAGATCCAATGCGCGCATGAGCCAGGAGACCACCATATGCTTTCATCATCAAGCGTGCCAGATGGCCATATGGCCAAATCTGATGGCCACCACTGAGGGTGCACCTTAGGCCAAGTGAAACGCATATGTACTGGATCCAAAAAGTCAAAATGGATCATCACTAATGGGCCCAAATTCCTGCTATTGGCACCCTCTCTAATCAGTCCCATCTCTATCCTTTCATTTTTTTTATCATTCTATTTAATTTATTTGCTATTTATTTTATTAACCAAAAATTATTTTCTTTTTATCAAAAATCACTAAAAATATTTTTATGTCTAAATAAATTTAGAATATTATTTTTTTCATCCATAAATTAATTAATTGAATTAGGTTTTTTTAATTAGATAACTTTAATTTATTTTGTAAATAATTAAAATTAATTAGAATCAATAGGTTTTTATTACTAACTTAATCATTTTATTTTTTTCCTAAAATAACAAAAACCAAAAAATATGGCATTTAATTATTTTTCATTAATTAATTTAATAACTAATTAATTTAGCATTTAATTTAGAAAAAACTTATTTCTTTTATTAAAAACAACAAAAAAAAACAATTTTCTCTTTTAATTAAGATAGAAGGGTCAAAACCCTAGCTTCGCATTCGATCTAATTTTCCCGCGCGTTTTATTATTATTTTGTCCAATTATTGTATTTGCTCCCGGTTTGTAATAATTTAATTAGGACATTTATTTATTTTTACCGCTTTTAATTTCAAAGGATTTGTTTTTGGCTATGTAAATACCCGAAGCCTTGTAATAGCTTAGTTTAAATTCCGCACTTTAATTTCTGCAAATATTCAACTGTTAGATGTTTGATAATAGGGTTTGCATGACAAGAATGAATGTCTGAGTTTAAAACAGTTAGATCACCCTAAATGTGCAAAGATAAAAATAATCTGAATTTGAAACACTCGCACATGCGCACTCCTAGGGTACACTCCCACTTAGTTGCCTTTGCTAAAATGGTCATTGAGTATAGGATGCTTTAGTGGTCGTCCTTTTGTCCAAAGATCATGTTGCCTCGGAAAGGTTGCTTCGAATATTGTTGCCTCGGATAAATGATCTAGACATTAGGGTTACTACTAAGTTGTCCTAACATTGCTTTAGTGACCGTACGTCCCTTTCGAACTGACCCTCAAAACTCCAACGACAATGCTACCTACTCACTAATAATGGGATAGCGTTGTCTAAAGGAAACGAATGCAGAACGATTCTTTTTTCGAGTAGGTAGATTAGTTCTTAAGTACTTGCTCATTCCAAACAAATTTTTCACACTTACACTCCTTTATAAATAAAGTTTTCAAAAACACTTCATTACACTCTTGAAGACAAAAGAAAGAGTTAAATCGAAGTTAAGACAAAAACTTTTCAAAGCCCACAAACACAAAGAAAACAATTTTGAAAATGATGAGCAAGTACCTAAGAGCCCGTAGATAACTACGGATAGAAAGGGTGCTAATACCTTCCCTTACTATAATCTACCCCCCGTACTCAGAAATATCTCAAAAAAGGAATTTTTCTGTGCTTTTTTCCTTTCCTTGTTGGATAAAATAAAAGACGGTGGCGACTCTTGCTTACCGCGACATTTTGCAAAGACAAACGCAAAACGCAAACCAGCATTCCAAAAACAGTCAGTTCTTCCACCGTATCACAGAACTGGTGACTCTGGTGGGGACTTAATAAGTGGGGTGTACCTTAGGAATAGTTCATTATATTGTTTTCAATTGTTTGATCTGTTTTCTTTATCTTTGTGGGCTTGTATCGGAGTTACTATAGATCCTAACCCGGATCTGGGGATACCTTTTAGGTAAGTAGCAATAGACTGTGAGGGAACTGTACAGTGTAGACCGATATAGTTGAAGCAGTAGCTATGTTGGTGTGACACTTTAGTTGGTACCGATATCCCTTGTGTAGGAACAAGGAGAGTATGGGGCTGTTAAGGGGTCATTAAGCACCGACTGACCTTAGAACCTATAATTGACCAACTTGGCCATAGAAAAGTAGATGTATGTTACACTCATTGAGACCATACTCTCGCGATGATTTCGACCGCAAGAAAAGGTTCCTAAACTGGAATTATGACCGATCGAGGATGGTCAGTGATATTGAGATCCTCTAGAACCCGATTACTATTACTAGGATAGGTTGAACCAACTAAACTGAAATAGGGTAATACCTAAACTCCATGCCAGCCTGAAATTTAAGGGCTATTGTGTGACTTGTTTGCCATTACCATGTTTGATATCTATGAATACATGTGGTGTGTTTCTATCATGACATCATGCATCATGACATTGCATGCATATTTCATTAGACTAACCCATTTCAAAGACCGAGGGGATTCATCTTTGTTCTGTTTTGCAGATCATGGCATCTATGCGCAGAAATACTATTCGCATCAGCTTCGTACAAATCCCTGCTCAACTTAGAGAGTTGGTTTTTAAGGTTCCTGATACTTCTTCCTTTGTCAGAAGACATGGTCATCTCCTTGGTTTGGTCACTTCCAAGTTAGACGAGCAAATGATGAATGTCTTGTTCCAGTTCTTTGACTCATTGCATCACTGCTTCACCTTCCCGGACTATCAGTTGGTCCCTACTTTGGAGGAGTTCTCTGATTTACTTGGTATTTCTATTCTAGAGCAGACACCATTTACAAGTTTAAAGGTAGCTCTTAGGCCAGAAGATATTGCTACAGCCCTACATCTGACAAAGGTTGAAGTAATGTCTAACTGGGACACTTGGAGTGGGGTGAAAGGCTTCTTGTCTAAGTTCTTGATTGATCAGGCTCAACAGTTTTGGGACAGTTTAGACTTTCAAGCATTTGAAGACATCCTAGCCCTCCTCATCTATGGCTTGGTTCTGTTCCCAAATTCAGATTCTTTTGTCGACGTGAAAACAATCAAGATCTTCATGTCCCGTAATCCAGTGCCCACTCTCTTAGGTTACATTCTACATGCTCTTTATGCCCGTACTGCTCGGAAACGGGGAACCCTTATGTGTTGTGCACCATTGCTGGAGAGGTGGTTTATTTCTCACCTCCCCAAATCTGTTTTGAAGAACGAGGAAGGCATGGGTTGGGCCTCCAGAATTATGTCCATTGCTCATACGGACATCATCTGGAGTACTAAAGACATGGAAGACGTAGCTGTCATTGACCGGTGCGGAGAATACCCCAATGTTCCTTTGCTTGGAATTAGGGGAGGAATAACCTATAATCCTTGTCTGGCCTTTGACAGTTTGGACGAGCTCGAAGGGACGGTCCTCACGAGTTGCTGCTTCCAAACATTGTCTTTGACTTCCAGGGAGATGTTGAGGGACATCGCCGCAGGTTCATACGAGCTTGGGATAGGGTTAACAGGTCTGATCCGCATGAGCTAGGAGCGAAGAATTCTCTCCCAATGGAACCGTATCTCCGGTGGGTTCAGGCCCGTGCCCAAAAGCTAGGGATGCCATACGAAGCTGTCTTACCAGTGATTGTAGAGCATGCTGATGAAGAAGGAGTTCCTCATACTGTCCTCCATCCATACATGCCTACTGACATTGGGGCATTAAAGAGGTCTTGGATCCAGTTGAGGGAAGAATGGGATACTTAAAGAGAGAAGTATCATGAACAGGAACGGAAGATCGTGAAGCTTACAAGGCAGCTGGAGAATGAGAGGGTTCTCAACGACTATGTAAACACGCAAGGAAAACGACCATGGGAGCGCTGATGTCTTCTGCTATTTCTAGTTTTTATTTACTTTTCAGTTTTTCTCTTTGTAACGCCTTAAAGGCATTTGTCAAACATTGTTTCAAATTTTTAATCTAATAAAAGTGTGTTTCATTTTGGTTTACAAATTTGAATATCCCAAAGTCTTTGAAATCATATCATATGCATTCCATTCCCATGCACCTCATCACAGGTATCCTTACAGGTTTCTCATCTTCTTCGCTGTTTATTTCAGCACATCATGTTTTCTGAAACGTCCACTGATCAAGCTATTAAGGCTCTCCAAGCTCAAAATGCTCAGTTCCAGGAAATGTTCATGAACCTGGCCAAGGGGCAGAAATATTTGAAGACTCCTATCTTGAAGGATAAGAAGAAGAAGAAGAAGAAGAAGATGGTCCTCTTGAATATGGGTCACAGGTTTGGGAATAGGTTGCGAGAGGAAGTTGATTTGTCTCACTCATCTGGAGGGGGAGAGAATCAAGAATAAAGGAGGGCTCATAGCCCAGTGGTTTCAGACAATGACACTGACTTTGATGAAGACCAGTATCCTCCTGCCGAGGATAGGTATAAGAAACTCGAAGACTGGCTAAGCGCAATGGAGATCCAGAAGATACCTGGGCTGGACTTTGGATATTTGGGTTTGGCATCTGGGGTGGTGATCCCACATAAGTTTAAAGCGCCTGTCTTTGCTAAGTACGACGGGGTCTCATGTCCGAAGTTACACCTCCGCTTGTATGTTAGAAAGATTCAACTATATACTGCTGATAGGAACCTCTGGGTTCACTTCTTTCAAGATAGTCTGTCAGGGACTCAACTTGAATGGTTCTATCATCTAGAAGGAGCTAACGTCCATAACTGGGAGGACCTTGCTGCTGATTTTTACAAGCAGTACCAATATAATGCCGACCTTGCTTCCACGCGTACCCAACTTCAGGGTATGTCTATGGGTGCGAGCGAAGGTTTTAAGGACTACGCTCAGAAGTGGAGAGATCTTGCTGGTAGAGTCCAACCCCCTCTGGCTGACAGAGAGTTGATGGATATGTTTCCGGGGACCTTGTCTGGTCCGTATTTCAACCATTTGATCGGTAGTTCACTGTCTGGTTTCACTGAGTTAATTATGACTGGGGAGAGAGTTGAAGCCGATATTAAGAGCGGAAAGATACAGAAGGGTACTTCGTCAAGTACCGAGAAGAAGCCTTTCAAGAAGGAATTTAGTGCAGTTTACAGCTCAAGGAGCCAAAATCGACCTGAGCGCCGCCAAGCGGTTAACGCGGTAGTTATTTCAAGACCAATTGTTTCCCCACAACGCAACAATCAGCAAAGAGTGGAGAGACCGCAAAGACAGTTTACTCGACTCAGCATGACTTTATCTCAAATTCTGCCGCAGTTGTTGAAGACCAATTTGGTGACTCCGAGGGAGGCTCCAAAGAATCCCAACACCACATCACCGCTGTATAATCCGAACTCCCGCTGTGCTTATCACTCTGATAGCCCAGGGTATGATACCAATAACTGCTGGGCCTTGAAGAATAAGGTACAGGATCTGATTGATGCTAAGGAGATCGAGTTTGAAGCGCCAGAAAAGCCTAATGTCATGACTGCTCCTATGCCCAAGCATGGAGTGAATGCTGCGGATGTTGACTCGTTTGTGACTTCTGTGAAAGACATTTTTACTCCGTTGATGACTGTGAAGAAGAACCTTCTGTTAGCGGTTTATTTCCGGGTTGTGGCGAAGGTTGCCACCTGTGTTCCGTCCTACCTACTGGTTGCCATCTATTGAAGTCAGGTGTCCAACGCCTGATGGATAATAAAGAAATCTTGTTCGAGAAAACTTTTGTTCCATTGGTTCCTGTTGAAGAAGTTTCCATAATCACCATTTTCTCCAATTCTTCCAAGGCTTCCTCGAGAAAGCCTGTTAGAATTACATCTGTTCCGAGAATTGCTCCATTGATCATTATTGTTCCTGGACCTATCCCTTACACGACGGATAAGGCTGTCCCGTGGCACTATGGGGCCGATGTGTATTATCACAGGGTTAAACAAGACTTGAAAAATGAAGAGGATGATACTGATGTCAGCAATATTGTTGGATCTAGCAAAGTCATCCGAAGCGGAAGACTTTTCTCTCCAGAGATTTCTCCACCAATTGTTCAGAAGCCTGTTGTTATTACACCTGCCAGTACTTCTGCTACTATCCCTGTTCATGTTCCAATCCTTACCCATGTCACCGAGTCATCTGACACTCGGGGCAAAGGGATCACCGGTGAGCCTTCCCAGAAGGAGGCACCGAGGAAGATTACTGTCGAAGCCACTAGACAGGAGATAGAGGAAATTTTAAAGATCATCAAGAAAAGCGACTACAATGTAGTCGAATAGCTGGGGCAAACCCCGTCAAATATCTCTATTTTGTCTTTATTGCTATGCTCAGAGGCCCATGCTAAGGCTCTGATTGCTTTCTTGAAAACTGCGCACGTGCCCCAAGAAACATCTGCTGACCAGTTCAAAGACTGTGTGGCTAGTTTGACTGCTGATAACGGGTTGGGTTTCTCCAACGTAGATTTGACTGCCAAGGGGAAGAATCACAATGATGCTCTGTATGTTTCAATCGAGTGCATGGGCACTACTTTGGCTCACGTGTTGGTGGATATCGGGTCCTCGTTGAATGTTTTACCCAAGAATGCGTTAGACCGGTTAGACTGTTAAAGGTTGGTGTTGAAGCCGAGTAACATTGTGGTTTGGGCCTTTGACGGGTCCAAGAGGATGGTACATGAAGAGGTGGATATTCCAGTTAAGGTTGGTTCACATATTTTCGCGTCTACATTCTATGTGATGGACATTCGACCATCTTATTCTTGTTTGTTGGGTCGCCCGTGGATCTATAAAGCTAGGGCAGTAACTTCTACGCTCCACCAAATGCTAAAGTACCCAGTAAAGGGGAAGATTGTTATAGTACGAGGAGAAGAGGAGTACATGGTAGGCCACCTCAACTCATTCCGGTATGTGGAAATGGACGGGGAGTTCTTTGAAATCCCGTGTCAACATTTTGAAGAAGTCCCCCAGGCGCTGGCGTCAACTGAAACTGTTGCTAAAGATCCTCCAATGAAGATGGCTTCCCTCAAGGATGCCCGGGCTGTTATTGAAAAAGGTGGGTGTGCGAATTGGGGTCAACTCCCTGACTTTGCACACAAGACTGACAAGTTTGGTTTGGGTTTTACTGCAGAATCTCAAAGGGCTGTTCGGCGTGCGCGGGTTGGAAGACCTCCCCTGTGTATCACTAATCCTGAAGTGAATGCGATTGAAGACGATGATGAAGAGTTTGAGTTTTACAGCTGGATTTACCCGACTACTGACGGCGGATTAATCAATTGGACGGCAAAGGACTTCGTGCCAATTTATTTTATTACACAGTAATAGAATTTTGTTTTGGATTTGTAACAGACAATTTTAAACTTTACGGCCCGGTGCCTTACCCGAGACATCGTGGCTTTATTTGAGGTCTTATTATGTGTCATTTCCATATATCATCAATAAAAGCATTGGATGTTTTCTTGCATTACAAATTTTGCGCTCCTTATTTTTTCTTTTCTATCTTGCAAAACAACTATTTTACACACACTCACATATACAGGTCTACATCCATTCTGGATCCCACTGACAACGACTCTGCTACTTCCAATTATGACTTCGAAAGTCCGATCAACCAAGCCGAGGACGAAGGTGAGGATGTTTACGAAGTTCCTGGTGAACTTGCTAGACTGTTACTTCAGGAAGAGAGGGCTATACAGCCGCATGAAGAGCCAGTGGAAACAGTAAATCTGGGTACAGAGGAAGACAAGAAAGAGGTCAAGATTGATGAAAATCTAGAGTCTAGTGTTAAGCAATGGTTGATTCAGATGTTGCGAGACTATGTGGAGATCTTTGCCTGGTCTTATGAAGATATGCCTGGGTTGGATACTGATATCGTGGTTCACCGCTTGCCTACCAAGGAAGACTGTCCTCCAGTGAAATAGAAAGTCCGCCGAATGCGCCCAGAGATGTCTGAGAAAATCAAGGCTGAGGTTATGAAACAGTTTGATGCCAGTTTTCTAGAAGTTACTTCTTACCCACAGTGGGTGGCCAACGTGGTTCCGGTGCCGAAGAAGGATGGTAAAGTTCGAATGTGTGTTGACTACAGGGATCTGAATAGGGCAAGCCCCAAGGATAATTTCCCTCTACCTCATATCGACGTTCTGATTCACAACACCGCACAGCATAAGGTCTTCTCCTTTATGGATGGTTTCTTCGGTTACAATCAAATTAAGATGGCTCCCGAAGATATGGAGAAGACAAACTTTGTTACTCAATGGGGTACCTTTTGCTACAAAGTCATGCCTTTCGGATTGAAGAATGTCGGGGCAACGTATCAGCGCGCCATGGTCGCTCTGTTCCACGACATGATCCATTATGAGATTGAGGTATACGTTGACGACATGATTGCAAGGTCCCAGACTGAGGAAGAACATCTTGACCATCTTCAGAAGCTATTTGACAGGTTGAAGTTGTACAAGCTGAGGTTAAACCCGAACAAGTGCACCTTCGGGGTGAGGTCTGGTAAGTTGCTGGGTTTCGTCGTAAGTGATAAAGGCATTCAAGTGGATCCTGCAAAGGTGAAGGCTATACAGGAAATGCCAGCTCCTCGAACAGAAAAAGAAGTCAGAGGCTTTCTGGGACGTCTGAACTATATTGCCCGGTTTATCCCACACCTAACTGCTACTTGTGAGCCAATCTTCAAGTTACTGAAGAAAGATCAAGTGGTAAGATGGAACGATGAATGTCAGGCCGCTTTCGAAAGGATCAAAGAATATCTCCAAGAGCCTCCTATTCTGATACCTCCAGTTGAAGGGAGACCTTTGATCTTATGCTTGACATTACTCGATAATTCAATGGGGTGCGTGCTAGGGCAGCATGACGAGTCTGGCCAAAAAGAGCATGCTATTTACTACCTTAGCAAAAAGTTTACCGATTGTGAGACCCGATACTCACTGCTTGAGAAAACTTGTTGCGCTTTGGCATGGGCTGCTCGCCGGCTAAGACAGTAAATGCTGACTCACACTACCCTATTGATATCAAAGATGGATCCAATCAAGTATATCTTTGAGAAGCCTGCATTGTCCGGAAGAATAGCGAGATGGCAGATGATCTTGACTGAGTATGACATCCAATACATGACCCAAAAAGCAATTAAGGGAAGTGTGTTAGCAGATCATCTGGCACATCAGGAAGTGGACGATTACCAGTTGTTGTACCCCAAAATTTACCCTCTCATTTTATCAAGATTTCCCCTCACAAGGCTCCTTGAACTCTAGACAGGATTAGGGTTTTGCTCTGCTCAAGACATCTCCTTGCACTGATGACCTAAATTAGGGTTTGGGTTTGCATAAGGATTTTTGGACTTTCAATGCTCAAAGTGACTTTCATACTTCATGTTGGACACATAAGTTTGTCCATGCCAAGTTTCAAGCCTTGAATCAAATTTTTACCCAGTCAATTGGACAGTTGACCTAGAAATCAGTTGTATTGGGGAAAAAGTCAAATGTGGCCAATTTATAGTCAAACCTCATAAATTTTGATCCACATCAATATTATAGACTCATATGAACCATTTGATCAAGTTTGGACCACAACTCCTCAAGAAATTTGATCAGATCATCAAAAGGGAAAAATGGTCATTTTTAGGGTTTTGACTACACAAGGGCAATTTCTGATTTTTGACCTAGCCAATGGCAAATTGGGCTCAAGAATGGATTCAAGGATCCAATGGCATCATATTGACATATTCAACAAGTTCAAAAGATCCCAATTGCATTGGATTGACAGATGAATTTTTCAGTCAACTGATCAAAATTTGACTGTACACTGAAAAGTCAAACTTTGACTTTTTGGTCAAAATCAAGTGCCAAGGGTCATTTTTCATCAAGATGTGTCAAAACATGAAACTTGTTCATCAAGAAACCCATTTTTGCAAATTAGGGTTTAAAGTTGAAAATTTTCATAACTTAGAATTTTTCTAAGTTATGATATTCTTAATTTTTCCTAACTTTGCCCAACATTTTCACCATGATGCAATTGGATTCAAACAAAACTTCTAACATGAAAGTTGTAGTACTCCACAAACTCTACAACTATGATTCACAAAGTTTTCCCAAAATAAGCTTGGATCTCAAGTTATGGTTTTTGGAACAAGGGTCCCTAAAACTTTTAACTTAGTGAAATTTTGCCCTAGTATAGGCAGGATTTTGACCTATCTTCTTGGCCATTTTTCACATAGTTCCACTTGGAATCTCAAATTGTATTTCAAATATGGATTATAGAGCATGTTGCAAGCTTTCCAAAATGTACAAGAACTCTCAAAACACATTTGTGGTTAGGGAGAATCGAAGGCTTGAAGTTGGCGAAAACTCACTTTTCATCCATGGCATATTCATGTTCATCCAAGTTGCAATTTCAAGTCAGCATGCTTTGCACTAGATTACAGGCCTCTAAACCACTCCACACTCAATAATTAAATGCAAATACATCATTCTAAGGCATTGTTTTGGTTATTAGGGCATTGCACACAAGATTAATCCCTAAGTAGAAAAAGCAATATTTCCATTTTTGCTTAAATGTGCTTTATGTCAAAACTGAATCCCTTGAGCATTGGTCCATATCTGATGCAGCAAATAAAATCCAGAAGTTGGAGGGGCCAAGGGCAAAGGGTGAAAGCATAAGGATAGCCTGTACATGCCTGTTGGACATGACTTCCCACTTTTACTTCATATACAAGAAATATGCCAAATACATGAGAGCTTGAACATCAGCCAAAACAAACTTGTGAAAACATTTGAACCATCTTTCTCACACCCCTCTGAGCCAAAAACACGATTTCTTGAGCCTTAAAACCTCCCATAGCCAGAAATCACCTTCCATTGGCAAAACAGGGCAGCATCTGCAACTTGACTTCCATAGCTCATTTTGCTCGTGCGTTTTTCCCCAAGTTGGTTCAAACACCTTCCATTCAATCCATCGAAGCTATCCCAAACCTCAAACACCAACTGTAACTCCATTTACAGGGTTTTCCATTTTCACTTTGAACTTGTGCAGGTTGAGTTCTGTAGGCTGATTCAAGTACATTCAAGGCAAGCTAGACATTGGAGAAGGTCAAGTGAAGTTCAAGCAAGCTCCCAGACATCTCATGCCTTGTTGAAGAGCTCCACATTGCCATACACGAAGTCAGCTGAAACAAGTTTTTTTTCAACTTCCTATCTCTCTATTTAGGAACATTTAGTCTTAGGTTTGTGAATAAGAAATGTAGTATTCATAGCCTTGAAGCTGTACATATGCTTAGTTTTCATTTATATTAAGCATGCTAAGAGAATTTGATCCATGAACATACTGAAAAAATTATGTTAGTTTTTAGGGCCAGAGAAATTCTCTCTGGTCTTTGAGAGTTAGGATTAGTTTTTTATATGGTTAGATTCGTCTTGAAAAGCTCTACAACTTTGATGTTATATGTTTTTGCAATAGAGCTCGTATACAGGATGTCCGGGTTTGGTAACAGGCACGCGCGTCTTGTGAAGGACATAGGTTGAAGATGAAGTGGTGGGCTGGGCTTGGTCATGGCTCACTATTGACACCTCCTTTTTACTTTTTGCACCCCCTGGCCCAATTTCTTGATATTTTATATTTTTGCATTTTTATTTTCATTTCTGATTATATTTTATTATTCCCAAATATAAAAAATACTTAAAAAATATTTTTATAAATTTTCACATTCATTTTGTATTTTATTTTTATTTTCTAAACATAAAAGTAATTTAATGAACATATATCTTTATTTTATTTTAATGAAAATTTAGAAATAAAATATTAAAAATCATACTTTTATTTTTATTTATATTTAAATAATGTATTATACTAAATATTTTTATTTTGTATATATTTTATTTCATTTTTTATACATATTTAATATAATTAATAATACATATATACTTTCATTTTATTTAATAAATACTTGAGATTAAAAACATGGAAAATATATTTATTTTATTTATTATTATTTATACTTAAAAATACTTTTTTTCTAAATATATTTAATTTTTTGCACATACATTATTTAATTGTATATAAATAATGTAATTAATATACTTATTTTCTTAAAGAAAAATTAGGGTTTACCCTTGATAAAAAAAATAATAACTCTTTTTATTTTTCCTTTCTTTAAACATTTTTACATACATAAATAAACAAAAACCTTTTTTGCATAATTCATATTATTTGGTATATTTATTTATCTTGTTTATTTAAATATTGTCCATTTATTATTTATACCCTTATTCAATTTGGATGTAATAGTAAAACTAGGGTTTTTATTCCTTGTCAAATACACCCCCATTCAAAGATTGTACCCCCATCCCCATAATCATGTTGTAATAGCCTAGATTTTTAATTCTCGCACTTTATTGCTTTCAATTATGCCATGATAGAAAGATTAGGGTTTGTATGCAAAAATCAAAATTAACAAATAGTTTGACCTAATACAAGACAAAATGCATGAAAATCAAACACAATGCACACTTGCACCCCTAGGGTTTCATCCACTTGTTGCCTTTAAAAATGGGTCATGTTATGCATGTTGGGTATTTTGGCAAAACAAAAACAAAACAAAAGATCATAGTCCCTCGATGACGCTATCTTGGTTGCCTATACAAAAATGATCTAGTCCCTCAAAAATTTGCTAAAAATACTTAACACAATTGCTATCATGGTCTATACGATGACCCGCGCCTGTCCCGTTTAACATCCTTATACAAGGTTGTTTACCAAATGCAATGGTAAAGCAACACTGCCAAAAGGGTTAAAAACATATGGGTTGAGTAAAATAGGGTAGATAGCTCTTAGTTACTTGATCAAAACTTGCAAAAACATCCTTGCTATTTTTAAACACACCTCACAACACAATTTCAAAATATTTCCCAAATTAAACTTTCAAAACATTGAAACATCTTTTCAAAAGACAAAAAAACACCTTTGTATACATTCAAACAAGAATCATTACAAAGGTTGCCGCAACGATGGCCCCTTTTCAAAACATCTTTCAAAACCATACATAAAGCACCATTTCAAACAATTGAAAAGCAAAAGCAAGTGATCTAAACAAGTAACTAAGAGCCCACGGATAACCATGGATGAAAAGGATGCTTGCACCTTCCCTTTTCATAATCTACTCCCCGAACCCAAGAAAACATCTCAAAGGTCTTTCCTGTGCTTTTTTACCTTTCCTTGGGATAAAATAAAAAGTCGGTGGAGACTCTTGCTAAACCAAAACATTTGCAAACACAAACGCAAAATCCCAAGTCAGTTCTCCCACCGTATCACAGAACTGGCGACTCTGCTGGGGATATTTATTTTAAAAGTGGAGTAACCTTAGGGTTTAGATCACCTTTGCATGCTTATCTTGTTTGCTTTGATTGCTTTACACTTGGTTCTATTGTTTGGGTTTGAAATCCTCTACCCGGATTTGGGAAACATTCATAGGTAAATAGCAATACATTGTGGAAATTATGCAGAGTATACCGACATGGTTGAAGCAATAGCTATATTAGTGTGATATATTTGTGGGTACCGATAGCCTTTGAGTCAATCAAAGAGAATATGGGGCCGCTAAGTGATGTCATGAAGCACTAATGAACTCTTAGAACCTTACTTGACCATCTTGGACTTTTTTAGGGGTAGTGAGATGACCGGATTTGGTGAAGTCCGAAGTTGGTAGATAATGGATACTACACTCATTGAGGGTTATTTTCTTGGAATATTTCGGCCGCCAGTTAAGTGGCTAAACTGAAACGATGAACACAGAAAATAATCCGGTGATATTGAGCTCCTTAGAACCCGGTTACTATTTATAGGACAGGTTGAGCCAACTAACTTCAAGAGGGTACTTACCTATGAAACCCCATGCAAGCCTGAAACTAGGATCTTGTGTGATTTGTTTGTATATATGCTAGTGCATACATCATGAACATCATAAAGCATCATTTGCATCCACTAACCATTTCAAGGGTTTGGATCTTCATCTTTGTTCTTGTTTTGTAGGACATGGAATCTCTTCGCAGGAAAACAATTCAAGTCAACCTTGTGAGAATCCCTCCTCAACTCAGGGAGCTTACCTCCAAGATTTCAGAGAATTCTCTCTTCAGTGAAAGACATGGTAGACTCCTCAACTTGGTCAACTCCAACATTGAAGAAGACATGGTGAAATTTCTCTTCCAGTTCTTTGACCCCCTACACCACTGTTTCACATTCCCTGATTACCAACTAGTACCTACTTTGGAGGAATTTTCTCAACTCCTGAGGATTCCTATTCTCCATCAACTACCCTACAACGGTACGGAAAGATAACCAAAGCCTGAAGATGTTGCTCAAGGCTTACACTTGCAACCATCTGATATCAAAGGTCATTGGGAAACCAGAAGTGGTGTCAAGGGTTTCTTGGCAAAGTTTCTGTTTGAGAAGGCACAAGACTGCTGGAATTCTCTAGATCTGCAAGTTTTTGAGGAGATTGTAGCACTACTCATCTATGGGTTGGTCTTGTTCCCAAACCCTAACCATCTTATAGATGTGAATGTTGTCAAGATTTTCATCTCTCGAAATCCTGTGCCTCCATTGCTTGGGGACATCCTACACTCATTTCACACACGAACAATGAGGAAAAGAGGTGTTCTCATATGTTGTACTCCTCTTCTAGAAAGGTGGTTTATTTCTCACCTTCCCCAGTCTGTTTTGAAGAATGAGTAGGGTTTAAGGTGGTCACAACGGTTGATGACCCTCACACATTTTGATGTTCATTGGTGTTCTCAATCCAGAGAAAATTTCACCATTATTGATAGTTGCGGAGAATTCCCTAATGTCCCACTACTTGGCATTAGGGGAGGTATTACCTACAACCCCTGTTTAGCTCTGAGGCAATTTGGGTATGCCCGAAGGGATGGCCCTCATGATATGCTGATTCCTGACTTGGTTTTTGACTTCGACAACGACGTTTAAGGACTTCGACAAAGGTTTATCCGAGCATGGAGGATGCCCAACAAAGTGGATAGTAAGACACTGGGGCACAAGAATTCCATCCCCCTCGAGCCTTACCTCAAGTGGGTACGAACCCGCGCCCAGAGTATTATGATGCCTTACCCCTACATTCTCCCCGTGATTAAAGAGCTTGTTATGGAAGGAGAGGTTCCATACACCCTCCTACATCCAGACATGCCAACATCATTGGAAGAATTGCAAAAGAGTTGGATACAGCTCAAGGAAGAGCGGAACACTTTTGAAGCCAGCTTATATTCCAGTGAGAAGAAGGTTTTGGAACTTACCCGCCGGCTTCATGAAGAGGAGACTCTTAACACTTACATCGTTCCAAAGAGGATGCACAACATCTTTTTACATTAAGAATCTTTGTAATATTTTGCCCGTAGGGATTTTATGTACTAACAAATTTCTTCTTCTTAATATGACGTGTGTTATTTTTGTTTGCAACAACTTTGAATTTCTGAATCCTTGAATGCATCACATGAATAACATACCATTCATCATATGCATAAACAGGTCTTCACACCAGGTTTCCTTATCTTTCTGCTGTTTATTTCAGCAAGATGGATATAGAGCAGGCGGTTAAAGATTTACAAGCACAGAATTTGCAATTCCAACAACTCCTCATAACCTTTGCAAAGGGTCAAGAGGATCTTAAAGCACTGTTAGAGAGAGACAAGGAACCATAAAAGAAGAAAAAGAAAAGAATTGGTGTGGCCACTATGGGAAGAAGATTTGAGAATCAGGCTAGGAGAGTTCTGGAATTCCCCTCGATATCTGACGAAGGGGTTGGTAAAGGAAAGGGAGTTGCAATTCCCTCCGAGTCTGAAGCTGAAGAAGAAGAAGAGGAAGAGGATGAAGATTACTCCGAGCAGCAGTATCCTCCGGCGGATGATAAGTATAAGAATCTTGAAGACCGGCTAGCAGCCATGGAGGTGCAAAGGGTACCTGGGCTAGATTTCGAAGAACTAGGGTTGGTTGTTGGGATCGTCATTCCTCCCAAATTCAAAGTACCTACATTTTCTAAATACGACGGTTTGTCTTATCTGAAGATGCATCTGAAGTCCTACGTCAGAAATATCCAACCTCACTCTTCTGATAAGGATCTATGGGTCCACTTTTTTCAAGATAGTTTGTCGGGTACCCAATTGGAATGGTTCTATCAACTTGAGAGATCTGATGTTCATAACTGGGAAGATTTGGCGGCTGCTTTCTACCGACAATACCAATACAACGCAGATTTAACGCCTACTCGTACTCAACTGCAAAGTATGGGTATAGCCTCTAATGAGGGATTTAAGGAGTATGCACAGAAGTGGCGGGATTTGGCTGGAAGGGTTCAGCCACCATTGTTGGATAGAGAGTTGGTTGACATGTTTTTGGGGACCATATCAGAACCATTCTTCAATCACTTGATCGGGAGCTCATCTGCAGGGTTCATCGAATTAATTCTGACCGGTGAAAGGGTCGAATCTGGCATTAAGAGTGGTAAAATTCAGAAGGATGCCTCCGCTTCCACTGCTATCAAGAAGACCTTCCCAGCCAAGAAGGAAGTTTCTGCTGCTCACACCCAGAGAAATCAAGGGAGAATGGAGTGTCGACCAGCAGTAGGGGCTGTGATGATCCAGAATTCTTCAGCCGATCAACCTCGAAGCAGTCAACCTAGGGCTAACCAGCAAAGGGTAGAAAGGCCACAACGACAATTCATCGGGATCAATATGACACCAGCTCAGGTCCTCCCTCGTCTGTTAAAGTTAAACCTTACCAACTTGAAAGAAGCGTCGAAAAACCCAAATACCTCTTCTCCCTATTATCATTCAAATGCAAAATGTGCATATCATTCAGACAGTGGGGGGCACGACACCAATAACTGTTGGGCCCTTAAAAACAATATCCAAGATTTGATAGATGCCAAGGAGGTAGAGTTTGATGCCCCCGAAAAACCTAATGTGATATCCGCTCCTATGCCAAAACATGGTCATAATGTCCATGCTATCGTGGAAGATCTTCATGTTACCGTTGTTGATGAATTAATGACTCTGTTGCCAATGATTAAGATGAATCTGTTGAAAGTCGGGATGTTCTCGGGATGTGAAAAAGATTGTTACTTCTGTTCAACCTTGCAATCCGACTGTCTGTTGTTGAAGTCAGGCATTCAACACTTGATGGATACTCAAGAGATCCTCTTTCAGAAAACTCCTGTTGCTACTATCACTCATGTAACTCCTGTTACTCCAATCAATGATGTTTCTATAATCACCATTTCCGACAATCTTTCCAAGACCTGCAAAAGGCTTGTTAAGATTACACCAGATCCAAAGTTTGTACCGCTGAAGATTACTATTCCGGGGCCTATCCCATATAAGTCCAACAAGACGATACCATGGAATTATGGAGGAGAGATCTTCTACCATTGTGTCAAGCAGATCGAATCCGTTAAAGGAAATTCTGATGAAGAGACTCCTGATGTGGGGAATATTGCGGGGACAAGTAAGATAACTCGTAGCGGAAGAATCTTCTCTCCGGAGATTGCTCCTCCACGGCCAGTCTTCGGACCCTCAAGTGCTCCTGTGCCTGTCAAGATATCTGTGCGAGGTCTAGTGATTGAAGAAATTGTTACTCCCGAAGGTGTACCCTCTGCTGTTACCGCTGATAAAGGTAAGGGGATCCAAGAAATGCCCGTCAGGACGAGGGCTCAGACTTTGGTTATCCCCGAGACCACCCAAAAAGAGATGGAGGAGATTTTAAAGATAATTAAGAAGAGCGACTATGATGTCATATAGCAGCTGGGCCAAACCCCTTCAAAAATCTCTATGCTGGCTCTATTGCTCTGCTCTGAGGCTCATGCCAAAGCCTTGATCAAATTTCTGAAGACGGCACACGTGCCTCAAGAAACTTCTGCGGATCAGTTTCAAGAATGCATGGCTAGCCTTACAGTCGACAATGGTCTTGGCTTCTCTGATGCCGATTTGACCTCTAAGGGAAGAAAGCATAATGATGTGTTGCATGTCTCGGTAGAGTGCAGAGGAACTACACTTGCTCATGTTCTGGTTGATACCGGTTCATCTTTAAATGTTCTACCAAAGAAAGCATTGGACAGATTGGACTGTGAAGGTTTGACCCTAAGGCCCAGTAATATCATTGTTAGAGCCTTCAACGGTTCTAAGCGGATGGTTCACGGAGAGGTGGACATCCCAATTAAGGTGGGAACGGAAATTTTCAACTCTACTTTTTATGTGATGGACATTCGTCCTTCATATTCATGTTTGTTAGGAAGGCCATGGATCCACAATGCTGGGTGTTGTACCCCAAAATTTGCCCTCTCATTTCATCAATATTTTCTCACCACAAGACCCTTGGAGCTCAAGATCAAGTTAGGGTTTGCTCTGCTCAAGACTCCTCTTTGCACTGTTGACCCAAATTAGGGTTTGAGTTTGCACAAAGATGTTTTGACCTAAAATGCCCAAACTGACTTTCATGCTTCATTTTGGACTCACAAGTTTATCCATACCAAGTTTCAAGCCTTGATTCCAATCTTTGCCCAGTCAATTGGACAGTTGACCTATAAATCAGCTGTATTGGGGAAAAAGTCAACTATGACCAATTGACAGTCAAACTTCATGATTTTTGACCCACATCAACATTATGAACTCATATGAACCATTTGGTCAAGTTTGGATCACAATTCCACAAGAAATTTGATCAGATCACCAAAAGGGCAAAATGGTCATTTTTAGGGTTTTGACTGCACAAAGGTAATTTCTGACTGTTTGACCTGGCCAATGGCAAACCAAGCTCAAATATGGACTCAAGGACTCAATGTCATTGTCTTGACCTATTCAACAAGTTCAAAAGATCCCAAATGCACAAGATTGACAGATGAATTTTCCAGTCAACTGATCCAAATTTGACTGTATACTGAAAAGTCAAACTTTGACTTTTTGGTCAAAATCAAGTGTCAAGATTTATTTTTCATCAAAACATGTCAAATTATGAAACTTGTTCATCAAGAAACCAAAAATTACAAATTAGGGTTTGAAATGAAGAAATTTCATAACTTAGAAATTTTCTAAGTTATGAAATTTCCTAATTTTTTCCTAACTTTGTCCCTTTTTTTCATCAAGATGTATTTGGATTCAAACAAAACTCAAAACATGAAAGTTATAGTCCATTGCAAAATCTACAACTTTGATTCACAAAGTTTCCTCAAAAGAAGCTGGTAGCTCAAGTTATGATTTTTGGAATAGGGGTGCAAAACATTCTTAACTTAGAAATTTTTTGACCTATTTTAGGCAGGATTTTTGCCTAACTTCATGGCCACTTTTCACATGCTTCCACTTGGAATTTCAACTTGCATTACAAATATGGATTGTATTACACATTCCAAGCTTTCCAAATTGTCCAAGAACTTCTCAAACACCCTTGTGGTTAGGGAGATTCGAATTTGTAAAGATGGGCAAAAGTCACTTTGTTCATGGCCAAATTCATGTATATAACATTGGCATTTTGAACTCAGCATGATCCAAGCTAGATTACAGGCCTCTAATCCCATTCTCACTCAATAATTTAATGCAAAACCTTTGTGTCCTAGCATTATCTTGTTCATTAAGTCATTACACAAAGGATTAGTCTTAAAATGGAAAAAGCATTTTAGTCATTCTTGTAAAGGTGCACTTTATGTCAAAACACAAATCAAAGAGGTACAGGCCAGATCTTTTGGGAACAAGATTATGGACATATCCCACTGATCAAGAACCAAATTGGCAGCATGCTTGAGGGGCATGTATGAGCCTACAATCTAACTTGACAACTCTTGCTTAGATAAGAAGAAAACTTGCATTTTTGAATCACAACACACATTCTTGCAAGAACCAACTCAAGCAAACTTTGTGAACACATTCGATATTCCCTAACCAACCTAGAACACGAGCCCTTAACCCTCAATACCTCCTCATCCATCAAAACACATTTTTTCTGCAAAACAGAGTCTCTGTTGCAGATTGACTTGGCCAACATCATTCCATCGTGCGTTTTCATCCAAACCAGTTCAAATACATTCCCTACCATTCATACAAACTATCCCAAGCCTTGGAAACAGACTGTAACACCCCTAACCAAGTTTTCCATTTTCATTTTTTCAGTTGTGCAGGTTGAGTTACATAGCTCGATTCAGTTAGTTTCAAAGCAAGCTAGAGGTTGGAAGAGCATCCTTGGACCTCAAGCAAGCTGTACAAGTCCTCAAACTTCATTGAAAGTGCCTCCATTGTTGTACACAACTCATGCTGAACAGGTAAAAGTTTGAACTTCCATCTCTCTATCCAAGCATATTTAGGCTTAAGTTTGTGAAGAAAGTATGTCCTACTCATGGCCCTGAAGCTACCCATATCCTTACTTCTCATTTATATTGTGTGTGCTGCACGAATTTTGGACATGAACATTTGAAAAAAGCTAGGTCAGGAATTGGGGGAGGAGAAATTCTCTCTCATTTCTGAGAGTTAGAACAACTTCTTTATATGTTTAGAATCGTGACATGATGCTCTATAACATTGATGTTGTAAGTTTTTGTTGAAAGTTAAAGGATCAAGAGATAGCAGGGATGGAAGAAAACGCGCGTTTTTGTGTTTGAAACTGGCTGGAGGTTGAAGACAAGCCTTTTTGGGCTGGGCCTGATTTGTTTTTTTGTTTGCACCACTATTTTCCACTTACACCCCCTTGGCCCATTGTGTGATTTTTTAATCATTTTTGACTTTTTATTTTTTCTCCTGACTTATTATTTTTTGTCAAAACATAAAAAATATTAAAAATATTTTTCCATACATTTTTGCATTTATTTTGAATTTATTTGTTTTGTTTACACTTGTATATATAAATAAATATAATACTCTTATTTAAAACCTTAAAAATAATGTGAAAATATATACTTTTAGTTATTATTTTTATTTGCATTTTCTGAAAACATTTTCTAAAAAATATACTTTTTTTTTAAATAATTAATATTTTATTTTTGTGTATATTTAATATATTTAATACATAGTATAAATACTTATATATATTTATTAGAATATTTAGGATAAAAATATAAAAATAGTACATTTTTTCTTTTATTAATATTTGACCTCAAAAATTACTTTTTTACAAATATACTTCTCTTTTATTTATTTTTGTGTATAATTAATAAATATTGTATATAATAAATAATAAATACTTTTTACTTAGAAAATTAGGGTTTTGCCCTAAACCATGAAAATATCCAAAAATTAACCTTTTTTATTTGTATTTATATGTCACATGAAAAATACTTTTACATACATATAAAACCATTTTTTGTGCATTTTGCATATTTATTGTATTTATTTAATTATTGTACAATTAAATAACTTGTATATTCAATTTGGATTGTAATAGTTTAGATTTAAATTTCTTGCTAAATATCCCCATTTGAATATTTGTACCCCCATCCCCATAATTATGTTGTAATAATTTAGGACTTTAAATTCCACATTTTAAAGCTTTCTAATTATACCATGATAGACTTAGGATTTTGTATGCAAATCAAAAATAACAAATAGCTTGACCTAATTCAAAGACAAAAAGCATGAAAATGGACAACACCAATCACACTTGCACCCCTAGGGTTACTCCACTTGTTGCCTTCAATAATGGGCCATGTTGCATGTTGGGTGTCTTTGGCAAAACAAAACGATTCAAAAGATCATAGTCCCCCGATGACGCTTTCGAAAGTTGCTTAAAAATGATCAAGTCCCTTAAAGGAAAAATTGCCAAAGACACTTGGCACTATTGCAATCATGGTCTAAACGATGACCCGTGCCCGTCCCGTTAACATCCTAACACAAGATTGTCCACCAAATACAATGGTGGAACAATACTGTTAAAAGGGTTAAAACATAGGAAAGATCTTTGAGAAATTTAGGGTAGATAGCTCTTGGTTACTTGACCAATCTTGCAAAACAATCCTTGCCATTTTTCAAAACACACATCACAACACACTTTCAAAACAACTTTCAAAAACATCGAAAACTTTTCAAAAGACAAATACACCTTTATATACATTCAAACATGGATCATTACAAAGGATGCCACAACAATGGCCTCTTTTCAAAACATTTTCAAACCCACACACAAAGCACCATTTCAAACAATTGAAAATGCAAGGCAAGTGATCTAAGCAAGTAACTAAGAGCCCATGGATAACCATGGATAGAAAGGGTGCTAATACCTTCCCTTTCTATAATCTACTCCCCGAGCCCAAGAAAACATATCAAAGGTTTTTGCTGTGCTTTTTAACCTTTCCTTAGGATAAAATAAAAAGTCGGTGGTGACTCTTGCTAAACCGAAACATTTGCGAAAACAAACGCAAAACCCAAGTCAGTTCTCCCACCGTATCACAGAACTGGAGACTCTGCTGGGGACGTTTTAAAAGTGGAGTAACCTTAGGGCTTAGATCACCCTCTTGCATGACTAATTGTTTGCTTTGATTGCTTTATATCTTGGTTCTCTTGTTTGGGCTTGAAATCCTACATCCAGGTTTGGGGAAACATTCATAGATAGCAATACGTTGTGGAAACTGTGCGGGGTATACCGACACGGTTGAAGCAATAGCTATATTAGTGCGACATATTTGTGAGTACCGGTAACCCTTGAGTTCAATCAAGGAGAGTACGGGGCCGCTGAGTGATGTCACTAAGCACTAATGACCTAGAACCTTACTTGACCATCTTGGTCTTTTATTAGGGGTAGTGAGATGACCGGCTTTGGTGCAGTCCGAAGTTGGTAGATACTCGATACTACACTCATTGAGGGTTGTTTTCTTGGAATATTTTGGTCGTTAGTTAAGTGGCTAAACCAAAACAATGAACGTGGAAAACAATCCAATGATATTGAGCTCCTTAGAACCCGGTTACTATTTATAAGACAGGTTTTTAAGCCAACTACACTCAAGAGGGTACTTACCTATGAAACCCCATGCAAGCCTGAAACTAGGGTTTTGTGTGAATTGCTTGTACATATGTTTGTGCATACATCATGAACATCATAAAGCATCATATGCATCCACTAACCATTTCAAGGGTTTGGATCTTCATCTTTGTTCTTGTTTTACAGGTCATGGAAATTCTTCGCAGGAAAACTATCCAAGTCAACCTTGTGAGAATCCCTCCTCAACTCAAGGAGCTCACATCCAGAATTCCGGAAAGCTCTCCTTTCAGTGAAAGACATGGTAGACTGCTCAGCCTAGTCAACACCAGCATTGAAGAGGACATGGTAAAGGTGTTGTTCCAGTTCTTTGACCCCCTTCACCACTGTTTCACATTCCCCGACTACCAATTGGTGCCCACTTTGGAGGAATTTTCTCAACTCTTGAGAATTCCTATTCTTAATCAACTACCCTACAACGGTACGAAAAAAGAACCAAAGCCTGAAGATGTTGCTCAAGCACTACACTTGCAACCATATGACATCAAGGGGCATTGGGAAACTAGAAGCGGTGTCAAAGGCTTCTTAGCAAAATTCGTGTTTGAGAAAGCACAAGAGTGTTGGAATTCATTAGATCTACAAGCCTTTGAAGAAATTGTGGCACTCCTCATTTATGGGTTGGTCATATTCCCAAATCCTGACCAGCTTGTAGATGTCAACACCATCAAGATCTTCTTATCCAGAAATCCAATACCAACATTGCTTGGGGACATCCTCCACTCATTTTACACACGAACAATGAGAAAAAGGGGTGTTCTCATGTGCTGTACTCTTCTCCTTGCAAGGTGGTTTATTTCGCACCTTCCACAATCTGTTTTGAAGAATGACCAAGGCTTAAGGTGGTCACAACGGTTGATGACCCTTACACACTCTGATGTACATTGGTGTTCTCGGTCCAGAGAAAATGTCATCATCATCGATCATTGTGGAGAGTTACCTAATGTTCCATTGCTTGGCATTAGAGGAGGCATTACCTACAACCCTTGTCTAGCTTTGAGACAATTTGGATATGCACGGAGGGATGGACCTCACGACATGTTGATTCCTGACCTAGTTTTTGACTTCGACAACGATGCGCAAGGACTTCGCCAAAGATTCATCAGAGCTTGGAGGATGCCTAACAAGGTAGACAGCAAGACACTGGTGCACAAGAATTCCATCCCTCTTGAGCCTTATCTCAAGTGGGTACGAACCCGAGCCCAGAGTCTAATGATGCCTTACCCTCATGTTCTCCCTGTGATTAAAGAGCCCGTTAAGGAAGGAGAGGTTCCCTACACCATCCTATATCCTGACATGCCAACATCATGGGAGGAGATGCAGAAGAGTTGGATCCAACTCAAGGAGGAACAAAATAATTTTGAATCCAGCTTCTACGCCAGTGAGAAGAAGGTTTTGGAGCTTACCCGCTGACTCCATGAGGAAGAGACCCTCAACACCTACATCGCACCAAAGAGGATGCGCAACGTCTTTTTACCTTGAGAAGTTTTTGTAATATTTGGCCCATGGGGCATTTATGTACTAACAAAATTTCTTCTTAATATGACGTGTGTTCTTTTTGTCTGCAACAATTGTGAATTTCTAAATCCTTGAATGCATTGCATAAATAAACATATCATTCATCATGCGCATAAGCAGGTCTCCACACCAGGTTTCCTTATCTTTCTGCTGTTTATTTCAGTAAGATGGATCTCGAACGGACGGTCAAGGATTTGCAGTCTCAAAACTTACAGTTTCAACATCTCCTGATGACCTTGGCAAAGGGTCAGGAGGATCTAAAGGCCCTGCTTGGGAACAAAGAGAAAGTGAAAAAGAAGAAGAAAAGAGTCGGGGTGGCTACCCTAGGAAGAAGGTTTGAGGGTGAAGCCAGAAGAGTTCTTGAATTTCCCTCCGCATCCGAAGAAGAAACCAGTAAAGGAAAAGGGGCTACGGTACCTTCCGAATCCGAAGCTGAAGAAGAAGAGGCTGAAGAAGACGAAGACTACTCAGAGCAACAATACCCGCCCGCCGACGATAAGTACAAAAACTTGGAAGACAGGTTGGCAGCTATGGAGCTACAGAGAGTTCCCGGCTTGGATTTCAAAGATTTGGGATTAATTGCTGGAATTGTGATCCCCCCGAAGTTTAAAGTGCCAATTTTTGCAAGATATGACGGGCTGTCTTGCCCAAAGATGCACCTAAGATCGTATGTCCGAAGAATCCAACCTCATACTTCCGACAGAAATCTTTGGGTACGCTTCTTTCAAGAAAGCCTATCTGGCACTCAGCTAGACTGGTTTTACAAGCTGGAAAGGTCAGAGATACATAGTTGGGAGGATCTGGCAGCTGCTTTTTATCGCCAATATCAGTATAACTCTGACTTGGCACCAACCCGTACTCAGCTACAGAGTATGGGGATGGCCTCAGGTGAGGGATTCAAGGAATATGCCCAGAAGTGGCGCGATCTGGCCGGAAGAGTGCAGCCACCTCTTTCTGATAGAGAACTTGTTGATATGTTCCTGGGGACCCTGTCTGGTCCATTCTTTAACCACCTGATCGGTAGCTCTTCCGCGGGGTTTACTGAATTAATTCTGATTGGCGAGCGGGTAGAAGCCGGTATCAAGAATGGGAAGATTCAGAAGGATGCCTCTGCATCTACAACTGTTAAGAAATCATTTCCAGCGAAGAAGGAAACGGCTGTTGTGTACTCTCAGAGAAGAGCGGGGAAGAATGAGCGCTGGCCGACTGTGGGGGCCGTGATGATCCAAAATCCATCAAATGATCAGCCTCGTGGAAATCAGTCCAGACCTAAACAGCAGTGGGGAGAACGGCCACCACGGCAGTTCACCCGCATTAATATGACGCCCGTGCAAGTTCTTCCACATCTGTTGAAGCTGAATCTCACAAATATCAAAGAAGCACCAAAAAATGTGAATACAACCTCACCAACTTACAATGCCAATGCCAAATGCGCCTACCATTCTGATAGCGCCGGACATGACACAAACAATTGTTGGGCTCTAAAAAAATAAAATTCAAGACTTGATAGATGCAAAAGAGGTGGAGTTCGATGCTCCAGAGAAGCCAAATGTGATATCTGCTCCAATGCCAAAGCATGGTCGAAATGTCCATGCTATTGAGGAAGATTTGTATGTTTCTGATGTCAATGACCTAATAACCCCGTTGTTAACCATCAAGTTAAATCTGCTAAGGGTTGGGATTTTCCCGGGATGCAAAGAAGATTGTTACTGTTGTTACTCTCTACCAATCGACTGCCCATTACTGAAGAAAGGCATCCAAGGCCTAATGGATAGTCAACAAATTCTGTTTGAAAAGGTTCCTGCTATTCCAACCCCTACTGAAGATGTTTCAATAATCACCATTCACGCCAATCTTTCCAAGGCCGTCAGAAAGCCTATTAAGATTACATCCGCTACAAAGTCTGTTCCTCTGAAAATAACTATGCCAGGGCCTGTCCCCTATAGTTCTGAAAAATCAATACCATGGAATTACGGTGAAGAAATCTACTACCATGGTATTAAACAAGTTGAAATAACCGAAGGAAGCTCTGATGAAGAAGATGCCAGCATTGGAAACATTGCCGACACAAGCAAGATCACCCGAAGTGGGAGAATATTTTCTCCAGAGATTGCCCCCCCAAAGGCAATCTTTGGACCCTCATCTGCTGCCAAAGTTATTCCTGCACCAATAAAACTTTCTGCTAGAACCTCGTTGATTGAAGATGTTGTTATTCCTGTTGTTGTCCCTCCTACTTCTGCTGATAAGGGGAAAGGGATCCAAGATGAGCTCGTCAGGACGAGGGCTCAACCTTTGATCATCCCAGAAACCTCTAAGAAAGAGATGGAGGAGATCTTGAAGATAATTAAAAAGAGTGATTATGACGTGGTAGAGCAACTGGGGCAAACCCCCTCGAAGATCTCCATGTTAGCATTACTGCTTTGTTCTGAGGCGCACGCCAAAGCCTTGATAAAATTCCTGAAAACAGCCCATGTGCCCCAGGAAACCTTTGCCGACCAATTCCAAGATTGTGTAGCCAGTCTCACAGCAGACAACGGTCTAGGTTTATCTGATGCTGACCTAACCTCAAAAGGAAGAAAGCACAACGACGCATTACATGTGTCAGTAGAATTCCAAGGGACTACTCTGGCCCATGTTTTGGTCGACACAGGTTCTTCTCTGAACGTGCTGCCTAAGAAGGCTCTCGACCGATTAGACTGTGAAGGCTTGGAGTTAAGGCCAAGTAATATCGTTGTAAGGGCATTTGAAAGGTCGAAGAGAATGGTACACGGGGAGGTAGACATTCCCATTAAGGTTGGCACAGAGGTGTTCCCCTCAACTTTCTATGTGATGGACATCCGTCCGTCATACTCTTGCTTATTGGGGAGACCATGGATACACAATGCCGGGGCAGTCACCTCTTCCCTACATCAAATGTTGAAATACCCTGTCAAAGGAAAAATCATAACCGTCCACGGTGAAGAGGAATATATGATCAGCCACCTGAACTCCTTCCGGTATGTAGAGGTAGAGGGTGAATTCATTGAGACACCATTCCAGCACTTCGAGGAGGTCTCTCCTGAAGTGGCAGTAGCAAAAACGGTAGCTGAGGTACCAAAGCAGATGGCCAGGATGGCATCTCTAAAAGACGCGAAGGCTGCAATGAAGGAAGGAAAAAGCTCAACATGGGGGCAGTTGCCGGATATTCCTCACAAAACAGACAAGTTTGGTTTAGGATTCACTGCTGCGGGGCAGAAAGCTATGCGCCGCTCAAAGGTTGAAAGAGCACCCATCAAGATCTCTCCTTATGGGATCAATGCTTTGGAAGGTGAAGACGAAGAGGCCAACATTGAAGATTGGATCTACCCAACCATCGAAGGGGGACTACGCAACTGGGAGGCAAAGGACTTTGTCCCCATTACTTTTATTAATCAGTAATTATCTGTCAAACATTTCCTGTGGTCTGTAATAATTACTTTTGAACAATCCGTACACTACTTTTTCACCTCATGCCTCGCCCGGGGCATGTAGGTCCATTTGTAAGGGTTTTGATTATCTTCATATCCATATGCCATGTTTAATGATTCATTGGACGTTTTTCATTAATAAACTGTTGTGTTCATTTTCTTTCCTTTTGCATTTTTTGTTTAAGGATGGCTATCCCTTACACACACCCACACTCACAAATGTAGGTACCCATCCACTCTGGATTCTATGGGTGACTATTCTGCTATGTCCTTCAATAACTCTGAAGATCTGGTCAATCAGGCTGAGTATGAAGATGACGAAGGTTGTGAAGTACCAGGGGAATTAGCCAGACTTCTACAGCAAGAGGAAAGGGCCATCTTACCTCACGAAGAGTTGTTGGAAACTGTCAACTTAGGAACAGAGGAAGACCGGAAGGAAGTACAAGTGGGTGCCAATCTGGAACCAAGTGTCAAGGAGCGCCTGATACAGCTGTTAAATGAATATGTTGAAATCTTCGCCCGGTCTTATGAAGACATGTCGGGTTTAGACACAGACATCGTGGTTCACCGTCTCCCTACAAGAGAAGATTGTCCACCGATAAAGCAAAAAGTCCGCCGAATGAGGCCCGACATGTCTGAGAAGATCAAAGCAAAAGTGATGAAACAATTCAACGCTGGCTTTCTGGCTGTTACATCCTATCCACAATGGGTTGCTAACATTGTGCCAGTACCTAAAAAAGACGGCAAGGTCAGGATGTGTGTGGACTACCGGGATTTGAATAGGGTCAGCCCCAAAGATGATTTTCCGCTACCGCACATTGACATTCTAATTGACAACACAGCTCAGCACAAGGTGTTTTCCTTCATGGATGGATTCTCGAGCTACAACCAAATTAAAATGGCCCCCGAGGACATGGAGAAAACAACCTTTGTTACACAATGGGGTACTTTCTGTTACAAGGTGATGCCGTTCGGACTGAAGAACGCATGGGTAACTTATCAACGCGCCATGGTAGATTTATTTCATGATATGATACATCATGAGATAAAAGTTTACGTAGACGATATGATAGCTCGGTCACAAACAGAGGAGGAACACCTTGAGCATTTACAGAAGCTGTTTGCCAGATTGAAAGAATACAAACTCAGGTTGAATCCAAGTAAGTGCACTTTTGGAGTTAGGTCTGGTAAACTCCTAGGGTTTATTGTCAGCAACAAAGGCATTGAGGTCGATCCAGCAAAAGTGAGAGCAATACAAGAGATTCCTGCTCCCCGTACTGAAAAGGAGGTTAGGGGGTTCTTGGGGCACTTGAACTATATTTCCATATTCATCTCTCATCTGACTTCTACCTGTGAGCCAATTTTCAAATTATTAAAGAAAGATCAGGTAGCCGAATGGAACGACGATTGCCAAGCTGCTTATGATAAGATCAAGGAGTATTTGCTAGAACCTCTTATTCTGATGCCACCCGTCGAAGGAAGACCATTGATCATGTATCTGACCGTCTTGGTTAACTCAATGGGGTGTGTTTTGGGCCAGCATGACGAGTCTGGTCGAAAAGAGCATGCTATTTATTACCTTAGCAAAAAGTTTACCGACTGTGAGACTCGCTACTCACTGCTCGAGAAAACTTGTTGCGCTTTGGTATGGGCTGCTCGCCGACTAAGGCAGTATATGCTGACTCATACCACCTTGTTGATTTCCAAAATGGATCCTATCAAGTATATCTTCGAGAAGCCTGCTTTATCTGGAAGAATAGCTAGATGGCAAATGATCCTAACTGAGTATGACATCAAGTACACCACTCAAAAAGCTATAAAAGGGAGTGTACTAGCTGATCATCTAGCTCATCAAGCTATCGAAGATTATCAATCCATGAGATTTGACTTCCCAGACGAGGACATCATGAATTTGGACAACATTGAAGGTAACGGACCGTATGACGGACCTGAAAAGGGATCCCGATGGACCCTGTACTTTGATGGTGCTTCAAATGCACTTGGAAACGGTATCGGTGCGGTACTCATTTCCCCGGAAGGTTTTCACACACCTTTCACGGCCAGACTTTGCTTCAGCTGTACCAACAACATGGCTGAATATAAAGCTTGCATTTTTGGTCTCAAGGCTGCTATAGACTTGGGGATCAAATCTTTGATCGTATTTGGGGACTCGGCTTTGGTTATCAGTCAAATCAAAGGAGAGTGGGATACCAAACATCCTAATCTTATCCCATACAAAGAACATGTACTAACATTGTTGCCTCATTTCGAGCAAATTACCTTCGAGCATTTCCCGCGAGAAGAGAATCAGCTAGCGGATGCTCTGGCAATAATGTCTTCCATGTTTAAACTCAACTGGGATAACGAGGCTCCCCAAATCACCATCGAGCGAATGGAGGAACCTGTGCATTGTCACGAGATTAACACTGAAGAAGTAGTGGAACAACCCTGGTTTCACGAAATCAAAAGGTATCTCCAGACTAGAGAATATCCCGAAGGAGCTTCCGTAAATGACAAGAAGTTCCTAAGGAAATTTGCTCCCAAGTTCTTCCTAAGCAATGGCATCCTCTATAAGCGCAACCATGATTGTGTTTTACTCCGATGTGTAGACAAAGCTGAAGCAGAGTTAATCATGACCGAGATGCACAGCGGTACATTTGGCACCCACTTGAGCGGGCATACAATGGCTAAGAAGATCCTAAGGGCGGGCTATTAGTGGTCTACCATGGAAGCAGATTTCCATCAGCATTCCCGTACTCTCCACAAATGTCAAGTCTACGCTGACAAGATTCATATTCCTCCGGTTCCTCTCAACGTTTTGACAGCTCCTTGGCCATTTGCAATGTGGGGCATTGACATGATTGAAGAGATCAAGCCCACGGCATCCAACAGACATCGCTTCATCCTGGTTGCCATTGACTACTTCACCAAATGGGTAGAAGCAACTTCCTTCGCCTCTGTTACTAAAAATGTGGTTGCCCGCTTCATCAAGCAAAACCTCATATGCCGGTATGGTGTCCCCGACAGGATTATCACGGACAACGGTACAAATATGAATAATACTATGATCATCGCATTGTGCGAACAGCTCAAGATTTATCATCACAATTCATCTCCCTACCGGCCGAAGATGAATGGTGCTGTTGAAGCTGCGAACAAAAACATTAAGAAAATCATTCAGAAAATGACAGTCACTTGCAAAGACTGGCATGAGATGTTACCGTTTGCTCTGCATGGATACCGTACGACGGCACGTACTTCAACCGGGGCAACCCCATTTTCTTTGGTATATGGCATGGAGGCTGTCCTGCCCATGGAAGTTCAGATTCCTTCTCTAAGGATTATGAAGGACGCAGGTTTGAATGAAGATGATTGGATTCAGACCCGACTTGATCAACTCCATTTGATCAACGAGAAGCGACTCACTGCTGTTTGCCACGGTCAAACGTATCAAAAAAGGATGATCAAGGCTTTCAACAAGAAAGTCAGACGTCAAGTATATCAAGTCGGAGATCTCGTAATCAAGCGGATTATCCTGCTGCAAAGTGATCCCAGGGGCAAATGGACTCCTACTTACGAAGGACCATTTGTGATCAAGAGCATATTTTCTGGTGGTGCAATGATTCTGACCACCATGGACGGCGACGATTTTCCGCACCCTACGAACGCAGACATAGTCAAAAGATACTACGCATAAAATAACCCGACAAGTCGAAAACCCGAAAGGGCGGCTTGGGCAAAAATGGGCATCCCGGTGGATCGAAAACCCGAAAGGGCGATTCAGGAAAAAATTAGGGATAAAACAAAAATCTGTACACCCGGCAAGTCGAAAACCCGAAAGGGCGGCTTGGGCAAAAAGGGGTCTCCCGGTGGATCGAAAACCCGAAAGGGCGATTCAGGCAAAAGTTAGGGAATTAAAGCGTATGACTATGTCTCGTCGGATCACTTTAAGGACAATCTCTTCATCAACCAGCTCCAAGCTTCTGATCAATCTGGTCATCGGCAGACGAAGCATTGAATGGACAGATATTCAGAGTTGTGAAGGCTATAGCAGAATGGAATCCCATGGAATTGTTTCACATAGCCATCTTTCTTTTGTATAAATTTTTCAATATTTACGACGACATCCTCTTACTAGGATGACTGTCTCCTTTGTACAAATACACTCATAGAAAGTTAATACAAATATTTTTCCAAATACAGAAATTTGTGTTGTCTTCCTTTTCTCTTTTCTTTTGCACTTATGTTTTATTTGAGAAACGTCCAATGTCTTGTTAAATAGGCATATGCATTCGAACATCATCATTTCCTTATGAATCAAGAAAGATGATTACTGACAGGCCGAAGATACAGGTAGATATCTCGATGCCCTTTCAGAGGAAATCACCAGAGTTAAACTTCCGGATCCTCAGCAGAGAAAGCTTTCCCAACACTGACTTCCCCAGCCAGAGAGCCTTCTAGAACTCAATTCCCCTCAGAATTAAAATTCAGAATCCCCAGTGGAGCCTTAAAAATATGAAAATCCAATCCCTAGTGGAGCTAAAACTTCCAACTATGAATCCCCAGCTGAACCAGGCTAGTGAACCTTTTCCCCACAGAGATACTTCCCACCAAACTGAAGATTCTCAGTCACACCTCTCCAGTATGAGTCTATCAGATTCTGAACTCCCCAGTAGAGATCATCAGAAATTCTCATTTCCCGCAAGTCACCAAGGAATGCCAGTTCCCCAGCAGTGGTCCTAAGATCCCTCAACAATTGAAGATCTTGCATTTCCCCAAGAAGAGTGAAGGCTCATTCTCAGTTCCTCACAGGATAATCAGATGTTCTCCAGTGAAGATCTCCTCAAGACAAGAATCCCCAGAAGATTGGTATACAACCCAAGCTCCTAATTCTCCAGCAGTAGTCAAACAAGGATGTCTCATCCTCAGCAATCAAAATTATTGTCTTCCCCTGCAGCGGTCAAGGATTCACTTTCCCTGGCAGCAGTCAAGATTCTTTATCTCCAGGATTCATCTATCCTCAACAAGACAGCTCTTCAGCTTACATGCGCATTCATTTACATTCATATCATAAACATTGATATAACATATATTGCATCATACATATCATGCAACATAACTTTGTGTTTTAGCTAACATTTCACCCTTTTCAGGATGAGATTAAAAGGCTATCATTAACAATTATTCAGATACAGTATGGATACACCCCAGACACGGCGGTCATTCTATTACTCGTTCAGAATTTCAAGTCAGATACAGTACAGATACACCCCAGACACGGCGGTCATTCTACTACTCATTCAGACTACAGCAATCAGATACAGACTAGATACGCTCCAGACACGGAAGCCATTCTATCTCTCATTCAGATTCATTTATCCACCTCAAGGTTCAATGCATTCCAAACACGGATACCATTCTGACCCTTACAACAGCAGTTTGATTCTCCCCAGTGCGTTCGCCACGGAAGTCATTCTGTCATTTATTTAGATCCCAGTTACAGTTTCAGATACACTTCAAACACAGAAGTCATTCTATTACTCATACGGATCTCAATCCCAGTTACAGTTTCAGATACACTCCAGACACGGAAGTCATTCTGCTACTCATACAACTTTCAACTTCAGATACAGTCCAGATACGCTCCAAACACGGTTGCCATTCTGTCACTCATTCAGAATTTGTTCCCAGCACGCAGTTGCTCCATACAGATGTTTCTCTGTTACCCAGATACAATACAGATACACTCCAGACACGGCAGTCATTCTGATATTCATTCTTCAAGCATAGTTATAGCTCAGATACGCCCCAGACACGGAGGCCATTCTTCTTCTCATACAAACTCAGTCCTTAGATGCAGTTCAAATGCATTCTAGACACGGATACCATTTTGATCCTCATTCTTCTGACCTGTCAAATTGCAGTTCAATAAACATTTCAAATGACATCTTTAAGCCCATCTCCGACAAGATTCTGTCACCCTTCAGATGGCATCTTTAAGCCCATCTCCAAATGGCATCTCTAAGCCCATTCCCGCATCCATTGTTCTGACGAGTGCAAATTTAAGGGCACTCTAGTGTCCAATCTCCTTTTACCTTCGAGACGCGAAAGGCAAACCTGCCAATCTAACTCTTCAGGTGCAAGAAGATTGAACAGGGGCAACTGTTGTACCCCAAAATTTTCCCTCTCATTTCATCAACATTTTCTCACCACAAGACCCTTGGAGCTCAAGATCAAGTTAGGGTTTGCTCTGCTCAAGACTCCTCTTTGCACTGTTGACCCAAATTAGGGTTTGAGTTTGCACAAAGATGTTTTGACCTAAAATGCCCAAAATTACTTTCATGCTTCATGTTGGACTCACAAGTTTATCCATACCAAGTTTCAAGCCTTGATTCCAATCTTTGCCCAGTCAATTGGACAGTTGACCTAGAAATCAACTGTATTGGGGAAAAAGTCAACTATGGCCAATTGATAGTCAAACTTCATGATTTTTGACCCACATCAACATTATGAACTCATATGAACCATTTGGTCAAGTTTGGATCACAATTCCACAAGAAATTTGATCAGATCACCAAAAGGGAAAAATGGTCATTTTTAGGGTTTTGACTGCACAAAGACAATTTCTGACTGTTTGACCTAGCCAATAGCAAACCAAGCTCACATATGGACTCAAGGACTCAATGTAATTGTCTTGACCTATTCAACAAGTTCAAAATATCCCAAATGCACAAGATTGACAGATGAATTTTCCAGTCAACTGATCCAAATTTGACTGTATACTGAAAAGTCAAACTTTGACTTTTTGGTCAAAATCAAGTGTCAAGATTTATTTTTCATCAAAACATGTCAAATTATGAAACTTGTTCATCAAGAAACCAAAAATTACAAATTAGGGTTTGAAATGAAGAAATTTCATAACTTAGAAATTTTCTAAGTTATGAAATTTCCTAATTTTTTCCTAACTTTGTCTCTTTTTTTCATCAAGATGTATTTGGATTCAAACAAAACTCAAAACATGAAAGTTATAGTACATTGCAAAATCTACAATTTTGATTCACAAAGTTTCCTCAAAAGAAGCTTGTAGCTCAAGTTATGATTTTTGGAATAGGGGTGCAAAATATTCTTAACTTAGAAATTTTTTGACCTATTTTAGGCAGGATTTTTGCCTAACTTCATGGCCACTTTTCACATGCTTCCACTTGGAATTTCAACTTTCATTACAAATATGGATTGTAGTACACATTCCAAGCTTTCCAAATTGTCCAAGAACTTCTCAAACACCCTTGTGGTTAGGGAGATTCGAATTTGTAAAGATGGGCAAAAGTCACTTTGTTCATGGCCAAATTCATGTATATAACATTGGCATTATGAACTCAGCATGATCCAAGCTAGATTACAGGCCTCTAATCCCATTCTCACTCAATAATTTAATGCAAAAACTTTGTGTTCTAGCATTATCTTGTTCATTAAGTCATTACACAAAGGATTAGTCTTAAAATGGAAAAAGCATTTTAGCCATTCTTGTAAAGGTGCACTTTATGTCAAAACACAAATCAAAGAGGTACAGGCCAGATCTTTTGGGCACAAGATTATGGACATATCCCACTGATCAAGAACCAAATTGGCAGCATGCTTGAGGGGCTTGTATGAGCCTACAATCTAACTTGACAACTCTTGCTTAGATAAGAAGAAAACTTGCATTTTTGAATCACAACACACATTCCTGCAAGAACCAACTCAAGCAAACTTTGTGAACACATTTGATATTCCCTAACCAACCTAGAACACGAGCCCTTAACCCTCAATACCTCCTCATCCATCAAAACACATTTTTTCTGCAAAACAGAGTCCCTGTTGCAGATTGACTTGGCCAGCATCATTCCATCGTGCGTTTTCATCCAAACCAGTTCAAATACATTCCCTACCATTCATACAAACTATCCCAAGCCTTGGAAACAGACTGTAACACCCCTAACCAAGTTTTCCATTTTCATTTTTTCAGTTGTGCAGGTTGAGTTACATAGCTCGATTCAGTTAGTTTCAAAGCAAGCTAGAGGTTGGAAGAGCATCCTTGGACCTCAAGCAAGCTGTACAAGTCCTCAAACTTCATTGAAAGTGCCTCCATTGTTGTACACAACTCAAGCTGAACAGGTAAAAGTTTGAACTTCCATCTCTCTACCCAAGCATATTTAGGCTTAAGTTTGTGAAAAAGTATGTCCTACTCATGGCCCTGAAGCTACCCATATCCTTACTTCTCATTTATATTGTGTGTGCTGCACGAATTTTGGACATGAACATTTGAAAAAAGCTAGGTCAGGAATTGGGGGAGGAGAAATTCTCTCTCATTTCTGAGAGTTAGAACAACTTCTTTATATGTTTAGAATCGTGACATGATGCTCTATAACATTGATGTTTTAAGTTTTTGTTGAAAGTCAAAGGATCAAGAGATAGCAGGGATGGAAGAAAACGCGCGTTTTTGTGTTTGAAACTGGCTGGAGGTTGAAGACAAGCCTTTTTGGGCTGGGCTTGATTTGTTTTTTCTGTTTGCACCACTATTTTCCACTTACACCCCCTTGGCCCATTGTGTGATTTTTTAATCATTTTTGACTTTTTATTTTTTCTCCTGACTTATTATTTTTTGTCAAAACATAAAAAATATTAAAAATATTTTTCCATACACTTTTGCATTTATTTTGAATTTATTTGTTTTGTTTACACTTGTATATATAAATAAATATAATACTCTTATTTAAAACCTTAAAAATAATGTGAAAATATATACTTTTAGTTATTATTTTTATTTGCATTTTCTGAAAACATTTTCTAAAAAATATACTTTTTTTTGTAAATAATTAATATTTTATTTTTGTGTATATTTAATATATTTAATACATAGTATAAATACTTATATATATTTATTATAATATTTAGGATAAAAATATAAAAATAATACATTTTTTCTTTTATTAATATTTGACCTCAAAAATTACTTTTTTACAAATATACTTCTCTTTTATTTATTTTTGTGTATAATTAATAAATATTGTATATAATAAATAATAAATACTTTTTACTTAGAAAATTAGGGTTTTGCCCTAAACCATGAAAATATCCAAAAATTAACCTTTTTTTATTTTTATTGATATGTCACATGAAAAATACTTTTACATACATATAAAACCATTTTTTGTGCATTTTGCATATTTATTGTATTTATTTAATTATTGTACAATTAAATAACTTTTATATTCAATTTGGATTGTAATAGTTTAGATTTAAATTTCTTGCTAAATATCCCCATTTGAACATTTGTACCCCCATCCCCATAATTATGTTGTAATGATTTAGGACTTTAAATTCCGCATTTTAAAGCTTTCTAATTATACCATGGTAGACTTAGGGTTTTGTATGCAAATCAAAAATAACAAATAGCTTGACCTAATTCAAAGACAAAAAGCATGAAAATGGACAACACCAATCACACTTGCACCCCTAGGGTTACTCCACTTGTTGCCTCCAATAATGAGCCATGTTGCATGTTGGGTGTCTTTGGCAAAACAAAACGATTCAAAAGATCATTGTCCCCCGATGACGCTTTCGAAAGTTGCCTAAAAATGATCAAGTCCCTTAAAGGAAAAATTGCCAAAGACACTTGGTACTATTGCAATCATGGTCTAAACGATGACCCGTGTCCGTCCCGTTAACATCCTAACACAAGATTGTCCACCAAATACAATGGTGGAACAATACTGTTAAAAGGGTTAAAACATAGGAAAGATCTTTGAGAATTTTAGGGTAGATAGCTCTTAGTTACTTGACCAATCTTGCAAAACAATCCTTGCCATTTTTCAAAACACACATCACAACACACTTTCAAAACAACTTTCAAAAACATTGAAAACTTTTCAAAAGACAAATACACCTTTGTATACATTCAAACATGGATCATTACAAAGGTTGCCACAACAATGGCCTCTTTTCAAAACATTTTCAAACCCACACATAAAGCACCATTTCAAACAATTGAAAATGCAAGGCAAGTGATCTAAGCAAGTAACTAAGAGCCCATGGGTAACCATGGATAGAAAGGGTGCTAATACCTTCCCTTTCTATAATCTACTCCCCGAACCCAAGAAAACATCTCAAAGGTTTTTGCTATGCTTTTTAACCTTTCCTTAGGATAAAATAAAAAGTCGGTGGCGACTCTTGCTAAACCGAAACATTTGCGAAAACAAACGCAAAACCCAAGTCAGTTCTCCCACCGTATCACATTGGGGCAATCACTTCTTCTCTACACCAGATGCTTAAATACCCAGTCCAGGGTAAGATCATAACAGTTCATGGTAAGGAGGAGTATATGATAAGCCACCTTAACTCTTTCCGCTACGTGGAGTTAGATGGTGAATTCATAGAAACACCTTTCCAACACTTTGAAGAGGTTTCTCCTGAAGTTGCGGTAGCCAAGACAATGACTGATGTGCCCATCATTACCAAACCTGTGTCCCAGATGTCATCCCTTAAAGACGCAGAGGCTGTGATCAAGGAAGGAGGAAGTACAGTATGGGGTCAACTGCCAGATTTTCCTTACAAGACGGATAAGTACGGGTTGGGTTTCACTACTGCTAGTCAGAAGGCCGTGCGTCGCTCCCGGGCTGGAGGACCGCCACTGAAAATCACTCATCATGGAGTTTATGCTTTAGAAGATGATGAAGAAGGAAGCAATTTTGAAGACTGGATGATTCCAACCATTGAAGGAGGACTGAACAACTGGGAGGCGAAAGACTTCGTTCCTATTACTTTCATCAATCAGTAATTTATCTTTTGAACATTTCCTGTTTGGTCTGTAATAACTTTTAAACAATTCATACACTCTTTTTGCCTTATGCCTTACCCGAGGTATATAGGTTCATTTGTAAGGGTTTTGATTCTTCATTTTCATATGCCATCTTTTAATGAATCATGGACGTTCTCATCTATAAACCGTTGTGTTCATTTTCTTTCTTTTTTTTACATTTCATTTTGTTTAAAGGTGGCTATCCCTTACACACACCCACACTCACAAAATGCAGGTACTTATCCACCCCAGATTCCATGGGTAACAATTCTGCTATGGCCTTCAGTGACTCTGAAGATCTGCTCAATCATGCCAAATACGAAGGTGATGAAGACTGTGAAGTGCCTGGAGAGTTGGCTAGACTTTTGCAACAAGAAGAAAAGGCTATTCTGCCCCACGAGGAGTTGTTAGAGACTATCAATTTGGGAACAGAGGAAGACAAAAAAGAGGTTAAAATGGGTGCCAACCTGGAGCCAAGTGTCAAAGAGCTCTTAATTCAGCTGTTGAATGAATATGTTGAAATCTTCGCCTGGTCCTATGAAGACATGCCAGGGCTGGATACAGATATTGTGGTTCACTGTCTCCCTACAAGAGAAGACTGTCCACCAATAAAGCAGAAAGTTTGCCGAATGAGGCCCGATATGTCTGAAAAGATCAAAGCTGAAGTGATGAAACAGTTCAATGTTGGCTTTCTTGCTTTTACTTCCTATCCACAATGGGTTGCTAACATTGTGCCCGTTCCCAAGAAGGACGACAAAGTTAGAATATGTGTGGACTACAGAGATTTAAACCGGGCTAGCCCTAAAGATGATTTTCCAATACCACACATTGACATCTTGGTTGACAACATAGCTCAACACAAGGTATTCTCTTTCATGGATGGATTTTTAGGGTACAACCAGATCAAAATGGCCCCCGAAGACATGGAGAAGACTACTTTTGTTACGTAGTGAGGTACCTTCTGCTATAAAGTGATGCCATTCGGACTGAAGAATGTTGGGGAAACCTATCAACGAGCCATGGTAGATTTTTTTCATGACATGATACATCATGAAATTGAAGTCTACGTAGACGACATGATAGCCCATTCACAAATAGAAGAAGAACCCCTCGACTATCTGTAAAAGTTGTTTGTCAGATTGAAAAAGTATAAGCTCAGACTGAACCCTAGCAAGTGCACTTTCGGAGTCAGGTCTGGTAAACTCTTGGGATTCATCGTCAGCAACAAAGGCATTGAGGTTGATCCTTCTAAAGTCGAATCTATACGAGAAATGCCTGCCCCTCGCACTGAAAAGGAGGTCAGAGGTTTCTTAGGACGCCTAAACTATATTTCAAGGTTCATCTATCATCTAACATCTACCTGTGAACCAATCTTCAAGCTGTTGAAGAAAGATCAGGTGGTTCAATGGAACGATGATTGTCAAGTTGCTTTCGATAAGATCAAGGAGTATTTGTTGGAACCTACTATCTTGATGCCACCCATCGACGGAAGGCCTTTAATCATGTATCTGACTGTTTTGGATAACTCAATGGGGTGCGTACTGGGCCAACATGACGAGTCTGGCCGAAAAGAGCATGCCATTTATTACCTTAACAAAAAGTTTACCGACTGTGAGACTCGCTACTCATTGCTCGAGAAAACTTGATGCACTTTGGTATGGGCTGCTCGCCGGCTAAGGCAGTATATGTTGACGCATACCACTCTGTTGATTTCTAAAATGGATCAGATCAAGTACATCTTCGAGAAGCCCGCTTTATCCGGAAGAACCGCTAGATGGCAGATGATCCTGACTGAGTATGACATCCAGTACACAACCCAAAAAGCTATAAAGGGGAGTGTATTAGCTGATCATCTAGCTCATCAAGCCGTCGAAGATTATCAATCTATGAAGTTCGACTTCCCTGACGAGGATATCATGACATTGGACAACATTAAAGGTAACAGACCGTATGACGGACCTGAACAAGGATCCCGATGGACTCTGTACTTTGATGGTGCTTCAAATGCACTTGGGAACGGTATCGGCGCAATACTTATCTCTCCAGAAGGTTGCCATACACCTTTCACTGTTAGACTCTGCTTCAGCTGCACCAATAACATGGCCGAGTATGAAGCTTGTATCTTTGGTCTCAAGGCTGCTATTGACTTGGGAATCAAATCTTTGATTGTATTTGGGGACTCAACTTTGGTTATCAGTCAAATCAAAGGAGAGTGGGATACTAAGCATCCTAATCTCATCCCATACAAAGAACATGTCCTAAAATTGTTACCACACTTCGAGCAGATTACCTTCGAGCACTTCCCGCGAGAAGAGAATCAACTAGCAGATGCGCTAGCTACAATGTCATCCATGTTTAAACTTAATTGGGATAATGAGGCACCTCAAATCACCATCGAGCGAATGGACGAACCCGCTCATTGTCACGAGATTAATACCGAAGAAGTGGTGGGCCGACCTTGGTTTCATGATGTCAAAAGGTATCTCGAAGCACAAGAATACCCTGAAGGAGCTTCAGTCAACGAAAAAAAGTTCTTAAGGAGGTTCGCTGCCAAGTTCTTTCTGAGCAATGGTATCCTATACAAGCGCAATATTGATTGTGTCCTACTCCGTTGTGTGGATAAGATTAAACCTAAGTAGATTATGGCTGAACTACATAATGGCACCTTTGGCACCCACTCGAGCGGTCATACGATGGCTAAGAAGATTCTACGGGCAGGCTACTACTGGTCTACCATGGAAGCTGATTGCCATCAGCACTCCCGTACTTGTCACAAATGCCAAATTTATGCTGACAAGGTACATATTCCTCCAGTTCCTCTCAATGTCTTAACAGCTCCTTGGCCATTCGCGATGTGGGGTATCAACATGATTGGAGAGATCAAGCCTACAACATCCAATGGACATTGTTTCATCCTGGTAGCCATTGATTACTTTACCAAGTGGGTCGAAGCAGCTTCTTTCGCTTCCGTTACAAAGAATGTGGTTGCCCGCTTCATCAAGCAGAACCTCATATACCGGTATGGTATCCCCGACAGGATCATTACGGACAACGGTACAAATTTGAACAATACTATGATCACCGCTCTGTGCGAGCAGTTCAAGATTCAACATCACAATTCATCTCCCTATCGGCCAAAGATGAACGGTGTTGTTGAAGCTGCGAACAAGAATATCAAGAAGATCATTTAAAAGATGACAGTCACCTACAAGGACTGGCATGAGATGTTACCGTTTGCTCTGCACGGGTACCGTACCACGACACGTACTTCAACTGGGGCAACACCCTTTTCTTTGGTATACGGCATGGAAGCTGTTTTACCCATCGAGGTTCAGATTCCCTCCTTGAGAATCATGAAAGATGCTGGTTTGAATGAAGACAATTGGATTCAGACCCGGCTTGATCAACTTAACTTGATTGACGAGAAGCGACTTACTGCTATTTTTCATGGTCAGGAGTATCAAAAATGTATGATCAAGGCCTTCAACAAGAAAGTCAAGAGACAAGTGTATCAAGTCGGAGACCTTGTAATCAAGCGAATCATCTTACCGCAAAGTGATCCCAGGGGAAAATGGACTCCTACTTACGAAGGATCATTTGTGATCAAGAACATCTTTTCTGGTGGGGAAATGATTCTGACCACCATGGACGGCAATGACCTGTCGCACCCTGCGAACACAGACATAGTCAAAAGATACTACGCATAAATAACCCGATAAGTCGAAAACCCAAAAGGGCGACTTGGGCAAAAATAGGCATCCCGGTGAATCGAAAACCCGAAAGGGCGGTTCAGGCAGAAATTAGGGATAAATAAAAAAATCTGTACACCCGGCAAGTTGAAAACCCGAAAGGGCGACTTGGGCAAAAAAGAGTTTCCCGGTGGATCGAAAACCCGAAAGGGCGGTCTAGGCAAAAGTTAGGGAATTAAAGCGTATGACTATGTCTCGTTGGATCACGTTAAGGACAATCTCTTCACAGACAAACTCCAAGCTTCTGATCAATCCAATCATCTGCGAACGAAGCAACGAATGGACAAGATACTCAGAGTTACGAAGGCTATAGCAGAATGGGAACCCCATGGAATTGTTACACATAGCCATCTTTCTTTGTATAAATTTTTCTCATTTTTATGACAACATTCTCTTACTAGGATGTCTGTCCCCTTTGTACAAAATACTTACACAAAGTTAATACAAAGATATTTCAAAGTGCAGAAATTTGCTTGCCTTTTCTTTTTTTTTTTACACTTGTGTTTTATTTGAAAGCGTCCAATGATTTGTTAAATGAGCATATGCATTTGAATATAATCACTGCTTACAAATAAAACGAAGTGAGAAAAGATAATTACTGATAGGTTGAAAGTATACGAAAATGTCTTTAGGCTACTCCAGAAGAAATCCTCTGCAGTGTGTCATTCAGATCCTTAACAGAGCTAAAATCTTGAAATACATATCGCCATCAGAACTAAGTTTCCAAACTCCATATCCCCAGCGGAGCCAGAAAACTTTGAACTACAAATCCCCAGTGAAGATGAAGCTTTCTTCCCCAACAGAGTCCAAGACTTCAACCTTTAAACCACAGTGGAGATCATCTGATTTCTCCAAATTCCCCAGGAAGTTATCTTATAACAGTAAACTTTTTATCCCTAACCATTCTTAAAACCCCAGTAGATTGGCATACAACCCAAACTCTTTAGAATTCTTTGATGGAATAAGCATTCTCCCCAAAGAGTTATTTCCCAACAGAATAAAGTTTCTTTTTCTCATTTCTCCAGTTGAAGCCTCCCATGTTTTAATTCCCCAGTAGAGATCGTCAAAGTTTTCCTTATTCCCCAGGAAAGTCATAAAGGATTCCCAATTCCCCGCAAAAGTTGTCAAAGCTCTTGTTAATCACCACAAGTCACCAAGGATTTTCAATCACCAGCAGTCCAAAGGATTTCTCGGTCTCAACAATCAAGGGTTTTGAATCTCCAGCAGCAGTTATGGGTTTATTTTCCCCGGCAGCAGTTAAATATTTCATTATCTCCAGCTATCAAGGATTTATTTTTCTCAGCAAGACAGCTAATCAGCTTACATGTGCATACATTACATTCATATATCATAAACATTAATAAAGCACATTTTATTGCATCATACATTTCATGCAACATAACTTTGTGTTTTCAGTTAACATCTTACCGTTTTTAGGATAAGATTAAAAGCTATCGTTAACAAATATTCAAAGATCTCAGATACAGTATGGATACACCCCAAACACGGAGGTCATTCTATCACTCATTCAGAATTTCAAGTCAAGATAGAGTATGGATACACCCCAGACACAACGGTCATTCTACTACTCATTCTGACTTCAGCAATCAGATACAAACTAGATACGCTCCAGACACGAAAGCCATTCTATTTCTCATTCAGATTCAAATATCAACTACAAGCTCAGATACACTCCAAGACATGGAAGTCATTCTGTTGCCTTTTTCAGATCCCAGTTACAGTACGGATACACTCCAAGACATGGAAGTCATTCTGCTACTCATACAGATCTCAACTTCAGATACAGTCCAGATACGCTCCAGACACGGAAGCCATTCTGACACTCATTCAAACTTATTCCCCAGCCCAGAGATACTCCAGACACGGATGTCTTTCTGTCGCTTATTCGAATTTCAGATTTCAGATACAATACAGATGCACTCTAGACACGACAGTCATTCTGATATTCATTCAAGAATCAAACACAGTTACAGCTTGGATACGCCCCAGACACGGACGCCATTTCCTTTGCTCATACAAATCCAATCTCCAGATACAACTCAGATACGTTCCAGATACGGATACCATTCTGACATTCGCTCTTCTAATTCTCAACAAACAAATATCGGATGGCATCTTTAAGCCCATCTCCATCAAGATTCTACCATCTCCTAATGGCATCTTTAAGCCCATTCCTCCAGCTATATTTTGACGAGTGCAAATTTACGGGCACTCTAGTGTCCAATCCTCTTTCACCTTCGAGTCACGAAAGGAAAACTCACCAATCTAACTCTTCAGGTTCAAGAAGATTGAACAGGGGAAGCTGTTGTACCCCAAAATTTTCCCTCTCATTTTATCAAGATTTCCCCTCACAAGGCTCCTTGAACTCCAGACAGGATTAGGGTTTTGCTCTGCTCAAGACATCTCCTTACACTGATGACCTAAATTAGGGTTTGGGTTTACATAAGGATTTTTGGACTTTCAATGCTCAAAGTGACTTTCATACTTCATGTTTGACCCATAAGTTTGTACATGCCAAGTTTCAAGCCTTGAATCAAATTTTTACCCAGTCAATTGGACAGTTGACCTAGAAATCAGTTGTATTGGGGAAAAAGTCAATTGTGGCCAATTTATAGTCAAACCTCATAAATTTTGATCCACATCAACATTATAGACTCATATGAACCATTTTATCAAGTTTGGACCACAACTCCTCAAGAAATTTGATCAGATCATCAAAAGGGCAAAATGGTCATTTTTAGGGTTTTGACTGCACAAGGGCAATTTCTGATTTTTGACCTAGCCAATGGAAAATTGGGCTCAAGCATGGATTCAAGGACCAAATGGCATCATATTGACCTATTCAATAAGTTCAAAAGATCCCAATTGCATTGGATTGACAAATGAATTTTTCAGTCAACTGATCAAAATTTGACTGTACACTGAAAAGTCAAACTTTGACTTTTTGGTCAAAATCAAGTGCCAAGGGTCATTTTTCATCAAGATGTGTCAAAACATGAAACTTGTTCATCAAGAAACCCATTTTTGCAAATTAGGGTTTAAAGTTGAAAATTTTCATAACTTAGAATTTTTCTAAGTTATGAAATTTTCTTAATTTTTCCTAACTTTGCCCAACATTTTCACAATGATGCAATTGGATTCAAACAAAACTTCCAACATGAAAGTTGTAGTACTCCATAAAGTCTACAACTTTGATTCACAAAGTTTTCCCAAAAGAATCTTGGATCTCAAGTTATGATTTTTGGAACAAGGGTCCCTAAAACTTTTAATTTAGTGAAATTTTGCCCTAGTATAGGCAGGATTTTGACCTATCTTCTTGGCCATTTTTCACACAGATCCACTTGGAATATCAAATTGTATTTCAAATATGGATTATAGAGAATGTTTCGAGCTTTCTAAAATGTTCAAGAACTCTCCAAACACATTTTTGGTTAGGGAGAATCGAAGGCTTGAAGTTGGCAAAAACTCATTTTTCATCCATGGCATATTCATGTTCATCCAAGTTGCAATTTTAAGTCAGCATGCTTTGCACTAGATTACAGGCCTCTAAACCACTTCACACTCAATAATTAAATGCAAATCGATCAGTCTAAGGCATTGTTTTGGTTATTAGGGCATTGCACACAAGATTAATCCCTAAGTAGAAAAAGCAATATTTCCATTTTTGCTTAAATGTGCTTTATGTCAAAACTGAATCCCTTGAGCATTGGTCCATATCTGATGCAGAAAATAAAATCCACAAGTTGGAGGGGCCAAGGGAAAAGGGTGAAAGCATAAGGATAACCTGTACAGGCCTGTTGGACATGACTTCCCACTTTTGCTTCATATACAAGAAATATGCCAAATGCATGAGAGCTTGAACATCAGCCAAAACAAACTTGTGCAAACATTTGAACCATCTTTCTCACACCCCTCTGAGCCAAAAACACGATTTCTTGAGCCTTAAAACCTCCCATAGCCAGAAATCACCTTCCATTGGCAAAACAGGGCAGCATCTGCAACTTGACTTCCATAGCTCATTTTGCTTGTGCGTTTTGTCCCAAGTTGGTTCAAACACCTTCCATTCAATCCATCCAAGCTATCCCAAACCTCAAACACCAACTGTAACTCCATTTACAGGGTTTGCCATTTTAACTTTGAGCTTGTGCAGGTTGAGTTCTGTAGGATGATTCAAGTACATTCAAGGCAAGCTAGACATTGGAGAAGGTCAAGTGAAGTTCAAGCAAGCTCCCAGACATCTCATGCCTTGTTGAAAAGCTCCACATTGCCATACACGAAGTCAGCTGAAACAGGTTTTTTTTCAACTTCATGTCTCTCTATTTAGGAACATTTAGTCTTAGGTTTGTGAATAAGAAATATAGTATTCATAGCCTTGAAGATGTACATGTGCTCTGTTTTCATTTATATTAAGCATGCTAAGAGAATTTGATCCATGAACATACTGAAAAAATTAGGTTAGTTTTTAGGGCCAGAGAAATTCTCTCTGGTCTTTGAGAGTTAGGATTAGTTTTTTATATGGTTAGATTCGTCTTGAAAAGCTCTACAACTTTGATGTTATATGTTTTTGCAATAGAGCTCGTATATAGGATGTCCAGGTTTGGTAACAGGCGCGCGCGTTTTGTGAAGGACAGAGGTTGAAGATGAAGTGGTGGGCTGGGCTTGGTCCTGGCTCACTATTGACACCCCTTTTTTACTTTTTGCACCCCCTGGCCCAATTTCTTGATATTTTATATTTTTGCATTTTTATTTTCATTTTTGATTATATTTTATTATTCCCAAATATAAAAAATACTTAAAAAACATTTATATAAATTTTCACTTTTATTTTGTATCTTATTTTTATTTTCTAAACATAAAAGTAATTTAATGAACATATATCTTTATTTTATTTTAATGAAAACTTAGAAATAAAATATTAAAAATCATACTTTTATTTGTATTTATATTTAAATAATGTATTATACTAAATATTTTTATTTTTGTATATATTTTATTTCATTTTTTATACATATTTAATATAATTAATAATACATATATACTTTCATTTTATTTAATAAATACTTGAGATTAAAAACATGGAAAATATATTTATTTTATTTATTATTATTTATACTTAAAAATACTTTTTTTCTAAATATATTTAATTTTTTGCACATGCATTATTTAATTGTATATAAATAATGTAATTAATATACTTATTTTCTTAAAGAAAAATTAGGGTTTACCCTTGATAAAAAAAATAATAATTCTTTTTATTTTTCCTTTCTTTAAACATTTTTACATACATAAATAAACAAAAACCTTTTTTGCATAATTCATATTATTTGGTATATTTATTTATCTTGTTTATTTAAATATTGTCCATTTATTATTTATACCCTTATTCAATTTGGATGTAATAGTAAAACTAGGGTTTTTATTCCTTGTCAAATACACCCCCATTCAAAGATTGTACCCCCATCCCCATAATCATGTTGTAATAGCCTAGACTTTTAATTCTCGCACTTTATTGCTTTCAATTATGCCATGATAGAAAGATTAGGATTTGTATGCAAATATCAAAATCAACAAATAGCTTGACCTAATAAAAGACAAAATGCATGAAAAACAAACACAATACACACTTGCACCCCTAGGGTTTCATCCACTTGTTGCCTTTAAAATGGGCCATGTTATGCATGTTGGGTATTTTGGCAAAACAAAAACAAAACAAAAGATCATAGTCCCTCGATGATGCTATTTGGTTGCCTATACAAAAATGATCTAGTCCCTCAAAAATTTGCTAAAAATACTTAACACAATTGCTATCATGGTCTATACGATGACCCGCGCCTGTCCCGTTTAACATCCTAATACAAGGTTGTTTACCAAATACAATGGTAAAGCAACACTGTCAAAAGGGTTAAAAACATATGGGAAAGATCTTTGAGTAAAATAGGGTAGATAGCTCTTACTTACTTGATCAAAACTTGCAAAAACATCCTTGCTATTTTCAAACACACCTCACAACACAATTTCAAAATATTTCCCAAATCAAACTTTCAAAACATTGAAACATCTTTTCAAAAGACAGAAAAACACCTTTGTATACATTCAAACAAGAATCATTACAAAGGTTGCCACAACGATGGCCCCTTTTCAAAACATCTTTCAAAACCATACACAAAGCACCATTTCAAACAATTGAAAAGCAAAAGCAAGTGATCTAAACAAGTAACTAAGAGCCCATAGATAACCATGGATGAAAAGGGTGCTTGCACCTTCCCTTTTCATAATCTGCTCCCCGAACCCAAGAAAACATCTCAAAGGTCTTTCCTGTTCTTTTTGACCTTTCATTAAGATAAAATAAAAAGCCGGTGGCGACTCTTGCTAAACCGAAACATTTGCGAACACAAACGCAAAATCCCAAGTCAGTTCTCCCACCGTATCACACCAGTCTATGAAATTCGAGTTTCTGGATGAGAATATCATGTTGGTGACCGACTGTGAAACACCTGGACCTGATGAAGGACCTGAGGAAGGATCCTGATGGTCTATGTACTTTGATGGAGCTTCAAACGCTTTGGGTAATGGCATCAGCGCCGTGATCATATCTCCTGAGGTCTCTCATACTCCATTCATCACTCGACTATGCTTCAACTGCACCAACAACATGGCGGAGTATGAAGCGTGCATTATGGGTCTTCGAGCAGCTATTGACCTAAGGATTAAGTTCTTAAGTGTATTCGGAGATTCCGCTCTCGTGATCAGTCAGATCAAAGGCGAGAGGGATACGAAACACCCAAATCTTATTCCTTACAAGGAGTATGTGTTGACGTTGCTTCCGCACTTCAAGGAGATAACCTTTGAACACTTCCCTAGAGAGAAGGATCAGTTAGCGGACGCGCTAGCTACGATGTCTTCTATGTTCAAGGTCAGATGGGATAATAAAGCTCCCCAGATTACCATTGAGAGGTTGGACGAACCTGCACATTGCTGTGACATTGAGACTGAAACGATAACAGATAAACCCTGGTTTCACGAGGTAAAGAAGTATCTTGAGGCTCAAGAATACCCCGAGGGTGCATCTGTTAATGATAAGAAGTTTATAAGGAGGTTCGTGGAGAAATTCTTCATCAGTAATGGTATCCTTTACAAGCGTAACCATGATTCAACCTTACTGCGTTGTTTGGATAAGAGCAAAGCAGAAAAGATTATGGAAGAGTTGCATGAAGGTACTTTCGGGACTCATTCCAGTGGAGACACCATGGCAAAGAAGATCCTACGGGCAGGATATTATTGGTCTACCATGGAAGCCGACTGTTATCAGCATTCTTGGACCTGTCATAAGTTCCAAGTATATACTGATAAGGTGCACATACCTCCAGTTCCTCTGAATGTCTTGACAGCACCTTGGCCTTTTGCAATGTGGGTCATCGATATGATTGGCGAGATCATACCTACTGCATCCAACGAGCATTGTTTTAATTTTGGTAGCAATTGATTACTTTACAAAGTGGGTTGAAGCAGCTTCCTTTGCTACTGTAACCAAGAACGTCGTGGCACGGTTCATTTGGCACAATCTGATCTGTCGATATGGTGTACCAGAGAGGATCATTACGGACAATGGTACAAATCTCAACAATAAGATGATCACCGAGCTCTGCAAGCAGTTCAAGATACATCATCATAACTCTTCTCCTTACTGGTCGAAGATGAATGGGGCTGTAGAAGCGGATAATAAGAATATCAAGAAGATTATGCAGAAGATGATGATGACATACAAATATTGGCATGAGATGTTACCTTTTGCTCTTCATGGGTACCGTACCTCAGCGCGGACGTCAACAGGGGCAACACCCTATTCCTTGGTTTATGGTATGGATGCAGTCTTGCCCATTGAAGTTTAGATACCCTCTCTTCGGATTATAAAGGATGCAGGTTTGAGCGAAGATGACTGGATTCAGACCCGGCTTGATCAGCTGAACTTAATCGACGAAAAGAGACTTACTGTTATTTGTCATGGTCAAACGTATCAAAAGCGAATGATCAAGGCATTTAACAAGAAATTCATATGACAAGAGTATCAAGCTGGGGACCTAGTTATCAAGCGCATAATACTGCCACAAGGTGATCCCAGGGGCAAATGGATCCCTACTTACGAAGGGTCATTTGTGGTTAAGAACATTTTCTCAGGAGGAGCTATGATTCTAACCACCATGGATGGTGACGACCTTCCTCACCCCATCAATGCAGACATAGTGAAAAAATATTACGCATAATCAAATACCTGCTAGGTTGACTGGCCTAGGCAAAAATAAGGGCTTCCCGGCGAACCAAAAGGGTTCGGGCAAAAATAAGGGATGAAAATAAAAAAATCTGTACACCTGGCAAGTCGAAAACCGGAAAAGGTGGCTTGGGCAAAAAAGGGTATCCTGGTAGACTAAAAACCCGAAAGGGCGGTCCAAGCAAAAGTTATGGATTAAAGCGTAACACTATGTCTCATTGGATCACCTCGCAACCAGACTTCGGTATCAACTATCAAGCTCGGACGACACCAAACAGTCTGATCCACCTTCAACCAAGTAGCAAAGTGATGAGATGCTCGAGGACATAAAGGCAATAGCAGAGTTGGAGCCCAGTGGGATTGTTCACATAGCTATTTTTCTTTGTTTTTCACAAATTGTATAAACTCTATTGTGCAGCGGCGTTCTCCGACTAGGACGTCAGCCTCTTGTACAAAAACGCCTATTTACAGGCTAACTTCAAAATCAATACAAGTCATTTTTTACAAAGAAATTTCAAATTGTTTTCCTTTTACTGTTTTGTTTTGCAAGAACGTCCAATGTTCATTTTTGATATATGCATTTGACATTGATTGCTTCTCATAAAAATTTACATGCGAAACAAAAGAAGATTACTTGTAATATCAGAAATAGGGGCAAATGAGAAATTCTAAACCGTGCAGTTGCTCTGTCCACCAGGTATAGGGATAGATCTAGTTGGAGGAAACGGTTGAAAGTACATTTATTCCTCGCAGAGTAAAGAGAAAGATAGTGGTGTTAAAGCTCTCCCCAGCTGAGACTCGCAACTGTGAATGAATCGGTAATATTCTCCCCAAGCAGAGTTTATCTACCATCAGCACTGAAACATTATATCCCCAGCGGAGTATAAAAATATCCCCAGTGGAGTTTGAAGAATTGTCCCCAGTAGACCCTGGAAGAATATCCCCAATAGAGTCTAAAAGGTTATTCCCTGTGAAGTCGCAACTGGAAAATCATCCCCAGCGGAGTTCTTTCCTTTCACAAACGGAAATTTAAGCCCCAACAGGTTTCATTATCCCCAGCAATGGTAATTCATCCCCAGTTGAACTTATCAGTGGAATCCTCAGCAGAGCATCTCTTCCCCATAGAGTAATCTCCTCGTCATTTTATTCCCCAACGGAGTTATCCTCTCCCACAGGTTTATTCTCACAAACATCTTCATCCATTATCTCCAGCGGAAACGAAGAATTCATTTCTTTTCTCCAACAGCAATCCGGGATTTATTTTCCCCAGCTCAAAACATTACATACCCATACATCATGACACATGCATATACGCATCATACAAACACAATCTCATTTATTTTGAGAACATCATTGCTTGATACATATCATGCATTACATACAACTAACCTTTACCTTTCAGGAAAGATTCTCACAAAGTTTAAGCTATGAAGCTTTTACCTCAGTTGAATTACGGAAGAGCTCCTAAATATCAGCAAATATGTTTCCTCAGTTGAATTACGGACGAGTTCCTAAATCTCAGCAGAGATGTTTTCTCAATTGAATTACGGACAAGTTCCTAAATCTCGGCAGAGATGTTTCCTCAGTTGAATTACGGGCGAGTTCCTAAATCTCAACAAAGATGTTTTCTTAGTTGAATTACAGACGAGTTCCTAAATCTCAGCAAGGATGTTTCCTCAGTTTAATTATGGACGAGTTCCTAAATCTCAGCATAGACGTTTCCTCAGTTGAATTATGGACGAGTTCCTAAATCTTAGCATAGACGTTTCCTCAGTTGAATTACGGACGAGTTCCTAAATCTCAGCAGAGATGCTTCCTCAGTTGAATTACGGACGAGTTCCTAAATCTCAACAGAGATGATTCCCCAGTTGAGTACGGACGATCGAAGTTCCTAAATATCAACAGAGACGACTCACCAGCAGAATAGCGGACAACCGAAGCTCCTAAAATTCTACTTCTCTCAACAGAGATCAGCCTTCCCCAACGGAATCTTCCTCAACAACAGGTATACAAGCTCTCGCTAAGGAATCTCTTATGCGATCGAAACTCCTCCAAATGGCATCTATAAGCCCATTCCCAGCATCACAAGACAATTACCACTTCTTGCGAGTGCAAATTTCTAGGCACTCTAGTATTCAATCAACTTCCACCCTCGGATCATGAAAGGCACAAAAGCCAATCTACATCCTCAGGTTTAAGAAGATTGAACAGGGGCAGATGTTGTACCCCAAAATTTTCCCTCCCATATTTCTCAAAACATTTCAAGAATGATACCCAAGTTGCTCAAGGTAGTCCAAGGGTTGACCAGACAAGCTCTCTCCTAAGGCAGTCTACCTCAATATAGGGTTTCATGTTGCATCAAGATGTTTGAGTCCAAGTGGTCCCAAATGCTCAACATTGTCCTAATATGTTCTCAAGATCATCCATGTCAACTTTCAAGCCTTGCAGAGGAAGTTTGCTCAGTCAATTGCTCAAAAGGTCCAAAAAACGATTGTGTTAAGGCAAAAGTCAACTGTGACCCCACATACAATCAAACTTCAAGATTTTTGGTCAAAATCCTCATTTTGAAGTATATTTCATCATTTGGTCAAGGGTTGATCATGATTCATCAAGGATTGCTCATAATTCATCAATACTCAAAAGTTGCTAAATTAGGGTTTTGTAGGAAAAGTCAACTCAACTTTGACCAAGCATAACTTTCTCATACTTTATGATAAATGACCCATCCAAAGCGCATTTTGAATAGGATGAAATTACCTACAATCCATATTCATCTCCCAAGTTTAAAATATGCACTCACAAGAAGTTATGAATTTGGACATTATAGGTCATTTTGAAAAGTCAACAAAAACACCCTTTTTGTCAAAGCTTCATACATGATAATGGAATATCAAATTGAGTTGATACCAAAAGGGTTGATTAGAGGACATCTCAAGCTTTCTAAAAAGTCCAAGAATACCTCCAAAGGTTCAAAATTGAGGAAGTTATGTATTGGTGAAGTTGACCTTTTTTGCAAAATTGCCAAAAGTCAACTATGCCCAAAACTTCAAATTTTGCCAAATGGGCCCAATCTTTTTCACTTGTTTTGAGTTGGAAACATATCCCAAGTTAGCTAGCCTTTGCCACTTGTCCATATCTTATTTTTATTATTTATTTTGATTTTTATTTGAATTAATTCAATTTAAATCAAAATAAATCAAATAAAAATCCAAAGCATTGATAACAAGAGATTTTATGCTTGTTGCAGTTCCAATTACACAACTATCATCATCCAAATTCGTATCAAGGCTTGTGTGCACAAAAAGATTGAAAATAAGCCAAATTTGGAAGGTTTTCAAAGTGAATCAAATCAAATATCAAAAGCATTGAAGGAAGAAGATTTGGACACAATTATCAACCCTAACTCAGTCCATGGTACATAAGGAGGCGAGGCAGACCTAAAAGGAGGTTAGAAACAGGCGTGAGGAGGAGAACCAAATCTGAAAAAACCAAGAAAAAGTGTGAGATCAAAATCCCACTTAGAGGCATCCTCAAGGTTCGTTACTTGTCCCAATCGCTTCCTAGCACTCTCAGCAAGTGAAAGCAATCGAAAGCAAGCGTTTTCAAGCCCTCCAACGCTCTGTAAGTCGTTCATGGTACACCTCTGTTTTTGAATTCGCATCTTGTAATTTAAGCATTGTTAACATGAATTAATGGTATATTGTTGATCTATGAGACATTTTCAAACTTTCTGCATTATTTGATTTCATTTATATGGCCTATACTGTAAATCACCATTGCTAGGTTTTCGAGCTTGGTTTTAGGGTTTTTATTTTCAGGAACAATTGGCCTTCGTGAGTGATACCAATGTGATCAGGAGGACAAGACGAGTCTAACCATGGTGTTAGATGCTATTTCCATGGCCTATGGAGGATTTTGAGGAAGCTCAGGCCTGTAGCAACAGACGTTTGTCTGTAGGTATAGGTAAACGAGTTTTTAGCCACGGAGAGAGGAAGAAGACAATGAGTTGTCATTCAATCATTGGCCCATTCAAACGATCAGCGCGCGTTTTGTTTTAATTTTCCAATATTTCTTTGTTTCATATATTATTATTATTTTCTATTACATGTATAACAAAAGCAATTAGCCCAGTGGTTGCCAGATAGACGCTTAAGGCATTAGGAGGCTGGAGGTCAGGGGTTCGATCCCTGCCTCCAGCATTTGCCATTTTCTTATTTTCTTTCAGGAGATCCAATGCGCGCATGAGCCAGGAGACAACCATATGCCTTCATCATCAAGCGTTCCAGATAGCCAGATGGCCAAATTTGATGGCCACCATTTAGGGTGCACCTTAGGCCAAGTCAAACGCCTACGTACTAGATCTAAAAAGTCAAAACGGATCATCACTAATGGGCCCAAATTCCTGCTATTGGCACCCCCTCTAATCAGGCCCATCTCTATGATTTCATATTTCTTTTATCATTCTATTTAATTTATTTTCTATTTATTTTATTGACCAAAAATTATTTTCTTTTTATCAAAAATCACTAAAAATATTTGTATGTCCAAATAAATTTAGAATATTATTTTTTTTCATCCATAAATTAATTAATTGAATTAGGTTTGTTTAATTAGATAACTTTAATTTATTTTGTAAATAATTAAAATTAATTAGAATCAATAGGTTTTTATTACTAACTTAATCATTTTATTTTTTTCCTTAAATAACAAAAAAACCAAAATATATGTCATTTAATTATTTTTCATTAATTAATTTAATAACTAATTAATTTAGCATTTAATTTAGAAAAAACTTATTTCTTTTATTAAAAACAAAAAAAAAAACAATTTTCTCTTTTAATTAATATAGAAGGGTCAAAACCCTAGCTTCGCATTCGATCTAATTTTCTCGCGCGTTTTATTATTATTTTGTCAAATTATTGTATCTGCTCCCGGTTTGTAATAATTTAATTAGGACATTTATTTATTTTTACCGCTTTTAATTTCAAAGTGTTTGTTTTTGGCTATGTAAATACCCGAAGCCTTGTAATAGCTTAGTTTAAATTCCGCACTTTAATTTCTGCAAATATGCAACTGTTAGATGCTTGATAATAGGGTTTACATGACAAGAATGAATGTCTGAGTTTAAAACAGTTAGATCACCCTAAATGTGCAAAGATAAAAATAATCTGAAATTGAAACACTCGCACATGCGCACTCCTAGGGTACACTCCGACTTGGTTGCCTTTGTTAAAACGGTCATTGAGGATAGAATGCTGTAGTGGTCGTCCTTTTGTCCAAAGATCAAGTTGCCTCGGAAAGGTTGCCTTGGATATTGTTGCCTCGGATAAATGATCTAAGACATTTGGGTTACTACTAAGTCGTCCTAACATTGCTTTAGTGACCGTACGTCCCTTTCGAATTGACCCTCAAAACTCCAATGACGGTGCTACCTACTCACTAATAGTGGGATAGCGTTGTCTAAAGGAAACGAATACAGAACAATTCTTTTTTCGAGTAGGTAGATTAGTTCTTAAGTACTTGCTCATTCCAAACAAATTTTTCACACTTACACTCCTTTATAAACAAAGTTTTTAAAAACACTTCATTACACTCTTGAAGACAGAAGCAAGAGTTAAATCGAAGTTAAAAAAAAAACTTTTCAAAGCCCACAAACACAAAGAAAACAATTTTGAAAATGATGAGCAAGTACCTAAGAGCCCGTAGATAACTACGGATATAAAGGGTGCTAATACCTTCCCTTTCTATAATCTACCCCCCGTACTCAGAAATATCTCAAAAAAGGAATTTTTCTGTGCTTTTTTCCTTTCCTTGTTGGATAAAATAAAGGACGGTGGCGACTCTTGCTTACCGCGACATTTTGCAAAAACAAACACAAAACGCAAACCAGCATTCCAAAAACAGTCAGTTCTTCCACCGTATCACACACGTAGTATTCATTGCTTCAGTCCAAAAATGGTAGGGTAGCTTCTTAGCATGAATCAATGCTCTGGCATATTCTTGGAGATTTCTATTCTTGCATTCTATAATCCCATTCTATTGAGGAGTAATGGGAGAAGGGAATTCATGACTGATTCCTTCAGAGGAGAAAAATTCAGCAAATTTTTTATTCTCAAATTCCTTTCCATGATCACTTCTGATTCTTATGACATGGCTTTCCTTTTCCCTTTGAAGTTTTTGACAAAGATATTTGAACACTTCAGAAGTTTCTAATTTTTCTCTAATAAAGCTTATCCACGTGTATCTGGAAAAGTCATCTATAATAACATAGACATACTTCTTACCACCAAGACTTTCAACCCGCATAGGTCCCATAAATTTCATATGAAGAAGTTCCAAAATGTTTGATGTAGTAAGATGTTGAGTCTTCTGATGTGATATCTTAGTCTGCTTTCTAATTTGGCAGTCACCACATACCCTTCCTTCTTCTATTTTGAGCTTAGGAATCCCTCTCCCTTCTTCTTCAGATATAATTCTTTTCATATCTTTCAGATGCAAGTGCCCCAATTTTTGATGCCATAGTTTAACTTCATTCTCTTTGGCTAAAACACATGTTGAGGAGAGGTTCAACTCTTGAGGAACCCATAGATAATAGTTGTCTTTAAATCTGATCCCTTTCATAATAACTTCATTCTTTTCATTGCACACACGACATTCTTCCTTGGTGAAGTTAACTTTGAATCCTTGATCACATAATTGGCTTATACTTATCAGGTTAGTTGTCAACCCTTTAACAAGTAACACGCTATCAAACTTAGGGACTCCTGACAGTCAAGCTTTCCAACACCTTTGATTTCACCTTTTGCCCCATCACTAAAAGTCATATAACTGGTGGAATGAGATTTGACATCCACCAATAGATTCTTGACACCTGTCATATGTCTAGAACAACCACTGTCAAAGTACCAGTCATCTTTGGTTGATACTCTGAGAGAGGTGTGAGAAATGAAACTATCAATATTGGACTTGGGAACCCATTGTTTCTTCTTTTTACTATTTTGGGAAATCTTATTAGTTTTGGGAAAAGAAGTATTTTTAGGATACCCATACAACTTGAAACAGAAGGGCCTTATATGTCCAAGCCTTCCACAGTGATGACATCTCCAGGGATGGGGATTCTCTCTGGTGTGATTAATTTTTTTCTTCCCATGATGTTTGCCATGATGTCCTTTCTTCATATGAGGTTTGCCAAGATGTCCTTTCTTACCATGATGTTTGCCCACATGTTGAGACATTTGATTCGACATCTTTGGTTTAGGCATGACATGAGTGGAAACAGATGAGGGCTCTTCTGGGTTAGGTTCCTTTTTCTCATTGAAACCTAGACCACTCTTGTCTCCTGTCACTCTTCCTTCTTGGAGAATTTCAGCTAATGTGTTAGACCCATTATTCAGCATCTTGAGAGATTTGACCATTCTATCAAGATTTGAATTTAGAGAAGACACTTTACTTTCCAGATCAGAAATAGTTTAGAGATGCTCTTCCCTTTCCTCCTTCAGCTGAGTAATGAGGGCTTTCTGTTTCTCCCCTTTAAGACATACTTCTGAGACATAATTCTTTGTATGAAGCAACTAACTCATCAAAGGTTAGTTCCCCATCACTAGACTCTTCATAAGATACATATTTTCCTGTTAATGCTTTAACATACTTGGAAGATTCTTCAAGATCACTCTCTGAGTCCTCTTAAGACCAAGTAACAGATATATTCTTTTTTTGTTTCTTAAGATATGTAGGACATTTAGCTCTAATATGATCAAAGCCTTCACATTCATGACATTGTACTCCCTTCCCTTGAGTGGATTTTTCTTCAGCCCTTTTTCTTCCAAACTCATTTGACTTATGGATGTCAGATGAGATGTTCTTGACATTTGATCTTTGGTTTCTATCCATTCTTTTTATGACTTTGTTAAACTGCCTTCCAAGCATAGCTAAGGAATTTGATATTCCTCCATCTATATCCAAATCACAGTCTTCATCTTCAGTATTTGATACAAAGACTATGCTTTTGTTCTTCTTTTCAGATCTTTCATTAATGCTTAATTCAAATGTCAGGAGGGATCCAACAAGTTCACCCACTTTCATTTTTTCAATGTCTTGAGCTTCTTCTATAGCAGTCACTTTCATATCAAATCTTTTGGGAAGAGACTTGAGCATCTTTCTCACCAATTTGTCTTCAGGTATTTTCTCTCCTAAAGCACTAGAGGCATTAGCAATTTCAAAAATGTCCATATGGAAGTCATTTATACTTTCATCATCCTTCATTCTCAAATTCTCAAATTCTCAAATTTTGTGGTGAGCAACTGAAGTCTTGACATCTTAACTTTGTATGTGCCTTAATGAGTAGATTGAAGAATTCTCCATGCATCCTTAGCTACTTCACATGTATTCACTAATCTGAAAATCTTCTTGTTAATTCCATTGAATATAGCATTCAAGGCTTTAAAATTTCCAAGAGCAATTTCATCTTCTTCTTTAGACCAATCTTCCTCTGGTTTTAACTCAGAAGTAGGTTCTCCATTTTCTTTCAATTTGACAGGGTGTTTCCATCCTTTTAAAACAGCTTTCCAAGCCCTGTTGTCCAAATAATTTAAAAAGGCAACCATATGTGGTTTCCAATAGTCATAATTATTTTCATCCAGAATGAGTGGTCTGTTCATAAATCCTCCTTCCTTGTCTATAGTACCAGAAAGTATATTCCCTGGATCTCACCCAGATAAAGAACTTGACACATGCTCTGATACCAATTGAAATTCTGGTATCAGATATGTGATATTGAATGAGATGTCACAACACATATATCTATTTGCAAGTAAAGAGCAGTAAAATCAAAAGCAGTAAAAACACAAGAGATTGTTCACCCAGTTCAGTGTACAACAACACCTACTCTAGGGGCTACCAAGCCAGGGACAAGTCCACTAAATAGTATCAATTCATAGACCCTCAGTAAACAACCAGTTTACGATCTAATCACTTAATCACTATCTGTGCTATACTTCTACCTAAGACTCACCTAGGTATGAGGTCCTCCTCAAATCCCTTCAATCACTTACAGTGAAGAAACAACAGAATTAATAAGTTTAAAAACTTCAATCATTCAATGCTTAAAAGCTTATGAATGATACACAATTAACAACCCAAATAAAAACACAAGTATTCAATCAATACTATATTGTTTAACAATTAAAAGACTTAGACTTTAAAACAGAAATAAAGTATTATTCTTCAAAAGTTGCAGTAGTTTGAATAAGGAAGCAAGTCCTTATATATGCGCAGCTGTGGGCTTGGGCTTTAAAACCAAATATTCAGTTCTTTTGAATATTTCCATAAAAACAGGTCAAGATAAAATCCATGCATTTTGAAAAATATTCCTCCATATTTTTCGCTGCCTATGAGTTACAAATCTTGAATTATGGAGCGCTGGAAAACTGGAAACAAAAAAACAAATACTGATGTTGGCTGAGATCAGTTCAGGAGGCAGATGTCAAGACATATGCTTTATTATCATTCAAAACAGTTTGCTACAAATGTCAAGATATTTAGTAAAACATTAATAACTCATTGTTTTACCAAAATTGCTGCCAACAAATACTTACATGATCACAACTTGAAAGTGGGCCAAAGGATGACGTCTGGTTTGTTGGAAAGTTGAGTAGAAAGTGGGATTATACCTGCAAGGCACTCTGAAGATCAAGTAAGAACGGGTGCAAAGAGATACAAGCAAGATATTAGGGTTTAAGATTTGAATATTGGATACTTGGCCCTCATAAATGTGAGAGTTTATATAGTGCCCCCAGCGCGTAGCCATTGGTTCCTATTTTTGGACCTAGATATTAAGTTATGCAAAAATTGGTAACTGCCAAGACTTGGTCCAAACAGGCAGTCGTGCTCGCAACTAGCCATTGGCGGGCAATGGTGAGGTGACGGGCAGACGCATTGTGAGCGTTGGTCTAATTGTCTGCTCGATGCGTAGCGAGCAGATTTGGAGATGGCCGTCGAGGAGGATGAGAGTGTGATTTGGGCAGCGTTGGTCTTGACATTCTAGGAGGTAGTTGACCAGACGTGCCCGTCTGACGGTCATAGTTAGTGGGACAATGTTTATTGGGCCATTCTGGAAGCAGGAACGGATTTGACCAATTCTAGTCATTAGGGCAGTCTATAACAAATAAATTTTTATATTTTAATTTTTTATATAATAATGTAAAAATAGCCCTCATAAGAAGACGAGTTAGGGTCACTATTTCACCCTTACTAAAAAGTATTAGCGCAATTCAAGGGATTAAGCAGAGAGCATTTTTACTTTGAAGACTTTCTTTTTTTTGAAAAAAACACTTTTGTGAGAGACACACCACATACCCACTTAAAATATTAATGGTATAGGTGAGTGAGTTCTCTAACTTATAAATGCTCAAGTCTCCACATTTCTAACAAATGTCGGACTTCCCCACTTGCAATTATTTTTTCCAGCATTCTTTCTCAAGTATGAGTCTATCTACAATGTTTCCCCTTAAGTGAAAATTCTTTCTTTCACATACACTTGTATTGCCTTGACACTCTTTCAACAGGACACTTAACTCATAGGCTATCACCATGTAGAGATACTTTCGATACAAGTAAGCTCGTCTCTTCTCTTGAAACTAAAGACTTATGATACTATTTATTGGCGTAATTCAAGGGAGTCAAACAATTAACATTTTTATTTTGGGGGACTTTCCCTTTTTGAGATATACACATTTGTGAGTGACACACCACATACTCATTCAAAACATTAAAGTGATAGATGAGTAAGTTATCCTCTTGATAAATGCTTAAATCTCTTTATTTTTAATTAATATAGAACTTTCCCACACTACTCACATTTATAAATTTTTTTTCAACAAAAACAACACTCCAAAATTGTGCGTACAATGAAAGTCAACTTTTGAACAAATATGCTACAAATATTGGCATATTTGCATTTTGAAAGTATATTTTTCTCTTAAAAAAATTAAAGAGTGTTAAGAACATTCACTTTAATGTTCTTTCTTAACACCTTTTTGATGTGTGAATCCTAACATTTTGAGAATTCAGTTCACATAAAGTGTGAGAATCACATATATTTTGTTCAATAAAATAGTGAATGTTAGAAAAAAATTAGATAAAGTGTTTTTTTAGCAATGCCTTAGAGTTGAATTCTTACAAACAAGAGGTGTATTAAAAGAAATAGGACGGGCATGAATATCAACTATCCTAAAAATACCATTTCAATGTATGGCATTATAGTAGCCCCATAAAAGAAAGAGTACGGGCCTTAATATTACAAAATTGAACATTTTACTCTCATTTTTAGCCGTATAAACCCTAACACACACCCCTAAATTGTGATAATATTAAAAATATCCTTAAAATTTAAAAGCTAAATTTTAGTAAGTTCCATTTGAACTTATAATTTTCCCTTTTAATTTTGAAATTTTTGGTTTGAATATTTAAACCTTATGAGTCTTCATGTATGAGATATGACAAGGCTTGAGATAGCTTTGGAAATATTGTAACTAATATAATATATGAGATATGATGACAAGCCTTGAGATAACTTTGGAAATATTGTAACTAATAGTTAGAATTTTCTCATGCAACATCGAAGAACGGGTTGAAAAATAGTAAAGGAGATTTGTCATTATTCTAAATTAATACTCCATAATTATTTTTAAAATTTAATGGCTTCTAACACATGTACGTGATCAACAATAATTTTTCTATCACACATACGTTTCCTTCCTTCGAACTCCATAAATCATTGAAACACCAACATAGCTTGCAAATAACAAAAGACAATCAAACATCAAGAAACTATCATTATTGTATCTTCGTCATCGTGTATTTAGTATATAATTAACTTTATTCTTGCACATAACTTTGAAATGTTAGTTTAAATTGTGTAAAATGCTCATTACTTATAGATTATGTCGAAAGATTTTTTTTTTCTATTATAGATTTTTTATTCTCATTATATTAATAAAAATGGTAATAGAATTTTCCTTTTTAGTGTTGATGTTGAAAAAAGTCTATATAATAGCATGAACCAAGTCAAGTCAACATGTATCATGAGTTAAATAAAATAGATTTTTTCTATTTAGTGTTGATTTTGTTGATTTTGTGTTAAATAAAATGTTTATAATGTTATTCTTAAAAACATGTAAATTAGGAATATGAAATTATTGGATTGTTGGTTGTTGTTGAAAATTATTATTTAATTGTTTTTAGTTTTTACTATATTATAAAAAAAATTATTTATTTGAAAATAATGTAAAATTTATTTTTATTATGATAAAAATAAATATTATTAGGTTAAAATATTTTTGTTGAGGTTAATATTATTGGGTTTGTTAGTTCTATGTTTTTATGGTTGGCTAAATTGTGGTTAAGCATGATTCTAAACATGATTCTATGTTGATGTTGATAATATGGTGCAATATCTTTATCAATTGCCGTAATCGTTTTTCTATTATGTGTTTTTATGCTAGATGTCACAAAAGATGTTGTGACATCCTAAGGCTGATGTAGCAGGCGCTGCTTTTGGATATCCTTGAAGATTTAATTTGAAAATATGAGTATTTGGAATATTCTATACCCATTATAGGTGTAAGCCAATCAAGGATTTTGTTAGAAACATGTGCAGATTTGATTGGTTACTAAAAAGGATCGATTGAAACTTTTTAGGAAACTATTTGTAAAGATTGTTTTTATTTTTGTGGAGAATATTCTATAAAGAATTTTCAGCTGAAGATTGAAGTTGATTGAAGAATCCAAGCCAGTCCAAGCCCAACTGCAGAAACATATATAAGGAGTCGTCTCAGACCTAGCTTTTAAGCGTAATTTTTATTGTAAAACCTTGTAAAAAATAAGGGTTTAGGGTTGGTAGTTCCTTAGGTTCTCCGTTTATTTTTGTACGTCCTCATGTATCCCTGATACATTTGAGTTAACTGATTGTAGCTTGTTCATCAAGCTATTGTTCTCACTTAAAGCCCGTAGGCACGAGTTGAATATTGTTCTTAGTGAAGCTTTTAAGTAAACTAAGTATTTGTAATTTGGTAGTGTGATATTCCTGTTTTATTTGTTCAAGTTGTTGTGACTGAAACTTATTGATAGACAACCCCTGTGATTGGGATAGGTTTTTTATCACTGCGATGATTAGAAGTGGGATGATGATTTCTCATATCTAGAGAGGATCTAGGTAGAAGTTGCACTGGGTGGGGATTAGACGAGAAGTTGTAAACGGAGGAGTTTAGCTTCTAACTAGTACTACTGATAGTGGATTTCCTTTCTGGCTTGTGTCGCGCGCAATCGCCGTTGACAAAGAGTCGAGCAGAGATGAACTAAATTGCGACAGTGATGATAGGAAAATAAATGTAGCGATAAAGATTTGAGATTAAGCAATCAATTGACTTATCTCAACACAATGAAGTCGCCACCGCACTTTATTATTTCCAAAGGAAAATGGGAAAAAAGCGAACAAAACCCATAATGAAGTAAAAGATCAGAAATCAAGGTACGGGGGTCGGTTATGCAAAGGGAAGGTATTAGCACCCTAAGAATCTACGGTACTTTGCAGGATCTACTTTGATTGGTTTCTTTTAAAAGGAGTGTCATGTAAAGGTTTACTTGCTAAAGGAAAAGAATGAATGAGTATTTGCAAACAAAAGAAAATGTTTTTTATTATTTTTGTTGCTCGTCTTAGGTCGTAAGACTAAGTGCCTACGTACTCCCCCGTGCAATAGGAAAGTTAGAGCACCGTAGTTCGGCTAGAAAAGACTTTTCTGTTGATTGTTTTTAAATAAGGAGACAAGTCGTCATTGTTAGGAGAGAAATCTCGACTAATGCCCACAAGATGTGGGAAAGATGGACCTGCGACAGTAAGAGTGGGCATTTGAGAACGCCTCTAGCACTCAAGTGGAAAGGTCAACACCTTTATAACCATGGGGATAGGAGAATGTTGCTCGACTATCAATGAATCATGTATCATCTTGAAAAAAGGTTTGAATGGTAAAGGTGCTCGAGCGCACAAAAGAGTTTGAATGAGTTGAAGTGTTTTTGTTAATTTTGAAAAGAAACGTCAAAGTATGATTAAATGAATTGAAGTTTGTTTAAAGAAAAGAAGTTTTAAAAGGAAAGGCACTCGACATGGTCGAGGTTTATTATGAAAGAGGTTCGATTTTATAAACAAAGAAGCTTTTGAAAAAAGATGAGAAGATTTTAAAAATTAAAGAAGATGGGAGGAGATGAAGGGACTATCCTAAAGCATAAGGTAAAAGCTAAGGAAGAGAACCGTATAACCAACAAGAAGCCAACGCTTGACATTATGAGTCAAGATAGAATTCCCATTTTTTGGATTGAAACCAAGAAAGGATACTAAACCTCTTGAGAAAACCAAGCTTTAATTGCATTAAGTCTTCACAAAAATTGGGCAGAGTAACAACTGTATACAAATGAATTCCAGATTATAAACAAAGTATGTAAAATCAAGCTTCTCAAATGCACTTTTGTTTTGATGAAGACAAACCATTTTGACAAGAAGGAAAAGACTATTGATCAAGCTAAAAGAATCTGTGGATAAAGTCTTTGGTTCAAGCACTTAGCAAATTTCAAGGTATAATGATAATACTTACTTTGAACTTAAGACATAGATGCTCAATGGTAAAAAAAATATATTTTATCTTGTCCAAACTTTTACTTAAGTTTTCTAAGAAAAAAAAAATCAATTTTTACTTGGGTGCAATCGATTTGCATATTGGTGCAATCGATTGCATGCTTCATGTTTTCAAAGCATTAGCTATTGTTTCTAAGTGCAATCGATTTGCATATTTGTGCAATCGATTACTCTCAATCAATTTTAGCTACTGACTTCAAGTGCAATCGATTTACGCACTTGTGCAATCGATTGCTCACTCAAAATATTTGAATTTCTAGCTGTTGAAACCCCGTGCAATCGATTTACAAAAGGGTGCAATCGATTGCATGCTGAATGATTTTGAAAAATAGCAGCTTTACTCCTGCTTGTTCATAACACCATTTCATGGAAACCTTTCACTCAATCTTAGCAATTGTTCATGATTCATTTGCAGAATTATATGATGTTTCAAAAGAGTGCAATGAACATATAAATACTCATTTTCAAAATCATTTTAAGTAACTCTTCCAATCATATTTTCTGAATTTTCAAAAATCAAACTCAAGCTTTTATACACATTCATACACAAGTTTTCTGCACACTTTCACATATTGTCAACCAGAAAACTTTGAGCATTATATATCTTGAGTCATTATATACTATTGTCATTGGAAGAGAAGATAAATTCATTGATAAAATCACTCAAAGTGATCATTGCTACACAAACTCACTCAAATCAAATATTGCTATATACTTGCTTATTTTTCAGGATTGTTGAAAATAAGTTCAAGTGGCTTTATAATCTTGTTTTTCCAGGATTGTTGGATACAAGTAAAGTCACTTTGAGAGGATTGTTCTCATTGTTGACATAGTAAAAATCCAAGAGGATTGTTCTTGGTCCAAGAGGATTGTTCTTGGTTTTGGGTAGTTATTGTTTAAGTTTGCCACAATAAGAAAATATCTTTCATGTTAAAAGGGGACTGGAGTACTCTCGGGATGTGAGAGGAACCAGGATATATCGCTTGTGTCTCTTTATTTTTCTGCACTTTAATCTTTCATAAACTCACCATAAACCATAAAATAATATCCCTCATCACTAAAACCAGAAAAATGTTAAAGTACCTAATTCACCCCCCCCCCCCCCCCCCCCGCTTAGGCGCACTTTGTACTTACAAAGTATGTAATCATAATAACCTAAATACAAAACAAAAAAACAACCCAATGTCTTGGGGTAAACCCCAAGAACTCCAGAAAAAATATCAATTAAGGTACAAGGTCTCTAACATAAGCCAAGATTTCTATTCCTAAGTCCAAGAAGTCTAATACTCCATAATGCCAAGGATAGTAACCAAGTAGTCCAAGTATCATTAATGTTTTTTATGGTTCATGTTTATTATTAAGTATCTTCAAAAGTAAAATAAAATCTCAAGTGAGCAAAATAAAAATGGCATAAAAGTAAATGCTCAAGTGAGCAAAGATGAAAACTGCATGAAATTTAAATGCTAAAGTAAATGGTACATAAAGTAAAAGAGTAAAAATAAAAGCATAAAATAAAGTCAATTGTTAGAAGTTAATGGTTAGTTGTATGACCATCTTGAAAATTGAATTTGGAACTCATTAGAGGATTGGTAGAACCAAAGCCTCTCAATAACAAGTTACATTTGCTTTTTATCAAGTATATCATCCATTTAAGAATCTTCAAGGTAACATTTAATGATCAATGATGTTTAAGTGATCTGCGTTGACCAAGAATATGAAACGGAACTCGGAAGACTTGAAAAACATGAAAATCAAGAGAATAAATCCAAAAATATTTCCTTAAAGATTGATTCTAACGAAGTTGAAAAGGAAGACAATCTGGAAGCAGATGAAAATTTCATGCTTCTTGTTAAAAGTCTTGGGAAGTTTTTGGTAGAAATGACAAATCCCTTTCTCATGCAAAAAGAAAGAAACAATTTAAGAAAAGGGAAGCTTCCACATCAACACAAGAAGTCACATGTTATAAATGCGGTAAGCAAGGTCATATCAAGCTGGACTGTCCAAAACTCTCCAAGAAAGGTGTCTACAAAAGCAAAAAGGAATTTAAGAACAAAAAGGCCTATGTTTCATGAGAGGATAATGAAATAAGTTCTTCGTCCGATTCCGATAGTGATGAAAGTGAAAATCTAGCATTGACAGTCTCACACCATTCCGATAATGAAGATGATGAGGTTAGTAATGAATTTTCTATTTTTGATAGTGATGCACAAGGTGCTATAGATGAACTATTAAATGAATGCAAAATTCTGTATAAAACTATTTCATCTCAAAAGAAACAAATTTCATCTTTAGAAGAAAAATGTGAAACTATGGAAAAAGATTTCAAAGAAGAAAAACAAAAATTAAGTGATGAACAAAAACAGAATTTTGTATGCAAAAATTGTGAATAACTATCTTTCCAAATTGTCCAATTAAAAAGAGTTATTGAAAGATATGAAAAAGGTCAAATTAGATTGGAAGGTGTTCTTATCCAACAAATATATTCCAATGATAAAAGTGGACTTGGATATTCAAAGTTTTCAAAACCAAGTTCTAATAGAACCATCTTTGTTAAGGCTAGTGATCAATCATCCAAAGAGAAAGTGAACAAACCTAAAGTGGTTCATCACTATCCTAAAAAGAAAACATTTCCTAAGAAGAAATCTTATCCTTCTAGATATAGAAGTAACTTTGAACCTACTTGTTTTGATTGTGGTATTAAAGGCCATACACCTAATGCTTGCTGCGTTAGAAACTTTAGTGTGGAAAGTGGGCATTATGTGTGGTTAAAGAAAGGTACTAATTATGAAGGACCCAACGCAACTTGGGTACCTAACAAAACATAATTTATTTTGTAGGTATGCTTGAAGACCGCATTCAATCTTTGGTATCTTGATAGTGGTTGTTCAAAGTATATGACAGGAGACTTAAACCAATTTTCAAATATAGTACTAAAGGCCAAGGGTTTTGTCACTTATGAAGACAATAATAAGGGAAGAATTCTTGGCAAAGGAAAAGTTGGTGCTCCACCTTTCACATCCATTGAAGATGTTTTTTATGTTGAAGGACTAAATCACAATCTTCTTAGTATTAGCCAACTTTGTGACAAAGGCTTCAAGATCAAGTTCACCAAAGATGAATGCTTGATAGAAGACGAAGTCACACATGAGGTTATACTTAAAGAGAAATTTTGTCAAAGATAGACTTTGTGATGCTTGTCAAAAAGGGACACAAACAAAATCAACTTTCAAATCTAAGAATGTGGTGTCTACTACAAGGCCACTACAATTATTGCATATGGACTTATTTGGTCCATCAAGAACAAGAAGTTTCAGAGGTAATGTATATGATTTGGTTATTGTTAAAGATTTCTCTAGATATACTTAGACATTCTTTTTAGTGCAGAAAAGTGATGCATTCAAGGCGTTCAAGAAGTATGCTAAACAAATTCAAAATGAGAAGTCTCTAACAATTTCCTCCATAAGAAGTGATCATGGCGGAGAATTTCAAAATGCTCTATTTGAAGAATTTTGTGGAGAACGTGGAATATCTCTGAACTTCTTGGCACCAAGGACTCTTCAACAAAATGGAGCGGTGGAAAGAAAAAATAGGTCTCTTGTAGAGCTTGCAAGAACGATGCTTAGCGATTCAAATCTTCCAAAATATTTTTGGGCGGATGCGGTGAGCACGACATGTTTTGTTAGCAATTGAGTTAACATAAGACCAATCTTGAAGAAAACTCCATATGAACTTTTCAAAGGGAGGAAACCAAACATTGTTTTCTTTCACATTTTCGGTTGCAAATATTTTGTCTTAAACAACGACAAAGATAACCTTGGTAAGTTTGATGAAAAATCCGATGAAGGTATTTTTTTTGGCTACTCTCTTTTTAGTAAGGCATATATAATTTATAACAAAAGAACTTTAACAATTGAAGAATCAATGCATGTATCTTTTGATGAATCTAACCCCTCCAAGGAGGATAATATTGTTTGTAATGATGATGATGATGAAATATTAGAAGGTCCTCAAGAAAATACTTCCAAAGGTCAACCAATTCAACAAGAAGAATCGCCCCAACAAGAATCAAATTTCAATGATCTACCAAAAGAATGGAGAACTCATAGAGATCATCCTATCGATAAAGTAATTGGTGATATAAGTCAAGGTGTGACAACAAGACTAAATCTCAAAGATGCTTGTCTAAACATGGAGTTTGTCTCTCAAATTGAACCTTCCAAAGTTGATGAAGCCTTAGGCGATGACCAATGGATTATTTCTATGCAAGAAAAGTTAAATCAATTTGAAAGGAATCAGGTTTGGGAACTTGTCCCTAGGCCAAGCAACAAACACATTATTGGAACAAGATGGGTGTTTAAAAACAAACTTGACGAAAATGGAATAATTGTTCGGAACAAAGCAAGGTTGGTAGCACAAGGCTACAATCAAGAAGAAGGAATAGATTTTGAAGAAACTTTCGCTCCATTTACAAGGTTAGAAGTTATTCATCTTTTACTTGCCTATGCATGTTCATTAAATTTTCAGCTTTTCCAAATGGATCTAAAAAGTGCATTCATGAATGGATATATCAATGAAGAAGTCTACGTTAAGCAACCCCCGGGGTTCAAAGATTTCAGGAATCCATCTCATGTATTTAAATTGAGAAAAGCTCTCTATGGTTTGAAACAATCACCAAGCATGGTACGATCGACTAAGTAACTTCCTATGCGAAAAAGGTTTTGAAAAGGGTAAAGTTGACAAGACATTGTTTATCAAGAAAATCAAAGGTGACACTTTGCTAGTTCAAGTCTATGTTGATGATATCATTTTCGACTCTTCAAACAAAGAAATGTGTGAAGAATTTTCAGCAATGATGCAAGGATAATTTGAGATGTCCATGATGGGTAAAATTAATTATTTTCTTGGACTTCAAATAAAGCAATTAAAGGATGGCATCTTCATAAACCAATCCAAGTATTTCAAGGAACTGTTGAAAAGATTTGACATGGATAAATGTAAGGAAATGTCTACACCAATGGGTTCCGGTACATATGTTGATCAAGATGAATCAGGTGTTTCCATTGACATTTCAAAGTATTAAGGTATGATTGGCTCCTTATTATATCTGACGATAAGCCGTTCTGACATAATGTTTAGTGTTTGTCTATGTGCTCACTTTCAAGCAAATCCAAAGGAATCTCATCTCATGGTGGTGAAACGGATCATGAAGTATCTCAAAGGAACAACAAATGTTGGATTATGGTATCCCAAAGGTAGTGTTTGTAATTTAGTTGGTTATTCTGTCGCGGATTATGCAGGTTGTAAAACTGATAGAAAAAGCACAAGTGGTACTTGTCACATCCTTGGAAATGCATTAGTATCATGAGCTTGCAAGAAACAAGTATGAGTTACTCTTAGCACAGCCGAAGCAGAATATATTGCAGCGGATAGTAGTTACACTCAAATATTGTGGCTCAAGCAACAACTTCGTGACTACGGACTCGATCTAGGATGCATTCCTCTACGGTGCGACAATACAAGTGCAATAAACATTACAAAGAATCCGGTCATGCATTCAAGAACCAAACACATAGACATACGACATTGTTTCCTTCGTGGTCATGTACTTCAAGGAGATGTCGAGGTCATATTTGTAGATACTCATAATCAACTTGCCGATATCTTCACTAAACCTTTGGCAAGAGAACCATTTTACAAGATTCGACGAGAAGTTGGCATTCTTGTTGAAAACGACATATAAGGTGCTTTCTATCCTTTTTATGCTTTCACATACTTGTTTTAACTTTGTTATATATGAATATATATGTTAAGTGGTGTTTAAGTTTAAGAAAAATATGTTTTTGGTCATTTTTTGTTGATGCAAATCGATTGCACAATACTGTAAATCAATTTCTCACTGTATGTTTTATTTTTTTACCTTTCTGTTTTTAGTGCAAATCAATTGCACCATAGTGAAAATCGATTGCACACTGTGCATTTTAGTTTTCTTTTGATTCTGTTTTGTGTGAAAATCGATTGCATCTGTACGCAAATTGATTTCACCCACTGTAACATGCTTTTATGACAAAAACATTTGTTGGTCAGAATTCCTCTCTCTCTCTCTCTCTCTCTCTCATATTCCCAAGATCACCTCTATTATTGAAAATAAATAAATTTCATTACATATAATACAACCAACTCATTTCTATTTACTCACAAATCATATCCAATTTCAACTCATCAAACATCTTCCTCTCAAAACCTAAAACTTTCCAAACCCTAAAAACACCTTACCCATGGCATCAAGGCAAAAACGAAAGGTGTCAGCTACAGAGAAAGGAAAGAAGAAAGTTGCTTCATCTTCTGCAGAAAATCCATTAATCTCAACTCTCACTGAAGATCAAGAAGCAAGATTTAAAAAGGACTTTCAAAGAAAGATAGTGTCCACTCTAAAATATGGCATGCTATCATCTTTCCCTTAGGAATTTTTTACTTTTCAGAATGATTTGACTGCATATGGATTGGAAACACTGATTTCATCATTTGGTCCATACTATCCGGATCTGGTAAGAGTATTCTTCAGTAATTTGACTCCTCACAAAGGCAAGATGGTTACATATGTGTTGGGTACAAGAATCTCTCTAACCCCTGAGATTGTTGGTGAAATTCTACATATTCCCTATACTGGGAGCTCTTTTTACGATCCTGAAAATGAAGCATGGGATGATTACAGGAAAAAGGAATTTTATTATAGCATTGGCAGATTGAGCGAAGCTGAATTCTGTGCTAAAAGAATTTATGGTCTAGGAGGAGTCATTCCATCTAGAGACTCATGGATTGTAGGTAACTTTTTATAGACGATAGACTATTTCATTATTTCATGGTCTATATTATGTTTCCGTGGGCTTGAAACCACTGCACCATGACTGATTTGGAAATGCAACTGATCTACACAAGGAAGAGAGGTATAAGCGTTAATTGAGCAAGGCTCATAATGGTTCATATGCTAAGCGTTGATGCAAAGTCAAAATTTCTACCATATGCTTACTTTGTTACATTAATTATGGAAGAATTTGGGGTCAATTTTGCTGGTTTTGAAAGAGTTGATATGAATCCAAATGTTCACAAGATCTCCATCAAAAACTTAACTCTAGAATGGGAGTTCACTATAATCCGGAAACAAAAACAATCACATACATTGGTGAATATGTGATTGGTGAAGAAGGAAACAATCAAGAGGAAGAAGGTGGTGAAGATGTACCTCCTCCACCTACTGCTCCCTTTGGTCAAAGTAATCAATATCTTATGTGTTGTACCCCAAAATTTTCCCTCTCATTTATCAAGTATTTTCTCACAAGATCTCCTTTGGTTCAAGACTGCTTAAGGGTTGATCAGCTCAAGACACCTCCTTAAGCATTGATGACTGAAATTAAGGTTTGAGATTGCACAAGGATAATTGAACTTTTAATACCTCATAAGAATTTTATGGATCATTATGGACCCTCAATATTTCTCATGACAAGTTTCAAGTCTTGGATCACATTTTTGCTCAGTCAATTGATCAGTTGACCTAAAAATCAATTGTATTGAGGAAAAGTCAACTGTGGTCAATTTACAGTCAAACTTCATAATTTTTGATCCACATCAACATTGTGAACTCCTATATGTTATTTGATCAATTTTGGACCACAATTACTCAAGAAATTTGATCAGATCATCAAAAGGGCAAAATGGTCAAAATTAGGGTTTTGACTGAGAAAGGGCAATTTTTGATTTTTGACCTAACAAATGGTTATTTGGTTTGAGACATGATCTCAAGGTTTCAAATGCATCATTTTTACCTAATGGTATGACTCAAAACTTCCCTCAAGATAAATTGATTGATAGTTGATTTTCAGTCAACTAATCAAAAGTCAACTGTACACTGAAAAGTCAAACTTTGACTTCTTGGTCAAAATCAAGTGTCAAAGATCAAAATTCATCAACACATGTCAAAATATGAAACTTGTTCGTAAATAAATCAAAAAGTCAAGATTTCATTTTGAAAAGTCAAAGTTTCCAAACTTAGAATTTTTCTAAGTGTTGAAAACTTCATATTTTTTCACAACTTTGAGCCAATTTTTCACCATGATGCAAGATGATTCAAAAGAAAATTTCAACATGAAAGTTGTAGATATCAATGAGATCTAAAACATTTCTTTACACAACTCCTCCTAAAAATTCTTGTATTTCAAGTTACTAATCCATGAAATCATGGTCATGAAACTAAAACACTTAGTGAAATTTTGAGCGTTTTGGTCAGGATTTTGACCTAACTTCTGAGCCAAGTTTCACATAGTTCCATTTGGATTTTGCAAAAGTGATTCAAATAGTGGTTGTATAGCACATTACAAGTTTTCTAAAAATTCAAAGAACTCCTTGACATCATTTGTGAGCAAGGAGAATCGAAGGCCAGAAGTTAGGGTTTCAAGTTGTTTTACAAGGCCGAATTTTGTGATGAACAAAATTCAAATCCATGCTAGGCTGCACAATCTTTGCTTTGCATGCCTCAAACTTGCTTGACACTCCATAATTAAATGTTTGCACAACTGTAAGAAGCTTCAACTCAAGCATTCAATGCATTGCCCATGCTTAATTCTATTTTGGGAAGAAAGTGCACATTGCCATTTTGGAAAAGTAGCTTTTATGCACAAAATCAGTTCTTGAGCTTTGCAATTGTTTTCTTCTGATCACACACAAACTATAACCTAAAAGAAACTTGTATAAATCCTCTAAAAAATCAGCCCATGCTTGTACTTTGTCTTGAAACTACATTTCCACTTTTCTTCAAAAAACAAGCAAAATCCCAAAACTTGTACTTGTGTGATTCTGACCCTCTCAAGTGCTAGAACTTTTTCCTTACTTATGCACAAGTTGTTTGCATCAAAAGATACGAATACACAAGATCCAAAACTTCCCCAAACTCAGAACTGCATCACAAATCACCATTGTTGCATATTCTGACCAAGAACTTCAAACTTCCATTTCACTCGTGCGTTTCTTGGCCTTTTGCTTCCAAAAGCTTCCAAACATCATACATAAGCCATCCATGTCCCTGTTACACGACTGTAACACCATCTTCACACATTTCCAAGTTCAAAAAAAGAGCATCACTGTTGGACTTCTCCAGACCATTCCAGTTACCTTCAGCTCAAGCCAACCATTGCATTAGCTTCCTAGAGGTCCAATGAAGCTAACCTGATCATCACCATCACTTGAAACAAGCTCAAACTCATTTCATGATTTCCAGTTTTGAGGTATTTTTTTTGAACTTCTATCTTATTATTTAGGCATTGTTAGGCTTGCATTTGTGAAGATAGAATATAAATATCATTGCCCTGAAACTATACATGTCCATAGATTTCATTTATGTTGCTTGAGCATGGAGAATTTTGAGTTTAAACTTGCTGAAACATTTAGGTCAAAATTTGGTACTTTCATAAATGCATCCTTATCTTTCAATTTTAGCTTAAATTAGTTACATGGTTGTATTCGTGGTGAAAAAATACACAAGTTTCATGTTTACATTTTTGAAAATGGTTGAAGAATGAGCAAGTTCGAGATCCTTTCGCTGGAAGTTGAAGATGAAGTACAGTCAGGGCAAGTTTTATGTTATGTATTTATTCTTGTGCCAATGTTAACAGATGTATAGCCACCCCAGTGGTAAGGCAGCGCGCTGGTAACCAAGAGGGCGCGGGTTCAACACCAAGCGCGCTACCTTTTTCCATTTTTCACATTTTCATTCTTTTTTATCACAAACACACACGCCTGGGCCTCAATGTAGCGGGCCTTGGTATTTTGCTGGCTTCTAACCCCTGGCCCTGCTTCAGCACCCCCTAGTCATTTATTTCTTTATTTTATTTTGTTTTTATCTTTTAGTTTATTTCACTTTCATATTTTCATTTTACTATTTTTATTATTAATTTTATTATTATTATATTAATAAAAAAATCCAAAAATATTTATTTTATTAATTTTACACTCATTTATATTTTATTTTTCATTATAAAAAACTAAAAAGAACAAAAATAATTTTCTTAATAAATTAATTTCTCTTTCTTGATTAATATTTAGATAATTATTGTTGTACCCCAAAATTTTCCCTCTCATTTATCAAGAGTTTGCTCACAAGATCTCCTTGAGCTCAAGACTGCATTAGGATTGATCAGCTCAAGACACCTCCTCAAGCACCGATGACTGGAAATTAGGGTTTGAGATTGCACAAGGATAATTGAACTTTTAATTCCCCATACGAATTTCATGGATCATTATGGACCCTCAAGATTACTCATGTCAAGTTTCAAGCCTTGGATCACACTTTTGATCAGTCAATTGAACAATGGACATAAAAATCAATTGTATTGGGAAAAAAAGTCAACTATGGCCAATTCACAATCAAGCTTCATAATTTTTTATCCACATCAACACTTTAGACTCATATGTATCATTTGATCAATTTTGGACCACAATTCCTCAAGAAATTTGATCAAATCCTCAAAAGGGCAAAATTGTCAAAATTAGGGTTTTGACTGAGAAGGGGCAATTTCTGATTTTTAACCTAGAAATTGGTCAATTGGTTTAAGGAATGATCTCAAGAGTCCAATTGCACCATTTTTACCTAATGACATGGTTCAAAACATTGCAAGTCCATTGGATTGACAGATGAATTTTGAAGTCAACTAATCAAAAGTCAACTATATACTGAAAAAGTCAAACCTTGACTTTTTTGGTCAAGTTCAAGTGCCAAAGATCATAATTCATCAAAACATGTCAAAATATGAAACTTATACATCAATAAATCAAAAAGTCAAGATTTCATTTTGAAAAGTCAAAATTTCCAAACTTAGAAATTTTTCTAAGTGTTGAAAATCCATGTTTTTTTCACAACTTTGTGCCAAATTTCCACCATGATGCAAGATGATTCAAGAGAAACTTCCAACATGAAAGTTGTAGATCTCATGAAATCTACAACTTTTCTTCACACAACTTCTCCTAAAAATGCTTAGATCTCAAGTTACAATTTCAAGAACATAGGGTCATGAAACTAAACACAGTGAAATTTTGCCCTAATTTGGTCAAGATTTTAACTCAACTTCATGGCACTTTTTCATATAGTTCCAAGGTGAATATTCAAAATCAATTCAAAGATCGGTTGTAGATCACATTTCAAGATTTCCAAAATGTCCAAGAACTCCTTGAGATCATTCTTGAGTAGGGAGAATCGAAGAGATGAAGTTGGTGTTTTGTCACTTGAATTACAAGGCACTTTGTGATGAACAAGAATCCAATTTCAAACCTAGGCTGCATAATATTGCTTTGCAGGCCTCCTAACTTGTGTATCTATCCATCATTAATGGATTACACAAACTTTTGAGCTTTAATCCAAGTGGTTTAAGCTTTATCCAATCCACATTTCCATTAATGGCACAAAGTGAACACTTCCATTTTATAAAAGCAAGATTTTGTGTAAAGTCAATTCTTGAGCATCTAACTTGTTCCCTCTGATCACACTCCATCCACAAAGTTAGAAGCAAGCTTGTTTAAAGCATAACCACTCTATCTTAGCAAGTACACAATGCTTGGAAACTTGAAATTCTCAAAAATCAAATGTTATGCATAAACTTGTGATTTTGAATTCTGATCAACAACAAGTCTCCAAACTGGTTGCTTATAAATAGAGGCACTATTTGTGAGCTAGAGGACGAGCTTGAGCACCCTGAAATACACCAAAACTCTCTCAAATCAGAAATTGCCCAAAAACTCCATTGTTGCACAGTTTTTGACCTTGAACCTCAAACTCACATTTCCCTCGTGTGTTTCTTGGCCTTTTAGTTTCTAAAGCTTCCTTGCATCAAGGGTAACTCATCCTTGTACCTGTTTCACTTCTGTAACACCATTTACCCTGTCTTCCATAACCAAAAATAGAGCATCGCAGTTGGACTTCTCCAGACCATTCCAACCACCCTCAGCTCAAGCCAGCCATTGCATTAGCTTTGTAGTTGTTTAGTTATTGGCATGCATTTTTGGTAAAACCAGGTGTGTGAATGAATGTCATGACTGATGTCATAACATTCTAGTTTATTAGGTACTGATTCATTAGATACCTTTGCAGAAAAATATTGTCATACAGGTGCTGCTGTTTATGAGTGTGTATCTGAGCATTTTGCAAAAAGATCACATTTACCAAAATCAGTAGACAGGAATTCAGATGTCATAACAAATGTTAATACATCCTGCTCTGAACTAACAGTTATGCAGTTTGGGTAATTCTGAGTTTTTTCAGGAAAATGACTCAGTCTTTCCAGAACAGAAAATCTCGTGGACTTGGGGTTTACCTAGCTCAACCCTAACCTGGTTGATAAAGTCCTGTGACCTAGTCTTAAGGTCAAACGGAATTAACCCTAGCTTTTTGTGGAAACCCTAACTGAAGATGCAGCTGCTATATATTCAACAGAGCTGCTATTTTGGAATCAATCCCTTTTTGACAGAAGATCATTTAGAAGCTGTATAGTTTTAACTATTGTAATCCAAGCAAGTATCATTGTGATAAGTGACTTGGAATAGGTTTTAATTGTAAGGGTTGTGTACCACTCAAAGCTTTGAAGCAAGAGTGTGTTTGTGTCTCTTGACTAAAGCTTTGAAGCAAAGTCAAGTTAGGTTTGTGTATCACTCAAAGCTGTGAAGCAAGAGTGTTTGTGTTGCTTGATTAAAAAGCTATGAAGCATAATCAAGTGTATGTTTTGAAGAGTGTCTTCATCAATTCATTAGTCAAATTGTTTTAAGTATCACTGCTGTGATTGAGGGGGAGTGAGTAGGAACTCAGGTTTAAGTTGTACTTAGATTGAAGTTGCATTGGGTAGGTCTTAAGTGAAGGAGATAAACTGGTTGGTTTATTCCTGAATTAATATCTCTTATAGTGGATTTCCTCCCTGGCTTGGTAGCCCCCAGAGTAGGTGTTGTTGCACACTGAACTGGGTGAACAATTGACTGTGTTCTTTACTGTTTTTTGTATTTACTGTCTTATAGAAAGTCAGATACGGTGTCATAACATTGAACGTGACATTGAGTATCTGCAGCCAGAATTTCAATTGGCATCAGAGCAGGCACCATGTCTGTATTACTGGGTGAGATCTAGGGATATCACTTTCTGGCACTATGGACAAAGAAGGAGTTTTTGGAAATAGACCACCCATTCTGGATGGAACAAATTATGACTACTGGAAACCTCGTATGATAGCCTTCTTAAAATCTCTGGACAAAAAGGCTTGGAGAGCTGCTGACAAAGGATGGATCCATCCCACCATAACTGAGAAAGATGGGACAATCAGTATGAAGCCTGAGGAAGATTGGAGTAAAGAAGAAGATGAGTTAGCCCTGGGAAATTCCAAAGCTTTAAATGCCTTGTTCAATGGAATTGATAGAAACATTTTCAGACTAGTACATCAATATGAACTGGCCAAGGAAGTTTGGGACACTCTCAAAACTACTCATGAGGGCACTTCCAAAGTGAAAATGTCAAGGCTTCAGATGTTGACTACCAAGTTTGAGAATCTAAAAATGATGGAAGATGAAACCATTCATGAGTTTCACATGAACATCTTGGAGATTGCCAACACCTCAGGAGCACTGGGAGAAAAGATGTTAGAAGAAAAATTGGTGAGAAAGATTCTCAGATCCTTGCCTAAAAGATTTGCTATGAAGGTAACTGCCATAGAGGAAGCCCAGAACATCAGCAAGTTGAAAGTGGATGAACTAATTGGGTCTCTTCATACTTTTGAGATGGGGATCACTGATAATGGTGACAAGAAGAACAAGAGCATAGCACTTGTATCCAACACTGATGTTGAAAACAAGGAGGATGAAGAATAAAATATTTCAGAAGCTATAGCCATGCTTGGAAGACAATTCAACAAACTCATCAAAAGAATAGATCCAAAGTCAAGGTCTAATGTTCATAACATTCCCTCTGACATTGACAGTTCCAGCAGAAGACCAAGGTCAGAAGAGAAGGGAAATCAAGGCAGAGGAATTCAATGCCATGGTTGTGAAGGATATGGGCATATTCGAGCTGAATGTCCTACCTTTCTTAAGAAACAAAAGAAAGGAATGACTGTTACTTGGTTTGACTGTGATTCAGAAAGTAATTCTGAAGAAGAATCTGCCAAACTAGTTACTGCTCTAACTGGTGTTTGTACCTCTGAAAGTGACACTAGTAATGAAGAAGTGACATTTGAAGAACTGGTTGATACTTACAAGAAATTGTGTATCAGAAGTGCTGAAGTCTGTGTGCAGAATGAGAAACAATCAAAACTCATCATAAAGCTGGAGGCTGAAAAAAGGGTAGACCTTGAAACTATAAGTCATCTAGAAGGAGAAGTTCAATTGCTGAACTCACAACTGAACCAAATGACCAAATCTGTCAAGATGCTGACTAATGGAACAGACAAATTGGAAGAGATTCTTCAAGTTGGACAAAATGTTGGAAACAAATCTGGACTAGGATTTGTGGAAGCTAAGAAATCTGGTGCAGACAAGAAGATCAGGCCTGTTAAACAAATGTCAAAGCAGATGTCTCAACACAACTCTCAACATCAGAAACAAAGATATATGAAGAAAAAGTACCAAAGATGGAGATGTCATCATTGTGGGAGGTATGGCCACATAAAGCCTTTCTGCTTCAAATTGCATGGATACCCTAATCAAAACTCAGGTGTTAAACCTAAGTCAAAAAGGGTACCACATACTCCTCAATGGAAGAAAAAGGCTACTGCCCTGATAGCCCACACTTCCCTGAGGGTCTCTGCAAAGGAAGACTGGTACTTTGACAGTGGGTGTTCCAGACACATGACTGGAATCAAGAACCTCCTCAATAATGTTAAACCTCACACCACCAGTTTTGTGACCTTTGGAGATGGTGCTAAAGGTGAAATCAAAGGAGTTGGTAATTTGGACTGCCCTGGAGTTCCAAGTCTAAGTGAAGTACTGCTGGTAAAAGGGCTGACTGCTAATCTCATTAGTATCAGTCAATTGTGTGATCTAGGATTCAAGGTCAACTTCTCAAAATTTGAATGTCTAGTAATTAATGAAAAACTAGAAGTGGTAATGAAAGGAATCAGATCTAAAGATAACTGTTACTTGTGGCAGCCTGAGAACACTAATAACTCCACTATGTGTTCAATTACCAAAGAAGAAAAAGAGATGAAATTGTGGCACCATAAGCTTGGCCATCTTCATCTAAGAAGAATGAAAATAACTATCTCTATGGAAGCAGTCAGAAGGATTCCAAGACTGCAAATTGATAAAAGGAGGGTTTGTGGTGAACTTCAAATTGAAAGGCTTGGTAAAAAGAGACATGTCTATGATGTGGTGAATAAACTTGAAGAAGGATGTGCTGTCAGAACCAGAAGTAATCATGACAAGGAATTTGGAAACAACAAGTCTAATAAATTTTGTTTCCCAGAAGAAATGAGTCATGAAGTCTCTTCTCCTATAACTCACCATCAAAATGGAGTTGACAAAAAGAAAAATAAGATCATACAGGAATCTGCCAGAGCTATGATTCATGTCAAAAGAATGCCTTCCCAACTCTGTGCTGAAATAGTTGCAGCCGGTAGTAGCTGCTCTCAAAATATCTGGACAAAACAGATGCTCACTGAGTATAATGTCTCATAAGATGTTGTGACATTGTATTGTGACAATCTGAATACAATCAATATTTCCATGAACCCTATTCAGCATAGCAGGACCAAGCACATTGACCTTGTAGAGAAGAAGTCAATTAAACTGGAACATGGTATCATTAAGCTTCAGCTGGCTGATTCTTCTACCAAGGCTCTTGTTGGAAATCAACTTGAAAACTTGAGGGGCAAGATGGGTATTTGCCAACGTGAGAAATTATAGCAATTAATTTTGCTTAAAACAAGGGTTGAAGGAGTTATTTGTGTTAAGTCTATTTTTAGTGGGAAGTTGAATAGACTCTCAATTGCCTCCTACCTCTCTCGTCTTTGCAACCTATTCCTTTCTCTCAATCAAAGTTTTCTCTCAAATTGCTACTGGTGCTCTAAGTCAATCAAAATGTCTCAAACATCATCTTCAACCAAGGAGACCACTTCATCTTCATCATCTGACCAAGATTCTCGAGCAATCACCACATGCATAGATTCTGAAGTCCTGGAGATCACTCCTCTCAGAGAAATGGCAACTGACCCCTCCAAAGTCAAAAAACTGAGAACTAGGCATGCAGGAAGAGCTCAAGCTACTGCTTCTGGTAATCCTTCTCATCCTTCTTCCTCTGTACCAAATAAGGAAGGATCAGCTCAAGTACATCAAGCAATTGCTAGGCTTGTTACAAGAATACTAAGCGGAAACCAACCTGTACCGGGGATTTCTGTCCCATTAAATCAAGAATCAGCAAGCCCAAATGTGGATGTCTCTGAGAATGTAGATGTCTCTGAGAATGTTGTGACACAAAATGACAACATTCAGAACCCTTCAGAGAAGACTGTTGATCCACCTATCATTGATGTGGATGAGGAATACTCAGATAATGATCTGATTGCCAATGTAAACCCTAGCATAGCTAGGAGAATGTTGAAAAGAAAGGGTAATTAGAATGCTGCAAAATGTATGACCAAAGATAAACCTGCTAATAAGAAATCCAAGGCTGAAGGCAAGGCTGGGGTAGAATCTGTGAAAATTGGTCAGTCCAAAGGGAAGGTGAAAGCCCAGGTGCATACTGGTAGACAACCAATTACAAAGAAGAGAAAAGAACCTGAATCTTCTGATTCTGATGAGGAATCAGAGTTTGAGATTGATGCTGAAGAAATTCCTATCAGAAGGAAACTCCCCTCCAGCAAAATTGCTAGAGTTCCTGAAGTCCCAACAGACAACATCTCTTTTCACCATCCTGACAATGCAAACAGATGGAAGTATGTTTGCTTGAAGAGAATAGCTTTAGAAAGAGAGCTAAACAATGATGCCATGGAGTGCAAGGACATCATGGACCTGATTAAAACTGCTGGACTGATGAAGACTGTGGTAAAATTTACCAAGTGCTATGAAAATCTGGTCAAGGAGTTCATAGTTAACTTGTCTGATGAATATGCTGATGGAAGGTCAGCTGACTTTGAAAGTGTTTATGTTAGAGGAAGAAGGGTTAATTTCTCTCCATCAGAAATTAACAAATTTCTTAGAAGATCAAATGAGGATTGCCCTGAACTGGAAGTCACTGACAATGAAGTTTGTCAAACCATCACAGCAAGACAAGTCAAGTGCTGGCCCTTGAAAGGCAAGCTGAATGCCAGCAAACTTAGCATGAAATTTGCCATCCTGCACAAGATTGGTGCAGCCAACTGGGTCCCTGCAAACCAAAAATCAACTATCTCCACATGATTGGGGAGATTTATTTATGCTGTGGGAACCAAGACTGTTTTTGACTATGGCAGGTATATTTTTGAACAAACTTTAAAACATGCTGGTAGTTATGCTGTCAAAGGCCCAATTGCCTTTCCCTCCCTCCTTTGTGGAATTATCCTTGCACAATACCCTGATATCCTGGTGGCAAGAGACACTGCTTGCAAAAGAGCTCCTGCTCTTGGGTTACACTACAAGCTGTTTCAGGGATCTCATGCTCCTGATATTGTCATAACATCAGCTGAGACATCATCTGTAAAGACTCAGTCCAAAACATCTGATGTTATAACTGTATTGAAAGAGACCTGCAAAGAGCTGGAAGCTAGGAAAAAGACCCTAGAAAACCTAATTGCCAGGTCAGAAAAGGAGGAAGCTGAAGGAAACAGAAGGGAAGAGGGTGCAGAAGCTGAAGATCAACTCAATACTGAAGAAACTAGCTCCTCTGAAGGGAACAGTGCTTGAAGGTTGGTGGAGTTGATGCTGATTCCTGGTGGAGTTTGCAAGTGTGTTCAATTTTTAGTTGTTGTTTTCTGGATGACTGTATAATCTTTTAAGAACATATTTCTTTGGCCCATTTGTGGCTAAAGAGGGGGAGATATATTTTGGTAGACTTTATTAGACATTCTATTTTTCTGCAGTCATATTTATTCTGCTGCTATCTATCTCTGATTGCTTAGGGTCTTTAGCCAAAAATCTGCCAAAGGGGGAGTTTGTAGTTGTTTAGTTATTGGCATGCATTTTTGGTAAAACCAGGTGTGTGAATGAATGTCATGACTGATGTCATAACATTCTAGTTTATTAGGTACTGATTCATTAGATACCTTTGCAGAAAAATATTGTCATACAAGTGCTGCTGTTTATGAGTGTGTATCTGAGCATTTTGCAAAAAGATCACATTTACCAAAATCAGTAGACAGGAATTCAGATGTCATAACAAATGTTAAGACATCCTGCTCTGAACTAACAGTTATGCAGTTTGGGTAATTCTGAGTTTTTTTAGGAAAATGACTCAGTCTTTCAAGAACAGAAAATCTCGTGGACTTGGGGTTTACCTAGCTCAACCCTAACCTGGTTGATAAAGTCCTGTGACCTAGTCTTAAGGTCAAACGGAATTAACCCTAGCTTTTTGTGGAAACCCTAACTGAAGATGCAGCTGCTATATATTCAACAGAGCTGCTGTTTTGGAATCAATCCCTTTTTGACAGAAGATCATTTAGAAGTTGTATAGTTTTAACTATTGTAATCCAAGCAAGTATCATTGTGATAAGTGACTTGGAATAGGTTTTAATTGTAAGGGTTGTGTACCACTCAAAGCTTTGAAGCAAGAGTGTGTTTGTGTCTCTTGACTAAAGCTTTGAAGCAAAGTCAAGTTAGGTTTGTGTATCACTCAAAGCTGTGAAGCAAGAGTGTTTGTGTTGCTTGATTAAAAAGCTGTGAAGCATAATCAAGTGTATGTTTTGAAGAGTGTCTTCATCAATTCATTAGTCAAATTGTTTTAAGTATCACTGCTGTGATTGCGGGGGAGTGAGTAGGAACTCAGGTTTAAGTTGTACTTAGATTGAAGTTGCATTGGGTAGGTCTTAAGTGAAGGAGATAAACTGGTTGGTTTATTCCTGAATTAATATCTCTTATAGTGGATTTCCTCCCTGGCTTGGTAGCCCCCAGAGTAGGTGTTGTTGCACACTGAACTGGGTGAACAATTGACTGTGTTCTTTACTGTTTTTTGTATTTACTGTCTTATAGAAAGTCAGATATAGTGTCATAACATTGAACGTTACATTGAGTATCTGCAGCCAGAATTTCAAGCTTCCTAGAGGTCCAAGGAAGCTAACCTGATCATCAACACCGCCTGAAACCAACTCAAATCCATTTCACAATTTCTAGTTTTAAGGTATTTTTCTTGAACTTATATCTTATTACTTAGGCATTGTTAGGCTTACATTTCTGAAGATAAAATGTAAACATCATTGCCCTAAAGCTGTACATGTCCATAGATTTCATTTATTTTGATTGAGCTAGGAGAATTTTGAGTTTGAACTTTCTGAAATATTTAGGTCAAAATTTGGTACTTTTAGAAATTCTCATTCATCCTTGATTTATAGTTTATGATATTCATATGGTTGGATTCGTGTGACAAAATGGAGCAATTTTCATGTTTACATTTTTGCAAATGGTTGAGAGATAAGCAAGTTACAGATCCTTTGGATGGAGGTTGAAGATGAAGTACAATCAGGGCGTGTTTTGTGTTATGTATTTATCATTTCATACAAGTTAACGGATGTATAGCCACCCCAATGGTAAAGCGTGCGTCTGTTCACCTCATGGTCTTGGGTTTAAGCCCCAGCGTGACCATTTTGTTATTTTCACATTTTTCTGACTCTTTTTTGTTCCTTTTTGGCAGCATTTGGACTCTTCATTGAGCTTAGTTCATTTTTGCTCATAATACTCTTTTGTTTACTAATGAACCCCCCCTGACTTTTTTATTTACTTTATTTTTATTTTCTTTTTTTATTATTTTTATTATTAAAATTAATATTTATTTTATTGACAAAAAAGAGATAAAAAATATATTTTTATTCATACTATATATATTTATTTTATTTTCTAGACTAAAAAACATAAAAAAATATTTTTGTTATAAACTTAATGTTTTTTTTATTAATTAGATTTAGGCTTATTTTATTTTCTTAAAATAAACATAGAATTTATACTTTTCCTAATTTAATCAATTTTCATACTATTTAGTCTAGTGTTAAAATCTTCTTCATAAAACTTAAAAAATATTTTTTCTTCTAAATTAAAATTAGTTTATCTTTTTTTTAAAACTTTTTTAGGTCATTAGGTTAAAAACTAATAACTTTCTTTAACAAGGACAAAACCAAATAAAATCCATTCCTTTTTTTTATTCATTACTTTCTGCATTATTCCTTTTCACATCTTGTACATTTATTTATTCAATTCAATATGGTTGTAATAACTTAATTAGGGTTTAATTTCTTGCAATCCCTATTTATACTTTGTACGCCCCCCTTCCCAAAAATCATGTAATAGCTTAGTATTTTTATTTTCCGCAATTTAAATGATTTATATTCACATGCTAGTAATTAGGATTTGTATGGAAAGAATAAAAATCAATCAAATAGAAAAACCTAATTCAAGACAAAAACAAGCATGAAACAATACACTTGCACACAAGCACCCCTAGAGTAAAATCCACTTGGTTGCCTTACAAAATGGTCATATTACGCATGTGAGGTATCTTAGCAAAAACAAACAAATACAAGATCATAGCCCCTCGGTGACGATATCTAAGTTGCCTTACAAATGATCTTAGTCCCTAAAAGAGAATGTTAAGATGCCTTGCAATATTGCTAATTATGGTTATACGACGACCCACACCCGTCCCGTTTACATCCAAAGATAGGGCTGCTTACCAAATCAATGGTAAGACAACAATGTCAAAGGAAAAGAAAATGAACAAGAAAGACATTTGAGTAGGTAGATTGCTCATAATTACTTGCTCCATTCCAAAACAAACATCCTTGCTATTTTCAAAAACAAACACTTTCAAAACATCTTACAAAACTTGAAAACATTTTTCAAAAGATCAACATCTTTGTATACATTCTTACAAACAATAATTATTACAAAAATTGCCTAAACAATGGTCTCTTTACAAAATATTTTCAAAAACCACACAAAGCACAATTTCAAACAAAAGAAAGTGATAAGCAAGTAACTAAGAGCCCATGGAAAACCATGGATGAAAAGGGTGCTAATACCTTCCCTTTTCATAATCTACCCCCCGAACTCAAGAAACAATCTCAAAGGTCTTTCCTGTTCTTTTTCACCTTTCCTTTTGGATAAAAGAAAGGTCGGTGGCGACTCTTGCTAACCGCAACATTTGCGATCAAACGCAAAACCTTCAAGTCAGTTCTCCCACCGTACCACAATTAGGTTTAATTATTATATTATATTATTTTCTTGTAAATTAAAATTAATTTAGAACTTAGGTTTATTTTAATTAAATTTCTATTATTTCTATTATTTAAAAAAATTTCATAAAAAACCCTAGAAAACCATTTTTAACTTATTTTTCATTGTTAATCAATTTAGATTTTAATTTTAGTTAATTTCCATTAATTATTTTCTTAATTAGGTTAAGATTAAAACCTTCCATAAAACAAAATAAAAATCATTTCTTTTTCCATTTTGCATTCTTGCATTTTTATCTTCATTTTTGTACAATATTCAATATGGTTGTAATAGTTAATTAGATTTAATTTTCTTGCAAGATCCCCATTTGTAAATTTGTACACCCCCTCCCCTAATGATGTAATAGCTTATTATTTTTATTTTCCGTAATTTAATACTTTATATATAAATGCTAGTAAATTAGGGTTTGTATGGCAAGACTAAAACCAATGAATAGCAAACCCTAATACATGACAAATCAAGCATGAAAAAGACACACTTCCACACTTTGCACCTCTATGGTAAATCTACTTTGTTGCCTTATGAAAATGGTCATAATACGCATGTAAGATGTCTTAGCAAAAACAAACAAAATACAAGATCATAGTCCCTCGATGATGCTACAAATGTTGCCTTAAGAATGATCTTAGTCCCTCAAAGAAAATGCTAAGATACCTTACAACATTGCTATTCGTGACTATACGATGACCCGTGCCCGTCCCTTTTACATCTAAAGATAGGGTTTCTTACCAAATCAATGGTAAGATGACAATGTCAAAAGAAAGAGGAAATAAACATGAAAGACTTTTGAGTAGGTAGAATGTTCATAGTTGCTTGCTCATTTTCAAACCAAAACATCCTTTCTATTTTCAAAATAAACACCAACACTTTCAAAAAACATCTTTTAAAACTTGAAACATTTGCAAAAGATCAACACTTTGTATACATTCTTACGAACGAGAATCATTACAAAGTTTGCCTAAACGATGGAGCCTTTTCAAAATATTTGCAAAAACCACACAAAGCACATTTTCAAATAAAAGCAAGTGATCTAGCAAGAAACTAAGAGCCGGTAGATAACTACGGATGAAAAGGGTGTCAATACCATCCCTTTTCATAATCTACCCCCCGAACTCAAGAAAACATCTCAAAGGTCTTTCCTGTTCTTTTCAACCTTTCCTTTTGGATAAAAGAAAATTCGGTGGTGACTCTTGTTATCCGCGACATTTGCGATAAAACACAAAACAACCAAGTCAGTTCTCCCACCGTGTTACAGAACTGGCAATTCTGCTGGGGATATTTTAAAAGTGGGGTTACCTTAGGGCTAGATCACATTTACTTGATTTCATTATTTGATTTGTTTGCTTTACATTTTGGTTCTTTATTTGGGTTTAATCCTCTACCCGGATTTGGGATACCTTATAGGTAAGTAGTAATACATTGTAGAAACTATGTGGGGTATACCGACATGGTCTAAGCAATAGCTATGTTAGTGTGACATATTTGTGGATACCGGCAGCCCTTAAGTAGTCAAGGAGAATATGTGGCCGCTGAGTGATGTCATGAAGCACTAACTAACTTCTATAACCTTTACTTGACCATCTTGGCCATTAGGACGTAGTGAGATGACCGAATTTGGTGCAGTCCGAAGTTGGTAGATACTCAATACTACACTCATTGAGGTTTGGTTTTTTGGAATATTTCGGTCGCCATTAAAGAGTCTTGTGCTGAAACAATGCCCGAGAAAACAAACCAGTGATATTGAGCTCCCTTAGAACCCGGTTACTATTGCTAGGACAGGTTTGAGCCAACTAAACTTCAAGAGGGTACTTACCTATGAGACTCCATGCAAGTCTAAACCTAAGGACTTGTTTTTTTTGTTTGTATATATTTACTTGTACATAACATCATAAACATCATAAGATCATACTCACACTTACTAACCATTTCAAGGATTTTTGGGATTTATCTTTGTTATGTTTTGTAGGACATGGATTCTATTCGCAGGAAAACCATTCAAGTCAATCTCATAAGGATCCCTCCTCAACTTAAAGAGTTAGCATCGAAGGGTTCCTGAGAATTCTCCATTTACCGAAAGACATGGCCGCCTCCTAAACTTGGTTACCTCCAACACGGATGAAGATATGATGAAGGCGCTCTTCCAATTATTTGATCCTCTACAACATTGCTTCACATTTCCCGATTATCAACTTGTGCCAACTTTGGAAGAATTCTCCCAACTCTTGAGGATTCCCATTCTTAATCAACTACCCTTCAACGGTAAGGAAGGAGATCCAAAACTAGAAGAGATTGCTCAAGCCCTACACTTGCAACAATCTGATGTCACAACTAATTGGGAAACAATGAGTGGTGTCAAAGGTTTCTTAGCCAAGTTCTTGTTTGAGAAAGCTCAAGATTGTTGGAACTCTTTGGACTTGCAAGCTTTTGAGGAAATTACAGCCCTTCTAATCTATGGTATGGTTTTGTTTCCAAATCCTGATCAACTCATATATGTAAACGCCGTCAAAATCTTCATGTCTCGTAACCTGGTGCCTACTTTGTTAGGAGACATCCTGCATTCTTTTCACTCTCGTACTATGAGGAAAAGAGGTATCCTCATGTGTTGTACTCCTCTATTGGCAAGATGGTTTATTTCGCATCTTCCCCAATCTGTATTGAAGAACGAGCAAGGTTCAAGGTGGTCACGTAGGTTGATGACGCTCAGACATTCAGATATTCATTGGTGTTCCCGATCTTTAGAGAATGTTACTGTCGTTGACCGTTGTGGAAAATTCTCTAATGTCCCCTACTTGGCATTAGAAGAGGTATCACTTACAACCCCTGCTTGGCCTTACGACAGTTTGGTTACGCCCGAAGGGATGGTCCACATGAGATGCTTATTCAAGGTTTGGTATTTGATTACGAGAATGACGATCAAGGTTACCGCCAGAGGTTTATCCGAGCTTGGAGGATGTTGAAAAAGGTAGATAGCAAGACATTGGAGCATAATAATTTCATCCCTCTTGAGCCTTATTTCAAATAGGTACGAGCCCGTGCTCAAAGTCTTATGTTGCCTTACCCCTCAGTTCTCACAGTTATCATAGAGCCTGTTGTGGAAGGAGATGTCCCATACACTATCCTTCATCCTAATATGCCCACCTCTCTTAAAGACTTGCAAAGGGATTGGATACAACTTAAGGGGGGAGCGATACACTTTTGAGGCCCAATTCTACGCCAATGAGAAGAAAATTCTGGAACTCACCAAGAAGCTTCATGAGGAGCAGAGTCTGAACGCCTACATCGCACCAAAGAGGATGCGTTCAACTTTTTTATCTTAGAGTTTTTTGTATTTCTTTGTAAGCCCAAAGAGGCATGATGTACTAAAACTTTGATTTATTAATATAACGTGTGTTCATTTTTCTCTAAAGAAAATTTAAATCTCTAATTTCCTTGAAATCATTTGCATATGCATCTTCATTCATCATAACACAAACAGGTTTCTTACAACAAGTCTCCTTATCTTTCTACTATTTATTTCAGTGAGATGGATATGGAACAGACAATAAAAGATCTCCAGACGTAGAACGCTCAGCTTCAGCAAATGTTCTTGACTCTGGCAAAAGGACAAGAGGATTTGAAAACTTTGTTGATCAAAGAAAAGAAGAAGAAAGCGAAGAAATCAACCGGTGTTTTGAATATGGGAAGAAGGTTCCAAGGGCCAGCCCGACGGACTCTAGACTTCACAACATCGTCAGGTGAAAAGGATAATCAAGAAGGGAAAAACAAGGAAGTGACTGACCATCCAGAATCTGAAGAGGAAGAAGAGGTTGATTACACTGAAGAGCAGTATCCTCCGGTTGACGGCAAATACAAACAGTTGGAAGATCGATTAAGTGCTATGAAGATTCAGAAAGTGCCCGGGCTGGACTTTAAAGAGCTGGATTTGGTGTCTAGGATTGTTATTCCACCAAAGTTCAAGGCACTAGTGTTTTCTAAGTACGACGGGGTTTCGTGTCCCAAGATGCACCTCTGATCTTATGTGAGGAAGATACAACCTCACACTGCTGATAGAGATTTGTGGGTCCACTTCTTTTAGGATAGTCTATCCGGGACTCAGCTAGATTGGTTCTATCAACTGGAGAGGGCCAATATCCATAATTGGGAAGACCTGGCCGCTGCTTTTTATAAGCAGTATCACTACAATGCAGATCTTGCTCCCACCCGTACTCAACTCAAGAGTCTGGCTATGGGTTCGAGCGAGGGTTTCAAAGACTACGCTAAGAAGTGGAGGGACTTAGCAGGAAGAGTCCAGCCTCCCCTGTCTGTCAGGGAGCTAGTGGACATGTTTCTGGGTACCCTGTCCTGTCCTTTCTTTAATCATCTAATTAGAAGTTCCTCAGCCTGCTTCACTGAATTAATCTTGACCGGGGAGAGAGTGGAAGCTGGGATTAAGAGTGGGAAGATCCAAAAGGATGCATCCTCCAGTGCCATGAGAAAACCATTCATTAGGAAGAAAGAGGTTGGTGTTGTGTACCATCAAAGGAATCAGGACAAAACTGAACACCGTCCAGTGGTAGGGGCTGTCATGATCCCTAAGCATGCACCTATTCAATAAAGGAACAACCAGCCTAGAACGGAAAGACTGGTAAGAAAATTTACCCGGATAAATATGACGCTGTCTCAAGTCTTTCCACATTTGTTGAGATCTAATCTGGTAACCTTGCGGGAAGCTCCGACGAATCCCAACACTGCCTCTCCCCGTTACAACCCAAACTCTATTTTGCTCACCATTCAGAAAGTCCAGGTCATGATACAAACGACTGTTGGGATTTGAAAAACAAGGTGCAAGACCTTCTCTAGGAAAAGGAAATTGAATTTGATGCCCCCGAGATCCCAAATGTTATCACCGCTCCTATGCCCAAGCACGACCGTGGTGTTAACGTAGCTGAAGATAATGTGTTTGTTGCCGTTGTTGATGAACTTGTTACTCCTATCCTAACCGTCAAGAAGAACCTGTTGACGGCTAGTTTATTTCTGGGTTATGACGAAGGTTGCCACCTCTGTTTATCCCTACCAACTAGTTGTCATTTATTGAAGGCAGGTGTCCAGCGCCTGATGGATAACAAAGAGATTTTGTTTGAAAAGACTCCTGTTCCAACCATTGCTTACAAGGATGTTTCAATAATAACCATTTCTGCCAATTCTCCCAGGGTCTCCACCAAAAGACCTGTTAGGATTACATCTATTCCAAAGGTGACTCCACTGATAATTACTATGTCAGGGCCAATCCCGTACTCCTTAGATAAAACTATCGCCTGGAACCATGGGGGTGACATCTACTACCACAAGGTCAAACAAGATTGGCTGGCTGATGAAGACTCGATTTTGAGAAGGCTGACCCCGACATCGGCAACATTGTGGGAACCATCAAAATAACCCGAAGTGGAAGAGTGTTCTCCCCTGAGATTGTTCCTCCGAAAACTGTTATCGATCCTGTGATCATCCATGATTTTGTTCCTGTTGACACTACTACTATAATTCCTATGGTTACCCCTACTGACACCCCTATTGCTGAGTTGACCAAGACTCGGGGCAAAGGCATTTTGGTTGAACTTGTCCGGATGAAGGCGCAATCAGTATCTATCCCAGAGGCCTTTGAGAAGGAGATGGAAGAAATTTTGAAAATTACAAAGAGAAGCGACTACAATGTAGTCGAATAGCTAGGACAGACCCCTTCAAATATCTTTATGCTAGCTTTATTGTTGTGCTCTGAGGCTCATGCGAAGGCCTTGGTGAAATTTCTTAAAATTGCCCATGTGCCACAGGAAACCTCTGCTGACCAATTCAAAGACTGTGTGGCCAGTTTGACCACTGATAATGGTTTGGGCTTTTCTGATGCTGACCTGACACCTAGAGGGAGGAAACACAATAAGGAATTGCATGTCTCTGTCGAATGCAGGGACACTACTTTGGCCCATGTCCTGGTAGATACTGGTTCATCTTTGAATGTGCTGCCTAAGAAGGCTCTGGATAGACTAGACTGTGAAGGTTTGACCTTAAAACCCAACAACATATTGGTAAGGGCCTTCGATAATTCGAAGAGAATGGTTCACGGGGAGGTGGAAATCCCCATTAAATTTAGAACTCAGACCTTTGATTCAACTTTCTATGTAATGGATATTCGCCCTTCCTATTCCTGTTTATTGGGCCGACCTTGGATTCATGACGCTGGTGCTGTCACCTCTACATTACATCAGATGTTGAAATACTCAACCAAGGGAAAAATCATCACTGTCCATGGAGAGGAGGAATATATGGTCAGTCACCTGAACTCCTTCAGATATGTGGAAATGGATGGTGAATTCATCAAAACTCCATGTCAGCATTTCGAGGAAGTCCCACAAACAGTTGCTGCAACCAAGAATGTTTCGCAAGTCCCGAATATTACCAGACCTCCGCTAAAGATGGCTTCTCTGAAAGATGCCAAGGCAGTAGTCGAAGAAGGTGGGTGTACTATTTGGGTCCAACTCCCAGATATTCCCTATAACTCTGACAAATTCGATTTGGGTTTTACTTCAGGAATCCAAAAAGTTGTTTGTCGTGCTCGTGTCGGGGACCACCTTTACGGATCAGCAACCATGGATCAACACAGTGGAAGATAGTGATGACATTTGTGACCTAGAAGAATGGATTTTTCCAACCATCAGCGGAGGACTCAACAATTGGGAAGCCAAAGAATTTGTCCCTATTACTTTTATCCAACAGTAATTGTCTTAAAATTTTTGTCGGACTTGTAATAATTAAACAATTTAGACCTTTAAAACCTTGTGTCTTACCCGAGGCACAACGGTCCATTTATAAGGGTTGTTACTTCATTTTCATATGTCATCAATGAATCATGGATGTTTTTGCATGCAAAATTTACGCTCTTTGTTTTTCTTTTTCTACATGTTTATTTTTTCGATGATAGCTATGCTCTTACACACACTCACATATCAAAATGTAGATCCATATCCACTCAGGATCCCATGGGTAACGATTCTGCTATGGCCTGTTGTGACTTTGAAAATCCAATCTACCAAGCCGGAGACGAAGGTGAGAAAGATTGTTAAGTGCCAGGGGAACTAGCCAGGTTACTACAACAGGAAGAAAGGACCATACTGCCCCACAAAGAACCGGTTGACATAGTTAACTTAGGTACCGAAGAGGACAAGAAAGAAGTCAAGGTAGGTGCCAATCTGGAACCGAGTGTCAAGAAGCGCTTAACTCAATTACTACATGACTATGTTGAGGTCTTTGCTTGGTCATACAAAGACATGCCAGGACTTGACGCTGATATTGTGGTCCATCATCTACCGACAAAAGAAGACTGCCCTCTGGTAAAACAGAAAGTCTGTTACATGCTGCTAGACATGTCTGAGAAGATCAAGACTGAAGTCATGAAACAATTCAATGCCAGATTATTAGCCGTCACTTCCTATCCATAATGGATCGCCAATGTTGTTCCAGTTCCTAAAAAGGACGGTAAATTACGCACGTGTGTGGATTACAGAGATTTGAATAGGGCAAGCCCTAAGGATGATTTCCCGCTTCCCCATATCGATATTCTGGTTGACAATACCGCAAAGCATAAAGTGTTCTCATTTATGGAAGGTTTCTCAGGCTATAATCAAATCAAAATGGCACCTGGGGACATGGAGAAAACGACCTTCGTCACACAGTGGGGAAAGTTCTATTACAAAGTTATGCCATTCGGGTTGAAAAATGTTGGGGCAACTTATCAGCGCGCCATGGTAGCTCTATTTCATGATATGATCCATCGCGAAATAGAGGTTTACATGGATGACATGATAGCCAGATCTCAAACGGAAGAGGAACATCTTGACCATTTGCAGAAACTGTTTGAAAGACTAGTGAAATACAAGCTAAGGCTGAACCCGAATAAATGCACATTTGGAGTAAGGTCCGGTAAACTCCTATGCTTCATCGTCAGCGGTAAAGGTATCGAAGTGGACCCTGAAAAGGTAAAATCAATACAATAAATGCTTGCTCCTCGCACCGAGAAGGAAGTCAGAGGATTCTTAGGACGGTTAAACTACATCTCCAGATTCATTTCTCACCTAACTGCTACTTGTGAACCAATCTTCAAATTACTGAAGAAAGATCAAGTATTCAAATGGAATGATGAATGCCAAGCTTCCTTTGACAAGATTAAAGAATACCTTCAAGAGCCTCCTGTTTTGATGCCGCCAGTCGAGGGAAGACCTTTGATCATGTATCTAACTGTCTTGGAAAATTCAATGGGGTGTGTGCTGGGGCAGTATGACGAGTCTGACCGAAAAGAGCATGCAATATACTACTTGAGCAAAATGTTTACTGACTGCGAAACCAGATATTCACTGCTCGAGAAAACTTGTTGTGCTCTGGCATGGGCTGCTCGCTGGCTAAGACAGTATATGTTGACCCATACTACCTTATTGATATCCAAGATGGATCTAATTAAATACATATTCGAGAAGCCCGCCCTCTCTGGAAGAATAGCAAGATGGAAGATGGTCTTGACTGAATACGACATTCAGTACATTACCTAAAAATCAATAAAGGGCAGTGTGCTAGCCGATCACCTTGCTCATCAGGCTGTGGATGACTACCAGTCCATGAAATTTGAGTTCCCAGATGAAGACATCATGATGGTAAACAATTATGAAGAATTCAGACCATATGACAGACCTGAACAAGGATCTCGATGGACCTTGGTTTTAGACGAAGCTTCCAATGCACTCGGAAATGGCATAGGTGTTGTGATCATATCCCTTGAAGGATATCATACCCCCTTCACTACAAGAATTTGTTTCAACTGTACCAATAATATGGCGGAATATGAAGCTTGTATTATGGGTCTCAAAGCTGCCATAGATTTAGGAATCAAGTCCTTAAGTGTATTTGGATATTCGGCCTTAGTCATCAGTCAGATCAAAGGAGAATGGGACACGAAGCACCCTAATCTCATCCCCTACAAAGAACATGTGTTAACATTAATCCCACATTTTGAGGAAATTACCTTTGAGCATTTTCCACGAGAGGAAAATCAACTAGCGGACGCGCTAGCCACTATGTCATCCATGTTTAAACTCAAGTGGGGTAACGAGGCTCCCCAGATCACCATTGAGCGAATGGATGAACCAGCTTACTGTCACGAGATCGATACTGAAGAGATAGTGGACAAGCCTTGGTTCCATGAAGTTAAGAGGTATCTCGAGGCCCAAGAGTATCCGGAGGGAGCTTCAGTCAATGCTAAGAAGTTCTTGAGAAGATTATCTGCTAAGTTCTTCCTCAATAATGGCATTCTCTATAAGCGCAACCACGACTCTACTTTGCTTCGTTGCGTAAACAAGGTTGAGGAAGACAAGATCATGTTTGATCTACACGAAGGCACTTTTGGCACCCATTCTAGTGGGCATACGATGGCTAAAAAGATCCTACGGGCGGGGTACTACTGGTATACCATGGAAGCAGATTGCCATCAACATTCACGAACTTGTCACAAGTGTCAGATCTATGCTGACAAAGTACATGTGCCTTCAGTTCCTCTAAACGTCCTGACTGATCCTTGGCCATTCGTAATGTGGGGCATCAACATGATTGGAGAAGTCAAACCTACAGCTTCTAATAGACACTGCTTCATCTTGGTGGCCATTGACTACTTCAAGAAGTGGGTTGAGGCAACTTCTTTCGCTTCTGTTACAAAGAACGTTGTGGCCCGATTCATCAAACAGAATATCATCTGTCGATACGGTATCCCGAAGAGAATCATCACAGACAATGGTACGAATCTCAACATTACTATGATCACTTCACTATGCGCACAATTCAAGATACATCATCATAACTCTTCCCCTTACCGATCGAAGATGAATGGCACTGTAGAAGCCGCTAATAAAAGCATCAAGAAGATCATACAAAAAATGACAGTGACCTACAAGAATTGGCATGAGATGTTACCATTTTCTCTCCATGGCTACCGTACCACGGCGCGCACATCAACATGGGCAACTCCCTTCTCCTTGGTATACGGCATGGAAGTTGTTCTACCAATTAAAGTCCAAATACCTTCTCTAAAATCATAAAGGATGCAGGGCTGAATGAAGATGCATGGATTCAAACTCGACTTGGCCAATTGAATTTGATTGATGAGAAGAGGCTTACGGTTGTCTGTCATGGTCAGATGTACCAAAAACGTATGATCAAAGCTTTTAACAAGAAGGTCAGACGTCAGGCATATCGGGTTGGTGACTTGGTAATCAAGCGTATCATATTGCCACAAGGTGATCCCAAGGGAAAATGGACTCCTACATACGAAGGACCATTTGTGATCAAAAGCATATTCTCTGGTGGAGTAATAATTTTAACCACTATGGTTGGCGACGACCTTCCGCACCCACATAGTCAAAAGATACTACACATGAATAAAGACTCACTAGGTCGACTGGCCTAGGCAAAAATTAGGGCATCCCGGTGAACCACAAAGGTTCGGGCAAAAATTAGGGATAAAATACAAAAAAAATCTGTACACCCGGCAAGCTGAAAACCGAAAGGGCGGCTTGGGCAAAAAAGGGTATTCCGGTGGATTGAAAACTCGAAAGGGCGGTCCAGGAAAAAGTTAGGGAATTAAAGCGTATGACTATGTCCCGTTGGATCACCTTACAGACAACCTTTAGCATCGACTGACAAACTCAAACGGTTCTAATCAATCCAATTAGCTTTGGACAAAGCAGCAAGCAGACGAGACGCTCAGAGACATAAAGGCTATAGCAGAATGGGAACCCCATGGGCTTATTTCACATAGCTATCTTTTCTTTGTATCAATTTTCATTTTCTACGACGACATTCTCTTACTAGAATGTTCGTCTCATTGTACAAAAAATACTCATTCAAGTTAATACAAAGATATTCCTTTGAAAGTGCAAAACTATCTATTTTTCTTTTATTTCAGTGTTTTGTTTACAAAAATGTCCAATGATTATTTTTGAACATATGCATTTGAACGTGATTACTGTTTACAAATGAGCAAAAAAAAGGGGAATTGAAAATAGAAAGAAAATCACTAATGGCTTTAAGAAATAGGATAATATCTTTAGACTATTCCAGAAAATCCCCCGCATGTACTTTTCCAGCAAGAGCGGAAAACGAGACATCCCACTACATGATCGCTAATGTATCTCCAATATGCAGCCTAATGGTATCAAGTGCTCTCTCGTATCCCCGACGGAACAAAACTTCTAGTTCCAAAGATTCCCCAGTGAAAGTCGCCCAATGTCTCAGGATTCCCCAACCGGATTTCACGAGGTCCACAAGCAATGCACGACACTACCCTTCCACAATGTAGTTTATTTCTATAATAAATGGAAACTCATCCATCAACGCTTCAACTTAAAAATATGAAGACTCACACTTCTCATACCTAGCGGTACTCAGGGATTTATTTTCCCCGACTCCAATAACACTGCAACATAACAATTAATATGTCCATACATTACATCCATACGTCATAGCATTGACAACACATATCCATACAGCGCAATCTCATTTATTTTGAAAAACAACATTATACCATGCATTTCATACATCATGGCATTGCATGCAACTAACCTTTCATCTTTTCAGGAAAGATCAATCAACAAGAAATTATCGTCAAATTTTCAACAAGTCAATTACAGATCAATTCTCGAGAAAGGACTGGTCAACCATCTATATAACAGATATTTCTCCAGATCCCTGCTGGTTCAGTTTAAATCTCTCAACAATTTATTCTGATTCTTCCCCAGATCCATACCGGTTCAGTCTGAATCTCTCAATGGTTTATTCTGATTCTTTCCCGCAGACGTCTTCTCTTGTTCATATGAATCTCTCAATGATTTATTCTGATTCTTCCCCAGATCCCTGCTGGTTCAGATAAATCTCTCAACAATTTATTCTGATTCTTTCTTAGTAGGCACTTTCTCTGGTTCAGATAGATTGCTCAAAGATTTACTCTGATTCTCTCTAGTTAAAGAACATTCAAGACCTCTTTTGGTTCAGCTTAAACCTCTCAGCGATTTATCCTAATACTTTCCAAATGAACATCTCTGGTTCAGATAATTCTCTCAATGATTTATTCTGATTCTTCTCCAGATCCCTGCCGGTTCAGTTTGAATCTCTCAACGGTTTACTCTGATTCATTCCCGCAGACATCTTCTCTGGTTCAAATAAATCTCTCAACGATTTATTCTAATTCTTCCCCAGATCCCTGTTGGTTCAGATAAATCTCTCAATGATTTATTCTGATTCTTTCTTAGTAGGCACTTTCTCTGGTTTAGATAGATCGCTCAAAGATTTACTCTGATTCTCTCCAGTTAAAGAACATTCAAGACCTCTTTTGGTTTAGCTTAAACCTCTCAACGGTTTATCCTAATACTTTCCAAATGAACATTTCTAGTTCAGATGAATTGCTCCAAGATTTATTCTGATTCTTCCCAGTCAAACAACATACAAGACTTCTGCTAGTTTCAGATAAATCGCTCCAAAGATTTATTCTGATCCTTTCCAGTTGAAATCGAGTTCACACTTAGTCCATTTTATGTCAAACAGTCACCTACGGATGGCATCTACAAGCCCATCTCCAGAAAATCTCCATCATTCCTCCAAATGCCATCTATAAGCCCATTCACAATTTATCTTCGAGTGCAAATTTCTGGGCACTCTAGTGTCAAATCATCTTCCACCTTCAAGTCACGAATGACGGATCCGCCAAACTAACTCTTCAGGTTAAAGAAGATTGAACAGGGGAAGCTGTTGTACCCCAAAATTTTCCCTCTCATTTATCAAGTATTTTCTCACAATATCTCCTTTGTTTCAAGACTGCTCAAGGGTTGATCAGCTCAAGACACCTCCTTAAGCACTGATGACTGAAATTAGGGTTTAGGATTGCACAAGGATAATTGAACTTTTAATGCCTCATATGACTTTCATGGATCATTATGGACCCTCAAGATTGCTCATGTCAAGTTTCAAGTCTTGGATCACATTTTTGCTCAGTCAATTGATCAGTTGACCTAAAAATCAGCTGTATTGGGAAAAAATTCAACTGTGGTCAATTTACAGTAAAACTTCATAATTTTTTATCCATATCAACATTGCGAACTACTATATGTTATTTGATCAAGTTTGGACCACAATTCCTCAAGAAATTTGATCAGATCATCAAAAGGGCAAAATGGTCAAAATTAGGGTTTTGACTGAGAAAGGGCAATTTTTGATTTTTGACCTAGCAAATGGTTATTTGGTTTGAGACATGATCTCAAGGTTTCAAATGCATCATTTTGACCTAATGAAATGACTCAAAACTTCCCTCAACATTAATTGATTGATAGTTGATTTTCAGTCAACTGATCAAAAGTCAATTGTACACTGAAAAGTCAAACTTTGACTTTTTGGTCAAAATCAAGTGTCAAAGATCACAATTCATCAAAACATGTTAAAATATGAAACTTGTTCATCAAGAAATAAAAAATTCAAGATTTCATTTTGAAAAGTCAAAGTTTCCAAACTTAGAAATTTTTCTAAGTGTTGAAAACTTCATATTTTTTCACAACTTTGAGCCAATTTTTCACCATGACGCAAGATGATTCAAAAGAAACATTCAACATGAAAGTTGTAGATCAAAATGAGATCTAAAACATTTCTTTACACAACTCCTCCTAAAAATTCTTGGATTTCAAGTTATTAATCCATGAAATCATGGTCATGAAACTAAAACACTTAGTGAAATTTTGAGCATTTTGGTCAAGATTTTGACCTAACTTCTGAGCCAAGTTTCACATAGTTACATTTAGATTTTGCAAAAGTGATTTAAAGAGGGGTTTTAGAGCACATTACAAGCTTTCCAAAAAAGTCAAAGAACTCCTTGAGATCATTTGTGAGCAAGGAGAATCGAAGGTCAGAAGTTAGGGTTTCAAGTTGTTTTACAAGGCAGAATTTTGTGATGAACAAAATTCAAATCCATGCTAGGCTGCACAATCTTTGCTTTGCAGGCCTCAAACTTGCTTGGCACTCCATAATTAAATGTTTTCACAGCTGTAAGAAGCTTTAACTCAAGCATTCAATGCATTGCCCATGCTTAATTCCATTTTGGGAAGAAAGTGCACATTGCCATTTTGGAAAAGTAGCTATTATGCACAAAATCAGAGCCTTGCAATTGTTTTCTTCTGATTACACATAACCTATAACCCAAAGGAAACTTGTCTAAAGCCACTAACAAATCAGCCCATCATTGTACTTTGTCTTGAAACTACATTTTTACTTTTCTTCAAAAAGCAAGCAAAACCCCAAAACTTTAACTTGTGTGATTCTGACCCTCTCAAGTGCTAGAACCTTTTCCTTACTTATGCATAAGTTGTTTGCATCAAAAGATACGAATACACAAGCACCAAAACTTCCCCAAACTCAGAACTGCATCACAAATCACCATTGTTGCATATTTTGGCCAAGAACTTCAAACTTCCATTTCACTCGTGCGTTTCTTGGCCTTTTGCTTCCAAAAGCTTCCGAACATCATACATAAGCCATCCCTGTCCCTGTTACATGACTGTAACACCATCTTCACCCATTTCCAAGTTCAAAAATAGAGCATCACAGTTGGACTTCTCCAGACCATTCCAGCCACCTTCAGCTCAAGCCAGCCATTGCATTAGGTTCCGAGAGGTCCAAGGAAGCTAACCTGATCATCACCATCACTTGAAACAAGCTCAAACTCATTTCATGATTTCCAGTTTTGAGGTATTTTTTTAAACTTCTATCTTATTATTTAGGCATTGTTAGGCTTGCATTTGTGAAGATAGAATGTAGATATCATTGCCCTGAAACTATACATGTCCATAGATTTCATTTATGTTGCTTGAGCATGGAGAATTTTGAGTTTAAACTTGCTGAAACATTTAGGTCAGAATTTGGTACTTTCATAAATTACACCTTATCTTTGAATGTTAGCTTAGATTAGTTACATGGTTGGATTCGTGGTGAAAAAATACACAAGTTTCATGTTTACATTTTTGAAAATGGTTGAAGAATGAGCAAGTTACAGATCCTTTGGCTGGAGGTTGAAGATGAAGTACAGTCAGAGCAAGTTTTATGTTATGTATTTATTTTTGTCTCAATGTTAACAGATGTATAGTCACTCCAGTGGTAAGGCAGCGCGCTAGTAACCAAGAGGACGTGGGTTCAACACCCAGCGCGCAACCTTTTTTCCATTTTCCACATTTTCATTCTTTTTTGTCACAAATACACACGCCTGGGCCTCAATACAGTGGGCCTTGGTATTTTGCTGGCTTCTAACCCCTGGCCCTGCTTCAGCACCCCCTGGTCATTTATTTCTTTATTTTATATTATTTTTATCTTTTAGTTTATTTCACTTTCATATTTTCATTTTACTATTTTTATTATTAATATTATTATTATTATTAATAAAAAAATCCAAAAATATTTATTTTATTATTTTTACACTCATTTATATTTTATTTTTCATTATAAAGAACTAAAAATAACAAAAACAATTTTCTTAATAGATTAATTTCTCTTTCTTGATTAATATTTATATAATTAGGTTTAATTATTATGTTATATTATTTTCTTGTAAATTAAAATTAATTTAGAACTTAGGTTTATTTTAATTAAATTTCCTATTACTTCTATTATTTAAAACCTTTTCATAAAAAACCGTAGAAAACCATTTTTAACTTATTTTTCTTTGTTAATCAATTTAGGTTTTAATTTTAGTTAATTTCCATTAATTATTTTCTTAATTAGGTTAAGATCAAAACCTTCCATAAAACCAAATAAAAATCATTTCTTTTTCCATTTTGCATTCTTGTATTTTTTATCTTCATTTTTGTACAATATTCAATATGGTTGTAATAGTTAATTAGATTTAATTTTATTGCAAGATCCCCATCTGTAAATTTGTACACCCCCTCCCCTAATGATGTAATAGCTTAGTATTTTTATTTTCCGCAATTTAATGCTTTATATATAAATACTAGTAAATTAGGGTTTGTATGGCAAGACTAAAACCAATGAATAGCAAACCCTAATACAAGACAAATCAAGCATGAAAAAGACACACATGCACACTTTGCACCTCTAGGGTAAATCCACTTTGTTGCCTTATAAAAATGGTCATAATAAAAATTGAAGATGTCTTAGCAAAAACAAACAAAATACAAGATCATAGTCCCTCAATGACGCTACAAATGTTGCCTTAAGAATGATCTTAGTCCCTTAAAGAAAATGCTAAGATATCTTACAACATTGCTATTCATGACTATACGATGACCCGTGCACGTCCCTTTTACATCCAAAGATAGAGTTTCTTACCAAATCAATGGTAAGATAACAATGTCAAAAGAAAGAGGAAATAAACATGAAATACTTTTGAGTAGGTAGAATGTTCCTAGTTGCTTGCTCATTGTCAAACCAAAACATCCTTGCTATTTTCAAAACAAACACCAACACTTTCAAAAAACATCTTTCAAAACTTGAAACATTTGCAAAAGATCAACACTTTGTATACATTCTTACGAACGAGAATCATTACAAAGTTTTCCTAAACGATGGCGCCTTTTTAAAATACTTGCATAAACCACACAAAGCACATTTTCAAACAAAAGCAAGTAATCTAGCAAGCAACTAAGAGCCCGTAGATAACTATAGATGAAAAGGGTGCTAATACCTTCCCTTTTCATAATCTATCCCTCGAACTCAAGAAAACTTCTCAAAGGTCTTTCTTGTTATTTTCAACCTTTCCTTTTGGATAAAAGAAAAGTCGGTGGAGACTCTTGCTATCCGCGATATTTGCGATAAAACGCAAAACAAACAAGTCAGTTCTCCCACCGCATTAAATTATGTATTTTATGTCTTAACAATCTGCTTCCATGAATACCAACATCAACAACCAGTGGAATACCATCAATGAATCCACGACTTCTCAGATTAATGATTTTCGCTCGGATGTGAACCAACAATTTTCCTACCTTTACTCTCACCTTCACATACCTCTATATGACCCTAATAATCCTGCTGCACCTCCACCATATTACACAGAACCTCCTCTACAACAATAATTTCCTAACAAAGATCCTGGTTCTATAACAACTGTGACATGAATCAACCATAAAGTTTTGTCCAACTTTGTTATTTCTACTATTTTTCTGTTATGTCTTTGTTCAGATTTCTTTGTAATTGTTATTTTACTATGACTATGTCTATGACTATTTTTGATGCATGATTGATTAAGTTTTTTCAATGTTGTTTTATTATTATCCATTTTTATGCATCTTTCCCTTCTTTTTGATAATGTCTAAGGGGGAGAAGGATGTGGCACTTTATGCTTGTATATTTATTGTCTTAAATTTCTAAGGTACTCTTCAACCAAGATGAACAAATTCAAAGGATTCCAACCTTCTCATACAAAGGGGAAGTTATGCATCTTAGGGAGAGAAGTTTCTTTCCGGAAATTACAACGCATCAAGCAAGATCGTTTGTCATCATCAAAAAGGGGGAGAATGTAAAATCAAGCTTCTCAAATGCACTTTTGTTTTGATGAAGACAAACCATTTTGACAAGAAGGCAAAGATTATTGATCAAGCTAAAATCATCTGTGGATAAAGTCTTTGGTTCAAGCACTTAGCAAATTTCAAGGTATAATGATAATACTTACTTTAAACTTAAGACATAGATGCTCAATGGTCAAAAGAAATATTTTATCTTGTCCAAAATTTTACTCAAGTTTTCTATGCAAAAATTCAATTTCTACTTGGGTTCAATCAATTTGCATATTGGTGCAACCGATTTCATGCTTCATGTTTTCAAAGAATTAGCTATGGCTTCTAAATGAAATCGATTTGCATGTTTATGCAACCGATTGCTCTCAATCAATTTTTGCTACTGACTTCAAGTGCAATCGATTTACAAACTTGTGCAATCGATATCTCACTCAAAATATTTGAATTTTTAGATGTTGAAACCCCGTGAAATCGATTTACACAAGGTTGCAATCGCTTGCATGCTGAACAATTTTGAAAAAGAGAAGCTTTACTCATGCATGTTCATAACACCATTTCATGGAAACCTTTCACTCAATCTTGGCAATTGTTCATGATTCATTTGCAGAATTATATGTTGTTTCAAAAGGGTGCTATAAACATATAAATACTCATTTTTGAAATCATTTTAAGTACCTCTTCCAATCATATTTTCTGAATTTTAAAAAATCAAACTCAAGCTTTTATACACTTTCATACACAAGTTTTCTACACACTTTCACATATTGTCAACCAAAAAAAAATTGAGCATTATATATCTTGAGTCATTGTATATTATTGTCATTGGAAGAGAAGACCAATTCATTGATAAAATCACTCAAAGTGATCATTGCTACACAAACTCACTCAAATCAAACATTGGTATATACTTGCTTATTTTTCAGGATTGTTGAAAATAAGTTCAAGTGGTTTTGTAATCTTTTTTTTCCAAGATTGTTAGATACAAGTAAAGTCACTTTGAGAGAATTGTTCTCATTGTTGACATAGTGAAAATCCAAGAGGATTGTTCTTGGTCCAAGAGGATTTTTCTTGGTTTTGGATAGTTCTTGTTTAAGTTTCCCACAATAAGGAAATCTCTTTCATGTTGAAAGAGGACTGGAGTACTCTCAGACTGTAAGGGGAACCAGGATATATCGCTTGTATCTATTTATTTTTCTGCACTTTACTCTTTCATAAACTCACCATAAACCAGAAAATAATATACATCATCACTAAAACCAGAAAAATTTTAAAGTACCTAATTCACCCCCCTCTCTTAGGAGCACTTTGTGCTTACAAAGTATGTAATCATAATAACCTGCACACAAAATAAAAAAACAATCCACTGTCTTGGGGTAAACCCCAAGAACTCCAGACAAAATATCAATTAAGGTCACAAGGTCTCCAACATAAGCCAAGGTTTCTATTCCTAAGTCCAAGAAGTCCAATACTCCATAATGCCAAGGATAGTAACCAAGTAGTCCAAGTATCATTAATGTTTTTTATGGTTCATGTTGATTATTAAGTATCTTCAAAAGGAAAAGAAAAGCTCAAGTGAGCAAAATAAAAATGGCATAAATGTAAATGCTCAAGTGAGCAAATATGAAAATTGCATGAAATATAAATGCTAAAGTAAATGGTACATAAAGTAAAAGCATAAAAATAAAAGCATAAAATAAAGTCAATTGTTAGAACTTAATGGTTAGTTGGATGAACATCTTGAAAATTGAATTTGGAACTCATTAGAGGATTGGTAGAACCAAAGCCTCTCAAAAATAAGTTAAATTTTCTTTTTATCAACTATATCATCCATTTAAGAATCTTCAAGGTAACATTTAATGGTCATTGATGTTTAAGTGATCCACGTTGACCAAAATTGATGAAGATCCATTGGAGGATTGGTAGAACCAAAGCCTCCTAACAATGAATCTCAAGGTTATTGGATCAAAGGGGTAAAATTAACATGCATGGGCTTGCAAACATAGGTTTGGGTCACAAATGATCATTTTCTCGAATCAGAACAAAATTTAGCACTATGTTAAGCAATCGTAAGTGGACTTGTGTAGAACTCGCACCTATTTTAAGGCCGGTTAATAGAAATCTATGTACTTCGTGTTTCTATAAATGATATAGAGATCATTATCCCTTAACATGTAGTACAATAAGAAAGAAAGGGATAAGATGAAGAGGGAGGGGAATGATAAGCTAATTTGGATCACTACCTCAAATTTATTTCATATTTAAATTCAATCACTCATCTCAATAGATTAAAGTACTAAACATATCATTAATCTAAAGCACCAAAAATGAATTGAATAATTCACTCTTTGGTAGATTTGAATCAATGAACATTTATCCAACTTCATCTACACCCAAAGTCCATTAAAATTAAAGAAAAAATTGGAAATTTAAAATTGCAATCCAAATCAACAATCAAGAGGAGTGAGTAGAAAAGGAGAGATGGATCAAAACAGTCCCAAAACAAGGCAGAAAATGCATTTTTGTTCTGTTACAATCGATTTCACTGCTGATGCAATCGATTGCATCAATGCTTTTTTTTCTTCAAAAAATACATAAAAATATTATGTGACAATTGATTGTGCTGTGAGTACAATCGATTGCACCCTTTGAAAAAAAGAAAATCAACATTTTAAAAGGCCAAATTCTTGTTCAAACTTTTCATCAAACACCTTATGATCATGGATTTAATTGAGCACAAAAATTCCATTATGAGAAAATAGCACTAATGGAATCACAAAACAATGCTCAATCAATCAAATCCAAAGATCAACAAGAGATCACATTGGGAAAGATGAAGATCCAACTTACCAAAGGTAGATCTAGAGAATTATCAAAACAACTTCAAGAATTTGCTTCAATTCAGCCCCAAGAATCAATTTCCCAAGCTTGGATATAGAGAATTGATGAAGAAAAAGTGTTTGGATGAAGGTTTTGCTCAAAGATTAGTAAGCTTCAATGCAAAGCTTACTAACTTTTTTTTGAAAATGGAGCTTTGAGTGAATTTGGTAGATGGAGGGAATTGAGAGACTTTTTAGCAAGGTGAATTTGGCTATCAAAAGCTTGAGATTTGAATGAAATGAGGGCTATATTTATAGAGTTTAGGCTTGGGATTAGTGGTGGTTTGGAGTTTGGTTTGGGAAATAAAATTAGGTTTGGTAATTGATTCTTGGAGCCAAAATTTGAATTAATGATATATATTTCAAAAAATGAAGAAAAATTGGAGCCAAAATTGACAAGCTTGAAATTGCTGATTTTTTTCAAAATTTCACTTTGTGCAATTGATTGCACTCTGGGAGCAATCGATTGTACAATGAGTTTTTTTTAAATATTGCATAAAATACACTCTGCAATCGATTGCACTCTAAGAGCAACCGATTGTATAGTGAAAAAAAGTGAATTTTTTTAATTATTTTTCTTTGCAAATAGAGATTTTAGGAAAGTAATACCGGAAAACTCTATTTGTCAGATGCTTTGACTCGGTACATATAAAACACAAATATACAAAGAAAAAGACAAATATTTTTTTGTATTTTGATTAGAATTTAGTCAACAACACAAGAGCAAACTTAAAGATAGGATGCAAATGTGATGAATGAAGCTATTTATTAATGATTGTGACCAAATGACAAAATATGATATGAAAGTGCGACTGAAAAAGTTAGGGGCGAAATTTAGGGTACAACAGCTTGGTAGCCCCCACGGGTTAACATCTCATTGTGTTCTTTATCTTTCTGCAACTTATATTTCTTCACTTTTATTATTGTTGTTGTTCTATCAGGAGATGTTATAACATATGTCGTGACATTGCTTGTACATTGAGACATCGATCTTAATATATGTAATGTGTGTGCCAGAATTTCAATTGGCATCAAGAGCAGACACCTGATTCTGATTATTGGGTGAGATCCAAGGATATACATTTTCTAGAACTATGGAGAAAGAAGGAAGTTATAATAAAAGACCACCTATGTTGGATGGTTTTAATTATGATTGGTGGAAAGTTCGAATGATAGCTTTTCTAAAAGCTATGGACAACAAAGCTTAAAAGGCTATTTTAAAAGGATGGAAACATCCTGTTATGAAGATTACCGAGAAAGATGGAAAAGAGGTTGAAACTGACACAATCAAACCTGAAGAAGAGTGGAATGAAGGTTATGATAAAGAAGCTATTTGAAATTCATAAGCTTTAAATGCTCTATTTAACAGAGTAGACAAAAATGTTTTCAGGCTGATTAATATGTGACTAGTGGCCAAGGAGACTTGGGAAATTCTCAAGACAACTTATGAAGGTACCTCTAAGGTAAAGATCTCAAGACTTCAGCTTCTCACTTCCAAATTTGTGAACTTGAAGATGAATGTTGATGAGACAATTCAATATTATCAAATGAAGATTCTTGAGATTGCTAGTGCATCAAGTGATTTGGGAAAGAAGATGTCAAAAGTCAAGCTGGTCAGAGAGATTCTTAGGTCCTTGCCTAGAAGATTTGACATGAAGGTCACAACAATTGAAGAAGCTCAGAACATCAGCAACATGAGAGTTAATGAACTTATTGAGTCACTTCAAACATTTGAATTGGCTATTGGTGATAAGGTTGAGAAAAATAACAAAAGCATAGCTTTTGATCCAATGTCGAAGATGATAAAGGTCAAGCTGAACTGGACACTAATGAGGATCTGTCTAATACCATTGTTCTTATTGGAAATCAATTCAATATGGTATTAAAAATATTGGATAAAAGAGTGAGACCAAATGTGAAGAACATCTCACATGACATCAATAATAGTCTTGATTCTCAAAAGAAAACAAGATCAGAAGAGAAGCCAAGTAAAAATAGAGACATTCAATATTTTGAATATGAAGGATATAGTAATATTATACCTGAATGTCCCAACTTCCTCAAGAAACAGCAGAAGGGTTTCACTGCATCTTGGTCTGATGATGATAAGTCAGAAGATGAAGATAATTTTGAGACTGCCAAACTTGTGTTGGCTCTACCTGGAAGATGGGGAGATGAAGTTGAAGCTTGTGATGAGTATGATGAGAATGAGATTTATGAAGACCTTGATGTGTCCTTCAAGGATACTTGTAACAAGTGTGAAGAAAGCCTCAAGAAAGAGGAAGAGCATAAGAAGATCATTGCTGATTTGGAAAAATGAGAGGAAGAAACTCCTTATTTCTATTTCTCATCTACAAACTGAGGTAACACATATAAATTCCAAGTTTGATAACTTGACTGATTCTATAAATATGGTGAAAGAGAATGAAGATACCAAAGTTCATTATTAATCTGATAATAAACTAATAAGAATGTCAGAGGATAAGGTCTTTCCTATTGAAAAGAAGAAAAAGATCATCATGTCAAAACCTATGCTACAACATCCTGGAAAATATGATAAATATTCAAACCAACCTCAGTCAACTTGGAAGTGTCACTATTGTGGCGAGTCTGGTCATATATAGGCTTTTCTGTTTCGAATTGTATGGATATCAAAGAACTCTAGTCTGTTCCAAGACTAGCCTTTTCTGGTCTTATAACACATACTTCTTTGAGAGACTCAACAAGTGAATACTGGTACTTTGACAGTGGATGCTCTAGACATATGACAGGGGTTCAGAAGATGTTGATGGATGTCAAGCCACATCCCACAGGTTATGTTAGATTTGGTAATGGTTTTAATAGAGAGATCAAAAGTGTTGGTAAGCTGATGTCTGATGGTTGTCCCAGGTTAGACAATGTGTTGTATTCCAAAGGATTGATTGTTAATCTCATTAGTGTTAATCAACTTTGTGACCAAGGGTTGTTAGTCAACTTCTTAAAATCAGAATGTTTGGTAAAAATGAGAAAGAAGTTGTTCTAATGAAAGGTATCAGGTCCAAAGACAATTGCTACTTATAGGAGTCTCAAATGCTTTCTTACTCTTTCATATGTTCAACAACCAAGGAGGATGAAGTAAAGCTATGGCACCAAAAACTTGGACATCTTCATTTCAAAAGAATGAAGGAATTCATATCTGAAGGAGCCATTAGAGATATGTCAAAGCTCAAGATTGAGGAAGGATAAGTTTGTGATCAGTGTGAAAGCAAAAAGCAGATCATGATGTCACACCCAATTTTGCAACATCAGACTACTTCCAAAGCATTGGAACTTCTTCATATGAATGCAGTGAGACCATTATAAGTAGATAGTCTAGGAGGAAAAAGTTATGTTTTTGTGGTGGTGGGTGATTATTCTGGCTATACTTGGATGAATTTTCTTAGAGAAAAATCAGATATCTTTGAAGTCTTCAAAGATCTGTGTCAAAGCATTCAAGAGGAGAGAATGAGTATGATTGTCAAAATCATAAAGGACAATGACAAGGAGTTTATGGATGCAAAATTTTCTGAATTTTTTGATTCTGAAGGAATAAATCATGATTTCTCTTATTCTTTGAAAACTCAGGGAGATGGAATTTTTAAGCAAAAGACTAGATCAATACAAGAATTAGCTAAAATGATGCTTAGTTCTAAGCAATTGCTATTTGAGTTTTAGGCTAAAGCTATGAATACTGCTTGCTATATTCATAACAGGGTCACCATGAGAGGATTTATTGTCTATACTCCATATGAGCTATGGAAAGGAAGGAAACCTAAAGTCAAATACTTTCATATTTTTGGAAGTAAAGTTTAGATCTGTGCTATTAAAGATCAAGTAGACGAGATGAGTTCCATAGGGAATGAAGGAAAATTTCTGGGTTACTCTTCAAACAGAAGAGCATATAGGATCTACAACTCCAGAACTAGTATTCCTATGGAATCTCTCAATGTGAGAATTAAAGATTCAATTGTTGAAGAAAAGGAGGATGTCAGAAATAATATTGGAACATCCTATGTGCAAAGTGATAAAGCACTAGGAGAGGATACTTGTTAATTCAAAAACTCTGAGCCAGTGAATTCTCAATCTAGCACATGTTTGTCTACTAAGGGGTAGATAAATCAATACAGGGAAATGATTACAAGTCACCCTGATGAAGGTAGCATCACCGAAGCAAATCAGAAAAAAAATCAAATGGATGTGTTGCCTTGAGGGGAACAGGTGAAAGGTACTCTGAATTGATGTTGAAGAGGTATGATGTCAAGAGAGATATCATGACATTTCACAATAAAGATCCGAGTTCCTTCATATATCTTATTCAACATGAATGGTATCAGGATCTTGGTAGTTGAAAGAAACTAATAAGGAATCTTGTTGAAGGAAAGGATGGTACTCTGGAGCTTGTGGACAACAAGGAACAACTTGCTATTATCAAAGACAGTGGGATTGGAACTTGTACTATTGAAGAGTTATAAAAATTACAGAAAAGATGGAATGAAACTTCTACTGAATCTTTCCTTTATGTTTTGGGGTATGATATGCCTATTGCTGGAGTTATTGGATGGGAGGAAGGTATTCTGCAAGACAGTGGGGCTGGCTACAACACCAAGGAATACAAGAGGCTCTTTGACAAGGGCAAGAGGTGGAAAACCACATAAAGCTGACCAAGAAGTGGTTGTGTTTCCATTTATGTGTTTCCATATGTGGTATTTCTAGAGCGCAATATGTTCTGAAGTGCTTTGTGTGTTTCTAATGAGTACATTTACTCTAGCTCTTTTTGTCAATATTTTGGAAAAAAAGTGGAAATAAAGTGTTGTGTCCTGATGTTATATCACATTTCTTGACATGTTGATTTAGCATTATGATAGGATTGTGTGCTACTGCTTCTATGAGAGTAGTTGTGTGTATGGTTGCTCATGTAATCATTGAGGGTGAGCATGTGTGTTCATGCTTGTGTGTGCTGAAGCTGGAGCTTTTGTTTCTACTGATCCACTGCAGGTGCTCTAGTGTGAGTTTTACCCTTGAGGGGGATCTTAATTCTCCATTTTTATAGTTGGCAATAATTTTGGTAAAACCAATTTGGTAGCAACATGTTATATAAGATGTTCTAAACTTGCAGGAAGAACATGTTGGATACGATGTCCTATCCAAGTCATCCTACATCTTGTATGTCACAATAGTTTTCTTGGATTTATCATCTTACTAACAGATCCTAAATATGCTGAGAATATTAGGATATTTTATGTGTCGTCTAAAACTATAGAGTCAAGATATTCCATCTGCATTTAGAAGATTAATATGTTTCATTAATTGTTGAGACATTTTAGGAAACAAATCATTAAAGCCATATTCTCATGCAGAAGTTTTTGCTGATTTTCTGCTACAGATCAACTGTGTTTTTGAAGCCCATATCCAGTTTATTCAAAGTTATAAAATGAAGGCTTCAACCCTAATATAAGTGTGAACCTTATTGTATCTATTAAAAAGGTTTTAGAGTTTTGTGTTCTTGTGATTTTGTGAGCCACTCTTGTATTAGTTTATACCTGAGTAGGATTGTATTTAGTGTTGTTTCATGTAAATCATTCTTAAGATTTAAAGCATTGAGTGATTATGTGTCTTTGAAGTGTGTATTCTAAGTAATTATGTTGAATTGTGTTCTTGTCACTGTCTATAACTGGAAGGGATTTAAGAAGGGTCTCGTATCTAGGTGAGTCTTAGGTACAAGTTAAGCACGAGTAGTGATTAAGTGAGTAGATTGTAAACTAGGTAAGAGTTTGTTGTGGGTCTACAAGTTTATACTATCTAGTTGACTTTGTCCCTGGCTTGGTAGCCCCCTGAGTAGGTGTTGTTGTACACCGAAATGGGTAAACAATTTTGTGTATTCTTTACCGTTCTACACGGTTTCAAATTGTTATATCTGTTCTTTGTGTTGAAATCAAATTACAATGTCTCGACATCTTTTAGGACATCTGTGATCTGAATACCAAAATTTCAATTGGTATCAGAGCAGGCATCCTGCTCTAACTCTGGGTGAGATTCTGGGAAGTTACTTTCTGTTACAATGAACAAAGAAGGAGGATTTGGGTACAAACCACCCATTCTTGATGGGACCAATTATGATTATTGGAAAGCTCGTATGGTGGATTTCATCAAGTGTTTGGATAGAAAGGCTTGGAAATATTTGGTCAAGGGATGGGATCCACCAAAGGTTGTAGGTAAGGATGGAAAGGTTACTGATGTTGTGAAGGTTGAGGAAGACTGAAGTGATGAAGATGAAAAGTCATCAGAGGGAAACTCCAAAGCCTTGAGCGCCTTGTTTAATGGAGTGGATAAAATATCTTTAGACTGATAAGCAATTGCACTGATGTTAAAGAAGCTTGGGAGATATTGAAGACTGCTCATGAAAGAACCTCTAAAGTGAAAATGTCTAGGCTCCTAATCCTTACCACCAAGTTTGATAACTTAAGAATTAAAGAAGAAGAGAGTATTCATGACTTTCACATAAATATTATTGAGATATAAAATGCCTCAAGTGCCATGGGGGAGAAGATGCCAGAAGCTAAGTTGGTGAGAAAAATTCTCAGATCTCTTCTAAAGAGGTTTGACATGAAGGTGATTGTTATTGAAGAACCCCATGACATAAACAACATGAAGGTTTATGAGCTTATGGGATCCCTACAAAACTTTGAGTTAGGGATCCTTGAGAAATATGAATGGAAGAAGAGCACTGCCTTTATCTCCATTACTGATGACCTAAAAGGTGAGTGTGACTTGGATACAAATGAAGGAATATATAAAGATCTTGTGTTACTTGGAATACAATTCAACAAAGTGATGAAGAATATGGACTGAAAGTCAACATGAAATGTCAAGAACAAGTCATTAGACATCAACAAAAATCAAGACTTTGGGAGAAGACCCAATACTGAAGAAGAGACTAACCAAGGCAAAGAAGTTCAATGTCATGAATGTGAAGGTTTTGGACACATAAGGGTTGAATGTCCAACTTATCTCAAGAAGCAGAAGAGGAGTTTATCTACATCATGGTCTGGAGAAGTCTCTAAGAGTGATCCTAAAGAAGAAGCTACCAAATAGGTCACTGCCTTGACTGGTATCTATGACTCTAATGAAGACTCGGGTTGTGAAGAACTAACCTTTGAAAATCTGGCTGCTTCTTACAAGGAGAAGTGTCTCATAAGTGAAGAGGTATGTCAATTAGGAGAAAATCAAAAGAAAACTATACCTCAACTACAATCTAAAAAAGTGGAGCACATGTCTATCATCTCTTGTCTGAAGGCTGAAAAAATGGAGCACTTGTCCACTATCTCTGGCTTGGAGGGTGAAGTTATATTGCTCAAATCTCAACTTGACAATATGACTAAATCTGTGAGAATGCTTAACAATAGTTCTGATGTATTGGATGATATTCTTTAAACTAGAAAGAATGCTAGAAATTTTAGAGGAACTGGCTTCGATAACCAAGTTGTGAAGAACAAAGAAATGAAGTATGAAGTTAAGTTTGTCAAAGAAAAGGGGAAGCAAGAACAAAAGATGTCAAATTAAATGTTTGAACATCAGCAAAGACATCATAGTAACTACAAAGGGTGCAAGCCTCAAAGATGGAGATGTCATCATTGTGGAAGGTTTGGTCACATAAAACCCTATTGCTACAGATTATATGGTATCCTAAATCTGTTGCCCAACCTAAAAGAGAACAAACCTTTATCAAAGCTAAAAAGTAGTAGATTCCTAAAAATGGTACCTCTGGGCTCATAGCTCACACCTCTCTCAGAGTCTCTGCCAGAGAAGATTGGTACTTTGATAGTGGTTGTTCTAGACACATGACTGGTGTCAATAAATTCTTGGAGGACTTTAAACCATATTTCTCAAGCTATATCACTTTTGGAGATGTATCAAGAGGTGAAATAAAGGGTGGTAGAAAGATGGTTTGTACAAGAATGCCTAGTATTAATGATGTGCTATTTGTTCAAGGGATGACTGCTAACTTGATAAGTATTAGTCAAATATGCAACCAAGGTCTCAAAGTTAACTTTACTGTGTCTGAATGCCTAGTTACAAATAAGAAGAATGAAGTGGTGATGAAGGTAGCTAGATCAAAAGGTAATTGTTACCTATGGTCATCTCAAGAACCAAATGTTTCCCAAAAGTGTCTAATGTCTAAAAATGAGGAAGGTAATATGTGCCATCAAAAGCTGGGACATTTGAATCTGAAGAACTTGGAGAAAAGTCTGTCTAATGAAACTGTCAGAAGCATTCACAAAGAGAATAATGAAGAAGTAAAGCTCATAAGTGTTGATGACTCTGTTTGGAGAGATGTCAAAATAAATGGTGCAATTATTTGATGAACAGATGATGATTGACTACAATGTTACACAAGATGTCCCAACATCATTGTGTGACAACTTGAACGCTGAGGTTAACATTTATAAATGTTCAACTCAGCATGGTAAGACTAAGCACATTAGACATAACTCCATGAGAGGACTTGTTGAATACAATTCCATATCTCCTGTTGACATTTTTATGAAGAACTTGGATGATGTAAAATTTAACAAGTTAAGAAAAATACTCGGTACTGGTATTTATGAGAGTTTATAGCAATTACTACTATTTATGTGGGTCAAGCAAAATATCAATGTTTATGATACCCACTCTCACACTTGCTCAAGCCCATTAAGTCAATGTGTGTCTAAAACCCGCTACCTTTACCAAAACCTTCGCTCTAACATTCTTTTCATCTTCTTGTTCAAAAACTTGTGGTTACAGTTCAAATTTTATAATTCTATATCTCATCAGTTCTAAACAAGTTCAAATATATCTCAACATTCTTCATTCGACCATATGCATGTATCACCTGAAGAGAAACAATCATCTTCCCAAATTCTAGGGATGAGGAATCCTTCCAAATGATCAATCTCTTTAATCTAGTATTGGATGTTTTTCCCCTATCCACTATTCATCCACAATCTCATAGGGAAGAAAGGTATTTTGCTGCTGAGAATATCAAGACTTTTTGTAAGTCATCCGTGTCTCCCATTAAGACTGATAAGAATTCTAGGTTAAATAAGACTGAGAGGACTAATCCTTCTGGATCCTCCACTGTTGATGAGAATAAGCCTAAACATAGGAGGATTGTTGCTGATAAAGAACTTTGGGAAGTTTGTTGCAACTGTATTGAAGGAAGTTGGTGCAAATGTTGAGCCCGATGTTCAAACATCTTTGCCAAAAGTTGTTGGCCCAAAGGAAAATACTAGTGGAAAGACTATTGATGCTGGTTCTGAACATGTCTCTCAGGATAAAAGAAGCAAGAAGGAGGCAGATGGTGCTATAGATGTTGATGAGCTGATATATAATGAGGAACCCATAACCAATAACTTGGCTCCTACAATAGCTAAGAGACTTCAAAGAAGAAGAGAAAAGGTTGTGATGGTTGAAGGTTCCCCTTCTAATAAGCCCAAAAGGAAATTTGATGATGTGAAGAGCACTCCCTCTGGAAGTGCCAAGGGTAAATCTCAAGTTGGTCCCTCAAAATCTTGGAATAAAGTTGATGTTCCTTCTAAGAAAAGAAAAGCTATGAGTTCAAGTGACTCTAATTTTGATGTTGAGGAGGATGTCCAAGAGATCATTCCCATCAAAAGGTATGCATCTAAGAAGACCTATATTGATGCTTAAAAGATCTCTGAGAATAAGGTAATCTTTCATGCTAAGGAAAACGCTGAAAAATGGAAGCATGTTGTGCAAAGAAGATTAGCTTTAGAAAGGGAATCAGGAAAGGACTTCCAAAAATGTAAAGATGTTATGAAGCTTATAAAGGTGGCTGGTCTAATGAAAACTATCTCAAATTTTAGCCCCTGCTACAAAAGACTGGTTAAGGAGTTTATGGTAAATGTTCCTGATGGTTATGATGTTATGGGGAGTGAGGATTACATGAAGGTGAATGTTATGGGAAATATTGTGACATTTTCTCCTACTGTATCAACAAGTTTTTTGATAGATTTGAAGAGCCTCAAACTTAATTAGAGGTTTCAATTAATGAAGTGTGCAAAGAGATCACTGGTGGCCAGGTGAAGCATTGGCCAAAAGAAGGAAAGTTATCCTCTGGTAACCTTAGTGTGAAGTATGTCATTCTTCACAGGGTGGTTACTACTAATTGGGTTCCCATAAATCACACTTCTACTATCTCTACTGGTCTTGGGAAATTCATTTTTGCTATTGGAAACAAAAGAGTGTTTGACTTTGGCAAATATATCTTTGATCAAGTGTTGAAGCAAGCATCTTCATATGTTGTAAAGTTTCCTAATCATTTTCCTTCCCTCATATGTTAAATAGTCCTGGAACAACACCCTAAGATCTTATTTCCTTTTGATAGTGTAAATAAAAAGGAATCTCCTTTGGCTCTACAGTATAAATTATTTGGTGGTGAACATGTCCAAGACATTGTTGTGACATCTTCCCCAGTACCTGGTCCTGTAACTTCCAAGGCAAGGATTATTACTCATATGAAGGAGACTTGCAAGGAGTTAGATGAAACCATTAAGACTAGAACTTCTAGGAAGATCAAGCTTGAAGGATTAATCAAGGCCTTGATGGAGGAAGAGAAATACCAAACTAGAGATGGTAGTGCTGCTGCTGTTGCTAACAGTGTTGATTCTGAAAGTGAGGAAATTGAAGATAACACTACTGCTGAGAAGATTGTTGCTAAGAAGACTGCATATGATGGTGATAATGTTTCTGGTGATCATAGTGCCTCAAATGATGATGAGATTGGTGATAGTGCATTTAGTGATGATAATGTTGATGGAGAAGGATAGGCTTGCGATATTTTTGATGATGCAGATGTTGATGCTTAGACTACTTCCTTGTGTTTTTTGGTATTTTGTTATTTTGTTTGTTTTTGGCTTATGACTATGTAAAGGTTATAACACCCAAATTTATTTTGTGCACCTTGTATTCTATTTGACATTATGCGCTAATGTGGTTTTATTTTTGGGTGGTATACTTACCTTTGTCATATTCTGGCTAAAAAGGTGGAGTAATATTCAGTAACCACTAACTGTGCTTTTTGAGGGGGAGAATTGTGATTCTCTATTGAATTTGTGCTACTGCTTTTGAGGGGGAGAATCTTCTAATTCTCTTATGTATGAATTAGCATCTGGGAGGAGTATTTAATTTGTCTTGGTTTGGACTAGCTTGAAGAGATGTCAGACAAGATGTCTTGATATCAATCTGATTGAGAATTTATTTTTCTCAATGTTGCCTTATTTGCAGATTCCACTAACTTCTTATTTTCTGATGTTATGTCTCTGATGTGTATGTTTGATTTATTTTCAAACTTGTATTTTATTTGCTGGAATCTGATATGTGGATTGTAAATTTTTTTTAGCCAAAATAAGTCAAAGGGGGAGATTGTTAATTCTTTATGTTTATAGTTGGAAATAATTTTGGTAAAACCAATTCGGTAGCAACATGTTATATAAGATGTTATAAACTTACAGGAAGAACATGTTGGACACGATGTCCTATCCAAGTCATCTGACATCTTGTCTGCCATAACTGTTTTCTTGGATTTATTATCTTACTAACAGATTCTGAATATTCTGGGAATATTGGGATATTTTATGTGTTGTCTGTAACACCCTAACTTTTAGAATTAATTATTTAAATGAGTTATTAGAAATATTAGTGGATTATTGATGAATATGTGATGTTTTATTGAGTATGATGTGTGCTATGTAGTTATGTTGTCGATTATTGGGAGATTGATGAATATAGAGTATTTTAATAATTAGATAATTATCTAGTAATAATTTAGAATAATTGTTAGGATTATTATTATTTAAATAAAAAGGAATAATTGATGTAGAGAAGCTAGGGGCAAGATGGTAATTGGTGAAAGGCTAAGTGAGGACAAGTTGGGAAAATATTAGGGGTCCTAAGGTTAAACGAATAATAGGAGAAGATTATTTCATTCGTACGATCGTGAAAATATTGGAAGGACTGACACTGTGAAGAGAAAGTTAGGGCACGAAGAACAGGGAAGGATTTTGGTAGAACGCTAAGGAGAATTGCAATTCACTGGACATATAAGGTAAGGGGGTAATTTGTCATTATATTTGATATGGGTTTAAATGTATGTAGGTGTTTTGGGGTTTTTGGGATGGATTGATAACATGATGAATATGACGAAATTAGTGATATTTTGATGTTATAATGCTAAGTAATGATGTATGTGATGCTTGAAAGGTTGTATTATCATGATGTTGTGAAACCATGATGATTTAGATGAGTTTTGGGTCTATTTTGGTGTGAAATTGAAAAGTAATTAGGATTGTTTTGTGCAGGAAATCGCAATAGGAAAACCCTGTTCGCATAGGATCGTTGGGCGATGAAGAAGCGTCGTCGGGCGATGATGACTCACTTGGCTGTCACTGGGTGAGCCAAGGGGCGATGGAGGATAGAAAGGGAGGAAGTTACTAGAGTGTGTCGCTCTAATCATCATTGGGTGACACTAGATGCAAAGGGTGCATCGTCAAGCGATGGAAGTTGCATCGTCGGGCGTAGGTGTCTGGATTAGGATGGTTGTGTCAGATTTTCTTGAAAGTGCCATAACTTGAGTTTTAGAACTCGGTTTGGAGTGTCGTTTGAAGTGTTGGGTAGCTAAAGCGATGAACTATGGTCAGATGGAATAAAATGAGGAATAATAAGTAATTTGTCGAATACCTAGATTTAGATAGGCTTAGATCCTTAAGGAGTAGTCTATAATAATATATGTTGCTATGATGAATTATTTATACTTTAATGCAATAAATGCTATGATGAATTGCGAATACTATGGTGATAAAATGTTGTATTTATGAAGTATTGAAATGGTGTTAATTATTTCATGAATGGTGATGCGTTTGACTAGCTGTGGTTGTTTTATATTTGTTATTGCGCATCATGCATTCATGGCATATTTTCGACAAGTTTGCCGCCCATGTTGAATTAGGATATTGGTCTAGTGTTGGTCTCAATCCTATTGTATGGATTGACGGTGTTGATGTTGTGCTCCAGTTCCAAGAGGGAATCAATCCTATGGTGGGGATCTTTGGAGGGTGATGACCCAATGCCCATCAAAAGAAATGGTACCACGTGCATGAGTATATGTTATTGCACTACATCTTATGTGGCATTGCATAGTTGTTGATATGATGATGTTGTATTATGTTGTTGTGCTAATTGACAATGTTGTTGATTCTAATGCTATGATGTTGTTGTCTTATTCTACTATGTCTTTCCTTATATCTCTCATAATGAATGTGATTACTCACCCTTTTTGTTTGAATGTTGCCTCCACGTGGGTAACGCGTAAGTGATAAGAAGTAGTTCAGAGAGGCCTAGAAGAATAGCTTGGAGTGTGTTGTTTATTTCCGTTGAACTTTAGAAGGTCTTTCTCTGATATGTAACATCTAAGTCGGGAACGTTTTATTTTTGAACCTTATGTGTTTTGTTCGATTATGAGGTTTTGAACTACCTTTCATGGTATTTAAGTTGTTATGAATTAAGAATTATGAACCAAGAATAATGAAGTTCTAATGGTGTGCTTAATAAGAGGCTTCGAATGATTAATTCCACTGCGAGTAGTTAAAATATTGATAATTATTTTAATAGAAAACTTGTCTTAAATGATTTTGAAAACCCATGTTACAGAGTAAGACATGCATGTATGTTGTTTCTGAAGCATGTGATACCCTTTGGTGAAATACTCTAATTATTTAATTATAATATTCGTTGGGAATTAGAAGGGTGTTACATCGTCCGAGGCTATAGAGTCAAGAGATTCCATTTGCATTTATAAGATTAATTTGTTTCATTAATTGTTGAGACATTTTAGGAAACAAATCATTGAAGCCTTATTCTCATGCAGAAGTTTCTGCTGATTTTCTGCTATACAAATGTGTTTTTGAAGCCCATATCCAGTTGTGTGGAATGTATTGTATCTATTAGAAAGGTTTTAGGGTTTTGTGTTCTTGTGATTTTGTGAGCCAATCTTGTATTGGTTTATACCTGCGTAGGATTTTGTTTAGAGTTGTTTCCTGTCAATCATTCTTAAGCTTTTAAGCATTAAGTGATTGTGTGTCTTTGAAGCGTGTCTTCTAAGTAATTCTGTTGAATTATGTTCTTGTCACTCTCTATGAATGGAAGGGATTCGAGAAGGTTCTCATACCTAAGTGAGTCTTAGGTAGAAGTTAAGCACGGGTAGTGATTAAGTAAGTAGATAGTAAACTAGGTAAGAGTTTGTTGTGGGTCTACAAATTGATACTATCTAGTTGACTTCGTCCCTGGATTGGTAGCCCCCAGAGTGGGTCTACAAATTGATACTATCTAGTTGACTTTTTTAATTGTTATATCTCTTCATTTTATTGAAGTCAAATTACAGTGTCTCGATATCTTTTAGCACATATGTGATTTGAATACTAGAATTTCAGGGGAAAACTAATTATGTTTGACAGGGAGAGTTCTAAACTTGTCTGTGTGTACAAGCTTCTGAGCTATGTTATTACAGAGTTTACATGATAAGCATGTAGCTTGTGTTGTGGTTTTATTCCCCTCTCCAATTGAATTTTGTTTTTGGTTGTTTTAGCCAAAATTTTCCAAAGGGGGAGATTGTTAGTTCCATGTTTTTATGGTTGGCTAAATTTTGGCTAAGCATGATTCTAAACATGGTTCTATGTTGATGTTGGTAAAATGGTGCAACATCTTTATCAACTTCCATAACAATTTTTGTGTTATGTGTTTTTATGCCAGATGTCACAAAATGTTGTGAGATCCTGAGGCTGATGCAACAGGCACTGCTTTTTGATATCCTAAAGATTTAATTTGAAGATATTAGTATCTGGAATATTTTGTACTCATTATAGGCGCATGCCAATCAAGGATTTTCTTAAAAAGATGTGCAAATTTGATTGGTTACTAAAAAGGATCGATGGAGACTTTTTAGGAAACTATTTATGAAGATTGTTTCTATTTTTATGGAGAATATTTCGTAGAGATTTCTTAGCTGAAGATTGGAGCTGATTGAAGAATTTGTGCCAGTCCAAGCCCAACTCTAGAAGCTTATATAAGGAGTCATCCAAGACCTAGTTTTTAAGCATAGTTTTTATTGTAAAACTGTGAAAATAAGGGTTTAGGGTTGGTAGTTCCTTAAGTTCTTTGTTTTTTTTGTACATCCTCATGTATCTCTGATATATTTGAGTTGACTGATTGTTTCTTGTTCATCAAGCTATTATTCTCACTCAAATCTCGTAGGCACGAGTTGATTATTATTCTTAGTTAAGCTTTTAAGCAAACTAAGTATTTGTAATTTGGAAGTGTGATCTTCATGTTTTATTTGTTCAAGTTGTTGTGACTGTAACTTGTTGATAGACAACCCTGTGATTGATAGGTCTTTTATCACTATGGTGATTGAAAGTGGGATGGCGATTTCTCATATCTAGGGAGAACCTAGGTATATGTTACACTGGGTATGAATTAGGCGAGAAGTTGTAAACGGGAGAGTTTAGCTTCGAACTAGTATTACTGATAGTGGATTTCTTTCTTGGCTTGGTAGCTCCAGAGTAGGTGAGTTAGCATCGAACTGGGTTAACATATCATTGTGTTCTTTATCTTTCTGCAACTTATATTTCTGCATTGTTAGTATTGTTGTTGTTCAGTCAACAGATGTTATAACATATGTCGTAACATTGCTTGTACGTTGAGACATCAGTCTTAACATATTTGGTATACGTGCCAGATGTTCAAGATTGGTAGTTGAGGTTAAAAAACTATTTTTACTATATTTATTAAGTTTTATAAAGTTTATTCATATTATCAAAATAATTAATATATAATTTAAATCGAAAATATCTTATATTTTGATAATATGTTATTAAAACAAAATATATAGAATTATTAAAAACAAATTTTATGTTATATTTTAATTTTATTATATATTATGTTATATTTTATTCAAAACAAATATATTATATTTTAATTAAAAACAAAATATAGATTTATTAAAAACATAATATATGTTATAAAACAAATTTTATGTTATATTTTATTAAGAACATAATTTATTATAAATATAATATAGATTTAGTAAAAATAGCAAAAAAAAGTATTTTTTTTTATTAAAAAAATTTTATATTTATATTTATATTTTTATAGTATATAATTAAAATTAGAATACCTTTTATATGTATAAAAAATGTAAGGCTAAATTACAGTTTCGATCCCGCTATTTTGTCTGATTCACGAAATTAGTCCCCTTATTTTAAATTCAAACAGTTTTGGTTCCCCTATTTTAAATTCAAACAGTTTTAGTCCTCCTCTCATGCTTTTTTTATTTTTCAACTTATATTTTTTATCTACAAAGTTCAATAATATGTTTATATATGATAGTTTGTCATATTTTATAAATAATTTGTCATTTAAAAATAAAAATATTATTAATTTTAAGTGCAAAAGTATGAGAGAGGGACCAAAACTGTTTAAATCTAAAATAAGAGGACCAAAACTGTTTAAATTTAAAATAACAGGATCAATTTCGTAAATTAGAGAAAATAGGGGACCAAAACTATAATTAAACCAAAATATAATTAAAAAATTAATATATTAATTATATGTTTAAAAAAACATAATAATAAATATTATAAATAAAATATTTATTGAAAATAGAATATATATATATATATATATATATATATATATATATATATATATATATATATATATATATATATATATATATATATATATATATATATATATATATATATATATATATATATATATATATATATATATATATATATATATATATATATATATATATATATATATATATATATATATATATATATATATATATATATATATATATATATATATATATATATATATATATATATATATATATATATATATATATATATATATATATATATATATATATATAGTATGTAGTAGTTATAATATATGTTTATTAAAATAATAATATGTTGAATAAAAATAAAATAGTGTGAAATATGTTTTTTTTAAACATAATAATATTTTATTATATGTATTATATGTTATGTTATTTGTTTCTTATATGTTTATTTAAAATCATAGTATGTAATAGTTATAATATATGTTTATTAAAAGATTAATATATTCATTAAAAATAAAATAGTGTGAAATATTTTTTTTTAAAACATAATAATATTTTGAAAAAAAATCTAATATATGGTTATTATATGTTATGTTATATTTTTTTTAAAGTAGAACATAATTGTTATTTATTAAAAACATAAAATATTATATGTTTATCTTAAAGAATATATTATATAAGCTTATTAAAAATAAAATAGTATGAAATTTATTTGTAGTTAATATATTAAAAATAGTTATAAAATTTATTTGTAGTTAATATATTATGTGAATATACATTATATATTAAATAGTATAAAATTTGTTTGCATGAAAAGTCGTTTGTAGTTTATAGAAGTTTATGTTTAAGAATATTTATTAAGTTTGTTAACATTTGTAGTTAATGTTTTATTTGGTTGATATATTAAAATCACATTTGTAATTAAAATGATAATGTTTTTATAAATGTGCAGTATAGAACATTATCGATACTATCATAGTTGGATGTACGATATGTTGTATTCAGGAAGACGTGCAATTAAATTGAATTTTGAGGAAGGTATTAATTAAAGGGTTTATGACGTGAGATTTTTCTCAAGAATGTTGTTGAAGCGAAGGATGAGTAAGATTTCCTTGTCTTAAATGTGAATGTAGACCTATAATTAGTGACCCAGAGAAAGTAGAACATCATTTAAAGAGAAGGGATTTCATTGAAAATTATTGAGTTTGAATATATAATGGAGAAGAATTGTCGAGTAATGTACCAAAGACTACTTATACACATGCTTCAAGTAGTCGATCACATATGGAATATGATGAACACTTTAATCTGATCGGCGAGATGGTTGAGGATGCTTTTGGTGTGAACATGACCTATGATGAACCTAAAGATTTTGACGGGGGAAGAGTTGCCGAATGAGGAAGCGCAAATATTTTATCAATTGTTGAAAGAAATGAATACGATGTTGTTTGAGGGTTCATCAGACTCAAAATTATCAATGTGCGTGAGATTATTGGCTGCCAAGTCAAATTGAAATGCTCCTGATCAGTGTTTGGAATTCTTCGCAAAATGATGTTGGACACGATTCCTATGAAAGACAATTTTCCTACAAGTTTTTATGATGCAAAGAGGATGGTGTCAAAGTTGAGTTTAGAAGTAAGAAAGATTGATTGTTCATTTGTGGTTACATGTTGTTTTATGAAAATGAGTTGGGTACTAATAATGGAGTGGTAGAGGAACGTAAGTTATGTAAGAGTCTAAAATATCAAGTTCGTAATAAAGCCATTAACCGTAAGCAAAAACGTGTAGTAGTGAAGTGCATGTTTTATCTTCCGATAATACCAAGGTTAAAAATAATATTTGCTTTAATGCACAGTGCAAGTCAAATGACACGACATCATACAAACAAAACAAGTTCAGACTTTATGTGACATCCATCTGATGGCGAGACATGGAAGCAATTTAATCAGATACATACTAATTTTGCTGCAGAACCTAGAAATGCCAGGCTTGGATTATGCTTGGATTATGCTCTGATGGTTTTACTCCATATGTCTAAGCATCGGGAAGCGAATATTCTTGTTAGCCAGTTTTCATAACCCCTTACAACCTCCCTCTTGAGATGTGCATGACAAAACCATACATGTTTTTGACTTGCCTCATTCCAGGACCATCGAGGGCAAAATCCAGAATCGATGTTTACTTATAACCTTTAATCGATGATTTGAAAAGGTTGTGGATTGGAGAATAGACTTATGTATATCCTGTAAACAAAACTTTACTTTGCGAGTTGCCTTGATATGGACTATAAACGACTTTCCAGCATAAGGCATATTGTCTGGTTGGGGTACGCATGAAAAATAGGATGCATGCATTGCATGGTGTTGTACCCTAAAATTTGCCTTCCCATTTTCTTCAATACATTCTTCTAGGGTTCTCAAATGCTCAAGGATGCTCAAGGGTTGACCAGTCAAATCTCCTCCTAAGCAAGGGGTCCACAAATAGAGTTTTGTGTTTTTCAAGGAAGTGTGGGTTTCAAAGGTCTCATCAAGTGATTTCCATGATTCTCCATAGGTCTTCAACAATGTTCATGTCAAGCTTCAAGTCTTGCATCACAAGTTTGCTCAGTCAACAGTTCAGATGATTGAAAATCAATCGTATTGGGTAAAAGTCAACTATGGTCAACATACAGTCAAACTTCAAGATTTTTGGTTAACATCAACATTTTGAAGTGATATTCATCATTTGATCAAGGTTAGTTCATGATTCCTCAAGGAAAGCCCTCAAATCATCAAAAGTCAAAAGTTGTCAAATTAGGGTTTCCTTAGAAGAAGTCAACTGAACTTTGACCAAGCATAACTTTCACATTATTGATCAACTTTTCCCCAACCAAAGCCTATTTTTAAGGAAATTCATTTCTCTATAACTTTGTATTTGTATTCTCAAGTCTAAAAAGTGCTTCATTTGAAAGATATGAGCCCATACATTATAGGTCATTTCAAAAGTCAACAAAAAGACACTTTTTGTCAAGGCAACTTACATCAAGATAAATCTCCAATTGCAAGAATAATCGAAAGAGAAATTGAACAGGACGTCTTGATATTTCCAAAAAGCCAAAGATCACCGTCAAAAGATAAAAATTGAGAGAGTTAGGACCATTGCAAGTTGGGAAATTTTGGTAAAATGCATGAAGTGAAAAATGAGAAAACTTGAAATTTTGAACTAGTGGACCTAACTTTTGATGTTCAAACATGTTCACAATGTGTTAGAAGACCTATAAATCCATTCACATATTTTTCATGATTTTTATTTATTTTATTTGATTTTTTATTCATTTAAATGCAATTAAATCAAATGAAATATAAAATCAATTGACCAAGGCATATGGACTTGCTTTTCTGGAGCAGTTCAGGCCCAAGAACACATGACAACCATGCAAAAAAACCGTGTGAGCTCAAATTGGCAAGGAACATCTCAAAATGGAAGTTTATAAGTGTGTTTTATTCTTGTCTTATGACCATTATTGCATTGTCTTCTTGCCATATTTGTGTACCCTATTCAGTCCTCTATATAAGCATGACAAGATCAGATGAAAAAGACCACACATCCTTGCCTCTAACATCCTTGCCAAAATTCTCTAAATTTTCAAAACTTTCGAGTTTCAAATTTCACATTGCAAGCCCTCTCACCGTGATATCTTCATTCCAATCATTTCCAGGAGTATTGAAGGGTAGGTTTGGGTCATTACCATGATCCTAAACACGTGAAATTACACAGCATGGCATAACCGAATTGAATTTTTTTTGAAAATTCATATCTTTAATTTTGTCTTGTTTTAAACTACATTGATGTTTCTAACAAGTTTCTGAGACATGCTTGAACATGTTTGAATATGTATTATAGTCCCATGCACGCTGGTTTGTAAAGCACCATATTTTCTCCGATTGGTTTCATTTGATTTGAAACTCATGATCCAGGGGTTTATAGCCTAAACTGAGTCCATATTTTGATCCAGGAGGGTCGAATTAGGGGGGACGTGATGTTTTAGATCACTAACATGTTGAATTCATAGGTTTGACATCTTACAGGTCGCCGAAGAAGACGACCGAAGCTAGGGCTCCGACGCCTCTCCGACCATTAGCATCAGGCTTTATATTTAATGTTATGAGTTGGTTTATATAATCGGATGTAAAGGCTGCCCCAGTGGTAGAAGCGTATGTTGCAAATGCGTTAGTATACCAGGGCATGGGTTCGATCCCTGCCCCTGGTATTTTGATATTTTTATTTGTTATGTTTTTTTATTACAGATCCAGTATGAATCAGCTAGCACGCACATCATACACCCTCTTAATCATCACCATCTAATCCAGATCCAACAGTCCAGATCTGATTCCCATGCAGCACCCTCAAGAGCTTCCTACACATGATCAAGCGCTGAAGCTTATTGGGCTTTGGATTCAGATTACTGCTCATACCCCCCCCCCCCCCCCCCAAATTCCTTCTGCGGGCCCATTAATCTTTTTATTATTTTTTGTTTCATATTTTTTTAATTTATTTAATATAATTAACTTTTTTCTAAATTAATTAAAATCAAAATTAACTTGACTTTTTGAATTAAACTAATTAAATTAACCTTTTTTAAATTTTTTATTTAATATAATTAACTTAGTTTCTGTAGGGTTTTTGTCATTAAATATTTTTCAAATAATCAATTTCTTTGTTAAAACTAACATCAATTAACTTAGGTCATCAATTTTTCATAAAAAAACGATCACAAAAAAGAAAACAATTTCGCTGTTTCTTTCCATAATCTTCGTGCTTTTCTTATTTTTGCATTAGTTTTTCGCAATAATGTATTTGCTAAAGGTTGTAAATGTTTGATTAGATTATTTTTACAGCTTTCTTTCTTTCCCCCAATTTTTATGGTTTGTACCCTTTCCCTGAAGCCCTGTAATAATTTAGGTTTCTTTTTCGCATTTTACCGCTTTCCATATAATTGTTAGATGTATGTTAATAGGGTTTGTATGACAAGATCTAAAACAAACGCTAGAAAACCCAATCAAGACAAATTAACTGAAAACAAATCCCTTCTCACACATGCACCTCTAGGGTAAACTCACTTGCTGCCTTCGAATAAAACAATCATGTCCCTCAAACATAGGGATACCATTAGAAAAGACCCTCGGTTAAAAATCATCATAAAGATCATAGTCCCTCGATGACCCTTCGATGCTGCCTTCGGTAAATGATCTTGTCCTCGATGTTGCCTACGAATATATGATAATAGTTCCTTCGAATTTCTAAAGGTATCCCTACGAGTTTCCTTTATATTGTACGATGACCCGCGCTTGTCCCTTAAACATCCAATGATAGGGCTTCCTACTAACTAATAGTAGGACAACACCATCTAAAGGAAGAGGAAAATAACGCGAAAGACTTTTGAGTAGGTAGATACCTTTCAATCGCTTTCTCACAAAAACATATCTTTTCACACAAACACTTTTTTTGAAATATTTTCAAAATAAACACTTTGTATGCGTTCTCAACTGATACAAGAATCATTACAAAGTTTCCGAACTTAGGCATTTTCAAAATATTTTCAAAAGTGAGCTAGCGATTAAGAGCCAATAAATAACTACGGATGAAAAGGGTGATAACACCTTCCCTTTTCATAACCTACCCCCCTTACTCAAAAAAATTCAAAGGTCTTTCCTATTCTTTTCACCCTTTCCTTTATTGGATAAAAGAAAAGTCGATGGTGACTCTTGCTATCCGCAATATTTACGATAAAATGCAAAACAAAAAGTCACTTCTCCCACCGTATTACAGAACTGGCGACTCTGCTGGTGAAAACTAGAAATGGGGTTACCTTAGAGTTAGATCACATTTAAAATGCTTTACTTGCTTGATTTTTATGCTTTACATTTCAGGGTTTTGCTCGGGTTTATTTTTGTAAAGATTCTATACCCGTATCTGAGGCATTTTAGATAAGTAGCAATAGATCGTGAAAATTATATGGCGTATACTGACATGGTTGAAGCGATGACTATGTTAGTGTGACATATTGGTTGGTGCCAGTGTCCCTTGAGTTAAGTCAAGTAGAATGCTGGGCTATCGCATGGTGTCATAAAGCATTAACTGACCTTAGAACCTTAGTTGACACAACTTAGCCATTAGAAAGTAGTGAGATGGCCGGCTTTGGTGCACACTGAAGTTGGTCGATATTCGATTATACACTCATTGAGATCAGACTCTCGGAATATTTCGGTCGCAAATCAGATGCTTTTGCTGAAACAATGCCTGGGAGAAAGATCAGTGATATTGAGGCTCCTAGAACCTGGCTACTTTTCTTAGGACAGGTTGAGCCAACTAAAACATAAGAGGGTACTTACCTACAAACTCCATGCAAGCTTGAACCTAAGGCCTTATGTGTTTTATTTGTGTATGGTTATATGTTCAAACATGACATCATAACATCATGATATTATACCATATCATTTTCACTAACTATTTCAAGGACCAAGGGATTTATCTTTGTTATTTGTTGTAGGTTATGGCCTCCGCTCGCAGAAACACTATCCGGATAAAATTTGTAAGAGTACCTTCTCAGCTCAAGGAGTTAGTCTCAAGGGTTCCCGAAAGTTCTCAATTCATAAGAAGACATGGTCGACTACTCAGTCTGGTTACCCCAGGTTTTGACCAAGACATAATGAGTATTCTATTCCAATTCTTTCACCCTGCACATCACTGTTTCACATTTCCAGATTATCAGTTGGTACCCACGATATAAGAGTTCTCCAAGCTTCTAGGAGTACCTCTTCTTGATCATACACCCTTCACTGGTTTAGAGGAAGCTCCAAAACCAGAAGATATTGCAGCAGCCTTACATCTGAAGCGGTCCGACATTGTATCTAATTGGGAAACGAGAAGTGGAGTCAAGGGCTTTCTTGCTAAATTTATGATGGAGAAGGGTAAAATGTTTTTGGATGCTATGAGTTTTTGGGCTTTCGAGTAGATATTGGCTCTATTAATCTATGGATTGGTACTATTCCCTAATCTATACCAGCTCATAGATGTGAACACCATCAAAATATTTCTTGCTCGTAATCATGTGCCTACCTTGCTTGGAGATGTCTTGCATTCTCTTCACACTCGTACTATGAAGAGGCGAGGAACTCTCACGTGTTGTATACCTCTTCTATCCAGGTGGTTTATTTCGCACCTTCGCCACTCGATAATGAAGAATGAACAAGGTTTGAGGTGGTCTCAAAGAATAATGTCACTCTCTCATTCAGACATCTATTGGTATTCCCGATCTCACGAGGATATCACTATCATTGACTGCTGTAGGGAATTCCCTAATGTTCCACTCCTTGGCATTAAGGGAGGTATTACTTACAACCCTTCTATAGCTCTCTCTCAATTTGGTTATGCTCAAAGAGACGGTCCTCATGACACGCTTATCCATGGTATTGTATTCGATTACGAGAATGATCCTCAAGATTATCGCCAATGGTTTATACATGCTTGGGGCATGGTAAGCAAGATTGATAGCAAGGCTTTAGGACATAAATCTCCATCCCTATGGAGCCCTACCTCAAATGGGTACGAGTTCGTGCTCAAAACCTTATGATTCCATATCCTTCTATCCTACCAGTAATCTTGGAACCTATTGTCGAAGGAGACATTTCTCACACCATTCTTCATCCAGACATGCATACTGACCTTGAAGAATTGTAGAAGTCTTGGATTCAACTCAAGGAAGAACGGGACACTTTTGAGACTCAATTATATGCAAGTGAGAAGAAAGTGTTGGAGCTGAGGAAGCAACTTCTCGAGGAGCAGAGTCTTAACGCATATGTCAACGCAAAGAAGAGGCGTCTATGAGAACTTAAAGTTTTAGGAGTTTTTAATTTATTCCTTTGAAATATTCTGTATTCACGTAAACTTATTAATAAAATCTTTGTTTCTATTTCCTTTTGGTTAGAAAATTTAAATCTCATAAGGTCCTTGAAAACATTGTATATATATCATGCATATCACTACATGGCAGGTGTTTCAAGACAGGTTTCTTATCTTTTTGCTATTTATTTCAGCAGAAAGAATGGCTCTTGAACAAACAGTTAAGGACCTCAAGGCTCAGAACACCCAGTTCCAGCAAATGTTCCTAAATCTAGCCAAAGGGCAGGAAGAGTTGAAATCCCTCATCACTAAAGAGAGGAAGGAGAAAATCAAGAAACCATATGGCATCCTCAACATGGGAAGGAGGCTCAAAAGTTCGGTCAAGCGAGCTTTGGAGTTTGAAGAAGAAAATGATGACCTAGAGGAAGATGATAAAAGTATGAAGGCTGACAACCAGGGTTCTGATGAAGAAGAAGTGAACTATTCAGATGAACAATATCCTCTGGATGATGATAAGTACAAGCAGTTGGAAGATCGTCTCAATGCTATGGAGATCCAGAGAGTTCCTGGGTTGGATTTCGAAGAGCTGGATCTTATCTCGGGGGTTGTTATCCCTCACAAGTTCAAGGCCTCCGTCTTTTCCAAATATGACGGTGTGTCTTGTCCTAAGCTTCATCTATGGTCTTATGTCTGAAAAATCCAACCCCATACTGCTGATAGGAAATTATGGGTGCATTACTTTCAAGAAAGCTTGTCGGGGACGCAGTTAGAATGGTTCTATCAACTGGAAGGAACTAACATTCACACTTGGGAAGACTTGGCTATTGCTTTTTACAAACAGTATCAATATAATGCTGACCTTACACCGACGTGAGTGCAATTACAAATCATGTGTATAGGCTCGAACGAGGGTTTCAAAGAATATTCCCAGAAGTGGAGAGACTTAGCTGGAAGGGTGCAACCTCCCTTGTCTGATTGGGAATTAATTGATATGTTCATGGGCACTCTGACAGCTCCATTCTTTAATCTGCTAATTGGGAGTTTGTCATCTGGTTTTACTGAGCTAATTCTGACTAGAGAACGAGTTGAAAGCGGTATCAGGAGTAGAAAGATTCTGGTGGTTGCGTCTTCTAGTGTTGTAAAGAAGAGGTTCAATAATAAGAAAGAAACCAATGTTGTTTATGGCCAGAAGGGCCGTAGTAAGAATGATCACCATCAGTCTATGGGAGCAGTGTTGATTTCTAATCCTGCATATGTTTAACAACAACAACGGGGGAATCAACATAGGTCATACGCTCTGAGGAGGCAGTTCACCAAGATTAATATGCCATTTTCTTAGGCATTTCAACATTTGTTAAAATCAGAATTGATAACACTACGGGATCATTCTAATATTCTTGGGCACGACACCAATAACTGCTGGTCCCTAAAGAACAAAATCCAAGATCTGATTGACAATAAAGAGATTGAGTTTGATCCACCAGAGAATCCAAATGTAATCACTGCACCAATGTCGAAGCACGACAAAGGTGTGAATGCTATTGATGTTGTTTCTGCTAAAGAATACACTGATAGTGATTGTGATTTGGACAATTGGATATTCCCTACTACTGGAGATGGACTTAATAACTGGAAGGCTAAAGACTTTATACCAAACTCCTTTAGTCAGGAGTAATTTCTATTTCCTCTTTTATTTCTTTCAAGTTTTTGGGATATGTAATTTTAAAATAATAACTTTAAGCCTTATGTCTTACCCGGGACACAATGGTCCACTTGTTAGGGTTGTTATCTTTCATTCACATATGCTTATCTAATAAAACATTAGACGTCTTTGCATTCATATTTTGTACTCTCTATCTATTACTTTATTGCTTTCAAATATAGCTATGTGTTTCTTACACACACACCCATACACTACATTGCATATCCACATCCATTATGGATCTCGTCGATATTGATTCTGCTATTGCCATCCATGACTTTGAAAATCCGATCTACCAAGATGAGGATGAAGGTGAGGAAAATTTTGAAATACCTGGAGAACTTTCCAGACTCTTAATACAAGAAGAAAAGGCTATCAAACCGCATGAAGAACCAATTGACTTTGTAAACTTGGGTACTGAGACAGACCGGAAAGAAGTCAAGATAGGCACCAACTTAGAGAGTAGCGTTAAGAACATGTTAATTCAGATGTTTCATGACTATGTTGAAATCTTTGCTTGGTCATACAAAGACATGCCACGACTCGATATTGATATTGTGGTCCATCGTCTACCAATGAAAGAGGGTTGTTCTCCGATTAAGCAGAAGGTTCATTGCATGTGTCCCGATATGTCAGAGAAGATCAAAGCCAAAGTTATAAAGCAATTCAACACATGCTTCTTAGCAGTGAAATCATATCCTCAATGGGTTGCTAATATTTTTTCGGTGCCAAAGAAAGACGGAAAATGCGTATGTGCGTAGACTACATGGATCTGAACAGGGCAAGCCCCAAAGATGATTTCCCACTTCCGCATATTGATGTTCTGGTCGACAACACTGCTCAGCATAATGTATTCTCTTTCATGGATGGTTTCTCGGGTTATAATCAGATCAAAATGGCGCCTGAAGATATGGAGAAAACTACCTTCGTCACATAGTGGGGCACTTTCTGTTACAAGGTTATGCCTTTTGGGTTGAAGAACACCGACACAACTTATCAGCGTGCCATGGTAGCTTTATTCCATGACATGATTCATCACGAGATAGAGGTCTACATTGATTACATGATAGAAAGATCAAAAATTGAAGAAGACCATCTTGATCATCTACATAAATTGTTTGAAAGACTAAGGAAGTATAAGCTAAGGTCAAATCCGAACAAGTGCACCTTTGGGGTGAGATCTGGTAAACTCTTGGGTTTTGTCATCAGTGGTAAAGGTATTGAAGTTGACCCCGCCAAGGTCAAAGTCGTTCAAGAAATTTTGACTACTCGTACCGAGAAGGAAGACATAGGTTTCTTAGGATGGATGAATTACATTGCTCAATTTATTTCTCATTTAACTGTTACTTGTGAGCCAATCTTCAAGCTGCTGAAGAAAGATCAAGTAGTAAAGTGGAATGAAAATTGTCAAATATCCTTTATTAAAATTAAGGAGTACCTGCAAGAACCTCTAGTTCTAATTTCACCAGTTGAAGGAAGACCTCTAATCATGTACCTAAAAGTGCTAGAGAACTCAATAGGATGTGTACTGGGGCAGCATGACAAGTCTGGTCGAAAAGAGCATGCAATATACTACCTTTTCAAAAAGTTTACTGACTCTGAAACAAGATATTCACTGCTCGAGAAAACTTGATGCGCTTTGGCATGGGTTGTTCGCTGACTAAGATAGTATATGTTGACTCATACTACTCTATCGATTTCTAAAATGGATCCTATCAAATACATTTTCGAGAAGCAAACTCTCTTCAGAAGAATAGCCCGATGGCAAATGGTCTTGACAAAATACGACATTTAGTACACTACTCAAAATTAAAACAAGGGAAGTGTACTGGCAAATCATTTGCCACATCAATCTGTAGACGACTATCAGTCTATGAATTTCGAATTCCCGGATGAGAACATTATGCTAGTTACAAATTGTGAAGAACCTGGACCATATGAAGGACCTAAGCCAAGATCGCGATGGACTATGGTTTTCGATGGAGCTTCTAATGCACTGGGTAACAAAATTGGTGCTGTAATTATCTCTCCTCAGGGTTTCCATACACCTTTCACTACTAGATTATACTTTGACTATACCAACAACATGGTCGAATATGAAGCGTGCATTATGGGTATTAAAGTTGTTATTGACCTAAGAATCAAGTTCCTGGGCATATATGGGGATTCAACTCTGGTGATCAGTCAGATCAAGGGGGAATGGGACATGAAGCACTTGAATCTCATTCCTTATAAATATCATGTGTTAACCTTGATCCCGTACTTCAAGGAAATCACTTTTGAGCACATCCCGCGAGAAGAGAATCAATTGGCGGATGCATTGGCTACAATGTCATCTATGTTCAAGGTCAGATGGGATAATGAGGCTCCCAGAATTTCTATTGAAAGAGTGGACGAATCAACACACTGCTATGGAGTCGACACAGACAGAGTAGAAGAAAAACCTTGGTTTTATGAAGTGAAAAGGTATATGGAGGTTCAAGAATATCCTGAAGGAGCATCGATCAATGACAAGAAATTCCTATGAAGGTTCTCAGCAAAATTCTTCTTAAGCAATATAATTGTGTACAAGCATAACCATGATTCGACTCTACTTCGTTATATGGATAAGAAATAAGCAGAAAAGGTTATGGAAGATATGCACGAAGGTGTCTTTGTTACTCACTCTAGTAGACATACTATGGCCAAGAAAATTTTAAGAGCAGGTTATTATTGGTCGACTATGGAAACTGACGGTTACCACCATTCAAGACCCTATTACAAGTTCCAGATCTACGCTGATAAAGTACATTTTCCTCCAGTACCTCTGAATGTCTTGACTTCTCCTTGGCTGTTTGCATTCGGGGCATTGATATGATTGGAGAAATCAAGCCTAATTCTTCTAACGGACATCGCTTCATCCTCGTCACCATTGATTACTTCACAAATTGGGTTGAAGTAGCCTCACTCGCCTCTGTTACTAAGAACGCCGTGGCCTAATTCATTAGGCATAACCTTATTTGTAGGTATGGCATCCCCGAAAGGATTATCACTGGCAATGGTATAAATCTCAACAACACTATGATCACTGAACTCTACATACATTTCAAGATCAAGCACAACAACTCTTCTATGTATCGACCAAAGATGAATGGAGCAGTGGAAGCCGCTAATAAGAATATTAAGAAGATTGTGAAAAAGATGGTTGTGACCTACAAAAACTAGCACGAGATGTTACTGTTTTCTCTCTATGTCTATCGCACTTCATCTCGAACATCAACTGGGGCAACCCCATTTTCTATGGTTTATAGTATGGAAGCCGTCCTACCCGTCGAAGTTCAGATTCCCTCTCTGAGATTTATGAAATATGCGGACTTAGAAGAAGATGAATGGATTCAGACTAGGATGGATCAGTTAAATTTAATTGGCGAGAAAAGGCTTATGACTATCTGTCACGGTCAAATGTATCAGAAGCATATGATCAAGGCATTCAACAAGAAAATCAAGCATCAAGTATATCAGGCTGGTGACTTGGTAATAAAGCGCATCATCCTACCGCAGGGTGATCCCTGGGGCAAATGGACTCTCACCTACAAAGGGCCATTTGTAGTCAAGAAGATATTTTTCGGCGGTGCCATTATACTAACCACCATGGACGGTGAAGATTTCCCGCACCATATTGTAATACGGTGGGAGAACTGACTTGGGATGTTTTACGTTTTATTGAAATTGTTGCGGATAGTAAGATTCGCCACCGACTTTTCTTTTATCCAATAAGGAAAGGCTGAAAAGAACAGGAAAGACCTTTCAAGATTATTTTCTTGAGTTCGGGGGGTAGATTATGAAAAGGGAAGGCATTAGCACCCTTTTCATCCATAGTTATCTATGGGCTATTAGTTTCTTGCTAGATCATCGCTTTTGTTTGAAAGTGTGCTTTGTGGTGGTTTTTGAAAGTATTTTTGAAAAGCGCCTTCGTTTAGGCAAACTTTGTAATGATTCTCGTCTCTATAAGAATGTATACAAAGTGTTGAACTTTTGAAAATATTTCAATTTGGTGCATTCGAAAAGGTGTTTGTGTTTTTGGAGATGAGCAAGGAACTAGGAACATTCTACCTTACTCAAAAGTCTTTTGTTCATTCCTTTCTTCCTTTGATATTGTTATCTTACCATTGATTGGTAAGAAGCCTTATCTTTGGATGTAAAAGGTATGAGCGTGGTCATCGTATAGTCATGATAGCAATGTCGTGAGATATCTTAGAATTTATCTTGAGGGACTAAGATCATTTGTAAGGAAACATTTGAAGCGTCATCAAGGGACTATGATCTTGTATTTTGATTGTTTTTGCTAAGACATCTCGCATGCATGTGTGTAAAGTGTTTTTGATTGCATGCATTTTTGTCTTTTGATCAGGGTGATCTACTTGTTGATTTTATCTTGCCATACACCCTAATTAATAACATTTTGCATAAAGTAAAAAGTGCAGAAAGATAAAATCCTACACTATTACAACCATATTGAATTGCATGAAAATATAAAGGCAAAAATAAGGTAAAATCAATAAAAATGGATCTTTCGATTTAGGGAAGCAGACCCTTCGATTCTGCACTTTCTGGTTCTCTTTGATCTGGCCTGAAAAGGGGTGAAGGCATGACTTTCGATTGGGGCCTGGAGGCCAGCATGTTGTGTCTTTCGATTGGGGCCTGGAGGCCAGTATGTTGTGCCTTTCGTTTGGGGCCTGGAGGCCAGCATGTTATGCCTTTTGGCTGACTCTTTCGTTTGGCCCGAAGGTCAGTATGGGAGCCAGAGGCTTCGTTTCTAACTTTCTGTCTCCTGTTTATTTTGTTTGAGTTTGAATAGCAACATATCCTAAGGCCATACCAACATCACCTTAGGGCCAGATTAGTCTTTAAAGCATGTTTAAATATACAAAGAGCAAAAAACCAATAAGGTTGTTAACCATGAAACATATTAAAAGGATGGAAACGAAAAGAAGAGCAATAATATGTACATGTTTGAAATGAAAAGGAACTGTATCTACATGTTATGCAAGAAATGAAGAACAATTTAATATAGAGCGAGGCACAAGTTGGAGGCCTATGTAGCCTGACCTATGGACAACTTGACCCTTTGAATCGAATCCTTCATTTTTCCATAACCTTTGACCAAACTCAACAAAGCAACATTCGTTTCCACCAGTTGTGTGTCCTTTGAATGAACCAACTGTGTGTTTTTCTAATGTCCCTCTTCAGCTGAATATGCCATTTTGAGTCCTCTTGCTTTTGATAACTTAGGACCAAACCTTCGACTAGACTCCAAAGTAAGCAAAAACAATTATTCCCCAAATATGGAAAGTCCTTCGACTGGGCCACCAAGTTGTGTGTCATAATGCAGCACTATGGTGTATTGAAGGGTTTGCTGATGGATTCAACGATGATATAAAGGCACATTCAAAGAAAATATGAAGATGAAATCGAAAGTCACAGGAAGGTATTCATTCATCCAATCGAAAAAATTTTAATCCAAGGCAAACAGGTGAGGGGACAATGGTGTAATCGAAGCTTGCAAGCAGGAGCCATTGTCCAAATGAAGCTTGCATGCAAGAGCTATTTTAGTGCATCAAAGCAAATATGCAGGAGGTCAAATGCCCAAATGAAACTTATGGACCAAACCTTGATCAAAGAAGCCAGATGCTCAATCAAAAAATGTAAATCAAAGTCTGCATCGAAAGAGGTCCAAATGTTCAATCGAAGCGTGAGAACTAAAGCTCGCTTGAAGGAAAATGCTCAATCGAAGGATATAAATTAAAGCTTGTATTGAAGGAGGCCCAAATGCCCAATCGAAGAATGAATCAAACTTACTATAAGGAAGCATATATGCCCAATCGAAACTATCATGAATCAAAGCAAGCTTGTTTTTCTTCAATCTTGTCAAGAAAAATCAATTTTTTCTGCTTTGCCCTATTTTTGTCTATTTTGTACTTGTGCAAATTTGAGCTTTTTGAAAATCCTTGTGATAAAATGTCTTGAGAAAAGAGAGGGAAAATTTTGGGGTACAACACCTGTGAATGCGAACATAGTCAAAAAATACTACGCATGAAAAAGTGACATGCTAGGTTGACTGGCCTAGGAAAAATAAGGGCATCCCAGTGAACCAAAAGGGTTCGGGAAAAAAATTAGGGATGTATATATATATATATATATATATATATATATATATATATATATATATATATATATATATATATATATATATATATATATATATATATATATATATATATATATATATATATATATATATATATATATATATATATATATATATATATATATATATATATATATATATATATATATATATATATATATATAAGTGTACACCCGACAAGTCAAAAACCTGAAAAGGCGGCTTGGGCAAAAAAGAGTATCCCAGTGGACTGAAAACTCGAAAGGGAGGTCCAGGCAAAAGTTAGGGATTAAAGCGTACGACTATGTCCCGTTAGATTACTTACAGCGAGCTTTATTACCAAACATCAAGTTCAAACAATACATAGCAGTTCAGTCAACTTCTTCCGACAGTAAGGGATGAGATGCTTGAAGACATAGGGGGCGATAGCAGAGTTGAAACCCGACGAGATTATTTCCACATAGCTATATGTTTTGTTTTCACTTTGTACTCTTTTCGTTTCACGAGGATTTCCTCTTACTAGGATTTCTGTCTCTTTGTACAAAACAGTCTGTTTAAGGGCAAACTATAAATAGAAATACAAATTTCAAAATTCAAACTTTTGATTTACCTTTTTCTTATTTTGTTTACAAAAACGTCCAATGAATAAATTGAATGAACATATGCATATGAATACGATTACTGCTAACAAGTATATGCGTAAAAACAGGAATAAACATTTGCTCAAGACTCTAGGAGTTGGGATAATGTTCAAGACGTCCACGTGTCCCCACAGAAAAATCCTCACAAGATTATCCCCCCATAAAAATCCTCATAAGATTATTCCCACAGAGTAGTCTTAGCAAGCTCATCTTTAACAAAGATATATTTCACCAGCAGATCCCTTTAGCGGATAAGGAAATATGATATTTTCCTCGGTAATATCGCCAACCTACAGAGTCCCAGTCTCCATCAGAGATTATGGCATCAGTACAATTTATGGAAATTCTCTTCCCCAACTGAGTTTATTTCTCCAACACTATAAAATCCCCTACAGAATTCCCCTTCTCCAGCAAGGCTCGTATTCTCCAGCAGAGCTTATGTCCCCGGCAAGGGTATTTCCTCAGTCGAGTATTCCTCCGTCAAAGTTTAGGGATTATTTCCCCAACAAGGTTTATTTCCCCAAGCAAGGTTTATTTTCCCAGTGGAGTTCGATCTCCCCAGCTTGAGTCTATTTCTCTGACTACTACAGATCACCGACAAAATTTCTCTCCCCGGCAAAGGGCAGTCTAGACCGCTATCCCCAAAGAGTTTTCTACTGAATCTGAAACTGGATCAGATATTGTTCAACCTTATTCTCTCCAGATGAGTTGACATCCATATCAAAAACTCGTTCAGACAACACTTCGAAAGGTTGTCCATATTTTTTATCCCCAGTCAGGGTATATAAGAATTAAATTTCCCAACAGAGCAATGGACGTCCCATGTTCTTGAACTCTTCTCCCCAAACAGAAATTAATGTTCCCCAGCGGAGTTTCCTCAAACAGAAAGAAGAAACCCCCGTCAAAATTGAAGATACACGTATTCTTCATCCCCAGCAATAATCAGGGATTTATCTTCCCTAGTCAAATATGCTACACGGAGTTACTAGTTCACTTCAACAACATTTCACATTCATACATCATTTACAGGCATCACAGCATACGCATATGAAATGCATATATCACACTCTAATTTATTTTAAGAATACCATCACATAATGCACTTCATACATCATGACATTGCATATAGTTAACTCTTTACCATTTTAGGTAAAAATCTACAAGCAGATTCCTCAGAGGCTATATCTGACAATTAGCTACTTAAACACTTCTCCCCAGAAGTACATGCTAAAATAGTACCTTTTTTAGTTGAAGTCGGGCGTAGACATCTTCTATTTCGGACTAATCAAGCGTAGATCTCTTTCTGATGCTCTTTTTGGAAAAGTCGAACGTAGACTCTTTTCGGTACCATTTCTAGTTGAAGTCGGGCATAGACATCTCCTAGTTCAGATGAAATCAGGCGTAAATTTATTTTTGTTACTCTTTTTAAAAAATTCAGACGTAGACTCTTTTAGGTACCTCTTCTAGTTAAAGTCGGGCGTAGACATCTTCTAGTTCATATGAAATCAGGCGTAGATTTCTTTCTAATGATCTTTTTGGAAGAGTCAGGCATAGACTGTTTCCGGTACCTTTTCTAGTAAAAGTCGAGCGTAGACATCTTCTAGTTCTAATGAAATTGGGCATAGATTTCTTTATGATGCTCTTTTTGGAAAAGTCTGACGTAGACTCTTTCTGGTATCTTTTCTAGTTGAAGTCAGACGTAGAGATCTTCTAGTTCGAACAAAATCACACTTAGATTTCTTTCTGGTACTCTTTTTGGAAAAGTCAAGCATAGACTCTTTCTGGTACCTCTTCTAGTTGAAGTCAAACATAGACATCTTCTAGTTTGGAAGAAATCAGGCGTATATTTCTTTCTGATACTCTTTTTGGAAAAGTAAAGCGTAGACTCTTTCCGGTACCTTTTCTAGTTGAAGTTGGGTGTAAACATCTTCTAGTTCGGATGAAATCAAGCGTAGATTTCTTTCTGATGCTCTTTTTGGAAAAAGTCAGACGTAGACTCTTTCTGGTACCTCTTCTAGTTGAATTCGGGCCTAGACATCTTTTAGTTCGGATGAAATCAGGCATAGATTTCTTTTTGATGCTATTTTTGGAAACTTCAGGCGTAGACTCTTTCCGGTACCTTTTCTAGTTGAAGTCGGGCGTTGACATCTTCTGGTTTAGATAAAATCGAACGTAGATTTATTCTGATTATTCTTTTGGACAAAGTCGAGCATAGACTCATTCCAAATACATCTTCTAAGACAAAGTCATGCGTATACTTAGCCTGATTTCCTTATCAACAATTATCCTGGATGGCATCTATAAGCCCATCTCCGACGACTCTACACCACCTCTCCAAATGGCATCTTTATGCCCATTCCCGGTGTTGTACCTCAAAATTTTCCCTCCCTTTTTCTTTAAGATATTCTTCTAGGGTTTTCAACTATTCAAGACTATCAAAAGCTTATCAGGCTTCAAGACATCTTAATTGATTCATCAAGGGTTTAAGTCTGCAAGTGTTCAAAATTTCTCCTGTCTTTTGATGTTGAGCTAGGGTTTGGACTTTTGAATGTGTTCATGAGGTTTTATCTTATTTTCATCATACAAGACATATTTGCGCAAGGGTTCTCATATGCGGCATTTAAATATGATAATCCATCAAATGGGGTTCATTAGATTTACATTTTAAGTCGATCTAGGTCATTATTTCCCCGTGTCTCAAGTTCCATATTCATTTTTAAGGGATTCCTCAAGGCATAATCATTGTGTTACAGGATACGATTTATGGATTCTAAATATCATCATTATCCTTTTAATTAATTGTTGCTTGTAACACAAGTTAACAAGGACTTAAGATTTGAATTGTGGTTTCCTTAATAAGTGAGAATTGTTTTGAGCTCATTATGAGGAAGTACTCATTCAAGTTTTTAAATGTGTTCAAGCTAATTAATTGGATCAATGTTTCTAAGATGCAAACATGTTAAAATTGGTTATCTGGGTTACATAGAAATTCAAGATTCATCATGCACATCCGAGCTCTATCAAACTACATTCATAATTCTTTCATAAACTTCAAATAATTTCCACCATAATTCATTCAAGATATTCTAAATCTTTTCTTCTTGATTCATGTTCAAAGAATTCAAAACTATGAAAAGTTTCATTGATATTTTTACAAGCATAAGTTTGAATACACTACCAATCATAAGTCCTCGATGCCTTACAAGTTCAATTACAATTTAAAAATACAAACTACAATTTTTTTTCCTATACAAAGAAAAGAGGGATTCTTCAATTTTCTTGCTCCATCTTCAAAGTGTCTTGTTCCCACTTCTTCAAATTTCCTCCAAGACTTTCTATGGCCAGCCACTGTTTCCTTCCACCCTTGTCAACTTTCCATCATAAATCATCACATGAAAAAGAGAAGGAAAAATGGATTATCAAGCAATCAAAAGGGAACAAGAAAAATTACAAGGCGTGTTAATTCATCATTAGGGTTTGGTTTATGGAATAAGAAAAAGGGTGTTGTTCAATCATGTTCTTGTGCCAAAATAGCCTCATACACAAATTGGACTTAATCATGGGCCTAGGTCTATTGCAAATCACAATTAACTTGGTTCACAATACACAAATTCCAAGAGGTGCAAAACAGAATTCCAATCACATTTCAAGCCCATTAGCAAAAGGTTAAAAAATCAGAATTAACATCATTTTTCTCACGCAACAGAAAAGAGGTCTCATGTTGTTTCACTTCAATTAAAAGTCAGAATTCACAAAATCAAATCACATGCCTAGGGTACTTTACTACAAATCTCAAAACAATGTTTTGTTCACAGTAAAGAAAAAAAATATATTGCACAAGCAACTAGTACAACTTCAAAGCAAGCAATAAAGTACAAAAGCTAACAATAAAGTATCAAAGTCAACACAAAGTACAAAAGGCTAGCAAGCAAAGTCAAAAAGGTACAACAAAGTTGACTTATAAAAAATCAGCAAAAGTGACAAGTCCAACCGAAGCCATTTCTCTTAAGTCAATATAAAACTTTCACAGAAAAATGAAGACAAAAATCACAGTATAAAACCAAACGCAGTTCCATTCATAAAGGGACAGAATCAGGGGCAAAGGCCAAAAAAAAGTTCACAAAAATTACAACAGAGTTCACAAAAGAGATACAGAAAACCGGGGGTCCAGAATAACATCTCTGTTCCAAATTTCATCATAAAACCCTTCATTCACAAAAAAAACATACAGAAAAAATATACAGTCCAAAACCCTAAACCATCAGCATCGGTTTTTTACAATAACAAAACATCCATTTGTGTTTCTGTAACAGCCAACCATCAAACCCTTCAAATTCATTTACAGAACCAAAACCTAAAACCTTCATTTCATTTTCCAGCATCAAAAACAAATATCCCTTTCAAAAGAAATTCATTTACAGAGAAGCCAAACCGTAACACAAACACAAAAACCCAAAAATTCATCCATCCTTTTCCTAAAGCCGTAAACCCTTCAGAAATTTAAAAAGAAGGATAAATCAGAAAGATCTCATCCAAATACCAAAGGTTCTTCACAATTGGAGCTGCTAGGGTTTCCAAACCCCCTTCAAGATCCACGCGAAATCGCTAACCATCTGTAAAAACGAGCCACAGATTAGAATAGAGGAGAACGAGAGGAATCAAATGATGTAAAAAAATTCACGATCGGATCAATCGCCACTTCCTGTCGTCGTCGACCGCCACTAGAGAGATTTCTAGCATGGCCATCCTTTTGTTTCCGGCGAAGACATGACAAAGAAGACGAGAGAGAATTAAAAAACAAGAGAGAGAAAGTGTTTTAGCAAATGACTGGATTTTCTGGTTTTGTTTGTTTTATTAAACCAGGCCCATATCTAAAACAACAAACCTAGGCCCAACCCTTTTCCTCTTCAGCGCACACCCCCTCTTTTTTTCTGTTAAACCACAAGAATAACAAATCCTATTGGGCCATCCCTAAATCTCTTCTACACGAGCCCAATGTTGTTCTACTAGCACACCCTTTTTCTTTGCCAGTACTACGAAATCTGGGCCTTGCTCAGCACATGTTCAAGCCTAGCGAAATTACTTCCCTCACCCCCTCATCACTCCTATTTAAAATGCAGTCCAATATACTTTTTTTATTTTTTTATTTTTTGTTTATGTACAAAAAAAACTGTTGGGCCTAGTAAACCCAAACTATTTTTCTTACTAACTCCTTTTACCATTTTCAAACCCCCTGTTCCAATTTTATATTTTTATTTTACTTTACTTTATTTCATTTTCTTTTCTTTTCTTTTCTTTTCTTTTCTTATTATTATTATTATTATTATTATTATTATTATTATTATTATTATTATTATTATTATTATTATTATTATTATTATTATTATTATTATTATTATTATTATTATTATTATTATTATTATTATTATTATTATTATTATTATTATTATTATTATTATTATTTTTATTAAAATAAAAATCCCAAAAAAATATTTTATATTTTATTTAGAATATTTTAGTATTTTTATATGGTACATTATTTGTTCATATTCAATATGGTTGTAATAGTAAATTAGGATTTATTTGCTTTTATCCCTCCATTTATAAATTATATCCCCATCCCCAAATGATGTAATAGCGTAGAATTTTACACTTCTCCAATTTATCGTTTTCAATATAAAATGCTAGTAATTAGGGTTTGTATGGCAATACATAAAATCAACAAGTAGAAAACCCTAATTCAAAGACAAAGAGCATGAAAACAAACACTTTACACACTTGTACCTCTAGGGTTGACCTCACTAGTTGCCTAAAAATAAAACAGTCATGTCCCTCAAACGTGGGATACTTTTGCAATGACCCTCGAATACATGATCGTAGTCCCTCAATGACCCTTCAAGTGTTGCTTTCAGTAAACGATCTTAACCCCTTACAAAAATTGCTAAAGTATCCTACAATGTTGCTTTCTATGACTGTACGACGACCCGTGCTCGTCCCTTCACATCCAACAATAGGGCTTCTTATCAATCAATGTTAAGATAGCAATATCTAAAGGAGGAGGAAAAGAACAAAGACTTTTTAAGTAGGTAGAACATTCATAGTTTCTTTCTCACAACCATTTTCAAAACATCTTTCAAAATACACCAACACTTTCGAATGAAATATTTTCAAAAGTTAACACTTTGTATGCATTCTTATAGAGACGAGAATCATTACAAAGTTCGCCTAAACAAAGGCACTTTTTAAACTACTTTCAAAAACAAATCACAAACACATTTCTAACAAAACATTTTCAAAGTGAGCTAGCAACTAAGAGCCCGTAGATAACTACAGATGAAAATGGTGCTAACACCTTCCCTTTTCATAACCTACCCCCCAAACTCAAGAAAATTCTCAAAAGGTCTTTCCTGTTCTTTTCACCCTTTCCTTTATTGGATAAAAGAAAAGTCGATGGCGAATCTTGCTATCTGCAACAATTGCGATAAAACACAAAACACACAAGTCAGTTCTCCCACCGTATTACAGAACTGGCGACTCTTCTGGGGAGATACTTAAAAATGGGGTTACCTTAGAGACTAGATCACCTTTAAATGCTTTCATTGTTTGACTTGTTTGCTTTACATTTTTTGTCCTTGTTTGGGTTTTGTATTGATCCTCTACCTGGATCGGGGAACATTATTAGGTAATTAGAAATAGATCGTAGAGATTGTGCACGGTATAACGACATGGTCGAAGCGATGGCTACGTTAGTGTGACACATTTGTTGGTACCAATGTCCCTTGATTCCAGTCAAGGAGAATACGAGGCCATAGTGTGGTATCATGAAGCACTAACTAACCGTAGAACCTTTAATTGAACAACTTGTCTATTAGGAAGTAGTGAGATAGTTGGATTTGGTGTAGTCCTAAGTTGGTTGATACTCGATGCTATGCTCATTGAGATCAGACTTTCGGGATATTTCCGTCGCCAAAACAGAGGCTTGTGCTGAAACAATGCCCGATAAAGAAATATCGGTGATATTGAGATTCCCTAGAACCTGGTTACTTTCTAGGATAGGTTTAACCAACTAAACTTCAAGAGGGTACTTACCTATAAACCCTATGCAAGCCTAAACCTAAGGATTTTTTTGCTTTGCTTGTATATGTTTATTTGTACATAACATCATGACATCATACCATAGCATTTTCAATAACCATTTCAAGGGTCTCAAGGGTTTGTGATGCAGGGTTATATTGAACTAGATGTCTATCAAAGGGAAAGAGGATTTATTTTCCTCTAGCCAAATGCTGTCAAAAAACCAAAGCACGGTAACTTGAGTCAAGGGCTATGACCCACTTGACATAGTGAGCTTAATTCTCGTAGAAGGACATTCAACGATACAAAGTTCTTCAAAGTTGTAATCAAAGTTCAACTTTCGACATTTTCTTGTGTTTACCCTACGAGATACTTGAAAACATCGCATCCACATAGAATGCATCATATCATAACAGGTTTTCCCATACAGGTTTTCTCATCCTCTTACTGTTTATTTCAGTAAAAACTGGCTCTCGAACAAACTGTCCAAGATCTTCAGACTCAAAATGGTCAGCTTCAAGAATTGTTCCTGAATTTATCCAAAGGGTAAGAAGAAGTGAAAGCACTCCTCATTGAGAGAATGACCAAAAAGAATCCTGAAGACAACAAGGAGGACCAGCTGAAACAATTGCAAGTCGAGATAGCGACGATGAGAATTCAGATGCTGGGACAGATGGCTCTTATCCAAAACTTAGCTCGGGGACAAGAAGAGTTTAGAACTCTCATCAACAAGCTTCATCAAGATGAATGCAACCATATGGAACAAACAATCAAGGTTGGGGATCAAGTCATTAATCAGCCTCCGATAAGACAAGAAATCGGTTTGGTCGAGAGAACACCTTTCAAAATGGTTACTACACCACGAGTCCAGCAACGACCTTGCCAATAATGACAAGGTAGTCAACGTAAGCAAGATACGCCAAAAAGACAATTTACCGAGATCAACATGTACTTGGATCAAGCATTACATCGTGTGTTAGAAGCCAAGATGGTTGCATTAAAGGAGCCTCCTTAAAAACCTAATAGTTCTTCTCCCTGTTACAAACATAATGAAAGATGTACATACCATTCCAACAGTCGTGGACACGACACTAACCAATGTTGGACGTTAAATAACTATATTCAAGACCTGATTGACGAAGGAGTGTTGGAATTTACGCAAGATGGTCAACTTGAGTTTTTCTGTCATCCCTCAAAGGTACACCATCTGAAGTGAAAAATTTAAGCGGAGAAACTTTTGTTCATTCGAATTTTCAGTTGTAATTTCTTTGTTTGCCTAAACATTTATCTTCATGTTAGGCCTTGGTTGTTATCACTAATGCATTGCATATGTTTGTTTTGAGTTAATCCATTCGTTTTCACTATAATGAAATTATGCTTTTACCTCTTTTCGTATGATATTCAAATCTCGACTACATGCCTTAAGCCTTTAGAGGGAGGATGACGAAAATAATACCATAATCTCATACAGTATGCTTTTGGACATACTTTGCTGACGATGTACAAGCGTTGTTTCAAATCCAAAACAGTGGAGTTATAAGGAAGATAATTCCTAGTCAACCCCTTTAAGCCTAAGAAGTAGGAGTTTTCATTTTCGCACAAATTGAAACCTTTAAGTCATAACCTGGGGCAGGGTAGTTTCTCAGTTAATTGAAATGTGCATTCAGTCGCTAGCTGTCACTTCATGAATGAAAAGACGGTGATGATTTCCCCATAAAATAGGTAGTCATTATCTCTAAAAAAGAAAGCCCACTGAGTCAAAACCTATGAAGGAAACTTTAAAAAAACTGGGGCATCCCGCTAGCTATAATCTCAAAACAAGACCAATCAGGCAAAAATTAGGGATGGTAGATAAAAAAAGAGGTCACTACAAATCCTCGACAACATGAAAAATGTTACAAAAATGATTGCCTTCCCAAATAAACTTCCAGTATTCGAACCATCACCGAAATATCATTCCAGATTCCAATTGGAATCCAAACGTGCAATTAACTGAGTATAGGACTGGAGAACATCATGGGGAACAGGTTGGGTACAAATAAAATTTGAGCCTTATCTTTTTTTTCTTAAACCGTGAACCAAGCCACGTTACAACCCTTTTAAAAGTCTTAATTGAAGCATAGGTTAGTCCGAAAGCATGATGTTGCAAAAGGTATCCTGACTCCTATAAGGTTTACTGTATATCCTAAGTTGAATTCATATTCTTACTAATTTTTGTTGCTCTTTAAAAGTGCATTTTTCAAAAAAAAATCTCAAGACAGACATAAACTTTGCATTGTTCGAATACCACTGTTTGCATATGGCTAATTGTTTGACAATGGAGAAATTCGCACGACAGATATCCAATGAACGAAAAATATCTCAATAAACAGAATCACTTCAAAGGGAAAGACGCCTCCAATGACAAATCTCTCATAATCAAGGGGCATGACATGACCATCTGTGGCAGTTAAGTCGAGATTCAAAGAATCTCTCAAGAAGTGCTGAATAGCCAGGGGTAGATCTCCATCTGAATCACTTGCGGGCAATGTTACATTAATCATGGGCTTGAACAAAATCCCCTATGAAAACCTCTGATACCACCAAATTTCTTGTCTATACCAGTAGTATCAGATAGTGTCATTATCATGTCTTCGGATCCTTCTATGACAGTTCTTAGAAAATATTGAGACTTGATCAAAGGACCTTCGGTACCACCAATTTGCTTGTTTGTGCCAGTAGTATCAGATGGTGTCAGTATCATGTCTTTGGATCCTTCCATGACAGATATTAGAAAATACTGAGACTTGACCAAAATATCTTCGGTACCACCAAATTGCTTGTCTGTGCCGGTAGTATTAGATGGTGTCAGTATCATGTCTTTGAATCCTTCCATGATAGTTCTTAGAAAATGCTGAGGAAGACTATCAAAAACTTGATCAAAAGATCTTTGGTACCCCCAAATTGCTTGTCTGTGCTAGTAGTATCAGATGGTGTCAATATCATGTCTTCAGATCCTTCCATGAAGTTCTTTGAAAATATATCTAGGAAGTTCAAGGCTATCAGACATTTGGTCAAATATCAAGTGCACCAAACTAATTCCAGGGGAAAATAGGCTCCCACATATGAAAGGTCACCTGCGATCAAGCAAATATTTTCTAGCATTTCTACAACACTCACTACCACATACAGTGATAACTCTCTGAACCCTTTGAACACGGACATAGATGGAAAATACTACGCATGAAAAGAGACCCACTAGGTTGACATACCTAGGAAAAATAAGGGCATCCCGGTGAACCAAAAAGGTTTGGGCAAAAATTAGGGATATATATACAAAATATTATACACCGGCAAGTCGAAACCCTAAAAAGGCAGCTTGGGAAAAAAAGGGTATCCCAGTGGACTGAAAATCTGAAAGGATGGTCCAGGAAAAGTTAGGGATTAAAGCGTACGACTATGTCCCGTTATCTCATCATGTTGTTATAAGTAAAAGATTTGTCACTCTGATCAACATTTACTAAGGACTCTAGGAGAAGACAAAGTTCAAACTGTCCACAAATCCCCACAAGGCCAAATTCATGGATATCCCCACAGAATCACTTCAAAAAGATTATCCCCACAGAGTTGAATTCATACAGTCTCCATCGGAAGTTCCAAATTTCCTGAAAGTCCTCTCCTCATATGAGTGTGGCCTTAACTGAAAAAATGAACCTTGCATGAAAGAATTCATGTCCCTAGTAAGGTCTCACAAATATTCTTCTCAACAGGGTTTATTTCCCCAACAAGCTACGAATTCCCCAGTACGAGTCTCTGTCTTACAAATCAATGGACAAAACCCCTTGTCCCCAACAGAGTTGATACTATCACCAGTAAGTTATTGTAAAGCCTGGAATCCGACCAGATAATAGTTAACTTCATCCTAACCAGTAAGTTGTTTCGAAGCCTGGAATTCGACCAGATAACAGTTAACTTCATACTCCCCAGTAAGTTACTGCGAATCCTGGAATCCGGCAAGATAACAATTAACTTCATCCTCTCCAGAAAGTTTCTACGAAGCCTGGAACCCGACCAGATAAAAATTAGCTTCATCCTCCCCTACAAAGTTGCTGCAAATCCTGGATTTAGACTAGATACCTGTCAACTATTCTCTCCAAGATAAAAGTTTAACCATCTATTTTATCCCCAGTCAGGGTAAATAAGAATTAAATTCCCCAATAGAGCGATGGACAACCAAAGATCCCTGAACCCTACTCCCCAAGCAGAAATCAACATTCCCCACAGAGTTTCTTCAAACAGCAAATAGGAATTCCCAGCAGAAGCATTCTAAACAAGGTTGAAGATACACATACTATTTATCTCCAGCGGTAGTCCAGGATTTAGCTTCCCAAAACTCCCCAACTCTTGTCAAGGATTTATTTTCCCAGACAAGGATACACTAATAACATTTCACATTCATACATCATAGCATACATGGCAAATGCATATAACATAGTCTCATTTATTTTGAGAACATCATTACGCCATACATACATCTGTATGCAACTACCCTCTTCCTTGAAGGAAAAGTCAAATCAACAAAAACATAAGACCTCTTCTAGTTTAGATTGATTTCTTCCATATAAGACAGGCGCAATAGACCTCTTCTGGTTAGATTTATCTCTTCCAGTTAAAAACAGGCAGACGAGGACCTCTTCTGGTTAGATTTATTTCTTCCAGTTAAAGATAGGCAGACAAAGACTTCTTCTGGTTAGATTTACTTCTTCTAGTAAAAGATAGGCAAATGATAGACCTTTTCTGGTTAGATTTACTTCTTCTAGTTAATGACAGGCAAACAACAGACCTCTTCTGGATAGATTTATTTCTTCTAGTTAAAGACAGACGAATCAAAGACCTCTTCTGGTTAGATTTACTTCTTCCAGTTAAAGACAGGTAAATATCATCAACATTTCCCAAAGAGGTCAGAGATTAATTCCCGAAAGAAACCGAGGAAACTATCTCTACGACCAACAAAAAGTGAGTTCCAGATTAATACCTGAAACAAGATAGGACAACTATATGTGAACAACCAATTGTAGATTAATACCTGAAACAAGACAAGACAACTATCTACATGAGCAAATTGAATATTAACTCCCGAAACAAGTCGGGGAAACTATCTTTCTTTATCTTTGGTTAGATAAAGATCAATTCCTGAAACATGACGGGGCGACTATCTTTATCACCAATGGTATGAACTCCCGAAAAAGGACGGGTTAACCAACAAATTAGTTGTAGATTAATTTCTGAAACCGGACAGGGCGATTATCTTCGTGACAAAGATTTCCTTTCAGACCTCTGCTAGTTTAGTTTAAATCGATCAATGATTTATCCTGATTCCGTTTCGGTAGACGCTTTCTCTGCTTCAGTTGAATTGCTCCGAAGATTTATATTGATTCATTATCCAGTTAAAAATCATTCAAAACCTCTGCTTTTTCAGTTTAAATTGATCAATGATTTATCCTGATTCCATTCCGGTAGACGTTTTCTCTGGTTCAGTTTAATCGCTCCAATGATTTATACTGATTCGTCACCAGTTAAAAATCATTCAAGACCTCTAGTACTTCAGTTAAATCAATTAATGATTTGTCCTTGTTGTACCCCAAAATTTTCTCTCTCATTTTACTCAAAACATGCTCATTGAAGTCCTCAACTTGCTCAAGAATTCACCAGACAAATGCTCTCCCAAGACAATGAGCCTCAAACTAGGGTTTCCATTTTCATCAAGATGGGTGAACTCCAAAGGTTTCAAATCTTCTCCATGGTCTTAATATGTTCTCAAAATCATCCATGTCAAGTTTAATGCCTTACACAAGAAGTTTCCTCAGTCAATTGGTCAAATGCCTGAAAATTAACTATACTAGGTCATAAGTCAATTGTGACCCACATACAGTCAAACTTCAAGATTTTTTGTCAACATCAATATTTTGAAGTGATATCCATTGTGATACGGTGGGAGAACTGACTTAGGTGTTTTGTGTTTGTGTTCGCAAATGTCGCGGTTTAGCAAGAGTCGCCACTGACTTTTCTTTTATCCAAAAGGAAAGGTGAAAAATCACAGGAAAGACCTTTCGAGATGTTTTCTTGAGTTCGGGAGGTAGATTATGAAAAGGGAAGGTATTAGCACCCTTTTCATCCATGGTTTTCCATGGGATCTTAATTACTCGCTAGATCACTTGCTTTTGTTTGAATGTGCTTGTGGTGTGGTTTTTGAAAGTATTTTGAAAATGTAACTTTGTAATTATTCTTGTTTCTATGAGAACGCATACAAAGTGTTTGTTTTGAAAATAGTTCAAAGATGTGTTTGTGAGATGTGTTTTTGAAAGTGATTTTGAAAATGTGTATTCTTTGTAATGGTCCTCGTTTCTATAAGAACGCGTACAAAGTGTTGTCTTTAAAAAGTGTTTCAAAATGAAAGTGTTGGTGTATGAAATGTTTTTTGTTGTGAGCAAGCGAGCAACTAAGAGAAAATCTACCTACTCAAAAGGTCTTAGATGTGCTTTTCCTCCTCCTTTAGATGTTGCTATATTACCATTGTTTTGGTAAGAAGCCCCATCATTGGATGTGAAGGGACGAATGTTGGGACGTTTGTATAGTCATAGAAGTAAACCCATGGAACGTTTTAGCCATGTCGTTTTAGGGACTAGATCGTTTACCAAAGGCAACATCAATGGTCATCGAGGGACTACGATCTTTTATCGAGGGTCTTTGCTAAAATGCCCATGTTCGAGGGACATGACTATTTTTCTGATAGGCAACAAAGTGAGATTACCCTAAGGGTGCTGGTGTGAAAGTGTGTTTGATTGCATGCATTTAGTCTTTCTTAGGGTGATCTATTTATCAATTTCATGTCTTGCCATACACACCCTAGTTACTAACAACATATGAAAGCAATAAAAGTGCGGAAATGTAAAGTCCTACGCTATTACAATATTTAGGGGATGAGGGTACACATTTATGAATGGGGGTTGCAAGTAAAAGTAAGTCCTAAGTTACTATTACAACCATATTGAAATGTACAGTATAAGAAAGAAAAAGAATTTGTTTAGAAAATGGTTTTTTGTCTTAATGAGAAAAGAAATAAGTTAAAAGGAAAATATTTTTATGTTTTTTTATGTTAATAAAAAAAAGGAGTTAATATTAAAAATGATGAAAAAGAAAATAAATGAAAGATAGAAACAGTGTTGCTGCAAGCAAAACAACAAGGATCAGAAGTTCTGAAGTCAGGCGCGTGATGACTCAGAAAGGAACGTCAGTGGAATCAGAAGTTCTGGATTCGTACACTCTGAGGTCCTGCAAGACACATTAAAGGAAAAACATAGAAGTTCTGGATTGCTATGTGCTGAACTTCTGAATGTTAGAACGGTGAGAAAACCTCAGAAGCTCTGTGCGTGTCAAAACAGTAGGAAGAACTCAGAAGTTCTGTATGTTGCTAAGACAGTGAACGAATAATCAGCAATTTAGCATGTTATCAGCGCATGAAAATCAGAAGTTCAGTGTGTGTTAACAGTGAGAAAAATCATAGAAGTTCTGTGTGTTAAAACAGTGAAGAGAACTCAGAAGTTCTGCGTGCTTAAATAGTGAGAAATTCCTAGAGGTTCTGTGTGTTAAAATGGTGAGTGAAAAACAGAAGTTGTGTTACATTTTGACTTTTAATTAGCACACCAGCAATTCATTCAGTTCTTGTTAAACAGCAAATCAGAAGGTTAACAACACAATATTTCATAGAAGTTCTAATCTTGATTCTGAGCCTAGCCTTAATCAAGAAGTTCTGGTCCTCAGTTTTTCTACTTATGCAATGATATGGACAACATTAATACTATGATATTTACATGTTAATGATGTTCAGAATGAAAAACAAGCAAATTCAGAAAGACTTACCTTGAACCTGTGGCGTGCTTGGAGCTTTGAGTTGCTGCCTTTAGATGTTCTGGGGATCAGCAAGAGTAACGGAAGAGAAAATGCCAAGTTCTTTGATTCAAAGGGAAGAACAAAGGCTTGGTTTTCTGTTTGGGAAATTTGGATTTTTATGAAGGGTTTCACAGGTTTCTTTTTCTCTTTTGATAGTTCTCTCTTTCCAAAATCCAACCCCTTGAAAGTGTGATGGAGCAACTTATTTATAGGTGAATTTGTTGTGATTTTTAGGGGGAAAACAAATGGGATTTAAACCTTTTTTGGCATCATGTTCCCTTGCTTTTTCATCACCGTTTTCGTATGCTAGTTTGGTGCAATCATGGGATGCAGGTGTAGGCCGAACTAGCTGCTGATTAGAAGCTTTTAACCATGCTTAAGCTGGAGTTGTCAGCAGGATTTAAGGAAAAGAAAAAAGCAAAGCATGAGCCTAGTATCAGAGTTTGCTATCCCAAGACAGTAGAGGTACACGTGGTGGAAATCCTTTGGATAAAGACTCAAAAGTGGTTGTGAGCATTAAATGAGCATTGAATGATGATGAGACTTATCTCAACCAGAAATCCTGCAACGTGAGATTCTACACCAAGGCTTAGTTCTGGATCAGAAGTTCTGCTTCAGCGTAGCATCCAACCTCTGATCTTCTTATCTTCTGTCTCCACCATGTTCTGAAGGAGCTTTCAGACTTTCTAGAAAGCTGGCATCATACTTCTTAACCTTCTTTGAATTACCCTGGAAAACTATGACTGAAGTTTTGTGAAAACTTTCCCAGAAGTTCTGACCAAACTCTGTCTTGAGAGTGTTCAGAATTTTCTAAGTGTTATGGTGATAATCTGGTCAGAAGTTTTGAGTTTTGTCATGCTTCTTAAACACTTAGAAAAATTTCTAAGTATTTAGAATTTGACTTTTCCAAAGTAAAATTTGACTTTTGAAATTCTTGATGAAACAAACTTCATATTCCAACATGTCTTGATGAAATATGATTTTTGAGATTTGATTTTGATCCAAAAATCAAAGTTTGACTTTTCAGTGTGCAAATGACCATTTTGCCCTTGTGAGTGATTTTCTTTGAAAATTGATAATTCAAGGCTTGGAATTGGATGGAAGCAAACTTGGGATCCAGGGTGATCCCTTATGAAATGAGAGGGCAAATTTTGGGGTACAACATCCATCATTTGATCAAAGGTTGATCATGATTCCTCAAGGAATGCTCCTAATTCATCAAAACTCAAAAGTTGCTAAATTAAGGTTTCTATAGGAAAAGTCAACCAAACTTTGACCAGGCATAACCTTCTCATACTTTATCAGCAATTTCTCATCCAAGGCTTATTTTGAAGAGAATCCAATTCCCTACAACTCATCTTCAGCCCTCAAGTTCAAAAAATGCACTCATGGAAAGATATGAATTCAGACATTATAGGTCATTTCAAAAAGTCAACAAAAACACCTTTAGGACATCCTAATATTTCTAAAAAGTCCAAGAACCCCTTCTTAGGGTCAAAATTTAGAGAGATGTACATTGTCAAAGTTGGCCATTTTTGGAAATTTGCCCAAAGTCAACAATGCTCAAAATGGCATTTTTTCTCAAATGGGCCTAACTTTTTATGTTTGTAGCACACTCTTAGCCTGGTCCAAGACCCATACACCTTGCCATGCAATATTGGGTTTATTTATTTAATTTATTTTGATTTTATCACTAATAAAATCAAATAAAATCAAATAAATGATACAAAATAATAAAAAGTTGTTTTGATTTGATTTTGCATTAAAGGACAATCCAAATATGTTGTATAGCATCAAGCAAAACCATGCCAAGTCATGAGAGGAAGGATATTCAAAATTGGAAAGATTTGGAGCAAAATTTAAATGCATTGATATCTTTGATCTCTTGGCATTTTTGTTGACCTAAAGTGATCATATATATAAACACAACAATCCTAACCCTAAAGGATACGCATAGCTCCCTCCGCAAACCTTAAAAAACTTTCTCAAAAATCCAAATAAAGTGCCATTCGTATAAAGAATCTCATCTCTTTTCAAGAAAAACCAAGCATTCAATCTTCCTCCTGAAGACTCCAAGAGGCATTCCCCACCATTAAGCAAGCCCAACATGCCCAGAAATTCCCTCATGCGATCCCTCTGTTTTGGTAAGATTCTCAAACTTAAACTTGTGATTTTGATGATATAAATCGAATCCTTGCATTAGCATATGTTTATAGTGTTGTTCTAAGATGTTTTGAATCATTAGTTGCAAGCATGCACACAGAAACAACGAGATGCCATTACTAGGGCACGAAAGTTTTTGTTTTTCGTATCTGTATTTGCAGGCATCTTTAGGTCAAATGGAGGCCACCATCGTGATCGCAGCCCTCAAAATAGGGGGGCAGGGTACCATTTACACTTTGATCCGTTGTATTTGGCAGGTTTGGCATTTTGAAGTTGTTGGAGAAGGTGACCGGAGCTAAGCTCCGACACCATTGACCGATTTGAATTCCATGGGCTTGTGTGTCATCGTATCATTGGTCCATGTCAAAGCTGATTGGGTGCGTTTTGAATGTTTGACATTTGGTTGGTTCTTTCTTTATATTATAATCCTTCTATTATATTCAAGAATGAGTTAACAACGCAGACGACAAAGGATTAAGCTTGCAAAACCAAAGACCTAGGTTCGATCCCAAAAACCAGCAATTTTGCATTTTCCCAACATTTCTTACATGATTGCATACTCCATGCAACCAAGTGCCTATCATGCACCACAAGATCCATACCATTGGATCGTCTGCATCCCAGATCTGACGCCTCAAGCAAGCAGTCACATGGTGGACCTCCTGAAGACCAGCTCCACTGAATCCTGCGCAGGATCTGGGCCAACAAAATGGGCCTAACAAGTTCAACTCCTCACCCCCTGATTTGCTTTCACCACATACCCAAAATTATTTCTTTTCTTTATTACTCGTCTTTAATTATTTTTTAATTATTTTTTACAAAAAAAAAAATCATTTTTTATTAAATCAAAAAATCACAAAAAAAATAGATTTAGGTTTTTATAATTAAAATTAATTTTTGAAAATTAATTATTTTAATTATTTCAACATAGATTATTTTGTTAAATAAAATTAACTAGAAATTAGGTTTAATTTGAAATTTAATTATTTTCTCAATAAAAAAATACACAAAAAATATTTTTTTAATTAATTAGATTTTTAGGCTTCTAATTTATTCCCGTATTTAATTCGTCTCGCGCGCATTTACTTATTTATAATTATTGTAACTATTTCGAGGTTTGTAATAGATTAATTAGGGTTTTAATTTCCGCATTTTTATTTTCAGTCAAATATTTATGTATCTGCACAAAAGCCTTGTATTAGTTAAGATTTTAATTTCTCACACTCTTTAATTTCCACAACTATAAAGCTTCCTAGATGTATGGATAATAGGATTGTATGCGAAAGATAAAGCAACGATTAAAAAGTAGATAACCCTAATAGTGCAAAGATAATTAACTAAAAAAAACACACTTGCACATGCTCACTCCTAGGGTTTACCCCACTTCGGTTGCCTTCGGTAAACCGTCATGAAGTATAGGGAATTTTAGTGGTCGTCCTCCAGTCCCAAAAGATCAAAAATGCCCCATTCAAATGTTGCCTCAGAAAGATCTTTAAGACTCTAGGGTAACTACTAAAGTTTTCTAACTATTGCATTTGTGACTGTGTTCGTCCCTTCGAATGTCCCTTAAAACTCCAACGATGGGATACCTAGTCCTTAATAGTAGGATAGCGCTGTCTAAAGAAAACGAGAACGAACAGTCTTTTTTCGAGTAAGTAGAAAATCTTAAGTACTTTCTCAAAACAATAAAAAATCTTTACACAAACACTTTCAAAACAGTTTTCAAAAACAACTTCGTCACACTCTTAAGGATAGATACAAGGGTTATCACGAAGTTAAACAAAAACTTTTCAAAACACACACAAGAAATTTCTAAATGAGCAAGTACCTAAGAGCCCGTGGAAAACCACGGATAGAAAGGGTTCTAACACATTCTCTTTCTATAATCTACCCCCCATACTCAGAAACATCTTGAAAAAGGTTTTTATGTTATTTTTCCTTTTCCTTTGTTGGATGAAATAAAAGTCGGTGGTGACTCTTGCTTACTGCGACATTTGCAAACAAAAAAATGCAAACCAGTATTAAACAGTCGGTTCTGCCACCATATCACAGAACTGGCGACTCTGTTGGGGATAATAATAAAGTGGGGTATACCTTAGGATCTAGGTCATTTTAATTGCTTCTCTTGCTTGTCTTGATTGGTTTATTTTAAGGGCATCTGTTGGGGTTATGTAGATCCTACACCCGGATCTGGGAACACCTTTTAGGTAAGTAACAATAAACTGTGACGGAATTGTGCAAGGTATATTGACACGGTTGAAGTAGTAGCTACATTGATGCGACACTTTGGTTGGTACCGGTAACCCTTGAGTCAATCAAGGAGAGTACGGGGCCGTTGCGTGGTGTCATAAAGCATCAACTGACCTTAGAACCTTTAATTGCACAACTTGGCCAGTAAGACGCAGCGAGATGGTCGGCTTTGGTGTATTCCCAAGGTCGACAGATACTCGATGCTACACTCATTAAGGTTTGAATCCTAAGTTTTTTTTGGTTACAAGTCAATCGCCTATTGAACGAAGCTTGGGGGAAAGATCAGTGATATTGAGATCCCTTAGAACCCGGTTACTATTTATAGGACAAGTTGAACCAATTCAGCTTCAAGAGGGTATGACCTTAAAACTCATGCAGGCCTTAAACCAAGGGACTTGGTGTGATTTGTTTGTTGCTTGATATATATGTGATTTCTTAGCATAATCATGACATCATAAACATGGCATATCATACTAACCATTTCAAGGATTTTCTAGGGCTTATCTTTGCTTTGTTTTGTAGGACATGGCATCCGCCCGCAGGAACACTATCCAGATTAACCTTGTGAAAGTACCTCCTCAACTAAAGGACTTAGCATTAAGGGTTCCTAAAAGATCTCCCTTCACTGAAAAACATGGTTGGCTCCTCAATTTGGTCACTTCAAAACCTGATGAAGAATTGTTAAAAGTGCTATTTCAGTTCTTTGATCCTTTGCACCATTGCTTCACCTTCCCGGATTACCAGCTAATGCCTACTATGGAGGAATTTTATCGGTTATTGGGGGTACCTATTCTTGATCAGTTACCTTTAAACGGTATGAAAAGACATCCAAAGCCTGAAGAGATTTCTCGAGCTCTGTCCTTACAAAGGTCCGATGTAGTAACAAATTGGGAAACTAGGGGAAGTGTCCAAGGAATCCCAGTTAAATTTCTATTAGAGAAAGCTCACTATTTTTGGGATACCCTGGATTTACAAGCTTTTGAAGAGGTATTGGCTCTCCTCATCTACGGGATGGTACTATTTCCTAACGCAGACCAACTCGTAGATGTGAATACGATTAAGGTTTTTCTGTCTCATAATCCGGTGCCTACATTACTTGGGGATATTATACACTCTCTGCATGCTCGCACTCTAATGAGAAGGGGGACCCTATGTGTTGCACCCCTCTATTGGCTAGGTGATCTATTTCACACCTACCCAGGTCTATTTTGAAGAATGAGCGGGGTATGAAATGGTCTCATAGGCTGATGTCCCTTACACATTCAGACATTCATTGGTGTTCACGGTCCTCGGAAGATGTTACCATCATCGATCGTTGTGGTGAATTCCCTAATATCCCTCTCTTAGGCATTAGGGGAGGAATCATTTATAACCCTTGTTTTTCACTGCAGTAGTTTGGTTATGCAAGAAGGGATGGTCCTCATGATACGCTTATCCAAGGAATCACCTTCGACTATGAGAATGATGCTCAGGGTTACCGTAAAAGGTTCATGCGAGCTTGGAGCATGGTGCATAAAATTGATAGCAAGACACTAGGGCACAAGAATTCAATCCCTCTCGAGCCTTATCTTTGATGGGTACGAGCCCACACCCAAAGTATTATGATGCGTTACGCTGTTGTACTACCAACGATTGTGGAACCAGTTGCTAAAGGAGACACTCTTTATCTTATTCTCCATCCTGACATGCCAACTGATCATGAGGAGTTACAGAAATCCTGGGTTCAACTTAAAGAGGAGCGGGATACGTTTGAAGCTCAATTTTATTCCAGCAATAAGATGGTCCTGGAGCTCACTAGGCTACTTCATAAAGAGAGGAACATAAATGCCTACATTGCACCAAAGAGGATGCGCTCCTGGGAAACCTAATTTTCTTTTTGCTTTAGGTTTTGTTTTGTTTAAATTGTAAGCCTAAAAGGCACTCTTTGTAACAATCTGAACTTATTAATACAATTAAGGTGTGTTTCTTTTGGTTAAACGAATTTGAGTCTTTAAGAATCCTTGAAATCATTGCATACGCACACCATCCATGACATTGCATAAACAAGTACCATTACAGGTTTCTCATCTTCTTCGCTGTTTATTTCAGCAATAATGTCTTCTGAACAAAGCATCAAAGATCTCCATGCACAAAATGCCTAATTCTAACAAATGTTCGTAGCTTTGGCAAAAGGGCGGGAAGATCTGAAGGCCCTTATCCTGAAGGAAAAGAAGAAGAAGAAGAAGAAGAAGAAGACCTCTGGTGTTCTGAATCTGGGCAGAAGGTTCAGGGGGACGTTAAAACAACCAGTTGATCTGACCTCCTCGTCCAAAGAAGGGGAGAATAAAGAGAGAGATACAAGGGAGGAGGGCCATAGCCATGAAGTTTCTGGTAATGACACAAACTACAATTATGAGCAGTATCCTCCCACTGAAGATAGATACAAACAGTTAGAGGATCGGCTGAGCGCTATGGAGATCCAGAGAATACCAAGGCTGGATTTTGAAGAGCTGGGTTTGGTGTCTGGGGTAATTATCCCACAGAAGTTTAAAGCTCCGATTTTTGCGAAGTATGATGGGGTGTCTTGTCCCAAGCTTTATCTCTGTTCCTATGTGAGGAAGATTCAGCCTCACACTGCTGATAGGAACTTGTGGGTCCATTTCTTTCAGGACAGTCTGTCTGGGACTCGGCTTGAATGGTTCTATCAACTGGAGGGAACCAATGTCTGTAATTGGGAGGATTTGGCTGTTGCTTTTTATAAGCCGTATCAATATAACGCTGACCTTGCCCCTACTTGTACTCAACTCCAGAGTATGTTCATGGGTGCAGGTGAAGGCTTTAAGGACTATGCGTGGAAGTGGAGAGATCTGGCAGGGAGAGTCCAACCCCCTTTATTTGATAGGGAGTTGGTTGACATGTTTCTTAGGATGATGTCTGGTCCATTCTTCAATCACCTGATCGATAGCTCTTCAGCTGGTTTTATCGAGCTGATGTTAATTGGAGAAAGGGTAGAAGCTTGGATCCGGAGTGGCAAAATACATAAAGATACCTCATCAAGTTCAGTGAAGAATCCCTTCACGGGTAAGAAGGAGGTCAGTGCCATTTATAGCCCAAGAGGTCAGAGCAGAGCTGAGTGTCGTCCAATGGTAGGTGTTTTAATGATACATAGGCCTGCGACTACCCCACAATGAAATAATAAGCAAAGGGTAGAAAGACCGTAAAGGAAATTCACCCAGATTAATATGACATTGACTGAAGTTTTACCCCATCTGCTAAGATCCAACTTGGCAACCTTGAAAGAGGCTCCCAAGAATCCTAACACCACATCTCCTCGGTATAATCCAAACGCTTGGTGTGCTTACCATTCTGAGAGTCCAGGCCACGATACAAATGAATGTTGGGCTCTAAGAAATAAGGTACAAGAACTAATTGAAGCCAAGGATGTAGGTGTTTAGGTATTGGCTTGCATTTTTGGTAAATCCCAAGTGTATGTGTGAATGTCATGACTGATATCATAACATTCTAGTTCTGTTTGTACTGACTCATTAGGTACCTTTGCAGAAAAATATTGTAATTGAAGTACTGATGTTTATAAGTGTGTATCTGAGCAGTTTGCAAAATGATCACATTTTGCTAAATCAGTAGACAGGTTTTCTCAGATGTCATAACAGATGTTATGACATCCTGTTCTGAACTAACAGGTTTGCAGGATGGATAAGTCTGAGTTTTTTCAGGAAATAACTCAGTCTTTCCTGAACAGAATCCTGCGTTTTCTGAGGGGTAACCTAGCTCAACCCTAACCTGGTTAATAAAGTCCTGTGACCTGGTCTTTAGGTCAAACGGAATTAACCCTAGGTTTTTGTGGAAACCCTAACTGAAGTTGCAGCTGCTATATATTCAACAGAGCTGCTGTTTTTCAACCGATCCCTCTTGATTGATCAGAAGATCATTTGTAATCTGTATAGATTTGATTATTGTACTCCAAGCAATTATCATTGTGATAAGTGCCTTGGAATAGGTTTCTAATTGTAAGGGTTGTGTAGCACTCAAAGCTTTGAAGCAAGAGTGTTTGAATGTTCCTTGACTAAAGCTGTGAAGCAGAGTCAAGTTAGTTGTGTGCATCCCTCAAAGCTGTGAAGCACGAGTGATTGTGTTGCTTGATTAAAAAGCTGTGAAGCTTAATCAAGTGTTTGTTTTTGAAGAGTGTCTTCATAAATTCTTAAGTCAAATTGGTTTATGTATCACTGCTGTGATTGAGGGGGAGTGAGTAGGAACTCAGGTTTAAGTTGTACTTAGATTGGAATTGCATTGGGTAGGTCTTAAGTGAAGGAGATAAACTGGTTGGTTTATTCCTGAATTAAAATCTCTTATAGTGGATTTCCTCCCTGGCTTGGTAGCCCCCAGAGTAGGTGTTGTTGCACACTGAACTGGGTAAACAATTGACTGTGTTCTTTATTGCTTTTGTATTTACTGTCATATAGTAAGTCAGATACGGTGTCATAACATTGAACGTGACATTGAGTATCTGCAGCCAGAATTTCAATTGGTATCAGAGCAGGCACCCTGCCTGTATTACTGGGTGAGATCTAGGGATATCACTTTCTGGCACTATGGACAAAGAAGGAGTTTTTGGAAATAGACCACCCATTCTGGATGGAACTAATTATGACTACTGGAAACCTCGTATGATTGCCTTCCTAAAATCTCTGGACAAAAAGGCTTGGAGAGCTGCTGACAAAGGATGGATTCATCCCACCATAACTGAGATAGATGGGACAATCAGTCTGAAGCCTGAGGAAGATTGGAGTAAAGAAGAAGATGAGTTAGCTCTGGGAAATTCAAAAGCTTTAAATGCCTTGTTCAATGGAATTGATAGAAACATTTTCAGACTAGTACATCAATATGAACTGGCCAAGGAAGTTTGGGACACTCTCAAAACTACTCATGAGGGCACTTCCAAAGTAAAAATGTCAAGGCTTCAGATGTTGACTACCAAATTTGAGAATCTAAAAATGATGGAAGATGAAACCATTCATGAGTTTCACATGAACATCTTGGAGATTGCCAACACCTCAGGAGCACTGGGAGAAAAGATGTCAGAAGAAAACCTGGTGAGGAAGATTCTCAGATCCTTGCCTAAAAGATTTGCAATGAAGGTAACTGCCATAGAGGAAGCCCAGGACATTAGCAAGTTGAAAGTGGATGAACTTATTGGGTCTCTTCAGACTTTTGAGATGGGGATCACTGATAATGGTGACAAGAAGAACAAAAGCATAGCACTTGTATCCAACACTGATGTTGAATACAAGGAGGATGAAGAAGAAAACATATCAGAAGCTATTGCCATGCTAGGAAGACAGTTCAACAAGCTCATCAAAAGAATGGATCCAAAGTCAAGGTCTAATGTTCATAACATTCCCTCTGACATTGACAGTTCCAACAGAAGACCAAGGTCAGAAGATAAGGGAAACCAAGGCAGAGGTATTCAATGCCATGGATGTGAAGGATATGGACATATTCGAGCTGAATGTCCTACCTTTCTTAAGAAACAAAAGAAAGGAATGACTGTTACTTGGTCTGACTATGATTCAGAAAGTAATTCTGAAGAAGAATCTGCCAAACTAGTTACTGCCCTAACTAGTGTTTGTACTTCTGAAAGTGACACTAGTGATGAAGAAGTGACATTTGAAGAACTGGCTGATACCTACAAGAAATTGTGTATCAGAAGTGCTGAAGTCTGTGTGCAGAATGAGAAACAATCAAAACTCATTATAAAGCTGGAGGCTGAAAAAAGGGAAAATCTTGAAACTATAAGTCATCTAGAAGGAGAAGTTCAATTGCTGAACTCACAACTGAATCAAATGACCAAATCTGTCAAGATGTTGACAAATGGAACAGACAAATTGGAAGAAATCCTTCAGGTTGGACAAAATGTGGGAAATAAATCTGGACTAGGATTTATGGAAGCAAAGAAATCTGGTACTGGTAAGCAAATGTCAAAACAGATGTCTCAACACAACTCTCAACATCAGGAACAGAGACATATGAAGAAAAGGTACCAAAGATGGAAATGTCATCATTGTGGGAGATATGGTCACATAAAGCCCTTCTGCTTCAGACTACATGGATATCCTAATCAGAACTCAGGTGTCAAACCTAAGTCTAAAAAGGTACCACATGCTCCTAAATGGAAGAAAAAGGCTACTGCACTGATAGCTCACACTTCCCTGAGGGTCTCTGCAAAGGAAGATTGGTACTTTGACAGTGGATGTTCCAGACACATGACTGGATTCAAAAATCTCCTCAATAATGTTATGCATCACACCACCAGTTTTGTGACCTTTGGAGATGGTGCTAAAGGTGAAGTCAAAGGAGTTGGTAATTTGGACTGCCCTGGAGTTCCAAGTCTGAATAAAGTACTGCTGGTAAAAGGGTTGACTGCTAATCTCATTAGTATCAGTCAATTATGTGATCTAGGATTCAAGGTCAGCTTCTCAAGATCTGAATGTCTAGTAATTAATGAAAAACTAGAAGTTGTAATGAGAGGAATCAGATCCAAAGATAACTGTTACGTGTGGCAGCCTGAGAACACTGATATCTCCACTATGTGTCAAATCATCAAAGAAGAAAAAGAGATGAAACTGTGGCAGCATAAGCTTGGTCTCCTTCATCTAAGAAGAATGAAAAGAGCTATTTCTATGGAAGCTGTCAGAAGAACTCCAAAACTACAGGTTGATAATATCTGTAATGTGGCAAATAAACTTGAAGAAGGATGTGTTGTCAGAACCTTAAGTCATCTTGACAAGGATGTTGGAAATAACAAGTCTAATAAATTCTGTTCTCAAAACATCTGGTCAAAACAGATGCTCCCTGAGTACAATGTTACACAAGATGTTGTGACATTGTGTTGTGACAATCTGAAAACAATCAACATTTCCTTGAACCCTATTGAATTTGAAGAGAAGAAGTCATTTAAACTGGAACATAGTTTCTCTAAGCTTCAGCTGACTGATTCTTCTACCAAGACTCTTGTTGGAAATAAACTTGAAAATTTGAGGGGCAGGTTGGGTATTCACCAACATAAGAAATTATAGCAATTAATTTTGCTTAAAACAAAGGTTGAAGGAATTAACTTTATTAAGTCTGTCATTGGTGGGTTAATCTTATACTTTCACAATTCTTTCAAAATCTTTAAGAAGTTGAAAAGACTCCCTTTTACCCTCTACCTCTCTCGTCCTTGCAACCTGTTTTCTCCTCTCAATCAAAGATCTTTCTTAAACGGCTACCATTACTCAAAGTCAATCAAAATGTCTCAGACATCGCCTTCAACCATGGCAACTTCGTCATCCTCATCATCGTCATCATCTGACCAAGATTCTAGGGCAATCACCACATGCATAGAATCTGAAGTTCTTGAGGTCACTCCTCTCAGAGAGATGGCAACTGACCCAGCCAAAGTCAAAAAACTCAGAACCAGACATGCAGGAAGAGCTCAAGCTACAGCCTCTGGTAATTCTTCTCATCCTTCGTCTTCTGTACCTAATAGAGAAGGATCAGTTCAAGTTCACCAAGCTATTGCTAGGCTGGTTACTAGTATACTGAGTGGCAACCAATCTGTACCGGGGATTTCTGTCCCTTTAAATCAATCAGAAAGTCCAAATGTGGAAGTTTCTGAAAATGTAGATGTCACTGAGAATGTTGTGACACAAAAAGACAACATTCAGAACCTCTCAGAAAAGGCCGCTGATCCACCTATCATTGATGTGGATGAGGATTACTCAGATAATGATCTGATTGCTAATGTGAACCCTAGCATAGCTAGGAGATTGATGAAAAGAAAGAATAGTCAGAATGATAAACCTAATGCTAAGAAATCCAAGGCTGAAGGCATGGCTGAGAAAAGTATTCAGACAAAAGGGAAGAAGGCCCAGGTGCATACTGCTAGACAACCAATCTCTAAGAAGAGTAAAGAACCTGAAACTTCTGATTCTGATGAGGAATCAAAATTTGAGATTGATATTGAAGAAACTCCCATCAGAAGGAAGCTCCCCTCCAGCAAAATTGCTAGAGTGCCTGAAGTGCCAACAGACAACATCTCTTTTCATCATCCTGACAATGCAAACAGATGGAAGTATGTTTGCTTAAAGAGAATAGCCTTAGAGAGAGAACTCAACAATGATGCCTTGGAGTGCAAAGACATCATGGACCTGATCAAGAATGTTGGACTAATGAAGACAGTGATAAAGTTTAACAAATGTTATGAAAATCTGGTCAAGGAGTTTGTAGTGAACTTGTCTAATGATTGTGCTGATGGAAGGTCAGCTGACTTTGAAAGTGTTTTTGTTAGAGGAAGAAGGGTCAAGTTCTCTCCATCAGAAATCAACAAGTTTCTTGGAAGACCAAATGAGGACTGTCCTGATCTAGAGGCAACTGACAATGAAGTTTGTCTAACCATCACAGCCAGGCAAGTAAAGTGCTGGCCCTTGAAAGGGAAGCTGAATGCTAGTAAACTCAGCATGAAATTTGCCATCTTGCATAAAATAGGTGCAGCCAACTGGGTGCCTACAAATCACAAATCAACTATCTCCACAGGATTGGGGAGATTTATCTATGCTGTGGGAACCAAGACTGCTTTTGACTATGGGAGGTACATCTTTGAACAAACTTTAAAGCATGCTGGCAGTTATGCTGTCAAAGGACCAATTGCCTTTCCCTCCCTCCTTTGTGGAATCATCCTTGCACAATACCCTGATATCCTTGTGGCAAGAGATACAGTCTGCAAAAGAGCTCCTGCCCTTGGCCTGCACTACAAACTGTTTCAGGGATCTCATGCTCCAGACATTGTCATAACATCAGCTGAGACATCGTCTATGAAGACCCAGTCCAAGACATCAGATGTCATAGCTGTTTTAAAAGAAACTTGCAAAGAGCTGGATGCTAGAAAAAGGACCCTAGAAACTCTAATTGCCAGGCTAGAAAAGGAGGAAGCTGAAGAAAACAGAAGGGAAGAAGGTGAAGGACATCTCAACATTGAAGAAACTAGCTCCTCTGAGTCTGATGACAGTGCTTGAAGGTTGATTGTTGTTTGGTGGTGTTGCTGGTTGGTGCTGATATCTGGTGGAGTTTGGAAGTGTATTCAGATGTTTTCTGCTGCTGCTCTTATTATTTTGTTTTGGATAACTGTATAATTTTATGAACATGTATCTTTGGCCCATTTGTGGCTAAAGAGGGGGAGAATATTTTGGTACTTACTTAATTAGTACTTGACATTCTATTTTTCTGCTGTCACTTATTTCTGCTGCTATCTATCTCTGATTGCTTAGGGTCTTTAGCCAAAAATCTGCCAAAGGGGGAGTTTGTAGGTGTTTAGGTATTGGCTTGCATTTTTGGTAAATCCCAAGTGTATGTGTGAATGTCATGACTGATGTCATAACATTCTAGTTCTGTTTGTACTGACTCATTAGGTACCTTTGCAGAAAAATATTGTAATTGAAGTACTGATGTTTATAAGTGTGTATCTGAGCAGTTTGCAAAATGATCACATTTTGCTAAATCAGTAGACAGGTTTTCTCAGATGTCATAACAGATGTTATGACATCCTGTTCTGAACTAACAGGTTTGCAGGATGGATAAGTCTGAGTTTTTTCAGGAAATAACTCAGTCTTTCCTGAACAGAATCCTGCGTTTTCTGAGGGGTAACCTAGCTCAACCCTAACCTGGTTAATAAAGTCCTGTGACCTGGTCTTTAGGTCAAACGGAATTAACCCTAGGTTTTTGTGGAAACCCTAACTGAAGTTGCAGCTGCTATATATTCAACAGAGCTGCTGTTTTTCAACCGATCCCTCTTGATTGATCAGAAGATCATTTGTAATCTGTATAGATTTGATTATTGTACTCCAAGCAATTATCATTGTGATAAGTGCCTTGGAATAGGTTTCTAATTGTAAGGGTTGTGTAGCACTCAAAGCTTTGAAGCAAGAGTGTTTGAATGTTCCTTGACTAAAGCTGTGAAGCAGAGTCAAGTTAGTTGTGTGCATCACTCAAAGCTGTGAAGCACGAGTGATTGTGTTGCTTGATTAAAAAGCTGTGAAGCTTAATCAAGTGTTTGTTTTTGAAGAGTGTCTTCATAAATTCTTAAGTCAAATTGGTTTATGTATCATTGCGTTGATTGAGGGGGAGTGAGTAGGAACTCAGGTTTAAGTTGTACTTAGATTGGAATTGCATTGGGTAGGTCTTAAGTGAAGGAGATAAACTGGTTGGTTTATTCCTGAATTAAAATCTCTTACAGTGGATTTCCTCCCTGGCTTGGTAGCCCCCAGAGTAGGTGTTGTTGCACACTGAACTGGGTAAACAATTGATTGTGTTCTTTATTGCTTTTGTATTTACTGTCATATAGTAAGTCAGATACGGTGTCATAACATTGAACGTGACATTGAGTATCTGCAGCCAGAATTTCAAAGGAGATTAAATTGGATGCTCCGGAGAAGCCTAATGCCATTGATACTGATCTATTTGTTACCTCTGTTAATGAAGTTTCCACCCCTCTTATGACTTTCAAGAAGAATTTGTTGCTGGCCAGTTTATTTCCGAGTTGTGGTGAAGGTTTCCACATGTGTTCATCTCTACCCTCTGGTTGTTATTTGCTGAAAGAAGGTGTTCAACTCCTGATGGACAGCAGAGAGATTTTGTTTTAAAATACTATGATTTTTACTGTTCCATATGAAGATGTTGCCATCATAACCATTTCCTCTAATCCTTCTAAGGTCTCCTCTAAAAGACCTGTTAGGATCACACCTACTCCAAGAATCGCTTCATTGATAATCACTTTTCCTGGTCCCGTACCGTACTCCTTGGACAAAGTTGTCCCTTGGAATTATGGTGCTGACGTCTACTACCATGGTGTCAAACAGGATTTGAAGACTGAAGAGGCTGATCCCGATATCAGTAATATTGTCGGGACCAACAAGATTACCAGAAGTGGAAGGGTTTTCTCTCCCGAGATCTCCCCAAAGACTATCATTAAGCCTGTTGTTATTCCGTCTGTTGTTCCAACCGGTACTTTTGTTACTACTCTTGTTCTTACTCCAGTTGTTACCCCTGCTGATGAGTCATCTAGGACTCGGGGCAAAGAAGTTATAGGTGAGCCTACCCGAACGGAGGCACATAGAAATATTGTTGTGGAATCCTCTAAGCAAGAAATAGAGGAAATCTTAAAAATAATCAAGAAGAGCGACTACAATGTGGTCGAACAGCTGGGGCAGACCCCTTCAAAGATATCAATGTTTTCTCTGTTGTTATGTTCTGAGGCCCATGCAAAGGATTTGATTATATTCCTCAAGATTGCCCATGTGCCGCAAGAAACCTTCGTCGATCAATTCAAAGAATGTGTGGCCAGCTTGACTGCTGACAATGGGTTGGGTTTTTCGGACGTCGATCTGACACCAAAGGGGAGAAAGCATAATGATGCTCTGCATGTCTTGATTGAATGCATGGGCACCACTATGGCTCATGTGCTGGTAGACACTGGATCTTCACTGAATGTTCTGCCTAAGAAGGCTTTTGATCGGCTAGATTATGAAGGCTTGACCTTAAAGCCCAGTAACATTGTGGTGAGGGCTTTTGACGGGTCAAAAACAATGGTGCATGGGGAGGTGGACATCTCTGTCAAAGTGGGTTCCCATACTTTTGAATCCACCTTCTATGTGATGGATATCAAGCCATCATACTCTTGTTTGTTGGGTCGTCCTTGGATCCATGATGTTGGGGCTGTTACTTCTACGCTGCACCAAATGCTGAAGTATCTGTTGAAAGGGAAGATTGTCACTATACATGGTGAAGAGGAGTATATGGTGAGCCACCTGAATTCTTTGAGGTATGTGGAGATGGACGGGGAATTCATAGAGACTCCTTGTCAAAAATTTGAAGAGGTTCCCCAGATTATGGAGTCAACCGAGGATATCACCAACACAAAACCTCCTTTGAAAATGGCTTCTCTCAAGGACGCCAGAGCAGTAGTTGAAGAAGGTGGGTGCACCATTTGGGGACAGCTCCCTGATTTTTCTAATAAAATTGACAAATTTGGTTTGGGCTTTACTTCAGGAGCTCAAAGGGTTGTTCGACACGCTCGGGCCGGAGGACCTCCCCTATGCATCAGCAGTCATGGGGTCAACGCTATTGAAGACAGTGAGGAAGATTCTGACATCGACAACTGGATCTACCCGACTACCAATGGTGGACCTAGTAACTGGACGGCCAGAGATTTTATACCAATTTATTTTGTTCAGCAGTAATTGTCTTACTTGTTTTTCGAGTTTGTAATAAACAATTTAAACTCTACAGCCTTGTGTCTTTCCCGAGGAACAATGGTATTGTTTGTGAGGGCTATTATATGTCATTTTCACATGTCATCAATAAAACATTGGACGTTTCTTGCATATAAATCATGCGCTCTCTATTTTTATTTTCTGCTTTTCACTTTATCAATACAACTATGCTCATACACACACTCACGTATCAAACTGCAGATCCATATCCACTATGGATCCCATTGATAACAGTTCTGCTATTGCCAGCTATGACTTCGAAAATCTGATCAACCAAGCCGAGGACGAAGGTGAGGACAATTATGAAGTACCCGGAGAACTTGCTAGATTGTTACAGCAGGAAGAAAGGGCTATACAGCCTCATGAAGAGCCAGTTGAGACGATAAACTTGGGCACGGAGGTAGACAGAAAAGAAGTTAAGATCGGCGCAAATATGGAGACTAATGTCAAACAGCGGTTGATACAGATGTTGCACGACTATGTTGAGATCTTCGCCTGGTCATATGAACACATGCCTGGTTTAGACACTGATATTGTGGTACATCGTCTGCCGACTAAAGAAGATTGTCCTCCGGTCAAACAAAAGGTCTGCAGCATGCGCCCTGAAATGTCAGAGAAGATCCAGGCAGAGGTCATGAAACAGTTCAACGCTAGGTTCTTAGCTGTCACCTCCTATCCGCAGTGGGTTGCTAACGTTGTCCCGGTACCTAAGAAGGACGGTAAGGTACGGATGTGTGTGGACTACAGAGACCTGAACAGGGCAAGCCCCAAGGATGACTTCCCGCTTCCCCACATTGATGTTGTGGTTGAAAACACCGCGCAACATAAAATCTTCTCCTTCATGGATGGTTTCTCTGGCTACAACCAGATCAAGATGGCTCCTGAAGACATGGAGAAGACAACCTTTGTCACGCAGTGGGGTGCCTTCTGTTACAAGGTGATGCCTTTTGGGTTGAAGAATGTTAGGGCAACTTATCAGCGAGTCATGGTCGCTCTGTTCCACGAAATGATCCACCATGAGATAGAGGTTTATGTTGATGACATGATAGACAGATCCCAAACCGAGGGAGAGCACCTTGACCATTTGCAAAAGCTGTTTGACAGGTTGAAGACCTACAAGCTGAGACTAAATCTGAACAAGTGCACCTTTTGGGTAAGGTCTGGTAAGCTTCTAGGGTTCATCGTCAGTGACAAAGGTATTAAGGTAGACCCCGCAAAGGTAAAGGACATACAAGAGATGTCGTCTCCCCGTACATAGAAGGAGGTTAGAGGTTTCTTGGGACACCTAAATTACATGGCCAGGTTCATTTCACATCTGACTGCTACTTGTGAGCTCATCTTCAAGCTTCTGAAGAAAGATCAAGTGGTAAAGTGGAATGACAAATTCCAGGCTTCTTTCGAAAGAATCAAAGAATACCTTCAAGAACCACCAATTAGGATACCTCCAGTTGAAGGAATACCTTTGATATTATACTTAACAGCGCTAGACAATTCAATGGGGTGTGTGCTAGGCAGCATGACGAGTCTGGTCGAAAATAGCACGCAATATACTACGTTAGCAAAAAGTTTACTGACTGTGAGACAAGATACTCACTGCTCGAGAAAACTTATTACGCTTTGGCATGGCCTTCTTGCCGACTATGATAGTATATGTTGACCCACACTACTTTGTTGATATCTAAAATAGACCCAATCAAGTACATCTTCGAAAAGCCCGCACTCTCCAGAAGAATACCGAGATGGAAGATGATCTTAACTGAATACGATATACAATATACAACCTAGAAAGCAATCAAGGGAAGTGTATTGGCTGATCATTTGGCTCATCAGGTCGTGGATGACTACCAGTCCATGAATTTTGAGTTCCCGGACGAGAATATTATGCTAGTGACTGACTACGAAGAACCTGGACTAGATGAAGGACCTGAAGAAGGATCCCGATGGACTATGGTTTTTGACGGAGCTTCGAATGCACTCGGTAATGGAATTGGCACTGTATTAAAATCTCCTGAGGGCTGTCATACTCCTTTCACTGCCCGACTGTGTTTCAACTACACTAACAACATGGTGGAGTATGAAGCCTGCATCATGGGTCTCAAAGCTTCTATTGACCCGAGGATCAAGTTCTTGGATGTTTTCGGGGATTCAGCCTTGGTGATAAGTCAGATCAAAGGCGAGTGGGATACGAAGCATCCGAATCTCATCCCGTACAAAGAGCATGTGCTGAAGTTGCTCCCAAATTTTAAGGAGGTAACCTTTGAACATTTCCCATAAGAGGAGAATCAGTTAGCGAACGCACTAGCTACCATGTCTTCTATGTTCAAATTCAGGTGGGACAACGAAGCTCCCTGAATCACCATTGAGAGGTTGGATGAACCAGCGCACTGCTACAAGATTGATACTAAAGAGGTAGCAGATAAACCTTGGTTTCACGAAGTGAAAAGGAATCTCGAGACTCAAAAGTATCCCGAAGGGGCATCTGTCAAAGAGAAGAAGTTTCTGAGAAGGTTCGCTGCGAAATTATTCCTCAGTAATGGAATCCTCTACAAGCGCAACCACGACTCTACCTTACTGCGGTGTGTAGACAAGAGCGAAGCAGACAGGATTATGACAGATTTACATGAAGGTACCTTCGGAACCTATTCAAGTGGACATACCATGGCTCATAAATTCCTACGGGCAGGATACTACTGCTCCACTATGGAAGCAGATTGTTATCAGCACTCTCGAACTTGTCATAAGTGCCAAGTCTATGCAGATAAGGTACACGTGCCTCTGGTTCCTTTGAATGTCTTGACGGATCCTTAGCCTTTTGAGATGTGGGGCATTGACATGATCGGAGAAATCATACCTATCGCTTCCAATGGGCATTTCATCCCGGTGGCCATTGATTACTTCACGAAGTGGGTGGAAGTTGCCTCATTTGCTACCGTTACCAGGAATGTTATGGCATGATTTATCAGACATAACCTGATCTGTCAGTATGGTGTGCCAGAGAGAATCATCACTGATAATGGTACCAATCTCAATAACACGATGATCACCTAGCTATGTAAGCAATTCAAGATATAACATCATAATTCTTCTCCCTACCGGCCGAAGATGAATGGCGTTGTTGAAGCGGCTAACAAGAACATCAAGAAGATTATACAGAAGATGAAGGTGACATACAAAGATTGACATGATATGTTTCCATTTTCTCTTCATGGGTACCGTACCTCAGCACAGACGTCAACAGGGGAAACACCCTACTCTCTGGTATATGGCACGGAGGCTGTCCTGCCCAATGAGGTCCAGATCCCTTCTCTGAGGATTATGAAGGATGCAGGTTTGAACTAAGATGACTAGATCCAGACTCGACTTGTTCAAATGAATCTGATCGATGAGAAGAGACTTACTGTTGTCTGTCATGGTCAAATGTATCAAAAACGGATGATCAAGGCTTTCAACAAAAAAGTCAGACGCCAAGAATATCAAGTCAGGGATCTAGTAATCAAGCGTATCATACTGTCGCAAGGTGATCCCAGGGGAAAATGGACTCCCACATATGAAGGGCCATTTGTGATTAAAAACATTTTCTTGGGTGGAGCCATAATTCTAACCACCATGGTCGGTGACGACCTTTCTCACTTGTCAATACGGACATAGTGAAAAGATATTACGCATGATTAAAGACGCGCTAGATTGATTGGCCTAGGAAAAAATAAGGGCTTCCCGGCGAACCAAAAGGGTTCAGGCAAAAATAAGGGATGAAAACAAAAAAATTTATACACCCGGCAAGTCGAAAACCTGAAAAGGTAGTTTGGGTAAAAAAGGGTATCCTGGTGGACTGAAAACCCGAAAGAGTGGTCCAGGAAAAAGTTAGGGATTTAAAGCGTATAATTATGTCCCATTGGATCACCTTGCGATCAGACGTCAGTATCAACTATCAAGCTCGAACGATATCAAACAATCTAATCAGCTTCGGACAAGCAGCAAAGTGATGAGACGCTCGAAGACATAGCGGCAATAGCAGAATTGAAACTCAATGGGATTAGTGCACATAGTTGTTTTATTTTCGTTGTACACAATATTGTATAGCTTCCATTTTTACGGCGGCGTTCTCTTACTAGCGCGTCAGCTTCATTGTACAAAAACGCCTGTTATAGGCATACTTTGAAAATTAATACAAGTCATTGTTACAAAACCATTTATTTATTATTTTTTTTGTTTTGTTTCGCAAAAAATGTCCAATGGTTTATTATTGACATATGCATTTGAGTATAATTGCTATTCATAAATATTTGCAAAGAAACGGAAAGACAATTGCTCGTAACTTAAGAAACAGGGGCAAAAAACTAAAAAAATGTCAAACTCGACAGTTATTCTCTCCAGACCAGGGCAGAGACAACATTGAAACAAAGTCATCAGTACATACGACCTCGCGACGTCTGTACTCCCCATATAGTAGAGGTAATTAAAGCATTGATATCAGCTTCCCCAAAACAGGAAGTACTCTCCCCAGCCAGTTTCCTTCAGAAAACTGACATCTATATTCCCCAGCCAAATTTCATAATCGCAAGCAGGTCATAAAATTTTCTCCCAAGTGGAGTCGATTTCTCTGAACACAGAAGCTCAATCCCCAACAAAGCTTATTACTTCATATACAAAAATTATTCCCCCATAGAGTTATTCTCAAGCAGAGTCTCTCCCCGACAGAATATCCGTAAACAAGGAGAAAATCTCCAGCATAGTCATCTCCGTTCATCGTCCCCAGCGGAAGTAGAAGAACCACGATTTTCTACAACAGTCGGGAATGCTATTTCCAATACTCTCCAGCAGCAGTCAGGGATTTATTTTCCCATACTCGGATATGTCACAATAGCATCTCATGTTCATACATCATGACATGCGCATACATATTGCATACATCATAGTCTCATTTATTTTGAGAACACTGTCCCACAATGCATTTCATGCATCGCATATAACTGACCCTGTTATCTTTTCAGGAAAGACAATTATCATCAACAATCCCAACAGTTATACATGTCATATCTTAAGACAACTAATGGGAAATCAGTTCCTGAAACCAAACGGGTCAACCAACCCACGTGATCAAATGAAGCAACCTTACTAAGGTCCCTTCCCGACTCAGATGCAGTTTTACCCAAACTCTTCATGAAGCAACCTTACTCAGGTTCCTTCCCGGTTCAGATGCAGTTTTACCCAAACTCTTCACGAAGCAACCTTACTCAGGTTCCGTCCCGGTTCAGGTGCAGTTTTACCCAAACTCTTCACGAAGCAACCTTACTCAGGTTCCTTCCCGGTTCAGATGCAGTTTTTACCCAAACTCCTCACGAAGCAACCCTACTATCCAGGTTCCTTCCCATAAGCCCTACCATCCAGGCTTTCATCTCGAAGTAACCCTACTATCCAGGTTCCTTCTTATAGCCCTACTATCTAGGCTTTCATCTCAAAGTAACCCTACGACCCAGGTTCCTTATCATAGCCCTACTATCCAGGCTTCCATCTCGAAGTAACCCTACGACCCAGGTTCCTTCTCATAGCCCTACTATCCAGGATTTCATTTTGAAGAAACCCTACGACCTAGGTTCCTTCTCTTATCCCTACTATACAGGCTTTCATCTCGAAGTAACCCTACGACCCAGGTTCCTTCCCATAAGCCCTATTATCTAGGCTTTCATTTCGAAGTAACCCTACGACCCAGGTTCCTTCTCATAGCCCTACTATCTAGGATTTCATTTCGAAGTAACCCTACGACCCAGGTTCCTTCTCATAGCCCTACTATCCAGGATTTCATTTCGAAGAAACCCTACGACCCAGGTTCGTTCTCATAGCCCTACTATCCAGGCTTTCATTTTGAAGTAACCCTACGAACCAAGTTCCTTCTTATAGCCCTACTATCAAGGCTTTCATTTCGAAGTAACCTTACGACCTAGGTTCCTTCTCATAGCCCTACTATCCAGGCTTTCGAGAAACCCTACGACCCATGTTCCTTCTCATAGCCCTACTATCCAGGCTTCCATCTCGAAGTAACCCTACGACCCAGGCTCCTTCTCATAGCCCTACCATCCAGGATTTCACCTCGAAGTAACCCTACTATCTAGGTTCCTTCTCATAGCCCTACTATCCAGGCTTCCATCTCGAAGTAACCCTACAACCTAGGTTCCTTCTCATAGCCCTACTATCCAGGCTTTCATCTCGAAGTAACCCTACGACCCAGGTTCCTTCTCATAGCCCTACTATCCAGAATTTCATTTCAAAGTAACCCTACGACCCAGGTTCCTTCTCATAGCCATACTTTCCAGGATTTCATTTCCAAGTAACCCTACGACCCAGGTTCCTTCTCATAGCCCTACTATCCAGGCTTTCATTTTGAAGTAACCCTACGAACCAGGTTCCTTCAAATAGCCCTACTATCCAGACTTTCATCTCGAAGTAACCCTACTATCCAAGTTCCTTCTCATATCCCTACTATTAATGCTTTCATCTCGAAGCAACCCTACTATCCAAGTTCCATCTCCCTTATCTCCAGACAATAGTTTACAACACTGTAAGACCTGGACCCGACCAGATCCGGTCGATTTCACATTTCCCCTGTAAGTCGCTGTGCAGCCTGGACCCTAACCAAACATGCAACTCACTTTTGTATCATCAATCAAGAGTTAATTCCCCAGTAGAGTGATGGACAACTAAAGCTCCTATACTCTATCCCCCAGAACATAAATCAACATTCCCCGACGAATCCCTCCTTAACGGCAAGTGCAGGAATTCTCGCAAAGGAATCTCTTATGCAACCAATATCTTTTCTGGATGGCATCTTTAATACCATCTCCGAAGATTCTTAGTCAACTTCCAAATGGCATCTGTAAGCCCATTCCCAATATCACCAATCAGTATTACTTCATGTGAGTGCAAATTTCTGGGCACTCTAGTGTTTAATCATCTTCCACCTTCAGATCACGAAAGGCAGGCCAACCAATCTACATCCCCAGGTTTAAAAAGATTGAACAGGGGAAGCTGTTGTACCCCAAAATTTTCCCTCTCACTTTACTCAAAACATGCTCATTGAAGTCCTCAACTTGCTCAACGATGCTCAAGAATTAACCAGACAAATGCTCTCCCAAGACAATGAGCCTCAAACTAGGGTTTCCATTTTCATCAAGATGGGTGAACTCCAAAGGTCTCAAATCTTCTCCATGGTCTTAATATGTTCTCAAGATCATCCATGTCAAGTTTCATGCCTTGCACAAGAAGTTTGCTCAGTCAATTGCCTAAATGCTTGAAAATCAACTATACTAGGTCAAAAGTCAACTGTGACCCACATACAGTAAAACTTCAAGATTTTTTGTCAATGTCAATACTTTGAAGTGATATACATCATTTGATCAAAGGTTGACCATTATTCCTCAAGGAATGCTCCTAATTCATCAAAACTCAAAAGTTACTAAATTAGGATTTTTATAGGAAAAGTCAACCAAACTTTGACCAGGCATAACTTTCTCATACTTTATCAGAAATTTCTCACCCAAGGCTCATTTTATAGAGAATCCAATTCCCTACAACTCATATTCATGCCTAAAGTTCAAAAAATGCACTCATGGAATGATATGAATTCAGACATTATAGGTTATTTCAAAAAGTCAACAAAAACACCTTTTGGGTAAAAGCTTCTTAAATGAACATGGAAGATCCAATAGAGATGAAACCAAAAGGTTTTTTTAGAGGACATCCTATGATTTCTAAAAAGTCCAAGAACACCTTCTTAGGGTCAAAATTGAGAGAGATGTGCATTGTCGAAGTTGGCCATTTTTGGAAATTTGCCCAAAGTCAACAATGCTCAAAATGGCATTTTTTCTCAAATGGGCCTAACTTTTTATGTTTGCAACACACTCGTAGCCTGGTCCACGACTCATACACCTTGCCATTCATTATTGGGTTTATTTATTTATTTTATTTTGATTTTATCACTACTAAAATCAATTAAATGATACAAAATAATAAAAAGTTGTTTTGATTTGATTTTTCATTAAAGGACAATCCAAATATGTTGTATAGCATCAAGAAAAACCGTGCCAAGTCATGAGAGGAAGGATATTCAAAATTGGAAAGATTTGGAGCAAAATTGAAAGGCATTGATATCTTTGATCTCTTGGCATTTTTGTTGACCTAAAGTGATCATATATATAAACACAACAATCCTAACCCTAAAGGGTACGCATAGCTGCCTCCGCAAACCTTAAAAACTTTCTCAAAAATCCAAAGAAAGTGCCATTCGTATAAAGAATCTTAGCTCTTTTCAAGAAAAACCAAGCATTTAATCTTCCTCCTGAAGACTCTAGGAGGCATTCCCCACCGTTAAGCAAGCCCAGCACGTCCAGAAATTCCCTCACGTGATGCCTCCCTTTTGGTAAGATACTCAAACTCAAACTTGTGATTTAGATGATATAAATCGAATATTTGCATTAGCATATGTTCATAGTGTTGTTCTAAGATGTTTTGAATCATTAGTTGCAAGCATGCACGCAGAAACAACGAGATGCCATTACTAGGGCACGAAGGTTTTTGTTTTTCGTATCTGTATTTGCAGGCATCTTTAGGTCAAACGGAGGCCACCATCGTGATCTTAGCCCTCAAAATAGGGGGTAGGGTACCATTTTCACTTTGATCCATTGCATTTGGAAGGTTTGTCATTTTGAAGCTGCCGGAGAAGGTGACCAGAGTTGAGCTCCGACACCATTGACCGGTTTGAATTCCATGGGCTTGTGTGTCATCGTATCACTGGTCCATGTCAAAGTTGATTGGACGCATTTTGAATGTTTGACATTTGGTTGGTTCTTTCTTTATATTATAATCATTCTATTATATACACGAATGAGTTAACAGCGCAGATGGAAAAGGAGTAGGCTTGCAAAACCAAAGACCCGGGTTTGATCCCAGAAACCAGCAATTTCGCATTTTCCCAACATTTCTTACAGGATTCCATACTCCACACAACCAAGTGCCTATCATGCACCACAAGATCCATACCATTGGATCGTATGCATCCCAGATCTGACGCCTCAAACAAGCAGTCACAAGGTGGACCTCCTAAAGACCAACTCCACTGAATCCTGCGCAGGATCTGGGCCAAAAAATAGGCCTAACAAGTTCAACTCCTCACCCCCTGATTTGCTTTCACCACAGACCCAAAATTATTTCTTTTCTTTATTCCTTTTGTCTTTAATTATTTATTAATTTTTTTTACAAAAAAAAACAAAAATCATTTTTTATTAAATCAAAAAATCACAAAAAAATAGATTTAGGTTTTTATAATTAAAATTAATTTTTGAAAATTAATTATTTTAATTATTTCAACATAGATTATTTTGTTAAATAAAATTAAATAGAAATTAGGTTTAATTTGCAATTTAATTATTTTTCTCAATAATAAAATACACAAAAAATATTTTTTTAATTAATTATATTTTTAGGCTTCTAATTTATTCCCGTATTTAATTCTTCTCGTGCGCATTTACTTATTTATAATTATTGTAACTATTTTGAGGTTTGTAATTGATTAATTATGGTTTTGATTTCCGTATTTTTATTTTCAGTCAAATATTTATGTATCTTCCCAAAAGCCTTGTAATAGTTAGGACTTTAATTTCCTGCACTCTTTAATTTCCGCAACTATAAAACTGCCTAAATGTATGGATAATAGGATTGTATGCGAAAGATAAATCAACGATTAAAAAGTAGATAACCCTAATTGTTCAAAGATACTTAACTAAAAAAAACACTTGCACATGCTCACTCCTAGGGTTTACCCCACTTCGGTTGCCTTCGGTAAACGGTCATGAAGTATAGGGAATTTTAGTGGTCTTCTTCCAGTCCCAAAAGATAAAAAATGTCCCATTCGAATGTTGCCTCGGAAAGATCTTTAAGACTCTAGGGTAACTACTAAAGTTTCCTAACTATTGCTTTTGTGACCGTATTCGTCCCTTCGAATGTCCCTTAAAACTCCAACGATGGGGCTACCTACTCCTTAATAGTAGGATAACATTGTTTAAAGGAAACGAGAACGGACAATATTTTTTCGAGTAGGTAGAAAATCTTAAGTACTTGCTCAAAACAATAAAAAAATCTTTACATAAACACTTTCAAAACAGTTTTCAAAAACAACTTCATCACACTCTTGAGGACAGATACAAGGATTATCACGAAGTTAAACAAAAACTTTTCAAAACACACATAAGTAGTTTCAAAATGAGAAAGTACCTAAGAGTCCGTGGAAAACCACAGATAGAAAGGGTGCTAACACCTTCCCTTTCTATAATCTACCCCCTGTACTCAAAAACATCTCGTAAAAGGTTTTTCTGTTCTTTTTCCTTTTCCTTTGTTAGATGATATAAAAGTCGGTGGCGACTCTTGCTTACCGCGACATTTGCAAACAAAAAAATGCAAACCAGTATTAAACAGTCGGTTTTGCCACCATATCACAATCCTGATTCTGTTTCGGTATACGCTTTTTCTGGTTTAGTTGAATTTCTCCGAAGATTTATACTGATTCATTCTCTAGTTAAAAATCATTCAAGACCTCTGCTGGTTCAGTTTAAATCGATCAATGATTTATCCTGATTCCGTTCCGATAGACACTTTATCTAGTTCAGTTAAATCGCTCCTAAGATTTATACTGATTCGTTATTCAATTAAAGATTATTCAAAACCTCTGCTGGATCAATTTAAATCAATCAATGATTTATCTCGATTCTGTTCCGGTAGACACTTTCTCTAGTTCAGTTAAATCACTCCGAAGATTTATACTGATTCATTATCTAGTTAAAGATTATTCAAGACCTTTGTTTGGTTCAGTATAAATCGACCAAAGATTTATTATGATAATTCTTCTAAACTCTACCAACTGTTATTTTGGATGGAATCTATAAGCTCATCTCTGACGACTCCCTATCACTTTTGGATGGCATCTGTAAGCCCATCTCCGACAATACTCCACCTGCAAAGGGCCATTTGTAGTCAAGAAGATATTTTTTGGCGCTGCCATGATACTAACCATCATGGACGGTAAATATTTCCCGCATCCTGTGAACACGGACATAGTCAAATATACTATGCATGAAAAAGTGACCCGTTAGGTTGACTGGCCTAGGAAAAATAAGGTCATCCCGGCGAACCAAAAGGGTTCGGGCAAAAATTAGGGATATATATATATATATATATATATATATATATATATATATATATATATATATATATATATATATATATATATATATATATATATATATATATATATATATATATATATATATATATATATATATATATATATATAAGTGTACCCCCAGCAAGTTGAAAACCTGAAAAGGTGGCAAGGGCAGAAAAGGATATCCCAGTAGACTAAAAACCCAAAAGGGCGGTCCAGGAAAAAGTTAGGGATTAAAGCGTACGACTGTGTCCCGTTGGATTACTTACAACGAGCTTTATTACCAAACGTCAAGTTCAAAGAGTACATATCAGTTCAGTCAACTTCTTCTGACAATAAGGGATGAGATGCTTGAAGACATAGGGGGCGATAGTAGAGTTGAAACTCGACGACATTATTTCCACATAGCTATATGTTTTGTTTTCACTTTGTACTCTTTTCGTTTCACGGGGATTTCCTGTTACTAGGATTTTTGTCTCTTTGTACAAAACCGGCTGTTTATGGGCAAACTATCAATAGAAATACAAATTTCAAAACTCAAACTTTTGATTTACCTTTTTTCTATTTTGTTTACAAAATCTTCCAATGAATAAATTTAATGAACATATGCATATGAATACAATTACTGTTAACAAGTATATGCATAAAAATAGGAATAAGCATTTGCTTAAGACTCTAGGAGTTGGGATAATGTCCAAGTCGCCCACGTGTCCCCACAGAAAAATCCTCACAAGATTATCCCCACGGAAAAATCCTCATAAGATTAGTCCTACAGAGTAGTCTTAGCAAGCTCATCTTCAACAAAGATATATTTCACCAGCAGATCCCTCTAGTGGATAAGGAAATATGATATTTTCCTCGGTAATATCGCCAACCTACAGAGTCCCAGTCTCTATCAGAGACTATGACATCACTACAGTTTATAGAAATTCTATTCCCCAGTTGAGTTTATTTCTCCAACACTATAAAATCCCCTACATAATTCCCCTTCTCCAACAAGGCTCATATTCTCTAGCAGAGCTTATGTCCCCAACAAGGGTATTTCCTCAATAGAGTATTCCTCCGTCAAAGTTTAGGGATTATTTCCCCAACAGGGTTTATTTCCCCAAGTAAGGTTTATTTCCCCAGTGGAGTTCGGTCTCCCCAGCTTGAGTCTATTTCTCTGAATACTACAAATCATTGACAAAATTCTCTCCCCACCAAAGGGCAGTCTAGACCACTATCCCCAAAGAGTTTTCTACTGAATCTGAAATTGGATCAGATATTGTTTAACCTTATTCTCTCTAGACGACTTGACATCCATATCAAAAACTAGGTCAGACAACACTTCGAAAGGTTGTCCATCTTTTTTATCCCCAGTCAGGGTATATAGGAATTAAATTCCTTAATAGAGAAATGAGCGACCAATATTCTTGAACTCTTCTCCCCAAACATAAATCAATGTTCCCCAGCGGTGTTTCCTTAAACAGAAAGCTGGAACCCCTGTCAAAATTGAAGATACACATATTCTTCATCCCCAATAACAATCAGGGATTTATCTTCCCCAGTTAAAGATGCTACACGGAGTTACTAGTACACTTCAACGACATTTCACATTCATACATCATTTACAGGCATCACAGCACACGCATACGAAATGCATATAACACACTCTCATTTATTTTAATAATACCAACACAAATTGCATTTCATACATCATGACATGGCATATAGTTAACTCTTTACCGTTACGGATAAAAATCTACAAGCAGATTCCTCAGAGGCTATATCTGACAAATTAGTTACTTAAACACTTTCCCCTAGAAGTTCATGCTAAAAGAGTACCTTTTCTAGTTGAAGTCGGGCTTAGACATCTTATAGTTAGGACGAAATCAAGTGTAGATTTCTTCTTGATGCTCTTTTTGGAAAAGTCGGACGTAGACTCTTTCCGGTACCTTTTCTAGTTGAAGTTGGACGTAGACATCTTCTAGTTCGGATGAAATCAGGCATAGATTTCTTTATGATGCTCTTTTTGGAAAAAGTCAGATGTAAACTCTTTTCAGGACCTTTTCTAATTGAAGTCGGGCGTAGACATCTTCTAGTTCGGATGAAACAGGCGTAGATTTATTTCTGATATTCTTTTTAAAAAATTCATACATAGACTCTTTCCGGTACCTCTTATAGTTAAAGTCGGGTGTAGACATCTTCTAGTTCAGATGAAATCAGGCGTAGATATCTTTTTAATGCTCTTTTTGGAAAAGTCTGGCGTAGACTCTTTCCGGTACCTTTTCTAGTAGAAGTAGGGCATAGTCATCTTCTAGTTCAAATGAAATAGGATGTAGATTTCTTTCTGATGGTCTTTTTTGAAAATTCAGACGTAGACTCTTTCTGGTACCTTTTATAGTTGAAGTCGGATGTAGACATCTCCTAGTTCTGACGAAATCTGGCGTAGATTACTTTCTGATACTATTTTTGGAAAATTCAAGTTTAGATTCTTTCTGGTATCTTTTCTAGTTGAAGTCGGACGTACACATCTTCTAGTTCTGATGAAATCAAGTGTAGATTTCTTTATCATACTCTTTTTGAAAAAGTCAAGCGTAGACTCTTTCCGATACCTTTTCTAGTTGAAGTTAGGTATAAATATGTTATAGTTCGGATGAAATCGAGCATAGATTTCTTTCTGATGCTCTTTTTGGAAAAAAGTTTTACGTAGACTCTTTCCGGTACCTCTTCTAGTTGAATTTGGGCGTAGACATCTTCTAGTTCGGATGAAATCAGGCGTAGATTTTTTTCTGATGCTCTTTTTGGAAACGCCAGACGTGGACTCTTTCTGGTACCTTTTCTAGTTGAAGTCGGGCGTAGACATCTTCTGTTTCAGATAAAATTGAACATAGATTTATTCTGATTATTCTTTTGGACAAAGTTGGGCGTAGACTCATTCCAAATACATCTTCTAAGACAAAGCCTGGCGTAGACTTAGTCTGATTTCCTTATCAACAATTATCCTAGATGGCATCTATAAGCCCATCTCTGACGACTCTCTACCACCTCTCCAAATGGAATCTTTAAGCCTATTCCCGGTGTTGAACCCCAAAACTTTCCCTCCCTTTTTCTTTAAGATATTCTTCTAGGGTTTTTCAACTATTCAAGACTATCAAAAGCTTCTCAGGCTTCAAGACATGTCAATTGATTCATCAAGGGTTTAAGTCTGTAAGTGTTCAAAATTTCTCTTGTCCTTTGATGTTGAGATATGGTTTGTACTTTTGAATGTGTTCATGATGTTTTATCTTATTTTCATCATACAAGACATCTTTGCGCAAGAGTTCTCATATACGGCAAGTGAGAATTGTTTTGAGCTCATTATGAGGAAGTACTGATTCAATTTTTTAAATATGCTTAAGCTAATTAATTGGATCAATGTTTCTAAGATGCAAACATGTTAAAATTGGTCATCTGGGTTACATAGAAATTCAGGATTCATCATGCACATCCAAGCTCTATCAAACTACATTCATAATTCTTTCATAAACTTCAAATAATTTCCACCATAATTCATTCAAGATATTCTAAATCTTTTCTTATTAATTCATGTTCAAAGAATTCAAAACTATGCAAAGTTTCATTGATATTTTTACAAGCATAAGTTTGAATACACTACCAATCACAAGTCCTCGATGCCTTACAAGTTCAATTTCAATTTAAAAATGCAAACTACCATTTTTTCCTATACAAAGAAAAGAGGGATTCTTCAATTTTCTTGATCCATCTTCAAAGTGTCTTGTTCCCACTTCTTCAAATTTCTTCCAAGACTTTCTATGGCCAGCCTTGGTTTCCTTCCACCCTTGTCAACTTTCCATCATAAATCATCGCATGAAAAAGAGAAGGAAAAATGGATTAGCAAGAAATCAAAAGTGAACAATAAAAATTACAAGGCTTGTTAATTCATCATTAGGGTTTGGTTTATGGAATCATAAAAAGGGTGTTTTTCAATCATATTCTTGTGCCAAAACACCCTCATACACAAATTGGACTTAATCATGGGCCTAGGTCTATTACAAATCACAATTAACTTGGTTCACAATACACAAATTCAAAGAGATGCAAAACAGAATTCCAATCACATTTCCATCCCATTGGAAAAATGTTCAAAAATCATAATTAACATCCTTTTTCTCACGCAATAGAAAAAGAGGCCTCATGTTGTTTCACTTCAATGAAAAGTCAGAATTCACAAAATCAAATCACATGCTTAGGGTACTTTACTACAAATCTCAAAACAATATTTTGTTCACAGTAAAGAAAAATAATATAATGCACAAGAAACTAGTATAGCTTCAAAGCAAGCAACAAAGTATAAAAGCTAACAATAAAGTATCAAAGTCGGCACAAAGTACAAAAGGCCAGCAAGCAAAGTCAAGAAGGTACAACAAAGTTGACTTATAAAAAATCAGCAAAATTGACAAGTCCAACCAAAGCCATTTCTCTTAAGTCAATATCAAACTTTCACAGAAAAATGAAGACAAAAATCACAGTATAAAACCAAACACGGTTCCATTTACAAAGGGACATAATCAAGGGCAAAGGCTAGAAAAAAATTCACAAAAATTACAACAGAGTTCACAAAAGAGATACAGAAAACCGGGGGACAGAACAACATCTATGTTCCAAGTTTCATCACAAAACCCTTCATTCACAAAAAAACATACAGAAAAAATATACAGTCCAAAGCGCTAAACCATCACCATCGTTTTTTTACAATAACAAAACATCCATTCGTCTTTCTATAATAGCCAACCATCAAACCCTTCAAATTCATTTACATAACCAAAACATAAAACCTTTGTTTCATTTTCCAGCATCAAAAACAAATATCCCTTTCAGAAGAAATTCGTTTACAGAGAAGCCAAACCGTAACACAAACACAAAAAACCTAAAATACATTCATCATTTTCCTAAAACCCTAAACCCTTCAGAATTTTAAAAAGAAGAATAAATCATAAAGATATCACCCAAATACTGAAGGATCTTCATAATCGGAGCCTCTAGGGTTTCCAAACCCCCTACAAGATCTACGTGAAACATTAACCATCTGCAAAAATGAGTCGCGAATTAGAATAAAGGAGAACGAGAGGAATCAAATGATGTAAAAAATTTCGCGATCAGAACAATCGTCGCCTCCTGCCACCAACGACCTCCGCTAGGGAAATTTTCGGCGCGACCATCCTTTTGTCTCCTGCGGAGACATGACAGAGAAGATGGGAGAGAATTGAAAAACAAGAGAGAGGAAGTGTTTTAGCAAATGACTGGATTTTCTGGTTTTATTTGTTTTATTAAAATAGGCCCATATCTAAAACAACAAACCTAGGCCTAACCCTTTTCCTCTTCAGTGCACCCCCCTTTTTTTCTTTTGTTAAACCACAAGAATAACAAATTCTATTGGGCCATCCCCAAATCTCTTCTGAGCCCAATGTTGTTCTACTAGCACACCTCCTTTCTTTGCCAATACTACAAAATATGGGCCTTGCTCAGCACATGTTCAAGCCCAGCAAAATTACTTCCCTCACCCCCTGATCACTCCATTTAAAATGCAGCCCACTATACTTTTATTTTGTTTTTTTTTGTTTTTTTGTTTCTGTACAAAAAAAACTGTTGGGCCTAGTAAATCCTAACTATTTTTCTTAGTAACCCCTTTAACCATTTTCAAACCCCAAGTTCCAATTTTATATTTTTATTTTATTTTATTTTATTTTATTCTATTTACTTATTATTATTATTATTATTATTAAAATAAAAATCCCAAAAAAATATTTTATATTTTATTTAGAATATTTTAGTATTTTTATTTTATTTCTTTTAAAGCAAAAAGACCAAAAATATATTTTCTTATTAAATTTAATTTCTTTTCTTAATAAAATCATTTAGATTTAGGTTTATTTAAATCTTTCTTTCCATTTAATCAACTTAGAAATTAGGAATTTTTATTAATTAATTTCTTGCTTCTATCAACACTAAAAAACCTTTTCATAAAAACCCTAAAAATATTTGTTTTCTTAATCATTTTGCTCCTCCTCCTTAATTAATTTAGGTTTAGTTCTCTTAAAGTAATCTAGACTAATTAATTATTTTCTTAGTTTAAACCCCTTTCACGAAAATCCAAATAAAAAAATTTCATTTTCTTTCATATTGCCTTTACATTTTCGTACATTATTTGTTCATATTCAATATGGTTGTAACAATAAATTAGGGTTTATTTGCTTTTATTCCCCCATTTGTAAATTATATCCCCATCCCCAAATGATGTAATAGCGTAGAATTTTATATTTCCATAATTTATCGCTTTCAATATAAAATGCTAGTAATTAAGGTTTGTACGGCAAGACATAAAATCAACATGTAGAAAACCCTAATTCAAAGACAAAGAGCATGAAAACAAACACTTTACACACTTGCACCTCTAGGGTTGGCCTCACTTGTTGCCTAAAAATAAAACAGTCATGTCCCTCGAACGTGGGATACTTTAGCAATGACCCTCGAATACAAGATCGTAGTCCCTCGATGACCCTTTAAGTGTTGCCTTCGGTAAACGATCTTAGCCCCTTACAAAAATTGCCAAAGTATCCTACAATGTTGCTTTCGATGATTGTACGATGGCCCACGCTCGTCCCTTCACATCCAACGATAGGGCTTCTTATCAATCAATGTTAAGATAGCAATATCTAAAGGAGGAGGAAAAGAACAAAGACTTTTTGAGTAGGTAGAACATTCATAGGTTCTTGCTCATAACCATTTTCAAAACATCTTTCAAAATACACCAACACTTTAAAATGAAATATTTTCAAAATTCAACACTTTTTATGCATTCTTATAGAGACGAAAATCTTTACCAAGTTCTCCTAAACGAAGGCACTTTTTAAAATACTTTCTAAAACAAATCACAAACAAATTTCAAACAAAGCATTTTCAAATTGAGCTTGCAACTAAGAGCCCGTAGATAACTACGGATGAAAAGGGTGCTAACACCTTCCCTTTTCATAACCTACCCCCTGAACTCAAGAAAATTCTCAAAAGGTCTTTCATATTATTTTCACCCTTTCCTTTATTGGATAAAAGAAAAGTCGGTGGTGACTCTTGTTATCCGCAACAATTGCGATAAAACGCATAACACCCAAATCAGTTCTCCCACCATATTACACCTAGTATAATCAATCAACAGTGTTGCTTGGTGCACATGCGAGTGCAAATTTCTGGGCACTTAAGTGTTTGATCATCTTCCACCTTTAAGTCACGAATGACAGACATGCCAATCTAACTCTTCAGGTTTAAGAAGATTGAATAGGGGCAGTTGTTGTACCCCAACATTTTCCTTCCCATTTTCTTCAAGACATTCTTCTAGGGTTCTCAAATTCTCAAGGATGCTCAAGGGTTGACCAGTCAAATCTCCTCCTAAACAAGGGGTCCACAACTAGGGTTTTGTGTTTTTCAAGGAAGTGTGGGTTTCAAAGGTCTCAAGTGATTTCCATGATTCTCCATAGGTCTTCATCAATGTTCATGTCAAGTTTCAAGTCTTGCATCACAATTTTGCTCAATCAAAAGTTCAAATGATTAGAAATCAACTATATTAGGTAAAAAGTCAACTATGGTCAACATACAGTCAAACTTCAAGATTTTTGGTCAACATAAACATTTTGAAGTGATATTCATCATTTGATCAAGGTTTGATCATGATTCCTCAAGGAAAGCCCTCAAATCATCAAAAGTCAAAAGTTGCCAAATTAGGGTTTCCTTAGGAGAAGTCAACTGAACTTTGACCAAGCATAAATTTCACATGCTTCATCAACTTTTCCCCAACCAAAGCCCATTTTTAAGGAAATTGAATTCTCTACAACTTTGTATCTGTATGCTCAAGTCCAAAAAGTGTTTCATTTGAAAGATATGAGTCCATACATTATAGGTCATTTCAAAAGTCAACAAAAAGACACTTTTTGTCAAGGCAACTTACATCAAGATAAAGTCTCCAAATGCATGAATGATCGAAAGAGAAATTGAAGAGGATGTATTGAGCTTTCCAAAAATACAAAGATCACCTTCCAAAGATAAAAATTGAGATAGTTAGGACCATTGCAAGTTGGAAATTTGGTAAAATGCATGAAGTGCAAAATTAGCAAACTTGAAATTTTGAACTAGTGGACCTAACTTTTGATGTTCAAACATGTTCACAATGTGTTAGAAGACCTCTAAATGCATTCACATATTTTTCATGATTTTTATTTCTTTTATTTGAATTTTTATTCATTTAAATGAAATTAACTCAAATGAAATATAAAATCAATTGACCAAGGCATGTGGGCTTGCTTTTCTGGATCAGTTCAGGCTCAAGAACACATGACAACCATGAAAAAGAATCGTATGAGCTCAAAATGGAAAGGAACATCGCAAAATGGAATTTTATAAGTGTGTTTGATTCTTGTCTCATGGCCATGATTGCATTGTCTTCTTGCCGTATTTGTGTACCATATTCAATCCTTTATATAAGCATGACAAGATCAGATGAAAAAGACCATGCATCCTTGCCTCTAACATCCTTGCAAAAATTCTCAAAATTTTCAAAACCTTCGAGTTTCAAATTTCACATTGCAAGCCCTCTCACCGTGAGATCTTCATTCCAATCATTTACAAGAGTATTGAAGGGTAGGTTTGGGTCATTACCATGATCCTAAACACGTGAAATTACACAGCATGGCATAACCGATTTGCATTTTTTTGTTTAAAAAGTCATATCTTTAATTTTGTCTTATTTTAAACTACACTGATGCTTCTAACAAGTTTCTGATACATGCTTAAACAGGTTTGAATATGTATTATGGTCCCATGCACGATGGTTTACAAAGTACCATATTTTCTACGATTGGTTTCGTTTGATTCGAAACTCATGATCCAGGGGTTTATAGCCTAAACTAAGTCCATATTTAGATCCAGAAGGGTTGAATTAGGGGAGACATGATGTTTTAGATCACTAACATGTTGAATTCGCAGTTTTGGCATCTTACAGGTCGCCAAAGAAGACGACCTGAGCTAGGGCTCTGGTGCCTCTCCAGCCATTAACACCAAGCTTTATATTTAATGTAATGAGTTGGTTTATATAACCGGATGTAAAGGTCGCCCTAGTGGTAGGAGCGTGTATTGAAAAGGTGTTAGTATACCAGGGCACGGGTTCGATCCTTGCCCCTGGTATTTTGATATTTTTATTTGTTATGTTTTCTTGATTATAGATCCAGTACGAATCAGCTAGCACACGCATCATACACCCCCTTAATCATCACCATCCAATCCAGATCCAACAGTACAAATCTGATTCCCACGCAACACCCTCTAGAGCTTCCTACACAAGATCAAGCGCTGGAGCTTATTGGGCTTTGGATTCAGATTACTGCTCATACCCCCCCCCCCCAATTCCTTCTGCAGGCCCATCAATCTTTTTTATTATTTTTTTGTTTCAATTTATTTTTTTATTTATTTAATATAATTAACTTTTTCTAAATTAATTAAAATCAAAATTAACTTGACTTTTTGAATTAAACTAATTAAATTAACCTTTTTTGAATTATTTGTTTAATATAATTAACTAAGTTTCTTTGGGGCTTTTGTCGATAAATATTTCTCAAATGATCAATTTCCTTGTTAAAACTATAATCAATTAACTTATGTTAGGTCATCAATTTTTTATAAAAAATGATCACAAAAAAGAAAACAATTTCTCTGTTTCTTTCCATAATCTTCGCGCTTTTCTTATTTTCGCATTAGTTTTTTGCAATAATGTATCTGTTAAAGGTTGTAATAGTTTAATTATATTATTTTTACCGCTTTCTTTCTTTCCCCCAATTTTTATGGTTTGTACACCTTCCTTGAATCCCTATAATAATTAAGGTTTCTTTTCCGTATTTTACCGCTTTCCATATAATTGATAGATGTATGTTAATAGGGTTTGTATGACAAGATCTAAAACAAACGCTAGAAAACCTAATCAAGACAAATTAACTGAAAACAAATCCCTTCTCACGAATGCACCTCTAGGGTAACCTCACTTGCTGCCTTCAGATAAAATAGTCATGTCCCTCGAACATAGGGATACCATTAGCAAAGACCCTCGGTTAAAAATCATCATAAAGATCATAGTCCCTCGATGACCCTTCGATGTTTCCTTCGATAAATGATCTTGTCCCTCGATGTTACCTACAAATATATGATGATAGTCCCTTTGAATTACGAAAGGTATCCCTACGAGTTGCCTTTATGATTGTACGATGACCCGTGCCTGTCCCTCAAACATCCAATGATATGGCTTCCTACTAACTAATGGTAGGATAACACTGTCTAAAGGAAGAGGAAAATAATGTGAAAGACTTTTGAGTAGGTAGATAGCTTTCAATCGCTTACTCACAAAAACATCTCTTTTCACACAAACACTTTTTTGAAATATTTTCAAAACAAACACTTTGTATGCGTTCTCAACTGATATGAGAATCATTACAAAGTTGCCGAACTTAGGAATTTTCAAAATATTTACAAAACATACACATTCACAAAGCATTTTCAAAAGTGAGCTAGAGATTAAGAGCCCATTGATAACTACGGATGAAAAGGGTTCTAAGACCTTCCCTTTTCATAACCTACCCCCTTACTCAGAAAATTCTCAAAGGTCTTTCCTGTTCATTTCACCCTTTCCTTTATTGGATAAAAGAAAAGTCAGTGGCGACTCTTGCCATCTACAAGATTTGCAATAAAATGCAAAACCAAAAGCCAGTTCTCTCACCGTATTACACATGGGAAACACCAAGGAGTTTATGTTGGAAAAAGGGGGGGGGGGAGCTTGTGGTTTGACTGTCACCGCAGATTCCTACCAAAAAATCATCCATATAGAAGAAACAAGATTGATTTAAAAAAAGACGAACAAGTAACAAATTTACCTCCGCCTCGATTGTCACCAGGTGAAGTACGGAACCATGTTTTTGAACTACCAAATTTCACAGATAATAGTAAAGATTCATAATTCAAGGATATGGTGTCACACACAATTGGACAAAAAGAAGTATATTTTGGGACTTCCTACATTAGAAAGATGATTTGTTGCGACATAATCTTGATGTTATGCATATTGAGAAGATTTTTTTGGAAAATGTATTTAACATAGTGATGGATGTTCAAGGCAGAAAAAAAGATAATGAGAAGGCTAGAAAAGACATGTAAATTGGGTGTAATCGAAAAGAGTTGGAGTTGAAGCCTCAACTGAATGGAAAATTATTAAAACCCAAGGTTGATTATAGTCTAACTTCCCAAGAAGCTAAAGCGGTTTGTCGATGGTTAAATGAATTAAGAATGTTTGATGGTTATGCTTCAAACTTAGAAAGTTGTGCCGACGCCAACACTAGGAAGTTGCATGGTATGAAAAGTCATGATTTCCATGTTTTCATAGAACGATTGCTTCCAATTGCGTTCAGTTCACTATCAAAACACGTGCTTAATCCACTAACTAAAATTACTCAATTTTTTAGAGATATTTATGTGTCAACTTTAAGAGTGGATGCCATCATTAAGTTGGACCAAAATATTCTAGTCATTATCTGTAATTTGGAACAAGTATTTCCGCCTGGTTTTTTCGACTCTATGGAACATCAACATGTGCATCTTGCATATGAAGCTTATCTTGGTGAACCTGTTCAATATAGGTGGATTTATCCATTTGAAATAATCATTAGTGATTCAAAGCGATCGGTGAAAAATAAAGCTAAAGTTGAAGGATCAATATGCGTACATTACTTGCATCGGGAAACATCACATTTTTGCAGTCATTATTTCAATCACTTGATGTTAACTCCAAGAATCATAAGGAATGCAGTAAATGTTAATGAAAGAAGTAAATTTACCTTATCAATATTCGGTCTTCCAAGTCGTCCCTCTGAAAGAAGGATGTGCATTTACTGACCCAAAAAGAAATGCAATTTGTGCATGTTCATGTCTTTATTAACCGCATTGATGTTGAGCAATATCTTGAGTAAGTATACCCCCAACTATTTAATATTTTTTACAACGTGAATATAAAACCACATCCAAAATTATAGTGTGTTTCTTTAATGGAAATTTAACCCCTCCTATTATCACAACACATGTGTAAAAGCAACTATCGGTCACATACATGCTTATTTTCCAGCATGGTTCAAGGAGAAATTTTCATGCATTGTTGCACCGACTCAAGAAATACTCCATTCGAGAAACTTGTCTGAAGGCCCTGTTCAAAGGGAAATTAATGATACACATACTTTATGAACGAATATAAATTTCACACTGAGACATGGACTGAAGGGAAAAACCATAAACAATGGTGTATTCGTAAAAGGAGTTACAGATGATGGTGAAGACAACTTTTATGGCGTTGTTACACATATCTATGAGTTGGTATACAATTACTTGGACTCAAAAAATAAAATTGTCTTATTTTATTGTGATTGGTATGATCCATCTTCCAGAGGCACAAAAATAGATAATACATATAATACAATTGAGATTCAAATGGAACAAAGGTACAAAGAGAATGACCCTTTCATAATGCCACATATTGTTAGGAAAGTTTATTATGTTCCTTATCCTTCAATATTCCTATGTAAACGAAGGTTGTGTGTTATAATCAAAACAAAACCACTGGGTCATATTGAAACATACGATCTAGTGGAAGATGTTGCTTATCAAGTTGATGAAATTTCTCAAATTTATGATGTGATTGAAGGTGAACAAATTACAAGTTTATGTGATACAGTGGTTAAGGGTCATCAAGGTGATGCGTTTATATTATTGGTAGAAAATAATGTGGATGAAGAGTATGAAAAGTTTAGATCTGAGGATAATATCATATCAGATGATGAGAATGATATGGATGAAGAGCATGAAGAGTTTGAATAGATCGTCTTTGTAGTTTTACTTAATACATATATATTGTTGGTACAAAATAATGTGTTGATTTAAATGTGTTTTGTTGATTTAAATGTGTTTTGTTGATTTATTAAGTGTGTTGATGATAATGTGTTGATTTAAATGTGTTTTGTTAATTTTACTTAATGCATTTATATTGTTAGTATATATTGTGTTAATTTCTTAAATGTGTATTCTCTTAAAATAGATAAAATATCACTCCGGCCTAATAAGGTTAAGGGTAAGGGTAAGAAGACCCCACATGAGTGTCTGAGGAGAACACTATACCAGGCACCTCATGCGGCCATGCATCCTCCCTCATAGAGTCAGGTAGATCATATGTCTATGGTCACTTCTCAACATTATGACACTCCTTTCCCATCATGATTATCATATGTTCCCATATAAGAATCCAACTTTTGTTAGCCCATATGGGGGATCCAGCTTTCCATACCAGTAGACTGGGGGGGGGGCTAGCTTTCCAGATCCCACACATCTACCTTCATCCGTCATATAGTCTTGGGAATCTATTTTTCCACTTCCCACACAGATACCCTCATCCTTCATGCACTTTGGGGGATCTAGCTTTCCACTTCCCACACAGGTACCCTCATCCTTCATGCAGTCTGGGGTATCTCACACCCCACATCCCTCACACATACCTTCATCGTCCATGCATCTTGAGGGACCCCTCACCTCACCTACCACACACACACCCTCATCATGTATGCATCTTAGGGGACCACATGCCTTACTTACCACACACATACCCTTACGATCCATGTATCATGAGGGATCTCGTGTAATACTCTTCTAACCGCACATATATTTCTCATATAATTTATGAAATAATTCAAGTAAAATCACAACTTAAGGGTGTCACACTTCATGCAAAATATCATAATAACAATCCTGATCCATAATACGGGTTACATCAATAACAAATAACTACTCATTGTAATTCAACTCATCATTTTAAAAACATCGCAGCAGATTCATCATCATAACTAAACTTCATTAATCTTCTAGAAATCAAGTATTATAATTTCAACAAGAGTTAAAACCATTTTAACATCCAAAAATCTCATAAGACATGTTAATGAAAGTAACATAACATTCACAAAACACAGTGTTCCCAACCCAATGTTACATATCAGAGCAAGACACCTCTAATAAAGGAAAGCTAATAAAATACTCCAAAGCTATTTGTGATGATCCTATAAGCTACTCCTAAGCATCTGCATATTACCAACATGGAGGTAATATTCAAACAGAAATGGTGAGTAATCATGCTTTATTATAAAAGATATAAGGAAAATATTAGTAGTTATAACAACATAATCATATAATCAACACACGTCATTCATCAAAACTTCATATTCATCAATACATCATAATATAACTTAGACATCTTTCACCATCAAATCATCATACAATTGCATAATTCACATTTATCATCACATCATAACTCATCAACAAAATTCATGCAATGTCACATAGGATGTTAATGCAACAATACTGACTCAATGCATGTGGTACCAAAATTTATGAACACCTGGTTCATCACCTTCCATGATCCCCACCATAGGATCGATTCCCTCTTGGAACCGGAGCACATCACAAATGCACTCAATCCGCATATAGGATTGAAGCTCGTCACAAGCGGACCACCGTAAAAAAATTCTATGAATGTATGATGCACAACAATGTCACATAAAAGTTCAACCACAACTAGTCATTGAATCATCATTCATATATTCATCTTCACATAACATGTATATGCATTAAACGTACACATCCTTAAAAAATCATCACAAATATCATCAAATATCACCACAATGGTAACATCATTAGAATACATCCAATTATGTCATTTCAATAAGACATTATAACATGCCAACATATAATAATCTAAACTCATAAATATATAAACACATGAATAATATAACAAATGCTTCATATAATTTTTCCATAAGATAATTACATGTGTTAGCTTCCCAAGGCTTCGAATGACGCGTCAAATAGAGTCTTGAGACTCAAGTTATGATACTTTGAAGTTTTTCTACAAGTCTGCTCGTCTAAGCCTCGCCTGAAGACCCTGGGAGCACTCTGTTCACCTCTCTTTCATCTAATGCTCGTCGGACGAATGACGCGACTGAGTCTATCACTGTCGTGCTCGCCCGATGATACTGGGGCGACGATCCCCTCCCATAATTTTTCCAGGAGGTCATCTTTTTCACCATTCTTCTTGCAAGATTGCTCGCCCGACGATGCTGAGGCAACTCACTCACCTGACGATGCTAGCGAATCAGCAACTTCTCAGTTGTTATTTCACTTCCATCTAGACCATACCAATTTTGATTCCAGGTATCATACTCTGTCCAAAATGCATTTTAATCACCATACATCGCATATTAACATGAAAACACATCATTACATCATTATAGACATAAATCATGGCATACAAATATCACCATCAACCATGTCATCATGTATTTCATCAAATCAATCATACAAACAAAACCCTACATCTACCTTAACCCCCTATCGATCATAATAAACTCGATTACACCCCTTACCTCACAGTCCTAGCAATTTGATTCTCTTCCTTCCTACTCTACAGAGTTGTTCACTTGGTTCTCTGTAAGCCATAGTCTCTCTTTACATTTATCCAAATTCTATGATGGTACAAAATGAACCCTATCTTCCTTATTTTCTCTTTACTTTGTTACCCCTTAGACCCTTTCTATGTTATTCCCCTTATGCCATCACTCATCATCATATATTAGCATCATGTCCTTAACATCTATACAAAACTAACTATTTCATTTAATTAATATTATTACTCTAAATAATGTAAACTAAAATTATTTATATCTATAATTCTAATTAGCACCTTAATCCACCACTACCACACAACACATCATCATACATTACACAGATACTCACAAATAATCAATTAAATAAGTAATTCTAAAATTTGGAGTGTTACAACTCTCCCCCAATTAAAGAATTTTTGTCCCCGGAAATTATATGAAGAAAATAGAGTCGGGCACGACTCTCTCATCTGATTCTCACACTCCCAAGTCAAACTTCCACTAGCTGGTCCATCCCACAGTACCTTCACCAAGGCAATCTCTTTACCCTATAATTGCATCACTTCCCGACCTTCTATCTGTATGGGTAATGCTACCACTGTCAGGTTATCTCTCACTTGTACATATCCATGCAGTCTCACAATCTCCCTAATATACATCACATCCAACTTCTACATGGGATGATTGATCTTCATCGGTAAGAAATGAGCCAATTTAGTCAATCTATCAACTATCACCCAAATCGAATCATTGCCCTTGGCAGTCTTCGGAAAACCTACCACAAAATCCATGGAAATATTGTCCCATTTCCACTTTGGTATATTCAACAACTGCATTAGACCCAAAGGCTTCTGATGCTCAATTTTTGACTTCTAACAAGTCAAACGAGCATAAACAAATTCAACAACTTCCTTTTTCATACTAGGCCACCAAAAAATTTTCTTGAAGTCCTGATACATCTTTATAGCACCAAGATGAATACTTACACCACTTCGATTTTCCTCCTCAAGAATACTATTCTTAAGTTATGAAACATCTGAAACACACACCCTATAACCATACCTCAGGGATGGCAACGAGTCGGGTCAGGTGCGAGTTTTACACTACCCAAAACCGCACCCAAAATCACCACCCGAACCCAAACCCAAACCCAAACCCAAAGGCTATTCGGGTGGCAAAATAACACCCATGCCCATACCCGTTGGGTTCGAGTTTTTCCACCCAAACCCGAACCCGTAGAAAAAACATAAAAAAATACAATAACAACATTGAAATTTGAAACACAAGAATTCCATCAAAGTCTCTCAAGAAAATTAAAGAATTAAATTACAACTTTCCATCAAGTTTGGTAACATTACAATTAAAATTAAGGTCGTACATTTTTACACTTATATATATTTAGATGTACTTATATAATTTAATGTCTAAGCAAGTGTGGTTTCGGGTTTCGAGTGCGGGTTTGAGTGAACCCAAATCCGCACCCAAAATATAGGGTGTCACCTGAACCCAGTCAACTCGGGTTTTCCCTTGTTGACTCAGGTTCGGGTGTAGGTGGACCCCACAAGTTTGGGTCTACCTGCCATCCCTACCATACCTCATTACACCATTTTCATCAATTCGAAATTCACCTTCATTACATTGGATAATTAGTAACAACGGGTCAACCAAACTTGGATCATGTTTCTGACTTTCTCTAATCTCTTCAAGAATACCACTAACCAGCTTGAACATCCCTAACTTCACACTGTTAAGAGTTTCTTCACATGCTAAGCCCATATCTCTGAATTGCTCGATCAATTCTAACTCACGCACCACAAGCATTTACATATGTAAGGACTTCCTGCTTGTTACACCCCAAAATTTTCCCTATTCATTTTAACCCTAATTGACTTATACTTCATCATCATATGCATACGTACATGGCATATGGTCTATACTCATATAATTAAGGGTTTTCTTTGTGCAAAGAACCGCGAAAGATGATTGTTCCGTTAAGCAGCATTGTGAAGCAAACTCAGGGTTTTTCGCATTTAAATGCATTCTGCACGTGTTCCAAGCTATTAAATCAATGAATAACTAAGTCATCATCATACCGAGATCACATGTGTTCCAACACGCTTTGAATTGCACAAAAAGTAAAGTGTTTCAATTGATTTGAGACAGTTCAGGCAGAAGATCGGTACTATGCGGTTCGAGTTCAAAAATTCTTAACTTGAGACCGGAAAATGGTTTGGGATTAGTTCTCTAGGAATTAGAATTGTCTTGAGATTTTCTCCAATTCATATATTTAGCTCGAAGGCTAATTTGGTAAGGAAGATACTCAAAAGTGCAAATACCTGAAATCACGTTATATAGTGGGTTTGTTGGTTTGCTAGTTTCCGGATGCTTGAAAATTTGTAACTTATGACTGGAAGATCATCTTTAAGTGGCTCTTGTAGTGTTTGATCCGTCTTGGTATTTTATTCAGTTCATATCTTTGTGCCAAAATTTGATTCGGTGAGGAAGACTTCCAAAAATACAAGTTACCTGAGATTGGTACGATGAAATAGTTTGCTGTAACGCTGCTTATCGGATGTTAAAAAAGTCATAAGTTTTTCCCGGTTCGATGTTTTTGAAAGTTTCTTTGGGCATAAAATTCGTCTTGATGTTGCCCTCACTTCATATGTTCCATTCAGAAGTTAATTCTTTAAGGAAGGTCTCCAAAATTGCAAAAATACAGTGAAAATCTCATGTTGAAGCAGACTTTCAGTCAACTATCGCCCAAAATTGTAAAAATAATAACTTTCTAAATTTTCATCATATCGAGAAAAAAATTTCGGAATGGTGTAAATTTTTTTGTTAGTTACAAGTTTGCTTCAGGGCCCGAGTTCGAATTGTGCTCATAAGACTTCGGTTTATGGCTTGTTTCCAAAGTAGTACACAAAAATAAGTTGAAAAATCTGCACATTGGGTTTTATGCCTCAACTTTCTCTTCGTTGCGAAATTCATAACTTTCTCTATTTTTATCGTATCGGGGTGATTATTTCAGCACGATGTCAAAAATCTTGTCATCGACGATTTTGTTTCAAGTTGCGCATCAGAATTATGCACCAAAAGTGATGACCTTGTGGGTTTTCTCGGACTGCATATAAAATAAGCTAGAAAATCCGCACAGAGTTTTTTTGTCAATTGTTTCTCGCCATTCAAAAAACCATAACTCCCTTAATTTTTATCGTATCAGAGTGATTCTTTCGGAACTGCATCACATATTTCGTCATTGATGTTTTTGTTTCAGATTTAACGTCAGGATTATGCACCGAATGTCATGCGTTTTGATTTGTTCTCGAAGCGTGCACCAGAATAAGTCAAAAATTCTGCATTTGTCAAAAACACACAAGCCAAACAAGACTTGGAGCCATTTCTATATATTTTCAAAATTCAAATTGAACACAACTTTTCCCTCATTATTTCAAAATCTCATAAAAAACTCTCAAATTCTCTCTAAATGTTTTAAGAACACAAAGGGAAAACTTAAGAACAAAGTTGCAAAGCTTCATGTTCCTCCTACCTCTCTCACTGCAAACTCCTCCTTGCTCCTCCATCCAGCCACCTTCCCCATGCCACCACTTATCGTCGATCTTCTCTCCCAGTCTCCTGTCTCCCTCAGATGTCGATCGTCGTCCATCTTCGCCGCGTGACTTCCGGCCGATTCCCTTCTGTTCCTAGCTTGCTTCCGATGCGGTATCTCCCTCGGCCTTGCCTTTTCCAACCAACCGTGAATCTTCTCTCCGATTCAATTCTCTTCGCGATATTTCAGTAACTCTTGATCCTTAATTGAGGTGATTAATTTATTAAGTAATTTTGAATAAGTTCTTATTTGAACTAACTTAAGTGGAATGTAATTGAATTGTTAGAAATTAAGTGATTCTTGAATTTTTGATGATGAATAAGAGTGGAGTTGGTTGAATTTGTTCTTAATTGTTTGGATATAATGAAGTTTGCACGTAAAATTGAATTATTGTTCATGTTTACTTGATTTTATGCATCGAAAATTGTTTCCAAGCAAAATTCTTGTTGATGATAATTGATTTTCATGATGTTTCAAGTCAATTTAATTGCGGATAATTGTTGTTTGATTTGTTTCAACGTTAAAATGCTTTGATCCGATTAATTGCATCAAAACTTGAATAATTTTGTTGGAGGCTTGGAATCATTTCTTGCATGTGGAATTAATTGTTACAAAGTATTTGTTATTCTAAGCAGCATTAAATGAATCCGTGAATATTTTTGTGTATCAGTTTGTGAGTTTTAAACTCGTTTTTGTACAATTCTGATGCATGTATGTGTTTCTGCTCAGATATTACAAATGTATTTTAAATCACATTTCAAATGTTGTTTGATGCTTACTTGAGCATGATTGTGCGTTTATGGATCGCTGATGTTGAGTTATATCGTTTTCGGAACAATTTTTCGAGTAATGTTGTGATATGCAATGCTGCCCGGTTTTAGTAAATTGAGTTGAAGGCATGATTTAATTGATGGTTAATGCTCAAGGGAGTTTTCTTTGGTACTTGGACAACATCTATGTCAAGTTTTGATGATTTTAGATCAATATTTTGTGTGATGTTGTGTGTTAGTGTGATGCTGCCCGATTTGGTAAGTTGGTGCAAATGTATGATTTAATTGTTGTTTGGTGCATAAGTAGGTTTAATTTGGCATTTGTTTGGGATTTACATTGAGTTTGTGCTAGTTTTGATTGACATTTTGAGCGGTTCATTAAATAACCACGTTGCTGCCCGGTTTTTGGTTTTCACCTTCCGATGCTTGTTTTGACATGATTCCTTTGCAATTCGCTATTGTTTTTTAGTTGTAATTTGATACTTGAGTTAAGCTTACGTTTCCTTGTTAATTGCTAACTCTTTTGTGACTTGTGGAAGTTTCCGAAGACTTTGTTGTGCGACACACGATGTTTGAATTATTGTTTGGTTATAGAGGCTTGTCTTATGCAGGGACTTTGACTTGATGTGATAGATTTTCTGCATGTGATTTATTTTTGAATTTGTGATGTTGGTTTTGATTTTGGATATTATTTATGATTGTTTCTATATTTCTTGGTGAATCTTGCACAAAGACCGTCAGGTTTCTTTTCTTTGCCTGCTTGCTACAAACTCTTATTTATTTGGTATTGCTCCAATTCTGGTTTTAATTCCGCATTATACTTTATTTTCCTTGCCATGAGAAGTAGGAATATAGATTCATGATTGGGAGTCCCTACTTTAGGTGGGAAAATCTGATTAAAGACCTTTAGAAGGCATTTTTGTGTGTGCATTTGCTTGTGTTTTCTTGTGTAAATGGCCTCGACGAAGGCAAATCCCATTTCCCTTCCATTTCCCGTTTACTTTGTGTTTTCTATCGAGTCAATAAGTTGAACAAAGGGCCCACAATCAGCCCCCACACTTTCTTTCCTGTGTCATTCTTAGCTCGCGTTATACTTTGATGCTTTGAACCGTGCTTATTCTTGTCCATTGAGTCAAGTAAAGTGGAAAAGGGTTCATAACCAACCCTCAAACTTTGTCATTCATTTCGACGATTTTAGCACAGTTTTCTTTAAATGTTGACGCTCTGAGTTATTACTCGATGTCGGTGCTCAAGAAATTCAAGTGGAAAGAGTTCTTTACCCCCACTTTGAAATCCATTGGATTTTTTGTTTGTTGTTAGCTCGCACTCAATTTTTGTTTTTGTTTTTTGGTTCAAATTTTTTTGATTGCGCTTGTGTTGTGCCTTTCTTTAAACCTTTGTATTCTCTCTTAGGATCACTCAACTCATCTTTAAGTTGAGGTAAACATTAGGAAATCAAACTGTGCTTGCTAACTTAGGTAGTGTTTCCCTTTCAAACTCGACCATAGGATCAAACATTGTATGATAACATTAGGGATAGAGATATATAGTTTCCCTTAGATGTTTTTCTTTTCGTTTTACATGATTAAGACTAAAACTCTTTTTCTTTGGCAAATTCATAAAACACTTTAACACTTCTTAAATCCTTTTCATGGTAAAAAACATCAACCGATTCAAACTCTTTTGCCTTCGGGCCTTTTCTTTGAAACTCTTAAAAAGATATGTTAATTCTACTATGCATAATATGACACATAAATCCACAAAGGTCGGGTGGCACTATGTCTACTCGCTAGAGCACGAATGTAACATTATCCGCCTTCAGGCACTTTTCTTTTTGAAAATAACTCTTCAGGTAAGAACATGTTAATTCCTTCCTATGCCAACACATGAGTCTCCAAAGGTAGAGCTGCGGTAGAAAGAGAAATTAATATTGTTCATAAAAAAAATAAACGAAAACTTTTGAGTCGAAATACTACACTCTGATTCCTTAAAAGGATACATAGGAATTTGGTCGCGGGGCCTAAGCGAGCAAAACTTTGTAAAATTTCCTTCTTTTCCCCTTGTTTTGTTTTGCATGAATTCCCTCTTTTCATTTTTTTCCTTTAGCTCATTAGCTTTATATTATAACACACACTTTGATTAGAACAAAAGAGTGGATCCCACGGAGTACCACAGATATGAGGGGTGCTAATACCTTCCCCTTGTGTAATCGACTCCCTTACTCATATCTCTTGATCGTGAGACCTTGATTTCACCCTTATTAGGTTTAGTCGATGTTTACCTTTCCCTTCTGGTGGGATAAAAAATGTTCGATGGCGATTTCATTGATTTTCTCTCGATGATTGTTCGGCCAGTTGTTTCAGCTGGCGACTTCACTGGGGAAAGATTAACCAAATGTTGGTCCATCTCGGAATCACTCCTAGCTTTTTTTCTCTTCTTTTCTTTCGATTTTTATTTCTTTTAGCTTTATGGCTTATGCATATGTATATATGTTTATCTGTGTATATGTTTATATGTATATATGTGTGCATTCATCTGCATCTGGATAATTGTTTCTATTATTCTGTACTATTGCTATGTTGTGTTGTTTCATTGGTGGGAGGGTGTTACATGAGGTAAAAGGTCCATTACCCAAGCTAGTGTACACATAGGTTAGAGTGGATACTCATGTCAAATCCGATGTTCCGTTGGCACGTGTGAGGAGGCATGAGATACCACACTCAGACGGGGTTCTCTTGACAATGCCTTTGTCTTGCACCCTTTGTGTAGAGACGAGGTGTTAGAATAGAGGACTCCCGACTCTAGTTGCCACTAGAAGCCCTGTTATGATTAGAATTTACCCGTGAGATGTTGTGGGAATTATTCTTACATGTACATATTCTAATTCTTTGACACTTGGTTCTCTGGTATTCTGAAGTGGTCCGGACCTTTAATTCGTTTATATGTGACCGTGACTCACTTATCCGCACAGCAGTGGTTCAGTTTATGGAAGCCATGATCTCATTTCATTCATGAAACATTTTGTTAACTGCATTTTTAACCTACATATTTTCTTATTTCCATGATCTCTTATCTTTGAGTCTTGTTGGATAGGCAGCCTTTGAAGATGGATACTGAGAAGAAAGACAACCACATGTATCATATTGTTTACAAGTTCCATGTGCCAGTTCTTGATAACCTTTTCCTATAGCTAAGATGTCTCCTTCCGGGAATTTTGACACCTTTTGGAAAGATTATGGAAGAATTTTGATGTGTCTAAAGTCGCCTCTCAGTGAGTACCAGAAGGATACCCTCCAAGCTCTTTTTCAGTTTTATGACCGCAACCTGAGATGCTTCATGTTCCCTGACTATCTGTTGGAACCGACTTTGGAATAGTATTCCACCATCCTGGACATTCCTATATTTCACCAAGTTCCTTTCTGTACTTCTATGAAGAAACTTGATGCTGCTAAGATTGTTGCCGCCCTTTATTTGGGAGAATCTGTTGTAAAGGCCAACTTTGCAAAGAAAGGAATTGTACACGATTTTTGTTTGAATTTTTTGTTGAAGGAAGCTAAGGCCAAGGATGATAAGTAATATTGGAAGGGTTTCAATTCTACCATAGCTTGTTTCATTTACATGATGGTTTTGTTTTCTAATGAGATCAAGTTTGTTGACGAGAACATTGTTGCTATACAAAGATATCTTGTGCCAACTCTCTTGAGAGACGTTTATCATTCCATACACTCCAAAAGTTACAAGGGCAAAGGTGGATTTGTTCATTGTTGTGCTCCATTGATGTACCATTGGTTTAGAGGTCATCTTCCTCATCATAGGGCTTTTGTTGATACTCAGTGTACTTTGAAATGAGCACCAAGGCTGATGAGGATCACCTCCAAAGATATTGACTAGTATAGGCATGATTTGTCTAGGACCGAGAGTAAAGAAGTAATCTTTCATAGCAGCGAATTATTTAATGTACCTCTCATGTGTATAAGGGGTGGTATTAACTATAATCCAACTCTTTCTTGAAGACATTGGGATTTGCTATGAGAGTACCACCTGAAATGGAGCACGTGCGGGAATCCTTATTCTATGATGTGCTTGACAGTGCCAGATGGATGGATAGAGCTATCAAAGCTTGGAAAAGCATTAACTTTAAAGGAGGACAATATTTTGGTAAGAAAGATTTGATAGCTTATGTGCCTTACATTCAGTGGATTAAAGAAATAAATAAATATCGTTCTTGGCCTTTTTCCATAGAAAAGTCATTGTACCCTCAAGAGTCAGATCAACCTAATGCTCTACCAAAGGGAGATTATGAGCTAGTGCAAGCTCAGAATCAAAGATTGCTTGACGAACGTGAGACTATGGTGGTAAAGTGTCTTGTGGCTACCCAAGAGAAGACTTAACTAGCCTATCAACTAAAAAGTTCAAGGGAGAGACTTCAGGGGTTATAAAAAAGAGACCAAGGGTTGAAGACAATGTTGTTTCCTTAGAAGATCCCAAGAAAATTGTTACTAAGATCGAAAAGAAATACAAACAGAAGTGCCAAGATTGTGAGATCCTTAAAGCATCCAAAGCTGACTTGGAGAAGAGGTACAAGACCAAGATTGAAGGGTTGGAAAAGCAATTTCTAGTCAAAGACGCCCAACTTGAGAGAGAGAGCACCCAGAGGCTCGTGATAGAAACTCTGCTCAAGGGGAGAAATATTTAACTAGCACATGTTGTAGAAGAAATTGTGAAGCTCAAGATTCAAATGGGAGGACAAGGATCCTTGAGCTATCCGTTATAGGATGTTTAGATTTTAGATTTTTCTGTTTTCAAAAAGGTTATCATCAGGCTTGTTGATGGGATCTCTCATTTTCTATTATAATACTTGATACCGATCTTTGAACTATTTGTATTCCTTCTTGTTCTGGTTTAATGAGAATCTAGATTATTGGTATTCACTGTCTTGTCTCTCGCTCTCGCCTAAGAACTTGAATTAAAGCTCTAGGATCTTGAAAATATTTAAACATGTCATTGCAAACATTGCATGCATAATCATGCATTGATAACATTGCATATCATGACAGATCAATTTCAGCAAGTCTTCTTACTTCTGATCTGGTTCTATTCAGAGATTTCTACTTCCAATTCTCACCGATATAACACATAGGTATTTCAAGAAGACAAATGGAATAGATTCAAGCCAATGTTAATGTTATGGGTGTAAAGATGGACACCCGGGTTGAACAGTTAATAGAGATCATCCAGAATATGGCCCGTCAGCAGGAAGAGTTGATAGCCTTAATCATGAGGCCTGCTGTAACTACAAATAATAGAAATGAAACTCTGAACCCTCCTCAGTGGGATGCTGGAAATCTTGTGGGGGTTACCATCAATAATCTTGTTGGTAATCCAGGTGGTCAGAATCTGAATGGTAATGTTGGTGGAAATTTTCAGAATTGTCCTGCTGTTAACCTTTGTAATCCTACTAGTAATAGTCAAGGTATTCTTGTGATTCAAGTTATGGAAAATCAGCCTCCACCCGCTCCTCCTCGTCAGAACAGTGAACAACCTTTAGTTCAGCCAAGGCATGTTTGCATACCTATTCAGCAACTTGAAGAGAATAACTATGAGGACTGTATTTCTAATGTTGAAGAACCAACTGAAGCTGATAAGAAGCTGCATATGCTCAAGGAGCATATGCGGGCTTTTGAGAATCAAGGTGTCGTAGACCTTGATATGACTGATTTGGGACTAGTCCCTGGAGTGAAGATTCCTCCAAAATTTAAAGTGCCAGACTTTGTGAGATACAAAGGCACCTCCTGTCCAAGGACATATGTCAATTATTACTACGAGAGGATGTTAGCATACTCCGATAATGAGAAGTTACTCATGCACTTCTTTCAGGACAGTTTGACTGGAAGGTCGTTAGAATGGTACATGTAACTTGAGAGCAACCGTATCCGTACTCATAGAGAGCTAGCTGCAACTTTCATCCAACATTATCGATATAACTATGACATGGCGCCTTGAAGAACTCAGTTATATAATCTGTCGCGGAAGCAGAATGAGTCATTTAAGAAATACACACAAAGGTTGCATGAAATGGTGGCTAGGATTCAGCCGCCAATGATGGAAAGATAAATGGTAGACATGTTTACCAGCACCCTGCAGAGGCACTAATTTAGTGATTGTAGTACTTCCGATACTTTTTCTGAATAGGTAACCTACGGGGAAAGAATTGAAGTTGGAATTAAGATTGGAAAGATTCAGAAGGATGTTTATGAAGTTAATTCTGATATTGTTAAGAAGTCTTTTGGTGGCTACCAGAAAAAGAAAGAAGGCGAAGCCAATGCACTATATGAGTGAAAGGATAAAGGAAAATCTCATCAGGAGTCTGATCATCAGATTATTGTTGTGACAATCCCAACTGTTACACCTCAGTGACATACATATACGTTGTGTCAGGGCAATCAACAGGGGAAAAGGCAACCTCTTAGAAAGATGGATGCACTTCCTATGTCCTATACTGAACTATTACCTCATCTACTCCAATTGAAATTGGTTGAGTTGCACACACTACATTTCAACCCTGAAAATTTTCCACCAGACTTTGATGTTAATGCCCGGTGCGAATTCCACTCTGGTGCGTAGAAGCATATCATTGAGAATTGTATAGCGTTTAAACACAAAGTACACGGCTTACTTGGTTCGCATGCAATCAATTTTGGACCAGATGGTCGATCTAAATTCTCCTTTGACTCATTGGTGTCAAGACTACAAAGAGAATCTTCTGAAGCAATAAGTCCATACGGAGTCTAGTCTCCTCAACATGGCAATTTTCTAACTTCATTTGCATTCTCATTTGTAATATTTCTTGTTTTGTTCAGTACTTTCTTGTATGAAAAACTTATTTGGTTTTGAATATTAATCATAATTCATGAAATATATTTGTCTTGAAGTAATTCATTCGTATTCACTCTTAAATGTTTTTCTTTGCTTTTGATACATAATTCTTGTGAACAAAGAAAATACCTCTGGAGGGAGGATGATGAATAATATACCTAGAATATTAAACGGTATGCTTTTGAATAAAAACCATGCTTACGATGTACAGGAATTGTTTCAAATTCCCAAACACCGGAGATAAAAGGGAGTGAAACCCTCGTTAACCCCTTTGAGCCTTGAAGTATGAGTTTCTTTTCTATTCAGAAAAAACCCTCATTTTAAACCCAGAGGTAGGGTAGTGTTCAATTAATATGATCTAGTATTCAAATCTCATCAGGAGTGTGCATCTAAGGATCAACCACAAAGGTTATACTTCACCCATCAGAAGGACAAAAGATGACGATACCATAATGGTTATCCCTCATCAACCAAACAACAAGGTAGTCAACCCTTCCTAAAAGTCAAAAGACTCAGGGTCACATGATTTGTTCAAAAGAAAAAAGAATGATTGAAAAAAGAAAAGAAAGAAATCCCGCTAATACAAAAAGAAAAAAGCTTGAAAGCAAAAGACTTAGGAAAAAATTAGGGCATCCCGTTGGACTTCAAAATCAAAATTCAAAAGAATTTGTCCAGGAAAAAGTTAGGGAAAATGAAAAAGAATGAAAAGCGTGAAAAGTGTAAAGGATTACCCAAGAAAAATCCTCAAAGGAATAAATTTGTGTGATCAGAAACCAAAATTAAAAGGTGAGTGACTTCCGCGTCCAAGAAACCTCAGTGGTTCCTCAATCATCGTAAACTCCTTATGAGATATGAGTGCTCGTATCGAGTTAACTGAACGTAGGAATGGAGAACATCATGGAAAATGGGTAGGCACCAAATAATTTTGAGTCTTAAAATCCTTTTTTCTAAAACTGTGAACCAGGCCACATTACAACCCTTGAAAGTCCTTATTGAAGCATGTGTTAATTCGAAGCAAAACTATAATGAGAGGACGGTAATCTGACTCCTATGAGGCTTGCTAAAACTTTTGAGTTGGTGCCACTCCATCTTTTTACTTTCTTTTGTACAGAAAAAAGTTAATGTTTCGAAGTCTTTTGAATAAAAGTTTTTAACTTTAAGACAAGCATAGGATTTGCATTAGAATTATCATTTTTGAAATAAAACATTTTTTTTGCATATGCACAAGTGCTTAACATCAAGTGAACTTGCATAATGAGCATCAAATGAAAAGTTTGATTATCTAGAGGGACAAATTTCTTCAGGATACCGTTGAGGGGTACATCATTTTCGAGAATGATCTTAATCTAGGGAACACCTTTTATTGACTCCATTGAATAAAAGAAGACTAGTTTGAAAATGATGTGAAGCAGATTGTGTGGAAGTTTTGATTGCCCAAAAGTCTCTGGTTAGAAATGGTGTATCACTTTTAGTCTGGTCCTGAGGAATGGATTTCTTTAAGTATCTTCTTGAATAATGAGGCAATTCAAGTTGAGAAGTACGGTTGTGTACTATTGTACTTTCAAGATGCAAGTCAATTTCCCTAAAAGGGAAAAGTTTGAGACTCTGTTGGGTATGAGAGAGTTTGTTTTCTCAACACTGTTCATTTTCAAATGCAACCAGCCTGGGGCAATCAAATTCGAGAGGAGATATCTCAAAATTATCCAATCGGGGTCATTCAAGTCGAGATTCGATCCCTCAAAGTGCAGTCAAACTAGGGCAGTTATGTTGATATTTGACAAATATCTCTGAGATTCCGTTGATCAGAGGAGAATCATTTCAGAATCTGAATATGTAGGGGCAAGTCATCTCAAGGACCCTCTCAGTGCAGATATCTTGATAGAACATACCTGGAACATGTTGTTGTGATTATATTGTTGCAGGTAATTTTTTCCATTTATGGCATGAGAATAACGCAAGTTTGGTTTGTTACCAACATGAGAGTCTTAAAGGTTAAAGCTTTCTACAGACAAAATCCTTTATCCCTAGTGAAGGTGTACCCCTGCTTAAATTGGGTTGCGATCCCCAGTATAGCTTACACTTTTGCTAAGAGTTTGTTCCGTTTTCAGAGGACATATCTCCAGAGAAATGTGTTTCAGTAGGATTCTTTATAGTCCTTCTCCCCAACACAGTCTTCTTCTTTCAAGGCTTCTTGGAAGAATCACTTCATTTACTGATCGAAGATTCTTGATATATCCCCATGAAGTTGACATCTGCTTCCCCAATGAGGTTGGCACTCATTTTACCCATGAAGTTTGCATCTCTCTCCCCAGTACGGTCTACTCTTGTCAAGGTTTCATGAAGAAATTTCTATTTACCTGTGGGAGATTCTTATATGTATCCCCATAAAGGCGACTGTTATGCCCAATGGAGAAATCTCTTTTCCCAGTAAAGTCTTGTGTTGACGTAAATCCTGCAAAAATGGCTTCCCATTGTAGTTTACACAGGAAAAATTTCTATTAAGAGCTTTTCAGTTCCCCAGTGGAAGATATGGCATTCTCCCCAGTTGGAGCCGATTTTCGAGGGTTTTCTTGACCAACTTTCCTCTTATCCTCAGCAGAGCAAGTTTTCTTTTCCCCAGTAAATCCCAGTGCTAATGAAAATCGTACAAAATCATGTTTCCCCAGTGTGGTGTATACATGGGAGTGTTGGGAAAAAATCTTTTTATCCCTAGTGATAGAAGATTGTTGAGATATTCCTAGTGTAATTTTGAACCTCAAGTTGTTGTTCCAAAGATTCTTCTTCCCCGAGTGAAGGTTTATATCCCAGCGATAAAATCCTCAGTGTGGCTTGATATTGGTTTTATTTTGATTAAAAAATTCTCATTATCCCCAGTAGAAGTTATCTTTATTAAGAAACTCTACGCGATAAAGTTTCCTTTCCCAGTGAAGTTTTCCTTATCCTGGCAATAGAAAAGGGATATGTTCCCCATGAAGTTGAGAATTTAACCAGAGTTCAGGATCTTCTCTAGACTAGAATTTGTTTTTGCAGTACTCCTCCTAAGAGTCTACTTCCCCAACGATATCTCTCTTTGGAAGTTGATATTTCAGATTTGCAATCTCCCAGTGAAGTTCAGATTGATTATTCTCATTAGAAGATCAGATGTGCAAGGATATTTATTCAAGAGTTCCTTTTCTTCCCGGCAGTTGATCATTGCTATGTTTTCCCCAGTGAAACACTAAGCATGAAACATTAAACATGCATCATTACATTGCATCTACAAAAACGCATAGCAATTCCATTGTATGCAGCATTGCACTGTAAAAATTCAAACATGCATTGAAGTATAAGTTGATTTTACAATGCACTTGGCCTAAACAGATGTTATGTACTCGAAGCTGAATGATCCTCTCGGTTTAATTCCCCTGGATTTTTCCAACCGGTGTGTTCTCAGATATTCACTTCATTTTAAGTGTCTTATCTTGTGGGAGTCTCGACCAGTTTCCTCAGCAGAGTCTGTCATGTCGGTATCCCCAGTAAGTCCGCCTTTGATTGTCGTGCTTTATGTAGAAGTCTATCTTCAGCTAGTCTTATTTTCCATGTGAGTTCTTTTTTTATTCAAGTGTTCTCTATCAGAGTATGTTCTAGTCAGTCTCTTTTTGATGTGTGTTCAACATTCTTACCAAACATGTCTTGCAGATATCTTCGAGTCTGATTTTGATTCAAGTGGTCTTTGTCATATATCTTTGTATGTGTCCAGTATCATTACGGGAATGTATAATTGAGTTCACTTTTGATGCAAGCATTCTCTATTCGATGCATTTTAGCTTGCTTTCGATGCAATCATTCTCTGTCTGGTATCTTTGAGTTCACCTTTGATTCAAGTTTTCTCTGTAGAAGTCTATATGTAGTTAGTCTTGTTTCCCCCCTGTGAGTTTGCTTTTGATGTAAGCGTTCTTTGTTCGATGTCTTTGAGTTCGCTTTTGATTCAAGTGTTCTCTCTCAGATATCTTTGTATGGGTCTAATATCCTTACCGGGCATGTATATTTGAGTTCACTTTTGATGCAAGCATTCTCTGTTTGATAACTTTGAGTTTGCTTTTGATGCAAGCGTTCTCTTCTCAATGTCTTTGAGTTCTCTTTTGATACAAGTGTTCTATGTATGATGCCTTTGAGCTTGCTTTTGATGACATCGTTCTCTGTTTGGTATCTTTAAGTTTGCCTTTGATTCATGTGTTCTCTGTAGAAGTCTATATGCGGTTACTCTTCTTTATCCCATGTGAGTTTGCTTTTGATGCAAGAGTTCTTTGTTGATATCTTTGAGTTTGCTTTTGATTCAAGTGTTCTCTGTTAGATATCTTTGTATGTGTCCAATATCCTTACCGGGCATATATATTTGAGTTCGCTTTTGATGCAAGCATTCTATGTTCGATGTCTTTGATATTTCTTTTAATGCAAACGTTCTTTGTTCGATGTCTTTGAGTTCGCTTTTGATGCAAGCGTTCTCTATTCGATGTCTTTGAGTTTTCTTTTGATGCAACCATTCTCTATTCAATGTATTTGAGTTCACTTTTGATGCAAGCGCTCTTTGTTCGATGTATTTGAGTTTGCTTTTGATGCAAGTGTTCTATGTTTGATGTCTTTGAGTTTGCTTTTGATGCAAGTGTTTTCTGTCCGATGTCTTTGAGTTTGCTTTTGATTCTAGTGTTCTCTGTCTGATATCTTTGTGTGTGTCCAATATCTTTACCGGGAATGTATATTTGAATTCGACATTAATTCATGTGTTCTCTGTAGGAGTCTATGTGATGTTAGTCTTTTTTCTCCTTTGTGAGTTTGCTTTTGATTCATGCATTTTTTGTCTGGTATCTTCGAGTTCACCTTTGATTCAGGTGTCCTCTGTAAAAGTCTATCTGCAGTTAGTCTTATTTGTCCTTTATGAGTTCGCTTTTGATGCGAGCATTCTCTGTCTGGTATCTTTTGAGTTCACCTTTGATTTAGGTGTTTTCAATCAGTTAACCTTATATGTGTCCAATTCTGGTCGGGCATATATGTCTGATCTCCTTTTTTGTGTGTGTCTAATCCTGACCCGTCATACACTTTTTGATAACCACCTTTCACCAAAAGAAAAGAGAAAAAGTAGAAATTAAAAAAAAAACAAAATAAATAATACCTGACTATCTTCAGAGTGCAAATTTTATAGTTATATTGAATATTCAATCCTCTTTTACTCGATTATTCGAAAGGCTACTGCCAATCTCACCCTCGGGTTAAAGAAGATTGAATAGGGACAGTTGTTGAACCCCAAAATTCACCCTCTTCATTTTAACCCTAATTGACTTATACTTCATCAACATATGCATACATACATGGCATAGGGTCTATACTCATGGAATCAAGGGTTTTCTTTGTGAAAAGAATTACGAAAGATGATTGTTCCGTTAAGCAGCATTGTGAAGCAAACTCAGGGTTTTCCGCATTTAAATACATTCCGCACGTGTTCCAAGCTATTAAATTAATTACTAATTAATTAATCATCATAACATGCTTAAATATGTTTCAAAATTCTTTGAATTGCACATAAAGTCAAGTGTTTTAATTGATTTGAGATAGTTCAGGAAGAAGATCGATACTTTGCGGTTCGAGTTCAAAAATTCTTAACTTGAGACCGGAAATGGTTTGAGATTGGTTCTGTAGGCATTACAACTGTCTTGAGATCTTCTCCAATTCATCTATTTAGATCAAAAGCTAATTTTGTAAGGAACATCCTCAAAAGCGCATATACCTGAAATCCCTTTATACAGTGGGTTTGCTGGTTCGGCTACCCTGAAACAGTGTGTTGAACCGTTGTTTATTGGATGTTCAAAAATTCATACCTTTTGCCCGATTTAATCTTTTTGAATGGTCTTTCGGAATAAAATCCGTCTTGATGTTGCCTTCACTTTGTACGTTTAGTTCAAAAGTTAATTCTTTGAGGAAGGTCTCAAATTGCAAAAATACAGTAAAAATCACATGATGAAGCAGATTTCTGGTCAACTGTCACGCGCTATTTTTAAAATCATAACTTTCTCAATTTTCATCATATCGAGGCGATTATTTCAGCACGGTATCAAAAATTGTGTTAGTTATAAGTTTGCTTCATGGCCCGAGTTCGGAATATTCTCAAAAGACTTCGATTTATGGCTTGTTTCCAAAGAAGTACACCGAAATAAGCTGAAAAATATGCACAGTGGGTTTTCTGCCTCAAGTTTCTTGCCATTGCAAAATTCATAAATTTCTTGATTTTTGTCGTATCAGGATGATTCTTTCAGCAGAACATCCAAAATTTCGTCATCGATGATTTTCTTTCAGGTTGTGCGTCAGAATTATGCATCGAAAGTGATGACCTTGTGGGTTTTCTCGGACTGCATACAAAAATAAGCGGAAAAATCTGCAGAGAGTTTTTTGTCAATCGTTTCTCTCCATTCGAAAAATCATAACTCACTCAATTTTTATTGTATCTGATCAATTCTTCTGGAGCTGCATCAAAAATTTCGTCATCGACGTTTTTGTTTCAGATTGCGCATCAAGATTATGCACTGAATGTCATGAGTTTTGGTTTGTTGTCGAGTCGTGCACCAGAATAAGTCGAAAATTCTGTATTTTTCAAAAATACACAAGCCAAAAAAGACTTGGAGCCCTTTCTATATATTTTCAAAATTCAAATTGAACACAACTTTTCCCTCATTATTTCAAAATCTCACAAAAACTCTCAAATCCTCTCTCAATTTTTCAAGAACACAAAGGGAAAACTCAAGAACAGAGTTGTAAAGCTTCATCTTCCTCCTCCCTCTCTCACCGTAAACTCCTGCTTGCTCCACCATCCATCCACCTTCCCCATGCCACCGCCTATCACCAGTCTTCTCTCCCGGTCTCCTGTCTCCATCAGACGTTGATCGCCCTCAATCTTCATTGTGTGACTCCTGACCGATTCTCCTTGTTCCGAGCTTGCTTCCAGTGCGATATCTCCCTCCTCCTTGCTTGTTTTGGCCAGCCACATATCTTATCTCTGATTCAATTCAATTCGCGAAATTTCGGTAACTCTTGATATTTAATTGATTTAAGTGATTAATTGATTAAGTTATTTTGAATAAGTGCTTATTTGAACTAACTTGAGTGGAATGTAATTGAATTGTTAGAAATTAAGTGATTCTAGAATTTTTGATGATGAATAAGAGTGGAGTTGGTTGAATTTGTGCTTAATTGTTTAGATCTAATGAGGTTTGCGTGTTGAATTGAATTGTTGTTCATGTTTACTTGATTTTACGCGTCGAAAATTGTTTCTGAGCAAATATTTGTTGATGATAATTGATTTTCATGATGTTTCAAGTCGATTTAATTGCGGATAATTGTTGTTTGATTTGTTTTGACGTTAAAATGCTTTGATCATATTATTGCATCGATACTTGAATAATTTTGTTGGAGGCTTGGAATCATTGCTTGCATGTGGAATTAATTGTTAAAAAGTATTTGTAATTTCTAAGCGGCATTACATGAATCAGTGAATATTTTTTTGTATCCGTTTGTAAGTCTTAAACTCATTTTTTGTCTGATTCCGATCCATGTATGCGTTGCTGCCCGGATATTACAAATTTCTTTTAAATCACATCTCAAATGTTGTTTGATTCTTACTTGAGCATGATTGTGCATTTATGGACCGTTGATGTTGAGTTATATAGTTTTTTAATGCAATTTTTCGAGTAATGTTGTGATATGGCGCAATGCTGCCCGGTTTTGGTAAGTTGAGCTTAATGCATGATTTAATTGATGTTTGATGCTTAAGGGAGATTGTTTTGGCACTTGGACGACATCTATGTCAAGTTTTGATGATTTCGGTCGATATTTTGTGCGATGTCGTATGTTAGTGCAATGCTGCCCGGTTTGGTAACTTGGTGCAAACGTGGAATTTAATTGTTGATTGGTGCTTAAGTAGGTTTGCTTTGGCATTTGTTTAGGATTGATATTGAGTTTGTGCTAGTTTTGATCGACATTTTGAGTGGTTCATGAAATAGCCACGTTGCTGCCCGGTTTTTGGTTTTCACCTTCTGATGCTTGTTTGGACATGATTCCTTTACAATTCATTATTGTTTTTTAGTTGTGATTTTATACTTGAGTTTAGCTTATGTTTCCTTGTTAATTGTTAACTTGTTATTTGACTTGTGCAAGTTTCTCAAGACTTTTTTGTACGACACACGATGTTTTGATTATTGTTTGGTTGTATAGACTTGTCTTGTGCTGAGACTTTGACTTGATGCAATGGATTTTTTGCATGCAATTTATTTTCGCATTTGCAGTGTTGGTTTTGATATTGGATATTATTTCTGATTGTTTCTATGTTTCTTGGTGAAGCTCGCATGGAGATCGTCGGGTTTCTTTTCTTTACTTGTTCGCTACAAACTCTTGTTCATTTGGTATTGCTCTGATTTTGGTTTTAATTCCGCATTGTACTTTTTTTCCTTACCATGAGAAGTAGGAATAGTGATTCATGACTGGGAGTCCCTACTTTAGGTGGGAAAATTTGTTTTAAAGACCTTCAGAAGGCATTTTTGTGTGCGCATTTGCTTTTGTTTGTTTGTGTGTAAAAGACCTCGACGAAGGAAAATCCTATTTCCCTTCCATTTCCCGTTTACTTTGTGCTTTCTATCGAGTCGATAAATGGAACAAAGGGTCTGTAATCGTCCCCCACACTTTCTAGTTTGTGTCATTTTTAGCTCGCGTTATACGTTGACGCTTTGAGTCGTGCTTATTCTTGTTCATTGAGTCAAATAAAGTGGAAAAGGGTTCATAACCAACCCCCACACTTTGTCCTTCATTTCGATGATGTTAGCTTGCATTCCTTTAAACATTGACGCTCCGAGTTGTTACTCAATGTCGGTGCTCGAGCAAATCAAGTGGAAAGATTTCATTACTCCCACTTTGAAATCCATTGGATTCATTGTTTGTTGTTATCTCGCATTCGATTTTTTTTTGTTTTTTGGTTCAACTTTGTTTGATTTCACTTGTGTTGTGCCTTTTTTTAAACCTTTGTATGCTCCCTTAGGATCACTCGACTCATCTTAAAGTCGAGGTAGACATTAGGATATCAAACCATGCATGCTAACTTAGGTAGTTTTTTCCCTTTCAAACTCTACCATAAGATAAATCATTGTATGATAATATTAGGGATAGAGATAGATAGTTTCTCTTAGATGTTTTTCTTTCCCTTTTGCATGATTTAGACTGAAACTCTTTTTCTTTGGAAAATTCATAAAACACTCTAACACTTCTTAAATCCTTTTTCAAGGTAAAAAAACATCAAATGATTCAAACTCTTTCGCCTTCAATCCTTTTCTTTGAAACTCTCAAAAGGATGTGTTAACTCTACTCTGCGTAATATGATGCATAAATCCCCAAAGGTCGGGTGGCACTATGTCTACTTGCTAGAGCACAAAAGTAGCATTATCCTCCTTCGGGCACTTTTCTTTTTGAAAATACCTCTTCAGGTAAGAACATGTTAATTCCTTCTGTTATACCACAAAATTTCCCTCTCATTTCTCAAAGGATCAACCTGGACCCTCAGGTTTGCTTCCATCCAATTTCAAGCCTTGAATTAAAAATGTTCTAAGAAAGTCATTCACAAGGGCAAAATGGTCATTTGCACATTAAAAAGTCAAACTTTGACTTTTGGATCAAAATCAAGCTTTAAGAATCATGTTTCATCAATACACGTTGAAATATGAATTTTGTTTCATCAAGAAATTCAAAAGTCAAAATTCAAAATACTTAAAAATTTTCTAAGTGTTTAAGAAATATGACAAGCTCAGAACTTCTTATCAGATTATCACCATGATGCAAGCTGATTCTGTAAGAACTTCTGGCACAAAAGTTATAGATTTCAATAAGATCTAAAACATTGCAGAACATAATTTCTCCAAGAAATGTTGGAATTTCAAGTTATAAATGTTCAAAGACACGTCCATGAAACTAAAGCACTCAGCAAATTCTGGACACTTTCAAGACAGAGTTTAGTCAGAACTTCTGGGCTAGTTTTCACAAAGGTTCAGTCAGAGTTTGAAAGGGTAATTCAAAGAAGGTTACAAAGCATGCTACAAGCTTCCTGGAAAGTCTGAGATTTCCTTCAGAACATGCTGGAGCAAGGAGATACAGGGATCAGAAGTTGGATGTTTATTCTAAATTATGCTGAAACTAAACCTCTGACCCAAAATTAAGCAATGATGCAAAATCTCACATTGCAGGATTTCTGGTTTGATAAATTTCATCATCATTTAATGCTCACAACTAATTTTGAGTCTTTATCCAAAGGATTTCCCCACGTGTGGCATAAAAGTACCATTACTGTCTTGGAAAAAACAAACTCTTGTACAAAAGTATGTCGAGCCCATGCTTAACTTTGCCTCTGAGGATACTCTTCCTTAATTCATGCTTACAAACCCAGCTTAGGCATGGCTAAAAGCTGCTAACCACCATGCTTGCTTCAAGAACAAGGCAGCATTATCCCCAGTAGAGTCTAAAAGATTATCCCCAGTAAAGTCTGGAAGATTATCCCTAGTGGATTCTGGAAGATTATCCCCAGTGGAGTCTGGAAGATTATCCCCAGTAGAGTCTAAAAGATTATCCCCAGTAAAGTCTCCATTGGAAAATCATCCCCAGCGGAGTTCATTCCTTTCACAGACAGAAATTCAATCCCCAAAAGGGTTCACTGTCACCAGCAACAGTAATTCATCCCCAACTGAGTCTTATTTCTCTAAATCAGCAGATCTTCTAGCAGAGTATATACTCCCCACAGAGTCATTTCCTCGTTAGTCCATTCCCCATCGGAGTTGTTCTCTCCTGCAGGATTATTCTCCCAATCATCTTCGGTCGTTATCTCCAGCGAGCGAAACTCTTTATTCTCCAACAACAGTCAGGGATTTATTTTCCCAAACTCGGACGTACCACAATAGCATTTCATGTTCATATATCATGACGTGCGCATACATATTGCATACAAGCATAATTTCATTTATTTCGAGAACATCATCATACAATGCATGTCATGAATCATATACAATTAATTATGTACCTTTTCAGGAAAGATAGTTATCATCAACAACTTCCTGCAAGTTCAGGATTAACTCCGGAAACTAAACAGACTTTACATGGGTTCGTCACGAAGCAATCTTACACGGGTTTCTCCTAAATACAGCTTTACACGGGTTCATCACAAAGTAACCTTACCCAGGTTCCTCCTGGAGTTTTACACAAACTTATCACAAAGTAACCTTACCCAGGTTCCTCCTGAAGTTTTACACGAACTTAACTTATCACAAGGTGACCTTACCCAGGTTCCTCCTGAAGTTTTACCTAAACTCCTCATGAAGCAGCCTTACCTAGGTTTCTTCCCAGTTCAGATGTAGTTTTACCTAAACCCATCATGGAGCAACCTTACCTAGGTTCCTTCCCGGTTCAGATGCAGTTTTACCTAAACTCCTCATGAAGCAGCCTTACCTAGGTTTCTTCCCGGTTCAGATGCAGTTTTACCTAAACTCCTCATGAAGCAGCCTTACCTAGGTTTCTTCCCGGTTCAGATGCAGTTTTACCTAAACTCCTCATGAAGCAGCCTTACCTAGGTTTCTTCCCAGTTCAGATGTAGTTTTATCTAAACCCATTATGGAGAAACCTTACCTAGGTTCCTTCCCGGTTCAGATGCAGTTTTACCTAAACTCCTCATGAAGCAGCCTTACCTAGGTTTCTTCCCGGTTCAGATGCAGTTTTACCTAAACTCCTCATGAAGCAGCCTTACCTAGGTTTCTTCCCGGTTCAGATGCAGTTTTATCTAAACTCCTCATGAAGCAGCCTTACCTAGGTTTCTTCCCAGTTCAAATGCAGTTTTACCTAAACTCCTCATGAAGCAGCCTTACCTAGGTTTCTTCCCAGTTCAGATGTAGTTTTACCTAAACCCATCATGGAGCAACCTTACCTAGGTTCCTTCCTGGTTCAGATGCAGTTTTACCTAAACTCCTCATGAAGCAGCCTTACCTAGGTTTCTTCCCAGTTCAGATGTAGTTTTACCTAAACCCATCATGGAGCAACCTTACCTAGGTTCCTTCTCAGTTCAGATGTAGTTTTACCTAAACCCATCATGAAGCAGCCTTACCTAGGTTTCTTCCCGGTTCAGATGCAGTTTTACCTAAACCCATCATGGAGCAACCTTACCTAGGTTCCTTCTCGGTTCAGATGCAATTTTACCCAAACTCTTCATGAAGCAACCTTACCTAGGTTCCTTCTCATAACCTTACCATCCAGGTTTCTTTTCTCTTATCTCCAGACAGCAGTCCACAATACTGTAAGACCTAGACCTGATCAAACACGATCGGTTTCACCTTTCCCTAGTAGGTCGCGTTGTAGCCTATACACTGACCAGATATGCAGTTCACCTCCAGAGTTAATTCCCCTGTAGATTAACGGGCAACTGAAGCTCCTAAAATTCTATTTCTCTCAAGACAGCTACCAACAATCTCCAGATGGCATCTTTAAGCCCATCTCTGACAAGATTATGTCACAACTCCAGATGGCATCTTTAAGCCCATCCCCGACAAGATTCTGTCACATCTCCAGATGGCATATTTAAGCCCATCCCCGACAAGTTTCTATCATATCTCCAAATGGCATCTTTAAGCCCATATCCTCAGCTATATTTTGACGAGTGAAAATTTACGGGCACTCTAGTGTCCAATCCTCTTTTACCTTCGAGTCGCGAAAGGCAAACTTGCCAATCTAACGCTTCAGGTTCAAGAAGATTGAATATGGGCAGCTGTTGTACCCCAAAATTTGCCCTCTCAATTCTCAAGGCCTTTCTTACAAGGATTTTCAAGGTTCAAGCTTGAACAAGTGCATTTGGATTTTCCAATACCAAAATTAAAAGGAAACTGTCACAAATGGAGAAAACAGATAAAAATAACATTTTGACAAATTTGGAGGAAAACAGGTCTCTTTCAATTCAGCACCCTTCGATTGACTCTTGGCCTCTTTCGAATGCAACTTGGATTACATCCTTCATTTTGAACTTAAAGCCTCCTTCGAATGCCGGTTTAGGTACATCCTTCGTTTGGATTTGAAACCTCCTTCGAATGCAACTTAGGTACATCCTTCATTTGGATTTGAAACCTCCTTCGATTCAGCCTTTTGATTGGACAAGTGTTCTGCCTACATGGTTGCAATCAAAGGCCATGACATGTTGGCCACACATGCCCCCTGTAAGGAAACCTTTTCGATTCACCAAGCGTGCTGCCTGCAAAGCCTACTTTGATTTGGACAAGTTTATTACCTACAAGCCTGCTTCGACTGCACAAGTTTGCTGCCTGCATGCTTGCTTCGTTTGGACAAGTTTCGATGGGACAAAGTAACCATCTCTATGCATCCTTCAAATCCACTTGCACCAAGGGCCTCTTGCATACTTTGCTTCATACAAGCTTCGTTTGATCCAAGAAGTATCTTCATACAAGATGTGACTAAGTTCTTGCTTCCCTTGAAAAAGCGCCCTTCAATTTAGAAGCCAGGAACTTCCCTCATGCTAAAAAGACACAAGGCAATGACTCCCTTTATGTTTGGTTCGATCCACATGCTTCGATTGAGCAATATGCTTCCTTCGAGCATGAGATTTCAATTTAGCAATATGTTTTCTTCGATACAAGCTTCGACTGGGCATTAGCTTGTTTCGACCACAAGCTTCGACTAAGGCAAAGGCTTCCTTCGAACGGATGTGCTTCGATCTCACTCTTGCATTCGACACAAGACCAAATTTCGTTTGCCAGGCTATGTTGCGTCCAAATCTTTACATAATCAGAAGTTTGTACAAGGGTTTTAAACTTTGTCTTTTAGATACTACTATTCTTGGTTAAAGGCTACATACTCTTTCTTTTCATAGAGAGTACTTTAGTCACAAAATCAGCTTTCAACCTGATTTTGGTCTGAGCACAAGTAAGGCCAGAAGCATAAGTCACATCTTCTGCACCCCAACTGCCAAGAGGCCCCCCACATGTACTTTCACGTTACATTATTTTATCATTTATTTGCAAGGCTGGATTTGGACAACATGTCCATTCTTTCTCTATAAATAGAGGAACATTTACAAAGCTAGGGGAGGATCTTTGGACCAGAGGAACGAATCCCCCAAATTTTCTCAAACACAAGAAAACTCTCAAGTTCATCAACACTTGAGAAATCAAAACCCAGAATCCCAAACACTCACCTCTTTCGATTCTGAAGAACACTCCACACATAGAAGTTTGTTCAAACTCAAAGATAACCTTTTGTGACAACTCTTCGAACCAAAAGCAAACCCCCTGTGACTACTCTTTGAATTCCAGAAACATCCAGGTAGAAGTTCAAGTTCGAATCCCACATCCATTCAAGGCCTGAAGCAAGGTAAGTTATTCTTACCTTTGAACTTTTCGTTTCATGGCATAGTAATTTTCCCTTTCGTTTGAAACATGTACATACCATTGTTCCTTTCGTTTCCACCCTTTTAACATATTTTTCAGAGCTAACCCTTTCATTTTGCTTTCTGTTTACCTGAACTTGCTTTAACTGTTAAACTGTTTACAAGACAAATACTAGCATGGCCTTAGGCCATGTTGCCATTTAATGCTTTAAATGAAAGAAACAGGAAACAGGAAATAGGAAACGAAGCTTCTGGCTTCTATCCTCTTTCTCTAGGTCGAACGGAAGAGACAACCAGGAGGAAAACCATACACTGACTTCCAGGCTCAGTCGAAAGGCATTCCCTCACTGCTTTCAACCTCCAGTCGAAGAAGACAACAAGGCAGAACCAGAAGGCTTCGCCATACACTGACTTCCAAGCCAGTCGAAGGACAGAACCTCACTGGTGCTGGCCCCAATCGAAGGAGGCCAACAGAATGCAAGTCGAAGGGTGCTGCTGCCTGGGTCGAAAAGCTCATTTTCCTTGTTTTTTTTATTTTGTTTTTATATTTTCTTGCCTTTCAATATGGTTGTAATAGTGTAGGATATTTATTTCTTGCATTTTTTATTGCTTTGTACAAATGCTAGTAACTAAGTGTGTATGGAAAGATAAAACCAACAAGTAGACAACCCCTAATCAAAGACAAATGCATGCAATAAAACACACTTTGCACACGTGCACCCTTAGGGTAATCTCACTTGTTACCTCGGAAAATGCAATCATGTCCCTCGAGTATGAGACACTCTAGCAAATGTCCCTTCGATAAATAAAGATCGTAGTCCCTCGATGACCCTCGATGTTGCCTTCGATAAAACGATCTCGTCCCTTACAAAATTGCTAGAGTGTCTCACAAGTTGCCTTCAATGATTGTATACGATGACCCGCGCCTGTCCTGTTCAACATCCTAACGCTAGGTTGTTCATCAAACACAATGGTGAAACAACACTGTTAAAAGGGTTAAAACATAAGAAAATCTTTGAGTAAAATAGGGTAGACAACTCTTAGTTACTTGATCAAAAATCTTGCAAAACATCCTTGCCATTTTTTTAAAACACACTTCACAACACAACTTCAAAAAAAATTTCCAAACAACTTTCAAAACATTGAATTATCTTTTCAAAAAGACATACACCTTTGTATATACTCAAACAAGAGTCATTACAAAGGTTGCCTAGACAAGGCATCTTTTTCAAAACATTTTCAAAACCACACACACAAATCACCATTTCAAACAAATGAAAAGCAAAGGCAAGTGATCTAAAACAAGTAACTAAGAGCCCATGGATAACCATGGATGAAAAGGGTGCTAGCACCTTCCCTTTTCATAATCTACCACCCGAACCCACGAAAACATCTCAAAGGTCTTTCCTGTGCTTTTTGACCTTTCCTTAGGATAAATAAAAAGTAGGTGGCGAGTCTTGCTAAACCGAACAAGTGCGAAAACAAACACAAATCCCAAGTCAGTTCTCCCACCGTATCACAGAACTGGCGACTCTGCTGGGGACTATCTTTTAAAGTGGGGTTACCTTAGGGTTTTAGATCACCTATACATGCTTACTTTGATTGCTTTGATTACTTTACTTTTTGGGTTCCTTGTTTGGGTTTGTTGTAAATCCTACACCCGGATTTGGGGGCACCTGTTTTAGGTAAGTAGTAATAAATTGTGAGGGAACTATGCGGGGTATACCGACATGGTTGAAGCAGTACCTACGTTAGTGTGACATATTTGTGGGTACCGGTAGCCTTTGAGTCAATCAAAGAGAATACAGGGCCGCTGAGTGATGTCATGAAGCACTAACGAACTCTTAGAACCTTACTTGACCATCTTGGCCTTTTTAGGGGTAGTGAGATGACTGACTTTGGTGCAGTCCGAAGTTAGTAGATACTCGATACTACACTCATTGAGGATTGTTTTCTTGGAATATTTTGGTCGCCAGTTAAGTGGCTAAACCAAAACAATGAACATAGAAAACAATCCAATGATATTGAGCTCCTTAGAACCCGGTTACTATTTATAGGACAGGTTTTGAGCCAACTAACTTCAAGAGGGTACTTACCTACAAACCCCTGCAAGCCTAAACCTAAGGACTTGTTTGCTTTGTGTGAATATGACTGTCTGTATATACACTTACTTTTGCATACGTGTACATAACATCATAACATCATACCATGGCATTTTCAATAACCATTTTAAGGATCTCGAGGGTCTTTCGATGCAGGGTCACGTTGAACCAGGTGTCTACCAAGGGGCAAGAGGGTTCTCCTCTAAACAAACGCCGTCAAAGATCAAGTGCAACAACTTGAATCAGGGGCTATGACCCACTTGACATGGTGAGCTTGATTCTCGTGGAAAGACATCCACCGATACAAAGTTCTCCAATCAAAGATGTTGATCAAAGTTCAATCTCTAACATTTTCTTGTATTTACCCTGCGAGATTCTTGGAAACATGCATCCACATATCATGCATTGCATCATAACAGGTTTCTCCCACGCAAGTCTCCTTATCTTCCTACTGTTTATTTCAGTAGAGATGGCTCTAGAGCAGACTATCAAGGACATCCAGGCTCAAAACGCTCAACTTCAAGAGATGTTCTTGAACCTATCCAAGGGACAAGAAGAGGTCAAGGCGCTCCTCGCCATGGGCATGATCGTGGGAAATCCTGGGGACGATAGAGATGACCAGTTGGAGTGGCTACAAACTGAGATAGCCATAATGAAGGTCCAAATGATGGGGCAACTGGTGAGCCAGATGGCTCTTATCCAAAATCTGGCACAAGGACAAGAGGAGCTGAGGGTTCTCATCAACAAGCTTCGTCAAGATGGATGTAACCAAATGGGGCAAACATCTAGAATTGGGGATCAAGTCATCATTCAGCCTCCCTTAAGACAAGAAGCCGAGAGTGCACCTTTCCAATTTGCCTCCGTGTCACGAGCCCAACAACAACCTCGCCAACAACAATAGGGTAATCGGCATAGGCGGAATACATCTGAAAGATGCTTCACCGAAATTGACATGTCATTATCTCAAGCACTGCAACACCTGTTGGAAGCCAAGCTGGTTGTATTAAGGGACCCCCCCTCAGAATTCCAACACAGGCTCTCCTAGGTACAATCCAAATGCAATATGTGTGTACCACTCCAACAGTCCTGGACATGACACTGATAGCTGTTGGACGTTGAGAAATAAAATTCAAGATCTAATTGAAGAGGGAACGCTGGAGTTCACACAAGATGGCCAAATTGAATTCTTCTGTCGTCCCTCAAAGGCTCACCACCTAAAGTGACAAGTTCAGACAAAGAGGCTTCTGTTCATTTTGAATTTTCAAGTTGTAATTTCTTTTATTATTCAAACAATTATCTATTAATGTCAAACTTTGTTTCATTAATGCATTGCATATGTTTGTCTTGAATTCATCCTTTCATTTTCATTACATTTAAACTATGCTTTTTACCTTCTTTATGACATTCAACTCTTGCTAAAAGTTACAAGCCTTTAGAGGGAGGATGACAAAACAATGTCATAATCTCATACAGTATACTTTTGGACAGACCTTACTGACGATGTACATGCGTTCTTTCAAATCCTAAACACCGGAGTTATAAGGAAGATAATCCCTAGTCAACCCCTTCGGGCCAAAGAAGTAGAAGTTTCCTTTTTACACAAATTGAAACCTTTAATCAAAACCTGTGGCAGGGTAGTCACTCAGTTAATTCAAAAAGATGCGCATTGAAGTCGCAAACTCTTAGTTCGTAATACAACGAACGACATCAAAAGCATTCCTCTAGAATCAAAAGACAGTGGTAGTTCCTTATCTCATAGGCAGTCATTATCTCTCAAAAAAAGAAAAGCCCACTAGGCCAAAACCTACAAAGGATGCTTAAGAAATTTGGGGCATCCCGCTGACTGTAATCTCGAAAACAGGAACAGTCAGGCAAAAGTTAGGGATAACAAATCAAAAGAACGAGGTCGCCACAAATCCTCAACAACATGAAAAATGTTGCAAAAATGACTGCCTTCCAACAAATTCAACTTGTGTGAACCATCACCAAAAACGTCGTTCCAGACTCATTAGGAGTTCAAATGCACAATTAACTGAGTTTAGGATAGAAGAACATCACGAAGAACGGGTGGGTACAAATAAAATTTGAGCTTTTATCCTTTGTTTCTTAAACCGTGAACCAGGCCACGTTATAACCCTTAAAAGTCCTGGCTGAAGCATGGGTTAGTTCGAAAGCATACTGTTACAAAAGGTATCCTGACTCCTGTAGGGCTTGCTGTAAATCCTGAGTTGACATCACATTTTACAAAATTTTCCTATCTTAATGAAAAAATGCATTTTCAAAAGCTTCAAGACAGACATAAGCTTTGCATTCTTAAAATAACATGGTTTGCATATGACTATTTGTTCAACACCAGAGAAATTCGCACGACGAATATCTAGTGAACAAAAAAAAAACTTCTCAATAAAAAGGATCACCTCAAGTGGAAAAACACTTCCAATCAAGGGGCACGGCATGATCATTGTCCATCATCTGGGGCAGTCAAGTCAAGATTCAAGGAATCTCTCAAAATGCCAAATAGCCAGGGGCAAATCTCCATCTGAGCCACTTGGGGCATTGGACATGAATTCCAGCAACGAATCTTGTATGATCAAACGAACATCTTCTGGTAGTATGGCAACACAACACTACCGACAATGACAACTCCCTACACTCTGAGAGCGTGGACATAGTCAAAAAATACTGCGCATGAACAAAGACCCGCTAGGTTGACAGGCCTAGGCAAAAATAAGGGCATCCCGATGAACCAAAAGGGTTCGAGCAAAAATTAGGGATAAAAACAAAAAAGGATTTGTACACCTGGCAAGTCGAAAACCTGAAAAGGCGGCTTGGGCAAGAAAGGGTATCCCGATGGACTGAAAATCTGAAAAGACAGTCCAGGCAAAAGTTAGGGATTAAAGCGTACAACTATGTCCCGTCATCTCGTCACTTGCCTACCAGAAGAAGATTTGTCATTTCAATCGGCAATTACCAAGCACCTCATAGGTTGGAATAATACTCGATCCATAAGGCCTCCGTAGGCACCTTCTCCCGCAGATATAGGGCTAGAAAAGTCTCGATGCAAAGTCATTGTCATATCCTCATTCCGCGTCCCAGTAACATCTACACTCCCCACAGAGTAAGAAAAGGACAGTGGTGTTAATTCTCCGCAGCTGAGACTCGCAACCACGAATGGGTCGGTAAGATTCTCCCGAATCAAAGTTTATCTATCACCAGCACTGGAAGATTATCCCCAGTGGAGTCTGGAAGATTATCCCCAGTGGAGTCTGGAAGATTATCCCCAGTAGAGTCTAAAAGATTATCCCCAGTAAAGTCACCATTGGAAAATCATCCCCAGCGGAGTTCATTCCTTTCACAGACAGAAATTCAATCCCCAAAAGGGTTCACTGTCACCAGCAATAGTAATCCATCCCCAGCTAAGTCTTATTTCTCTAAATCAGCAGATCTTCTAGCAGAGTATATACTCCCCACAGAGTCATTTCCTCGTCAGTCCATTCCCCATCGGAGTTGTTCTCTCCTGCAGGATTATTCTCCCAATCATCTTCGGTCGTTATCTCCAGCGAGCGAAACTCTTTATTCTCCAACAACAGTCAGGGATTTATTTTCCCAAACTCGGACGTACCACAATAGCACTTCATGTTCATATATCATGACGTGCGCATACATATTGCATACAAGCATAATTTCATTTATTTCGAGAACATCATCATACAATGCATGTCATGCATCATATACAATTAATCATGTACCTTTTCAGTAAAGATGGTTATCATCAACAACTTCCTGCAAGTTCGGGATTAACTCCGGAAACTAAACAGACTTTACACGAGTTCGTCACGAAGCAATCTTACACGGGTTTCTCCTAAATACAGCTTTACACGGGTTCGTCACAAAGTAACCTTACCCAGGTTCCTCCTGGAGTTTTACACAAACTTATCACAAAGTAACCTTACCCAGGTTCCTCTTGAAGTTTTACACGAACTTAACTTATCACAAGGTGACCTTAACCAGGTTCCTCCTGAAGTTTTACCTAAACTCCTCATGAAGCAGCCTTACCTAGGTTTCTTCCCAGTTCAGATGTAGTTTTACCTAAACCCATCATGGAGCAACCTTACCTAGGTTCCTTCCCGGTTCAGATGCAGTTTTACCTAAACTCCTCATGAAGCAGCCTTACCTAGGTTTCTTCCCGGTTCAGATGCAGTTTTACCTAAACTCCTCATGAAGCAGCCTTACCTAGGTTTCTTCCCGGTTCAGATGCAGATTTACCTAAACTCCTCATGAAGCAGCCTTACCTAGGTTTCTTCCCAGTTCAGATGTAGTTTTACCTAAACCCATCATGGAGCAACCTTACCTAGGTTCCTTCCCGGTTCAGATGCAGTTTTACCTAAACTCCTCATGAAGCAGCCTTACCTAGGTTTCTTCCCGGTTCAGATGCAGTTTTACCTAAACTCCTCATGAAGCAGCCTTACCTAGGTTTCTTCCCAGTTCAGATGCAGTTTTACCTAAACTCCTCATGAAGCAGCCTTACCTAGGTTTCTTCCCGGTTCAGATGTAGTTTTACCTAAACTCCTCATGAAGCAGCCTTACTTAGGTTTCTTCTCAGTTCAGATGTAGTTTTACCTAAACCTATCATGGAGCAACCTTACCTAGGTTCCTTCCCAGTTCAGATGCAGTTTTACCTAAACTCCTCATGAAGCAGCCTTACCTAGGTTTCTTCCCAGTTCAGATGTAGTTTTACCTAAACCCATCATGGAGCAACCTTACCTAGGTTCCTTCTCAGTTCAGATGTAGTTTTACCTAAACCCATCATGAAGCAGCCTTACCTAGGTTTCTTCCCGGTTCAGATGCAGTTTTACCTAAACCCATCATGGAGCAACCTTACCTAGGTTCCTTCTCGGTTCAGATGCAATTTTACCCAAACTCTTCATGAAGCAACCTTACCTAGGTTCCTTCTCATAACCTTACCATCCAGGTTTCTTTTCTCTTATCTCCAGACAGCAGTTCACAATACTGTAAGACCTGGACCTGATCAAACACGATCGATTTCACCTTTCCCTAGTAGGTCGTGTTGTAGCCTATACACTGACCAAATATGTAGTTCACCTCCAAAGTTAATTCCCCAGTAGAGTAACGGACAACTGAAGCTCCTAAAATTCTATTTCTCTCAAGATAGCTACCAACAATCTCCAGATGGCATCTTTAAGCCCATCCCCGACAAGATTCTTTCACAACTCCAGATGGCATCTTTAAGCCCATCCCCGACAAGATTCTGTCACATCTCCAGATGGCATCTTTAAGCCCATCCCCGACAAGTTTCTGTCACATCTCCAAATGGCATCTTTAAGCCCATATCCTCAGCTATATTTTGACGAGTGCAAATTTACGGGCACTCTAGTGTCCAATCCTCTTTTACCTTCGAGTCGCGAAAGGCAAACTTGCCAATCTAACTCTTCAGGTTCAAGAAGATTGAACAGGGGCAGCTGTTGTACCCCAAAATTTGCCCTCTTAATTCTCAAGGCCTTTCTTACAAGGATTTTCAAGGTTCAAGCTTGAACAAGTGCATTTGGATTTTCCAATACCAAAATTAAAAGGAAACTGTCAAAAATGGAGAAAACAGATAAAAATAACATGTTGACAAATTTGGAGGAAAACAGGTCTCTTTCGATTCAGCACCCTTCGATTGACTCTTGGCCTCTTTCGAATGCAACTTGGATTACATCCTTCATTTTGAACTTAAATCCTCCTTCGAATGCCAGTTTAGGTACATCCTTCGTTTGGATTTGAAACCTCCTTCGAATGCAACTTAGGTACATCCTTCGTTTGGATTTGAAACCTCCTTCGATTCAGCCTTTTGATTGGACAAGTGTGCTGCCTACATGGTTGCAATCAAAGGCCATGACATGTTGGCCACACATGCCCCCTGTAGGGAAACCTTTTCGATTCACCAAGCGTGCTGCCTGCAAAGTCTACTTCGATTTGGACAAGTTTACTGCCTACAAGCCTGCTTCGACTGGACAAGTTTGCTGCCTGCATGCTTGCTTCGTTTGGACAAGTTTCGATGGGACAAAGTAACCATCTCTATGCATCTTTCAAATCCACCCTCACCAAGGGCCTCTTGCATACTTTGCTTCATACAAGCTTCGTTTGATCCAAGAAGTATCTTCATACAAGATGTGACTAAGTTCTTGCTTCCCTTGAAAAAGCGCCCTTCAATTCAGAAGCCAGGAACTTCCCTCATGCTAAAAAGACACAAGGCAATGACTCCCTTTATGTTTGTTTCGATCCACATGCTTCGATTGAGCAATATGCTTCCTTCGAGCATGAGCTTTCGATTTAGCAATATGTTTTCTTCGATACAAGCTTCGACTGGGCATTAGCTTGTTTCGACCACAAGCTTCGACTAAGGCAAAGGCTTCCTTCGAACGGGTGTGCTTCGATCTCACTCTTGCATTCGACACAAGACCAAATTTCGTTTTCCAGGCTATGTTGCGTCCAAATCTTTACATAATCCGAAGTTTGTACAAGGGTTTTAAATTTTGTCTTTTAGATACTACTATTCTTGGTTAAAGGCTACATACTCTTTCTTTTAATAGAGAGTACTTTAGTCACAAAATCAGCTTTCAACCTGATTTTGGTCTGAGCACAAGCAAGGCCAGAAGCATAAGTCACATCTTCTGCACCTCAACTGCCAAGAGGCCCCCCACATGTACTTTCACGTTACATTATTTTATCATTTATTTGCAAGGCTGGATTTGGACAACATGTCCATTCTTTCTCTATAAATAGAGGAACATTTATAAAGCTAGGGGAGGATCTTTGGACCAGAGGAACGAATCCCCCAAATTTTCTCAAACACAACAAAACTCTCAAGTTCATCAACACTTGAGAAATCAAAACCCAGAATCCCAAACACTCACCTCTTTCAATTCTGAAGAACACCCCACACATAGAAGTTTGTTCAAACTCAAAGACAACCTTCTGTGACAACTCTTCGAACCAAAAGCAAACCCCATGTGACTACTCTTTGAATTCCAGAAACATCCAGGTCGAAGTTCAAGTTCGAATCCCACATCCATTCAAGGCCTGAAGCAAGGTAAGTTATTCTTACCTTTGAACTTTTCGTTTCATGGCATAGTAATTTTCCCTTTCGTTTGAAACATGTACATACCATTGTTCCTTTCGTTTCCACCCTTTTAACATATTTTTCAGAGTTAACCCTTTCGTTTTGCTTTCTGTTTACCTGAACTTGCTTTAACTGTTAAACTATTTACAAGACAAATACTAGCATGGCCTCAGGCCATGTTTCCATTTAATGCTTTAAATGAAAGAAACAGGAAACAGGAAATAGGAAACAAAGCTTCTGGCTTCTATCCTCTTTCTCCAGGTCGAACGAAAGAGACAAGCAGGAGGAAAACCATACACTGACTTCCAGGCTCAGTCGAAAGGCATTCCCTCACTGCTTTCAACCTCCAGTCGAAGAAGACAACAAGGCAGAACCAGAAGGCTTCTCCATACACTTACTTCCAAGCCAGTCGAAGGACAGAACCTCACTAGTGCTGGCCCCAATCGAAGGAGGCCAACAGAATACAAGTCGAAGGGTGTTGCTGCCTGGGTCGAAAAGCTCATTTTCCTTGTTTTTTTATTTTGTTTTTATATTTTCTTGCCATTCAATATGGTTGTAATAGTGTAGGATATTTATTTCTTGCATTTTTTATTGCTTTGTAGAAATGCTAGTAACTAGGTGTGTATGGCGAGATAAAACCAACAAGTAGACAACCCCTAATCAAAGACAAATGCATGCAATAAAACACACTTTGCACATGTGCACCCTTAGGGTAAACTCACTTGTTACCTCGGAAAATGCAATCATGTCCCTCGAGTATGAGACACTCTAGCAAATGTCCCTTCGATAAACAAAGATCGTAGTCCCTCGATGACCCTCGATGTTGCCTTCGATAAAACGATCTCGTCCCTTACAAAATTGCTAGAGCGTCTCACAAGTTGCCTTCAATGATTGTATACGATGACCCGCGCCTGTCCCGTTCAACATCCTAACGCAAGGTTGTTCATCAAACACAATGGTGAAACAACACTGTTAAAAGGGTTAAAACATAAGAAAATCTTTGAGTAAAATAGGGTAGACAACTCTTAGTTGCTTGATCAAAAATCTTGCAAAACATCCTTGCCATTTTTTTAAAACACACTTCACAACACAACTTCAAAAACAATTTCCAAACAACTTTCAAAACATTGAATTATCTTTTCAAAAAGACATACACCTTTGTATATACTCAAACAAGAGTCATTACAAAGGTTGCCTAGACAAGGCATCTTTTTCAAAACATTTTCAAAACCACACACACAAAGCACCATTTCAAACAAATGAAAAGCAAAGGCAAGTGATCTAAAACAAGTAACTAAGAGCCCATGGATAACCATGGATGAAAAGGGTTCTAGCACCTTCCCTTTTCATAATCTACCCCCCGAACGCACGAAAACATCTCAAAGGTCTTTCTTGTGCATTTTGACCTTTCCTTAGGATAAATAAAAAGTCGGTGGTGACTCTTGCTAAACCGAACAAGTGCAAAAACAAACGCAAATCCCAAGTCAGTTCTCCCACCGTATCACACATAGAAATCCAAAACATCTGTGTTTTCCCTCTAACATGTCTTGCAGGACCTCATAGTGTATCAATCCAGAACTTCTGATTCCACTGACGTTACTTTCTGAGTCATCACGCGCTTGACTTCAGAACTTTTGATCCTTGTTGTTTCGCTTGCAGCAGCACGCTGTCTCTATCTTCCATTTATTTTCCTTTTTATCATTTTTAATATTAACTCCCTTTTTATTAACATAGAAAGACATAAAAATATTTTCTTTTTGTTAATTAATTTATTTCTTTTTTCTTAATTCATTAAGACAAAAAACCATTTTCTAAACAAGTCCTTTTTCTTTCTTATATTGTACATTTCAATATGGTTGTAATAGTAACTTAGGATTTAATTTTATTCGCAACCCCCATTCATAAATATGTACCCCCATCCCTAAAATATTATAATAGCATAGAACTTTACATTTCCATAATTTATCGCTTTCAAATGTAAATGCTAGTAATTAAGGTATGTATGGCAAGACATTAAATCAATAAATAGATCACCCTAATCAAGATTAAAATGCATGCAATCAAACACACTTGCACACTAGCCCCCTTAGGGTAATCCCACCTTGTTGCCTATCGGAAAAATAGTCATGTCCCTCAAACATGGGCGTTTTAGCAAAAGACCATCGATAAAAGATCGTAGTCCCCCGATGACCCTCGATGTTGCCTTTGATAAACGATCTAGTCCCTAAAACGGCATTGCTAAAATGTTCCATGGGTTGCCTTCTATGACTATACAAACGTCCCATGGTCGTCCCTTTATCACACGATAGGACTTCTTACCAAAACAATGGTAAGATAGCAACATCTAAAGGAGGAGGAAAAGAACATCTAAGACCTTTTGAGTAGGTAGATTCGCTCCTAGTTGCTCGCTTACTAACAACAAAAACATTTTTATACACCCACACTTTCATTTTGAAAACATTTTTCGAAAGACAACACTTTGTACGCGTTCTTATAGAGACGAGAACCATTACAAAGACACCTTTTCAAAACCACTTTCAAAAAAAACATTTCACAACACATCTCGTTGAACTATTTTCAAAACCAACCCTTTGTACGCATTCTTATAGAGACGAGAATCATTACAAAGTCACATTTTCAAAATACTTTTAAAACCCACATCACAAAGCACATTTTAAAACAAAAGTAAGTGATCTAGCAAGCAACTAAGAGCCCATGGAAAACCATGGATGAAAAGGGTGCTAATACCTTCCCTTTTCATAATCTACCCCCCGAATCCAAGAAACAATCTCTAAGGTCTTTCCTGTTCTTTTTCACCTTTCCTTTTGGATGAAAGAAAAGTCAGTGGTGACTCTTGCTAACCATAACATTTGCGATCAAAACGCAAAACACAAAATTCAGTTCTCCCACCGTATCACAGAACTGACGACTCTGCTGGGGAAGTATTCTAAAAGTGGGGTTACCTTAGGGTTAGATCATATTTACTTGCCTTCATTTGTTTGAATTGCTTGCTTTACATTATTGGTTCCTTGTTTGGGTTTATTTTGATCCTCTACCCGGATCTGGGGCAGCTTTTTAGGTAAGTAGCAATAGATTATGGAAACTGTGCGGGGTATACCGACATGGTCTAAGCAATAGCTATGTTAGTGTGATGCATTTGTTGGTACCGGTATCCCTTGTGTTGAAACGAGGAGAATACGGGGCCACTGAGCGGCGTCATGAAGCACTAACTGACCTCAGAACCTTACTTGACCAACTTGGCCATTAGGAAGCAGTGAGATAGCCGGCTTTGGTGCAGTCCGAAGTTGGTTGATACTCGATGATACACTCATTGAGACCGGACTTTTTGGATATCCCGACCGCAAGAAAAGATTGATTGAGCTGAGACAATGCCTAAAAGAAAAGTCAGTGATATTGAGATCCCTTAGAACCCGGTTACTATTACCTAGGACAGGTTGAGCCAACTAAACTTCAAGAGGGTACTTACCTTCAAACTCCATGCAAGCCTAAACCTAAGGACTTGTCTACTTTGTGTGAATATGATTATTTGTATATAAACTTTCTTACCTCGCATATTTGTACATAACATCATAACATCATACCATAGCATTTTCAATAGCCGTTTCAAGGATCTCGAGGGCCTATGATGCAGGGTCACGTTGAACCAGACGTCTACCAAGGGGCAAGTGGATTTATTTTCCTCTAACTAAACACCGTCAAAAATCAAGTACAACAAATAGAATCAAAGGCTACAACCCACTTGACATGGTGAGCTTAATTCTCGTGGAAGGACATTCACCACTACAAAGTTCTCCAATCAAAAACTATAAGTGACTACTATCCCCACGAGATCCTCGAAAACATGCATCCACATATCATGCATCATATCATGACAGGTTTCTCCCACACAGGTCTCCTTATCTTCCTACTGTTTATTTCAGTAAGATGGATATGGAACAAACGGTGAAAGATCTCCAAGCTCAAAATGCTCAATTCCAACAAATGTTCCTGGCTATGGCTAAGGGGCAAGAGGACCTGAGGACCCTTCTTCTCAAAGACAAGAAGAAAAATTCCAAGAAGTCAGTAGGTGTCTTGAACTTGAGAAGAAGACCTAGAGGACCAGTCAAGAGAGCTCTAGATCTTTCAACTCCATCCAACGTGGGGGATAGTCATGAAGAAGACAACGGTCTAGAGATCGATGAAGCCGAAGCTGACTACTCTGAGGAACAATCTCCTCCCACTGATGACAAGTACAAACAGCTGGAGGATCGCCTCAGTGCTATGGAGATCCAACAAATACTCGACTTGGATTTAGGAGACATGGGTTTGGTTTCTGGAGTGGTCATCCCCCCAAAGTTCAAAATCCCTACCTTTGCCTTGTACGATGGAGTCTCTTACCCTAAGATGCACTTAAAGTCTTATGTCCGCAAGATTCAACCATACGCAACTGATCCAAAGCTTTGGATCCATTTCTTCCAAGAAAGCCTATTAGGGACTCAACTCGAATGGTTCTATCAATTGGAGAGTTCTCGCATCCACACCTGGGAGGATTTAGCTGCTGCTTTCTACAAGCAGTATCAGTACAATGTTGATCTTGCACCAACTCGTATGCAATTGCAGAACATGACCATGGGTTCCAACGAGAGCTTCAAAGGATACGCCCAAAAGTGGAGAGATCTGGCTGGTAGGGTGCAGCCCCCTTTAACTGACAGGGAGCTGATTGACATCTTCATGGGAACTTTGACAAGGACTTTATTCAAACACCTAATCGGAAGCTCCTCATCCGGGTTCACCGAGCTAATACTGACCGGTGAAAGGGTCGAAGCTGGCATCAAAAGTGGAAAGATCCAAGGAGCAACACCTCCTGATGCTCAGAAAAAGCCATACAGTGGGAAGAAAGAGTCCAATGTAGTGTCTGGTCAAAAGAGTCGTCATGACCAACACGTGGAGGTAGTCCTGATCTCTAGTTCTGCATCGCACTGACAACAACAAAGGGGAAACCAACGAAGGCCGGACGAGCCCAAAAGACAGTTTACCAACATCAACATGCCGCTGTCTCAAGCGCTACAACACTTGTTGAGGATGAATCTGATTACATTAATATGACCTCATCCAAACCCCAAAACTTCTTCTCTTAACTACAATCCTAATGCAACGTGTGCTTATCATTTTGTCAGTCCCGGGCATGACACTAACGATTGTTGGGCGTTGAAGTACAAGATTCAGAATTTGATCGACACCAAGGAGATCGAGTTTGACCCTCCGAAGACTCCAAACGTGATCACTACTCCTATGTCAAATCATTGAGAGCGTCTTGTTCATTTTAAATTTTCAATTGTAATTTCTTTTGTTATTCAAACAATTATCTATTAATGTCAAACTTTATTTCATTAATGCATTGCATATGTTTGTATTGAATTCATCCATTCGTTTTTCACTATACTTAAAACTACGCTTTTGCTCTCTTTATGACATTCAACTCTTGCTAAAAGTTACAAGCCTTTTGAGGGAGGATGGCTAAAACAATACCATTAATCTCATACGGTATGCTTTTGAACAGACCTTGCTGACGATGTACATGCGTTCTTTCAAATCCTAAACACTGGAGTTATAAGGAAGATAATCCCTAGTAAACCCCTTTGAGCCAAAGAAGTATAAGTTTTCCTTTTTCACACAAATTGAAACCTTTAATCAAAACCCGGGGCAGGGTAGTCTCTCAGTCAATTCAAACACGCGTTTAGCCGTAAACTCTCATCTCGTAATACAAAGAATGACATCAAATACTCTCTTCTAGAATCAAAAGACGGTGATGGTTCCCTATCACATAGGCAGTCATTATCTCTCAAAAAAATAGTCCACTAAGTCAAAACCTACAAATGAGACTTAAGAAAAACTGGGGCATCCCACTGACTGTAATCTCAAAACAAGAAAAGTCAGGAAAAAATTAGGGATAACAAATCAAAAGAAAGAGGTCACTACAAATCCTCAACAACATGAAAAATGTTGCAAAAATGTCTGCCTTCCGACAAACTCAACTTGTCTGAACCATCACCAAAATGTCATTCCAGACTCAATTAGAGTTCAAACGCACAATTAACTGAGTTTAGGACTAAAGAACGTCACGAAGAGCGGGTGGGTACATATAAATTTTGAGCCTTTATCCTTTTTTTCTTAAACCGTGAACCAAGCCACGCTATAACCCTTCAAAAGTCCTAATTGAAGCATGGGTTAGTTTGAAAGTATACTGTTACAAAAGGTATCCTGACTTCTGTAAGGGCTTACTCAAAACCCTGAGTTGAATTTTTCTTACAAAATTTCTTTACTTGCTAAAATACATTTTAAAAAGTTCCAAGAAACGCATAAACTTTTCATTACTCGAATATCACTGTTTGCATATGGCTATTTGTTTGACAGCAGAGAAATTCACACAACGAATATCTAGTAAATGAAATCTTTTTCAGTGAACAAAATCACTTCAAGTAGGATGACACTTCCATTGATAAATCTCCTATTAACAAGGGGGCATGACATGTCACTATCCAGCACACCTGGGGAAGTCCAGTCAAGATTCCAAGAAACCTCTCAAGAAATACAAAAAAAAAAGCAAGGGCAGGTCTCCATTACTTGGGGAATTGAATATGAATCCCGACAAAGGGTTACATACAATCGAACATTTCCTGGCAGTGCCACAAACACTTTCTACTAGGGGCAATGACAAATCTCCCCAAAATCCTTCTCATAGGATGACTCCCAGCCAGAGTTTCAATCTCTGAAAAACTTCTCAGCTAAGTCAACCTCAAGAATCCTCGAGGATGTTCCCTAGTGAAGAAGCCGCCTCTCCAACAGACTGAGCAACAGGGTTTATTTCCCCAACAAACAGCAGGATCCCCCAGCTTGAGTTTGCCTCTTTGACTACTATAAATCAGAGGACCACAACTCCTCTTCCCCAACAGAATACTCTACAATCCCGAAAGACACTGTGAAGCCTGGTTTCGACCAGATAATAGTATAAGGTGCTGCGAAGCATGGATTTTGACCAGATAGTAGTTCCCTTCTCCAAAAAAAAAACACTGTGAAGCCTGGACCCGACCAGATTTCAGTTCAACTTCATCCTTTAAAGCAAGTTACTGCGAAGCCTGGAATCCGGCCAGATAACAGTAAACTTCCTTATCCTCAGCAAGTCGTTGTGAAGTCTGGGATTCGACCAGATAACAGCTAACTTTTGATTCTCTCCAGCCAAAGATAATCCCTCTAGTTGATCAACGAGCAACCGAGACTCTTGAACTCTTTTCCCCAAGAAAGAATCAACACTCTCCATAGAGTTTTCAATATCCCCCAGCGGATTTCTCCTAAAAACGGGAATCCTCGGTGGAAACATTTTAAGCAAGGTTTAAAGACACACCTACTCTTCAACAGCAGTCCAAGATTTATTGACTCCCTGGCATTTGTCAAGGATTTATTTTCCTAGACAAAAGTACATTCACTAACATTTCACACATGACAAGTGCATACAGCATAATCTCATTTTTGAGAACATTATTACATAATGCATCTCATCTACCATGACATCACATACGACTTTGCCTTTACCTTTTCCGGAAAAGGTCAACAGATAAAGTTCGTCACCTTTTTCGGAGTAGCAATCATCCCAGATCCCTTCTTCATCATCAAGCAACCCTACACAGGTTCTTCCTATTTCCAAGATGCAACTTTACATGGACTCATCATTAAGCAACCCTACACAGGTTCCTCCCTTCCATATGCAGTTTTACACGAACTCGTCATTAAGCAACCCTACACAGGTTCCTCCTATTTCCAAGATGCAGTTTTACACGGACTCATCATCAAGCAACCCTACACAGGTCCTTCTCACTTCCAGATGCAGTTTTACACTGACTCATCATGAAGTAATCCTACCCAGGTTCCTTCTCAGGAAATTCCAGATGAAGTTTTACACTGACTCATCATCAAGAAACCCTACACAGGTTCCTCCTACTTCCAGATGCAGTTTTACACTGACTCATCGTCAAGCAACCTGTGATCGGTGGATCTGGAACTGACTGTTTAACGCTGGTTCGCGAAATTTCGCGGAAGCAAGAGTCGCCACCGTCTTTTATTTTCTCCAAATGGAAAGGACAAAAGCACAGAAAAATTCCTTAAAGAGATATGCTCTCGGTTCGGGAGGTAGGTTATAGAAAGGGAAGGTGTTAGCACCCTTTCTATCAATGGTTATCCATGGGCTCTTAGATACTTGCTCATTGTGTTTTCAAAAATGGTTTGTTTGCTTTTCAATTGTGGGTTTTAAAAAGTTTCTTTGAAAATTCCAGTTCGACTCTTGTATCGGTCCTCAAGAGTGTTTGAAAAATTGCTTTCGAAAGCTTTTTGAAAAGGTGTCGGTGTGAAAAGTATTTTTGAATTTGTTTTGAAATTAGAGCAAGTATCTACGAGTTCTCTACCTACCCTAAGGAATTCGTCTGTGTAAATGTCCTTTAAAGTAGTGCCATCCCACCATTGAGAGGTAGGTAGCACCACCGTTGGAGGTATTCGGGTCAATTCGAGGTTCGGGACATGGTGATCACCGGAGCAATAGGAAGACACCTTAGAAGCTACCCTCATGCCAGGTTCCCGGATCATGAGGACTTACTAAGACATCCTCTACTCGACGATCACCTTTCGAAGGCAAGGCAACAGTGAGGCGTACCCTAGGGGTGGTGTGTGCGATTTGTGTGTCGTTTTCATTTGCATTTATCTTGTCATGTTATTGGTGTTCTACGCTTGTTTTTATTTAAGGCCATTCATTCTTGCATGCTTTGTTTAACAGTTAAAAGTTGCGGGAAAAGTAAATTCTAAGCTATTACAAATGGCGCGGGTCCACATCGCCAAAATTAACCAGGACCCGATTTGACAGAAAGTAAAGAATTGAAAAGTGCGAGAAGTAATTACACGGCTTCGGGAGAGGTACATAATTATTTAAGCAAAATAAAATAATAATGCGAGTTAAATCGGAACGAGGGCGTTGGCCCCTTTTTTGCAAAATATTAAAGTTACATGAATTAATTAATTTAAGAAAAGAAATTGTTTTTGTTTTTTTTGGCATTTTTATGTATTTTAAGATTTAATAGAAAAAAGAAAGAATTAATTAAAATTAACTACTAACCCTAATTCTACTTTATTTTAATTTATTAAGAAAACGTTAAAATTCAACCTAAATTAAACCTAATTTTTTTTTACATACAATTTTAATTATGAAAATAAATAAATTAAATAATCTTATTGTGAAAAAGAAAGACTAAAAAAAGAATAAAACAATTATTAAACCTAGTTCTATATTTTTTAGATTTTATTATGAAAAGAATTAAAATTGCAAACCTAATTTAAAACTAAATTCAATTATATGCAAGTTTATTTATAAAAATACTAGAAATAAAAATATTGAGTATTTTTGCTCTTTTCTGACTTTTTTATATTTTTTTTTATATTTTGTAGAAATAATTAATTAAACAAACAGTAATTAAAAGAAAAATAAAAAATTATAACAAGAATAAAAAATAGAGAAAATTAAGAGAAGTTGCAAACCAAGGGGGTATCAGTCCCCAGATGGGAGGTTTTAATCAGCAATTTGAGCCCAACTTTGCAAGGCCTGGTTGACTTTTGGGCAAGCGTGTGGGATGGTTGACTAAGACTTAGCGTGTTCTCCAACTCTCAGCCTTTAGATTGATCTCAAGATGGACGTGGACGGTTGATTAAGAAGGTGTATGATGCGCCTTGAACGTTAGTACTGCATGGGAAGATAATTGGAAAAATAATATGGACAATATTGAAGACCTGGGGTTCGAACCCAGGTCATGTGTATTACCAGCACCATCGCCTGCCACTAGACCAATTCAACGTGTTTGATATATTAGTTAACAAATAAATAATATAAAAGAAAAGCAAAACGTTAGTGGGTCCGCGCGCCAATTTTCAAACAGACCAACCAGCTTATGCCACCACACCGTCTTCTTCGTTGTGTTTCTTTTTCCTGAAATATACAAACATTAGACAACGGTTTTCACACCGTTGCAGAAAGTGACATATGGAAAAATAGCGAACAGGCCATAAGGCCACATAAATTAAGCGCGATGGTTGATTTTGAACCGTCCCAACATGCTGAATTCAGTGATGATACCATGGGACTCTAATTTTTCCTGAACTGGGAAACCCCAATTCCAAGTTCTTCAAACCCTAAAAATCGATAATGGTGGATTCACGCATGGTGCATAAAAATACAATTCAATATGTTGGTTAGCTTCAGAATTGAACATAGAACACAAATTAAACATCAAAAATTGAAAAAGGTGCATGAATCATGATGCAAGAAAGTGATAAATTTTCTGTACAGGGCGGCCGTGTTCTCGCGTTTCTTGATGTCAAAGTCTTTGGTTTTGATCCAAATCTCTTCCTTTAATCCTCAGCAAGCTAATGGAACAGGTTTCGTGCTTTGAATCGCCTTGTAAGGGTGTTTTCAGAATTTGAGTTTCTTGAGAAAAATTCAAGTTTTTTCAATGGCCTTTGAGCGCATCTTTGTCTATCCTGATTAGGGTTATGTTTCTTGTATATGTAGGAACAATTAGGTTAAGAAAAACTCAATCAAATCTCTTGTAATCATGGTTTTGAATATTTGATTTCTTAAGATTTTTCCATATCTTTTTCCATGTGTTTTTGGTTCAAAATCATGCTAATCAACCCAAATCTTTCCATATTGGTACAAGCACGAAATCTTGAGGCTAAAACATGTACAAAAAGATTTTTTAGGTTAAGTTAAATATTTTTCATATATTTAAATGATTTAAATGAATTAATATAAATAAAAATTCAAATAAATAAATAAAAAATGAGAAAATACTTCCTTTTGGGCCAAGTGGTCGTGCACATGTTATGGATGATGAATTATGGAAGAAAAATGGGCCCATTAGCAATTTTAGGTCATTTGAAGTAATGTTGACTTTTCAAAATATCCAAAAATTTCCCAACTTCCACAAGGCATAACTTGCTCAATTTTTAAGCTTTTCTCATGTTCTTGGACATTTTGGAAAGGTCTTTGAGTCCTCTAACCAATGCCTTTGGTCCCATGTCATTTTGATTTACCAATCTCAAGTTATGGCCTTTGACTTAAAGTCCCTTTTTGTTGACTTTTGAAAATGACCTATAATGTTGAAATTGATAACTTTTTGTGAGAGCATTTCTTGGACTTGAAGTATGAAGATGAGTTGTAGTAAATGTCTTTCTCTTCAAAATGAGCTTTGGATGGAATTTTTCTGATAATCCATGTGAAAGTTATGCCCTGGTCAATTTCAGTTGACTTTTTCAACTGTCCAAATAAGGAAACTTTTGCATCTTGATGATTTCTGAGCCAAATTTTGAGAATCATGATCAAGCATTGATCAAATGATGTTTGTGGCTTCAAAATGATATGTTGACCAAAAATTTGAACTTTTGACTGTCAAATGACCATTTTGCCCCTACAGTTGACTGTAGTGCAATTAGGGTTTTTTGACTGTGCAATTTTGAGCTGAATGTCTTGAAACTTGATATGAGGATGCTTGACCATATTTGTAGGCATATGAGACTTGATTGGGCTTTTGAAAACTTCATTTTCTTGATCAGTACACAAACCCTAATCTTGACTGTATAGGAGACCTTTGCACTGTGCAACCCTTGGGGAATTTTGCAGCTTGACTTGGCATTTTCTTGGAGAATATGGGAGGGCAAATTTTGGGGTACAACAGTTGCCCCTGTTCAATCTTCTTAGACCTGAGGATGCAGATTGGCTGACGTGCCTTTCGTAATCCGAGGGTAGAAGATGATTGAACACTAGAGTGCCCAGAAATTTGCGCTCACATAGTAGCAGTGATGGGGGAATGGGCTTATAGATGCCATTTAGAGGTTGATGAAATAGGATGATGGGCTTATAGATGCCATCTGGATGTTGATCGCGTAAGAGATTCCTTAGCGAGAACCTGCATACCTTAGCATGAGTGGTAAGAGAACCTTGAGTGACTTTAACTTCAACAACGCTCGTTGAGAAAATCTTGATGGGAATTACTATCTTCGCAGTATCGGGAAGAGAACCATAGGCAATTATAATCTGAAAGGAATTATCACCTCACTCACCGTCGGAGAGGGAACCCTGGGGAATTATAATCTGAAAGGAATTATCACCTCACTCACCGTCGGAGAGGGAACCATAGGAGATTATCACCTCACTCACCGTCGGAGAGGGAACCAAAGGAACCTAAAATGGAATTATCATCTCACACACCGTCGGAGAGAGAACCAAAGGAACCTAAATAACTTCTACTGAGTCTTCATCAGAAAAATCTGTTGGGAGTCGATTTAGCTGGACTAGAGAAGGCCTTGGACGGGATAACAACAGAGAATCTTAGGGTCGATTAACTGAACCGGTCTAGGTCTTGAAATGTCTTCAACTGGAATAAGTGTCAGAACGTCGCCATATCTGGTTTATATCTGGACTATATCTGGAAGGAAATCTGGAAGCAGCATCAGAACGTCACCATATCTGGTTTACATCTGAAACTATATCTAGAAGGAACTCTGGAAGCAGCATCAGAACGTCACCATCTCTGGTTTACATCTGAAACTATATCTGGAAGGAAATCTGGAAGCAGTATCAGAACGTCACCATCTCTGGGTCATATCTGAAACTATATCTAGAAGGATATCTGGAAGCAGTATCAGAACGTCGCCATATCTGGGTCATATCTGAAACTATATCTAGAAGGAAATCTGGAAGCAGTATCAGAACGTCGCCATATCTGGGTCATATCTGAAACTATATCTAGAAGGAAATCTGGAAGCAGCATCAGAACGTCACCATATCTGGGTCATATCTGAAACTATATCTAGAAGGAAATCTGGAAGCAGTATCAGAACGTCGCCATATCTGGGTCATATCTGAAACTATATCTAGAAAGAATTGCGATAGTTGATAGTAATCATTTTGGTATTGATCTTTTTCCTGAAAAGGCAAAACATAATTGTATGAAAAATCATGATGCATGAACTGTATGTCTTCAAAATTAATGAGATTCGTGTAGTATGATGCATATGCATGCTATAATGTATGAAGATGTGATGTTTATGAATGTATTTTTGTCTAAGAAAATAAATCCTTGACGGGTGCCGGGAAGTCACTCCTGGGCTGATGTTGAAGAATAGGTTTTGCTTCCGCCGGGGATGATAGTTGCAAGAATTCCGATAGGAGAAGATAACTCTATTGGGGAATAAACTTGGCGAATGGGTTACTCTGCGGGGAGACAAATACTCTAGTAATCTTGCTGGGGAGCAATACTCTGTGGGGAGAGAGACACTCTGTTGATTGTTGATAGTAACTTGCTGAGGATATCCTTGTTGTTGGAAGTGTTGATGGACTTCGCTGGGGTAAGAAGACTGTGTCGACGACGATCTTTCCGTGGCTTTTGGCTGAGGATAACCCAGTTATATCCTGTTAGGGAAATAACTCTTTGAATAAAGCCGGGAGACGCATTCGTGCTCTGCGAGGATAAGCTTCCAAAATCAACTGGGGATAAGCTTACTGCTTGGGGAGATGGATTCCAACTTTCCTGGGGAAGCTGGATTGGACTCTCCTGGGGAAGTATTGAACTGTATTGGTTATGTTCTTCAACGGAACCTACCCTGATACCTTGGAGGATAGAACAATCAGATTGCTTAGACCACTCTTTATTGCCCCTGTTTCTATGGGGGAGGCACTTGTGGGGTGCTGATAGTTGTTGATGGACAAACCTTCTTCTGGTAGACAGATGGCAGGACATAGTCGTACGCTTTAATCCCTAACTTTTGCCTGGACCGCCCTTTCGGGTTTTCAGTCCACTGGGATACCCATTTTTGCTCAAGCCGCCTTTTCAGGTTTTCGACTTGCCGGGTGTACAGATTTTTTCATTTCATCCCTTCATTTTGCCCGAACCCTTTTGGTTCGCCGGGAAGCCCTTATTTTTGCCTAGGTGTGTCAACCTAGCGGGTCTTTGATTTTGCGTAGTATTTTTCGACTATGTCCACGCTCTTAGAATGCAGGTAGGTGCCCCTGGCTGCTTGTGTTGCCATATTACCAGAAGGTGTCTGATCGTGCAAGATTCGTTGCTGGAGTGCCCCAAGTGACTCAGGCAGAGATTTGCCCCAGGCTTTTTGGCCTTTTGAGAGATTCTCTGGATCTTGACTTAACTGCCCCAGATGGTAGACCATGATCATGCCGTGCCCCTTGATTGGAGATACTCTTGTTCATTAGACTTTCGTCATGCAAATTTCTATGTTGTTCAAACAAAAAGTCATATGCAAACAAAGTTATGTTAAAAATGCAAAGCTTATGTCTGTCTCGAAGATTTTGAAAATGCATTCTTTTTTCATAAAACAAGTGAATGTTTGTAAAACGTGATGTCAACCCGTATTTACCGTAGGCCTTAAGGAGTCAGGATACCTTTCGTGACAGTATGCTTTCGAGCTAACCCATGCTTCAGCTAGGACTTTTGAGGGTTATAACGTGGCCTGGTTCACGGTTTAAGAAACAAAGGATAAAGGCTCAAATTATTTGTACCCACCCGCTCTTCGTGATGTTCTCCAAACCTAAACTCAGTTGATCGTGCGTTAGACCTTGCTTGAGTCTTTGCTTTGATGTTCCAATAATGGTTCAGATGTTGATGATTTCTTTTGAATAGGCAGTCATTTTTTGCTTTGGTTGAGGGTTTGTGAGACCTCTTTCTTGATTTTTGTTATCCCTTTCTTTTTTTGCCTGAACTGTTTCCTTTTTTGGAATTACAGTCAGCGGGATGCCCCAGTTTTGTAAGTCTCCTTCATGGGTTTTGACTTAATGGGTTTTTCATTTTTTGAGATAATGACTGCCTGTCTTTGTGATTTATTCAGAACCATCACTGTCTTTTGTTTTGTAAGGACTCCTTTGGTGCCATTTGTTATGCACTTGGATCAACTGAGAGAACTACCCTGCCCCAGGTTATGATAAAGGGTTTTAAATTTCGAAAAGAAAAACTCCTACTTCTTTGGCTCAGAGGGGTTGACGAGGGATTATCATCCTTATAACTCCAGTGTTTAGGGATTGAAACAATGCCTGTACCTCATCAGCGGGGTCTGTTCAAAAGCATACTGTAGATTATGGTATCGTTTTCGTCATCCTCCCTCAAGAGGCTTAGAATTTTAGATCCAGAGTTGACATCAGAAAAAATATGAAAAGAAATTTGAACATAATGAAAACAATTGTATTAATTCCCAAAACAGACGTATGCGATGCATTGATAGAATAAAAGAGTTTGCTATGACATTAATTGTTTGTATAAGCAAAGAAAAATACAACTCAAAAATTCAAATAAACAAAAGGCTTCAATGATTGGGCAACGGGGCAGTGATTATGTTCGGAGTCTCAGGCACTTCAAACTGAATCTCCCCGACGTCGATCATGTCTTGGATCTTGTTCTTGAGAGGCCAGCAGTTGTCCGTAGTATGCCCCGGGCTATCAGAATGATATGCGCACCTATCATTGGGATGATAGTTGGGAGCAGAAGTGTTCGGATTCCGGAGAGGAGCCCTTAAGGTGATCAGCCCTGCCTTCAACATTTGTTGCAGTGCTTGATCCAGCGACATGTTGATTTTGGTGTACTGTCGTTTCTCCTTTCGCTGCTGCCCCTGTCCTTGTTGAGCAGGTCCGGGATTGGAGATCTGGATTGCCCCTACCTCATGACGGCTCTTTTTACCGTGCACAGCATTGGATTCTTTCTTTCCATGATGAGGCTTTTTATCAGAAGGTGCAGCCTCTTGAATTTTCCCAGACCGGATGCCAGCTTCTATTCGCTCTCCAGTCAAGATAAGATCTGTGAATCCAGCAGACGAATTCCCAATTAGGTGGTTGTAGAACGGACCAGACAGGGTCCCCAAGAACATATCGACAAGTTCCCGATCAGTCAGAGGTGGTTGTACCCTTCCAGCAAGATCCCTCCATTTCTGCGCATATTCTTTAAAACCTTCACTTGATCCTAACGACATACCCTGGAGTTGGGTACGCGTAGGAGCAAGGTCGGCATTATATTGATACTGCTTGTAGAAAGCAGTAGCCAACTCCTCCCAGTTACGAACCTTGGTCCCATCTAGCTGATAGAACCATTCGAGATGAGTCCCTGAAAGACTCTCCTGGAAGAAGTGGATCCACAAATTCTTGTCCACCGTATATGGTTGAATCTTCCGAACATAGGACCTGAGATGTAACTTGGGACAAGACGCCCCGTCATACTTGGTAAAGGATGGTGCTTTGAACTTCCGAGGAATAATCACACCAGTTGACAAACCCAGATCTCCAAAATCCAGCCCAGGTACCTGTTGGATCTCCATAGCATTCAGCCTATCCTCCAACTGTTTGTACTTGTCTTCGGCAGGAGGGTATTGTTCGTCGTTGAAATCTGTCTCGTTGTCGGAGACCACTAGACTGGGAACCCTTTCCTCCTGATGACTACCTTCCCTCACAGATGGAGTTGTCCTCTCAGTTTCAATCTGCGGTGTATTCCCAGATCTGCGCCTGGGGTTGAAGAAAACAGTCCTCTTCTTCTTCTTTTTCAAGAGCAGAGTCTTCAGGTCTTGTTGCCCCTGGGCCAAATTCATGATCAGCTCTTGGAACTGGGCATTCTGAGCCTGGAGGGCCTTGATGGATTGCTCAGCTGATGATTCAGGATTCATGACGATCGGCTGAAATAAACAGCGAAGAAGGGTAAGCAACCTGTCAAAGGGATACCTGCAATGCAATGAGATGTATGACATGCATGTAATGTTTTCAAGGACCTCGCGGGGTAGACAAAAAATTTGTTAGCATTTGGATCCGGTAGCTTGATTGAAAGAACTTCATATTGTTGAGAGTCCTTCGTCAAGGGTCAAAGGCTCACCATATCTAGTGGGTCACAGCCCCTGACAACTTTGTCTAGAGGAAAATAAATCCTCTTTGCCCCTTGCTGGGGTAGTTGATTCACCATGACCTGCATCACAAGCCCTTGAGATCCTTGAAATGGGTTAGGATGTATGCAATGGTATGATGTTATGGTATGCATGGGATAATGTGAGTAAACCCTGTTATGAGTCCCTAATTAAGGACTGCAAACCAAAACCTGCAAGAACTTAGGTAAAACCTGTCATGAGTCCTAATTAAGGACTAAACACAACACCTGCAAGAAACTCGGTAAACCTTGTTATGAGTCCTAACAGAACCTGCAAGTAAGTTCATGTGTCAGCTAACAAGCATGCAAGTAGGCAAGTGCAAAGGCACACAAGTCACACAAGAGAAGCCCTTAGAGTTTAGGCCAGCATGAGGTCTGGGTATTACCCTCTTGAAGTTGGTGGGCTCAACCTGTCCTATCAAAGTAACCGGGTTTTTAGAGGATCCCAATATCATTGACTACCCTCAATCGGTCATAACTCCAGCATCGCAATCTTTTCTTGCGGCCAGAACCATCGCGAGAGCTTAGCCTCAATGGGCGTAGCATACTGCTACTGTTCTAATGGCCAAGTTGGGTCATTTAAGGTTCTAAGGTCTGTTGGTGCTTAATGACTCCTTGGAAGACCCATATTCTCCCCGTTTCAACACGAGGGATATCGGTACAGACCAAGGCGCCACACCAACGTAGCCACTGCTTCACCCATGTCGGTATACGCCGGACAGGTCCCTCACAGCTTATGCTACCTAAACAGGGTATCCCCAGATCCGGGTTAGGATCTATGTAACTCCGATGCAACCCACAATAATAAAGCAAGCAAAGAAGACAATTGAAAACATAGTGATCTTAATCCTAAGGTACACCCCACTTTATAAGATTTCCCCAGCAGAGTCGCCAGTTCTGTGATCGGTGGATCTGGAACTGACTGTTTAACGCTGGTTCGTGAAATGTCGCGGAAGCAAGAGTCGCCACCGTCTTTTATTTTCTCCAAATGGAAAGGATAAAAGCACAGAAAAATTCCTTAAAGAGATATGCTCTCGGTTCGGGAGGTAGGTTATAGAAAGGGAAGGTGTTAGCACCCTTTCTATCCATGGTTATCCATGGGCTCTTAGATACTTGCTCATTGTGTTTTCAAAAATGGTTTGTTTGCTTTTCAATTGTGGGTTTTAAAAAGTTTCTTTGAAAATTTCAGTTCGACTCTTGTATCGGTCCTCAAGAGTGTTTGAAAAATTGCTTTCGAAAGCTTTTTGAAAAGGTGTCGGTGTGAAAAGTATTTTTGAATTTGTTTTGAAATTAGAGCAAGTATCTACGAGTTCTCTACCTACCCTAAGGAATTCGTCTGTGTAAATATCCTTTAAAGTAGTGCCATCCCACCATTGAGAGGTAGGTAGCACCACCGTTGGAGGTATTCGGGTCAATTCGAGGTTCGGGACATGGTGATCACCGGAGCAATAGGAAGACACCTTAGAAGCTACCCTCATGCCAGGTTCCCGGATCATGAGGACTTACTAAGACATCCTCTACTCGACGATCACCTTTCGAAGGCAAGGCAACAGTGAGGCGTACCCTAGGGGTGGTGTGTGCGATTTGTGTGTCGTTTTCATTTGCATTTATCTTGTCATGTTATTGGTGTTCTACGCTTGTTTTTATTTAAGGCCATTCATTCTTGCATGCTTTGTTTAACAGTTAAAAGTTGCGGGAAAAGTAAATTCTAAGCTATTACAAATGGCGCGGGTCCACATCGCCAAAATTAACCAGGACCCGATTTGACAGAAAGTAAAGAATTGAAAAGTGCGAGAAGTAATTACACGGCTTCGGGAGAGGTACATAATTATTTAAGCAAAATAAAATAATAATGCGAGTTAAATCGGAACGAGGGCGTTGGCCCCTTTTTTGCAAAATATTAAAGTTACATGAATTAATTAATTTAAGAAAAGAAATTGTTTTTGTTTTTTTTGGCATTTTTATGTATTTTAAGATTTAATAGAAAAAAGAAAGAATTAATTAAAATTAACTACTAACCCTAATTCTACTTTATTTTAATTTATTAAGAAAACGTTAAAATTCAACCTAAATTAAACCTAATTTTTTTTTACATACAATTTTAATTATGAAAATAAATAAATTAAATAATCTTATTGTGAAAAAGAAAGACTAAAAAAAGAATAAAACAATTATTAAACCTAGTTCTATATTTTTTAGATTTTATTATGAAAAGAATTAAAATTGCAAACCTAATTTAAAACTAAATTCAATTATATGCAAGTTTATTTATAAAAATACTAGAAATAAAAATATTGAGTATTTTTGCTCTTTTCTGACTTTTTTATATTTTTTTTTATATTTTGTAGAAATAATTAATTAAACAAACAGTAATTAAAAGAAAAATAAAAAATTATAACAAGAATAAAAAATAGAGAAAATTAAGAGAAGTTGCAAACCAAGGGGGTATCAGTCCCCAGATGGGAGGTTTTAATCAGCAATTTGAGCCCAACTTTGCAAGGCCTGGTTGACTTTTGGGCAAGCGTGTGGGATGGTTGACTAAGACTTAGCGTGTTCTCCAACTCTCAGCCTTTAGATTGATCTCAAGATGGACGTGGACGGTTGATTAAGAAGGTGTATGATGCGCCTTGAACGTTAGTACTGCATGGGAAGATAATTGGAAAAATAATATGGACAATATTGAAGACCTGGGGTTCGAACCCAGGTCATGTGTATTACCAGCACCATCGCCTGCCACTAGACCAATTCAACGCGTTTGATATATTAGTTAACAAATAAATAATATAAAAGAAAAGCAAAACGTTAGTGGGTCCGCGCGCCAATTTTCAAACAGACCAACCAGCTTATGCCACCACACCGTCTTCTTCGTTGTGTTTCTTTTTCCTGAAATATACAAACATTAGACAACGGTTTTCACACCGTTGCAGAAAGTGACATATGGAAAAATAGCGAACAGGCCATAAGGCCACATAAATTAAGCGCGATGGTTGATTTTGAACCGTCCCAACATGCTGAATTCAGTGATGATACCATGGGACTCTAATTTTTCCTGAACTGGGAAACCCCAATTCCAAGTTCTTCAAACCCTAAAAATCGATAATGGTGGATTCACGCATGGTGCATAAAAATACAATTCAATATGTTGGTTAGCTTCAGAATTGAACATAGAACACAAATTAAACATCAAAAATTGAAAAAGGTGCATGAATCATGATGCAAGAAAGTGATAAATTTTCTGTACAGGGCGGCCGTGTTCTCACGTTTCTTGATGTCAAAGTCTTTGGTTTTGATCCAAATCTCTTCCTTTAATCCTCAGCAAGCTAATGGAACAGGTTTCGTGCTTTGAATCGCCTTGTAAGGGTGTTTTCAGAATTTGAGTTTCTTGAGAAAAATTCAAGTTTTTTCAATGGCCTTTGAGCGCAGCTTTGTCTATCCTGATTAGGGTTATGTTTCTTGTATATGTAGGAACAATTAGGTTAAGAAAAACTCAATCAAATCTCTTGTAATCATGGTTTTGAATATTTGATTTCTTAAGATTTTTCCATATCTTTTTCCATGTGTTTTTGGTTCAAAATCATGCTAATCAACCCAAATCTTTCCATATTGGTACAAGCACGAAATCTTGAGGCTAAAACATGTACAAAAAGATTTTTTAGGTTAAGTTAAATATTTTTCATATATTTAAATGATTTAAATGAATTAATATAAATAAAAATTCAAATAAATAAATAAAAAATGAGAAAATACTTCCTTTTGGGCCAAGTGGTCGTGCACATGTTATGGATGATGAATTATGGAAGAAAAATGGGCCCATTAGCAATTTTAGGTCATTTGAAGTAATGTTGACTTTTCAAAATATCCAAAAATTTCCCAACTTCCACAAGGCATAACTTGCTCAATTTTTAAGCTTTTCTCATGTTCTTGGACATTTTGGAAAGGTCTTTGAGTCCTCTAACCAATGCCTTTGGTCCCATGTCATTTTGATTTACCAATCTCAAGTTATGGCCTTTGACTTAAAGTCCCTTTTTGTTGACTTTTGAAAATGACCTATAATGTTGAAATTGATAACTGTTTGTGAGAGCATTTCTTGGACTTGAAGTATGAAGATGAGTTGTAGGAAATGTCTTTCTCTTCAAAATGAGCTTTGGATGGAATTTTTCTGATAATCCATGTGAAAGTTATGCCCTGGTCAATTTCAGTTGACTTTTTCAGCTGTCCAAATAAGGAAACTTTTGCATCTTGATGATTTCTGAGCCAAATTTTGAGAATCATGATCAAGCATTGATCAAATGATGTTTGTGGCTTCAAAATGATATGTTGACCAAAAATTTGAACTTTTGACTGTCAAATGACCATTTTGCCCCTACAGTTGACTGTAGTGCAATTAGGGTTTTTTGACTGTGCAATTTTGAGCTGAATGTCTTGAAACTTGATATGAGGATGCTTGACCATATTTGTAGGCATATGAGACTTGATTGGGCTTTTGAAAACTTCATTTTCTTGATCAGTACACAAACCCTAATCTTGACTGTATAGGAGACCTTTGCACTGTGCAACCCTTGGGGAATTTTGCAGCTTGACTTGCCATTTTCTTAGAGAATATGGGAGGGCAAATTTTGGGGTACAACACAACCCATATAGAGTTCAGATACGCACCAGATACAGATTCCATTCTGATACTCATTCAAAAACAACTTTCAGATACAGTTCAGATACGCTCCAGACACGGATGCCATTCTGATACTCATTCAAAGACAACTTTCAGATACAGTTCAGATACGCTCCAGACACGGACGCCATTCTGATACTCATTAAGACTTAGCTTTCAGATATAGTTCAGATACGCTCCAGACACGGACGCCATTCTGATACTCATTAAGACTTAGCTTTCAGATATAGTTCAGATACGCTCCAGACATGGACGCCATTCTGATACTCATTCAGACTCAGCTTTCAGATACAGTTCTGATACGCTCCAGACACGGATGCCATTCTGATACTCATTCAGATTCAACTTTTGATACAGTTCAGATATGCCCCAGACACGGATGCCATTCTGATGATCATTCAAAATCAGCTCTCAGATACAGTTCAGATACGCTCCAGACACGGATGCCATTCTGATATTCATTCTTACAGCTTACAAGTTACAAAACCAATACTCACTTTTGGATGGAATCTTTTAAGCCCATCTCCAACAACTATCCATCATTTCTCCGAATGGCATCTTTAAGCCCATTCCCTATACAATCAACCACAACATCATCGAGTGCGAATTTCTGGGCACTCTAGTGTTCAATCATCTTCCACCTTCAAGTCACGAATGGCTGATCCGCGAATCTAACTATCCAGGTTCCTTCCCATAAGCCCTACTATCCAGGCTTTCATCTCGAAGTAACCCTACTATCCAGGCTTTCATTTCGAAGTAACCCTACTATCCAGGTTCCTTCTCCTTTTATCTCTAGACAACAGTTTACAACACTGAAAGGCCCAGATACGGTCGGTTTCATGTTTCCCCAATAAGTCACTGTACAACCTAGACCCTAACTAGGTATATATTCTACTTTCACTCCCTCGATCAAGAGTTAATTCCCCAGTAGAGTAATGGACAACCGAAGCTCCTAGATCTTACTCCCTAGGGCATAAATCAACATTCCTCAGCAAAGTCCTCCTCAACAGCAGGTACAGGAATTCTCACCAAGGAATCTCTTATGCAACCGATCTTTTCTGGATGGCATCTTTAAGCCCATCTTCGACGATTCCTCGTCGCCTTCCAAATGGCATATGTAAGCCCATTCTAGGCATCACCAATCAGCATTACTTCATGCGAGTGCAAATTTCTGGGCACTCTAGTGTTCAATCATCTTCCACCTTCAGATCACGAAAGGCAGACCAGCCAATCTATACCCTTAGGCTTAAGAAGATTGAACAGGGGCAATTGTTGTACCCCAAAATTTTCCCTCTCATTTCTCAAAGGTTCAACCTGGACCCTCAGGTTTGCTTCCATCCAATTTCAAGCCTTGAATTACAAATTTTCCAAGAAAGTCATTCACAAGGGCAAAATGGTCATTTGCACATTAAAAAGTCAAACTTTGACTTTTAGATCAAAATCAAGCTTCAAGAATCATGTTTCATCAAGACACGTTGAAATATGAATTTTGTTTCATCAAGAAATTCAAAAGTCAAAAATCAAAATACTTAGAATTTTTCTAAGTGTTTAAGAAATATGACAAGCTCAAAACTTCTGATCAGATTATCACCATGATGCAAGCTGATTCTGTAAGAACTTCTGGCACAAAAGTTATAGATTTCAATAAGATCTAAAACATTGCAGAACAGAATTTCTCCTGGAAATGTTGGAATTTCAAGTTATAAATGTTCAAAGACACGTCCATGAAACTAAAGCATTCAGAAAATTCTAGACACTTTCAAGACAGAGTTTAGTCAGCACTTCTGGGCCAGTTTTCACAAAGGTTCAGTCAGAGTTTGCAAGGGTAATCAAAAGAAGGTTAAAAAGCATGCTACAAGCTTCCTGGAAAGTCTGAGAGTTCCTTCAGAACATGCTGGAGCAAGGAGATACAGGGATCAGAAGTTGGATGTTTGTTCTAAATTATGCTGAAGCTAAACCTCTGACCCAGAATTAAGCAATGATGCAAAATCTCACATTGCAGGATTTCTTGTTTGATAAATTTCATCATCATTTAATGCTCACAACTACTTTTGAGTCTTTATCCAAAGGATTTCCCCACGTGTGGCATAGAAGTACCATTATTGCATTGGAAAAAACAAACTCTTGTACAAAAGTATGTTGAGCCCATGCTTTACTTTGCCTCTGAGGATACTCTTCCTTAATTCACGCTTACAAACCCAGCTTAGGCATGGCTAAAAGCTGCTAACCACCATGCTTGCTTCAAGAACAAGGCAACACCTTAGCATATGAAGGCTATATTCAACGCTTCGGTCAGAACATGACCAAATCCCAAAACATTGTTTATACAACCTGTTGCGCTGCTACAGCACTGTCCTATAACCAACAACTAATTCATCCTATGCCTGCATTTTCCCAAATCCCATATTTGCACCAAATACAAAAAGCTGTGATCAAAAAAGCAATGGAACAGGATGCCAAAAAGGTTCAAATCCCATTTGTTTTTCCCCCCAAAATCACAACAAATCCACCTATAAATAAGTTGCTCCATCACACTTTCAAGGGGCTGGCTTTTGGGGGGAGGGGGAAGGAATCATCAAAAGAGAGAAGGAAAAACAGTGAAAACCTTCGCAAATCCAAAACAGAACCTTTGTTCTTCCCTTTGAATCAAAGAACATAACCATTGTTCAGCTACTCTCGCTGACGCCAGAACATCTGAAGGCAGCAGCCCAAAACCCCAAGCATACACTCCAGATTCAAGGTAAGTCTCTCTGACTTTGCATTTTGTTTTATTCAGAACATCATTAATATGTAAATATCACAATTAATGTTGTCTATACCATTGCATAAGTAGAAAAACTGTGGATCAGAACTTCTATAAACTGTTGTGTTGTTATCCTTCTGATTTTCTGTTTGTTAAGAAATAAATAAATTGTTGATGTGCTGATTAAGATTTGAAATATGGCATAGAACTTCTGATGTTCACTCACAGTTTTAGCACAACACAGAACTTATGAGTTCTCCCCACTGTTTTAACATACTGAACTTCTGATGTTCACTCGCTGTTAATGCACACTGAACTTCTAATGTTCACTCACTGTCTTAACACATATTGAACCTCTGAGTTCTCTTTACTGTTTCAATATATAGAATCTCTAAGATTTTCTCATTGTTCTAACATTCAGAAGTTGAGCACATAGCAATCCAGAACTTTTGTGTTTTCTCTATAACGTGTCTTGCAGGACCTCAGAGTGTATCAATCCAGAACTTCTGATTCCACTGACGTTCCTTTCTGAGTAATCACGCGCCTGGCTTCAGAACTTCTGATCCTTGTTGTTTCGCTTGCAGCAGCACGCTGTCTCTATTTTCTATTTATTTTCCTTTTTATCATTTTTAATATTAACTCCCTTTTTATTAACATAGAAATACATAAAAATATTTTCTTTTTGTTAATTAATTTATTTCTTTTTTCTTAATTCATTAAGACAAAAAACCATTTTCTAAACAAGTCCTTTTTCTTTCTTATATTGTATATTTCAATATGGTTGTAATAGTAACTTAGGATTTAATTTTATTTGCAACCCCCATTCATAAATATGTACCCCCATCCCTAAAATATTGTAATAGCGTAGGACTGTATATTTCTGCAATTTATCGCTTTCAAATGTAAATGCTAGTAATTAAGGTGTGTATGGCAAGACATGAAATCAATAAATAGATCACCCTAATCAAGATTAAAATGCATGCAATCAAACACACTTGCACACTAGCCCCCTTAGGGTAATCCCACCTTGTTTCCTATTAGAAAAATAGTCATGTCCCTCGAACATGGGCGTTTTAGAAAAAGACCCTCGATAAAAGATCGTAGTCCCCCGATGACCCTCGATGTTGCCTTCGATAAACGATCTAGTCCCTAAAACGGCATTGCTAAAACGTTCCATGGGTTGCCTTCTATGACTATACAAATGTCCCATGCTCGTCCCTTTACATCCAACGATAAGGCTTCTTACCAAAACAATGGTAAGATAACAACATCTAAAGGAGGAGGAAAAGAACATCTAAGACCTTTTGAGTAGGTAGATTCGCTCCTAGTTGCTCACTTACTCACAACAAAAACATTTTTATACACCCACACTTTCATTTTGAAAATATTTTTTGAAAGATAACACTTTGTACACGTTCTTATAGAGACGAGAACCATTACAAAGACACCTTTTCAAAATCACTTTCAAAAAACACATTTCACAACACATCTCTTTGAACTGTTTTCAAAACCAACCCTTTGTACGCATTCTTATAGAGACGAGAATCATTACAAAGTCACATTTTTAAAATACTTTCAAAACCCACATCACAAAGCACATTTTAAAACAAAAGCAAGTGATCTAGCAAGAAACTAAGAGCCCATGGAAAACCATGGATGAAAAGGGTGCTAATACCTTCCCTTTTCATAATCTACCCCCCGAACCCAAGAAACAATCTGAAAGGTCTTTCTTGTGCTTTTTCACCTTTCCTTTTAGATGAAAGAAAAGTCGGTGGCGACTCTTGCTAACCGCAACATTTGCGATCAAAATGCAAAACACAAAAGTCAGTTCTCCCACCGTATCACACCTTCCTATGACAACGCGTGAGTCTCCAAAGCTTGAGTTGCAGTAGAAATCAAAATTAATATTGTTCATAAAAAACAAAAAACAAACAGAAATTTTTTAGCCGAACTACGGAGCTCTGATTCGTTAAAGGGATACGTTGGAATTTGGTCGTTGGGCCTAAGCTAGAAAAACTTTGTAAATACTCCTTATTTTCCCCGTGTTCTATTTTGCATGCATTCCCTCTTTGCATTTTTTTCCTTTAGCTCGTAAGCTTTAGATTATAACACACCCTTTAATTAGAACGACAAGAGTGGATCACATGGAGTACCACAGACGTGGGGGTTGCTAATATTTTTCCCTTGTGTAATTGACTCCCTTACCCATATCTCTCAGTCGAGAGACCTTGATTTCACCCTTCTCAAGTTTATTCGATGTTTACCTTTCCCTTCTGGTGGGATAAAAAAAGTTTGATGGTGACTTTATTGATTATCTCTCGATGATTGTTTGGCCGGTTGTTTCACTACTAAAAGCATATGCCATGACAATTGATTTTCCAGGATGGTAACTCAAATCAAAATCATAATCTTTTAACAACTCAAGCCATTTTTTCTGCCTCATACTCAATTCCTTTTGATCATACAAGTACTTCAGACTCTTATTATCACCGAACACCTCGAATATGGATCTAAACAGATAATGTCTCCAAACCTTCAACACATATACCACAACTTCCATCACCAAGTCATGAGTAGGATAATTTCTTTCATGAACCTTTAGTTGTCTAGATGCATAATCAACAACTTGATCATTCTGCATCAACATACCACCAAAACCCATATTTGACGCATCATAATATACCTCAAAAGATTCACTCGAATTAGGCAAAATCAATACTAGAGCATTCATCAACTTCTTCTTTAGTTCCACAAAACTTTCTTCACACACAACATCCCACACGTAAGCTTGACCCTTTCAAGTCAACTGAGTCAAAGGTAATGTCAACTTAGAAAAGCCTTAAATAAACTTACGATAATAACCTTCCAAACCAAGAAAACTTCGAATCTCAGTAGCAGACTTCATAGTCTCTCATTGCAACACAACATTAACTTTAGAAGGATCAACAACGATTCCACCACTTGAAATCACATGGCCATGGAAACACACTTCCTTCAACCATAACTCACACTTTGACAATTTTGCATACAACTTATTCTCTTTCAACACTTGCAACACAATTTGAAAATGCTCAACACGATCTTATTCTGATTTAAAATAGACCAGAATATCATCAATGAAGACCACCACAAACTTATCTAGATAATAATGGAAAGTTCAATTCATATACTCCATGAAAACACCTGGTGCATTAGATATGCCAAACGGCATTACAATGTACTCATAATGTCCATACCTTATTCTGAAAGCCGTCTTCGGGATATCATATGGTTTAACACAAATCTGATGATAACTGGACCTCAGATCAATCTTACTGAACACATGGGCACCTACCAACTGATCCATCAGATCATCAATTCTCAGAAGTGGATACTTATTCTTAATAGTCACCTTATTCAACTGCGTGTAGTCCATGCATAACCTCATACTATCATCCTTCTTCTTAACCAACAACACAGGAGCATCCCATGGAGAAACACTCGGTCGAATAAAATTATTCTCCAACAATTCTTCCAATTATTTATTCAATTCACTCGACTCTGAAGCTGAGATCCTATAAGGAACCATTGACACCGGACTTGTACCTGGTACTAACTCTATGGAAAACTCTACCTCATGCTCTAGAGGTAAATCACTGATGTCATCTCAAAACACCTCAGGGAATTCGTTGACAACTGGAAATTCAATACTTGCGGCTTCACAATCAACATGCAATGATACAAACATTGCGAACATGAAGGCCTCGTATTCTAAGAGTCCTTCCACTTGCTTAGCATACAGAAAAATCAGCTCTCCACTATCACCAAACTTAGGGAACTTCACAATCTTGTTATAGATATGAACATAGTTGAACTTCAACCAGTTCATTCAAAGGAAAACATTAGTTTGGTGCAAGGGTAGACACACCAAATCCATCACGAAACTCTTACCAAAGATAGTTAAAGAACAACCCGAACAGACAAAATTAGTAGTAACAGAACCCTTAGCATGAGTGTTTATCACCATATTACCATTCATAGAAAACAATTTCAATCCCAACATTATGGCACATTCAAGCTAAATAAACGAATAAGTAGCACCAATATCAATAATAGCAATCAACTTAACATTGTTATCCTTCTTAGGAACCTTTGAAGCATTCAAAGTAAAAACTTTGCCATTAGTCCGAGCAGTAGTAGAAGTCTTCTTCAGCTTCTGACACTGGGTACTTATGTGACCATATTCACCATAGTTGAAACAAGTCGGACCTTCATTCTTGCACTCATAAGCATGATGACCTATCTTACCACATTTGTAACATCTCAACACCTTATTGTTGCAACTATCAGCATGGTGGCCTTGCTTGCCACACTTAAGTCACTTGACAAAAACGAGAGCTTCTCCCCTACTTGGATTCTTCTCATCAGAAACTTTATGCTTCCCTTTGTCAGCAGGAGCACTATAAGGCTTACCATGATCCTAGTTCTTCCCCTTCTTCTCATTATAACTCTTATAAAAAGAAAATTTGGCTCCGGTATCCAGATCATAGATCATGCACTTATTCACTAGTATAGGGATCTAGAGAATCTCCTGATATCCAATACCCTGCTTAATCTCTAGACAAAACCCATTTTCAAATTTGATACACTTATATGCCTCACCTTCTGGATTATTATAATTCATACAGAACTTTGCCAACTCTTTAAACCTGGTAGCATACTCAGGAGTAGTTAAATTCCTTTGTTTCAGCTCAAGGAATTCAATCACCTTCTTTCCATACACATCTTCGAGAAAGTACTTCTCCAAAAATGTAGCTCTGAAAATAACCCAAGTAATCTCAACACCCAAAATCTCCATCCTCTGATGTGCGTTATCCCACCAGTCTTCAACCTCCACTTCTAGCATGTGGATACCAAGCTACACCTTCTGCTCCTCCGAATAAGCCATCACGCTGGAGATCTTCTCGATCTTTCCGATCCATACCCGTGCACCGTCAGAATCATGTGTGCCCTTAAAGATCGGTAGGTTGTTTTGCTGAAACTTTTCCAAAGCATGAAACTCATCATTCCCTCCAGCATTCTCAGGGTTCTTCTGACTTTGGGCCATTTCTTGAGCCAATGAATCCAAAGCCTCAACAATCGCATCATCATTTCTTCCTCCATCCATTTCTATCTACATATGGAAAACATCATTAGAGGAACAAAACATTGATTATGTTTACACACAAATCGACCACCAAGACATAGACATCGTATAAAAAGCTGGTCGGACAGACCGACCTGCTCTGATACCACTAATGTAACACCCTTATAATCCCACATATATTTCTCATATGATTTACGAAATAATTCAAGTAAAATCACCACTCAAGGGTGTCACACTTCATGCAAAACATCATAATAACAATCTTGCTCCATAACATAGGTTACATTAATAGAAAATGACTACTCATAGTAATTTAAATCATCATTTTAAAAATAATGCAGTAGATTCATCTTTATAAATAAACTTAACTCATCTTCAAGAAATCAAGTATTATAATCTCAACAAGAGTTGTACTTACAACCATTTTAACACCCAAAAATTTCATAAAACATGTTAACGAAAGTAACATAACATTCACAAAACATAGTGTTCCCAACTCGATGTTACATATTAGATCAAGACACCTCTAATAAACTAAAGCTAATAAAATAGTTCAAAGCTATCTGCAATGCTCCTATAAGCAACTCTTGAGCATCTGCGTGTTATCCACATGGAGGCAGCATTTAAACAAAAAGGGTGAGTAATCATGATTCATTATAAAAGATATAAGGAAAAGATTAGTAGTTATAATAACACAATCATATAATCAACACATGTCGTTCATCAATACTTCATATTCAGCGATACATCATAATAGCACTTAAACATCTTTCACCATCAAATCATCATATAATCGCATAGTTCACATTTATCATCACATCACAACTCATTAACAAAATTTGTGCAATGTCATAAGAGATGTTAATGCAACAATACTGACTCAATGCATGTGGTACCAAAATTTGTGATCACCTGGTTCATTACCCTCCATGATCCCTACCATAGGGTTGATTTCCTCTTGGAACCAGAGCACATCACAAATGCACTCAATTAACATAATAGAATTGAGTCTCATCACAAGCGGACCACCGTCCAAAAATGCTATGAATGTATGATGCACAACAATGTCACATAAAAGTTTGACCATGGCTAGTCAATTGCATCATAATTCATATATTCATCTTCACATATGTATATGCATTAAATGTATGCATTATTAAAACATCATCATAAATATCATCAAATACCAACACCATGGTAACACCATTAGAATAAATCCAATTACGTCATTTCAACAAGACATCATAGTATACCAACATATAATAATCCAAACTCATAAATATATATACACGTGAATAATAGACCAAATGGTTCATACAATTATTCTATAAGATAGTCCTGAGCGTTAGCTTCCCAACATTTTGAATGATGCATCAAACAGACTCATGAAACTCAAGTTACGACACTTTGAAGTTTTTCTGCCAGTCTGCATGCCTAAGCCTCACCCGACGGCCCTAAGAGCACCCTGCTCACCTCCCTTTTTCCTGATGCTTGCACGGAAAACAACGCAATTGAGTCCATCACTACCTCGTTATCCCGATGACGCTGGGGCGATGATCCCCACCCATACATTTTCTAGGAGCTCACATTTTTCACCATTATGCTCGTCAGATGGCTCTCCCGGCGAAGTTGGGGTGACACGCTATCCACGTGCTCGCCTCTGGTTCCCATGACGATACTAGTGAATTATCAACTTCTCAGTTGAGATTTAGCTTCCGTCCTAACCATACCAATTCTGATTCCATGCATCATACTCAGTCCAAAACACATTTTAATCACCATACATCACACATTAACATTAAAACACATCATTACATCATTATAGACATAAATCATGGTATACAAACATCACCATCAACCATTTCATCATGTATTTCATCAAATCAATCACACAAACAAAACCTTACATCTACCTTAACCCCCTATTGATCATAATAAACCCGATTACACCCCTTACCTCGCACTCCTAGCAATTTGATTCTCTTCCTTCATGTTTTGAAGAGTTATCCACTTGGTTCTCTATAAGCCCTAGCCTCTTTTCACGTTCTACCAAATTTTATGATCGTACATAATGAATCATATCTCCCTTATTTTCTCTTTTTATTATGTTACCCTTTATACCCTTTCTATGTTATTCCCCTTATGCCCTCACTCATCATATATTACCATCAGGTCCTTAACATCTTACACAATAATTATTTCATTTAATTAATATTATAACTCTAAATAATGTAAACAAAAACTATTTAAATCTCAATAATTTTAATTAGCACCTTAATCCACCACTACCCTACAATATATCATCATATATCACATAGATACTCACAAACAATCAATTAAATAAATTTTAAATTTTGGAGTGTTACACCTTGTACCTCACCTACCACACATATACCTATGCTTGAGGAGGAGCAAGATGAAGAATATCATGAGGAGCAATATGGGGACGATCATTAGGAGGAGGATGAGGAGATTTTGGAGGATCACGATGAAAATTCGAGTGAGTATCAGATTATTGAAGGAATATATTATATTTGGCCCAACGGAAAATCGTAAGTTTCTAATTTATAAATTATTATTTAAGTATACAAGTTTCCATTTTTTAGATTTGATACTTATTCAAATTATTCTTGTTTAGTTTCGAGCCGGGATGGATTTATGCAAAATGTATAAATTATTATATTCAGAAAATGTATAAAAAATCTTGGAAGAGGTTTTGAGAACTTACCTCACGTGAAAAAATGCTTGGTTTTACAAATTTAAGGTACAATGAACTTTTTTTAACTTATTGTTATTTAAATTAATTTTTTTATTATAATTATCTAACAATTTATTTGAATGTCATACAATATTGCAGGAAAAGAGTTTATGGGATGTAATTCATGATTGTGGGGTTAAAAAAATTATCGGGGTAGAACAGTAATTCGACTTTATGATATGCTACGACGTGCTAGACGTAGTTAGGAAAAACAAAATGTTCATCCTAACTAGATATGCAAGAAGGTATTTGATTAACTTCTTGTATATTGTGATACATTTGCTTTTAAAGAAAAATCTGAAAAAGCAAAGAAAATAGGAAATATTAGTTATGTTGAACATGTTCTATGTATGGTAATTATAACTACTTTTTTAAAGTTATATTTTGATTTATTATATATTTTTAATTAAAGTTAATTTTATTGATTAAACTAAGAGTTTGGAGAGAACACCACGAATAAATGAGCAGGTTAAAAAGAATCGGACTAAAAAATCGGGGGAATTTGTTGATGAACGTACCAGAAAAGCTCTGGTAAGTTGTCTATATTTCATTATTTTATTTAAATTAACTCTTGTATATGACTGTAGGAATATATATATATTTTTTATTTAATAGAAAATTTGTGGCGTGATTTTCACGTGGAATTGAGATGCCACGTTTGTTTATGGCGTGAAAATCATATGACTATATTTCATTATTTAATTTAATTTATATAGCTAAATTGTTTAAACTATATTTAATTTCGTTTTTCTTGTATGTGTATAAGGACTATCAGTCATTTCTCACACAATTTCTAGTTCAAAATCCTTAGTATACTCCGAGAGGTTTAGAGCCGATTAATGAAGATGTGGATCTCTATATTTGGAGTTTAGTAAATGGCAGAAAAGGGCCTAATGGGTTTTTTTTGGTGTTGGACCTTTGGCCGACAACTACAGAACATGGGATAGAACTTTATTTGAAAGAGTTGTATATGAGGAAGGAACTTCACGTCCACCACAATTGATACCCAACATGATAGAAATAGTGAGAAAACTGGCATAAACTAAGGTGAGACCTGAGTCGGTGTAACTGTTAACTGGAAATTTCTACTACATGAGTTTTAGTTGAATTAATAAATTTTAGATGATGTGATTTTAAGGAAAGAATAAAAGAGTCCATGAGAATACTTTGATAAGTTAAGAGCTAAAACTGAAGCTTTAATTTTGCTAAGTGTTGGCGAAAGGTCCGTATACGGACCATAGAGATATCAAGTTTATTCGAAGTATCAATGTGCATGTTTCGACCATCACATTTTGGCTCTTTTAAGATAAGGAGTTTCAAATTCAAAAAGATTAATATTATCCAAAGAGACGCGTGGAAGCTTGGAATTTGAAGATACATGTGATTATCGAACGTGGTGTCATACTATTTAGAGGCCGTTTGGTCAAACTTAGTATAAATAGGTGTCTCAGTGTTAAGATTCAGTGTGTTCACATCTTTTGTACAAATACTCAAATAACTCAAAGTACCAGCTTTAAGAGAAAAGAGTTTGCGAGAATGTACGTATGATACACCATTTTTACATTTATAGTCATTCGATTTTATTTGAAGTTTTATACATTCCATTTAAATTCCAGTCGAAAGCCTTTTACATTTCAGTATTATTTTTAAAGTATTACGTTACTATCTACGAAATAATAATTGAAATAACATTTATCTAAAATAATGAAGGTGTTGTTGAAAATACTCTTTGTTATAAGAATATAAAACATTAAATAAGAACACATATACAGAGGATTAATCTGTTCGATCCTGCCAGTTACCATTTCTACAAAGATTTGAAAGATCAACGGTTGTTTCCACGGTAAACAAATTGGCACGCCGAGTGGGACCTTGTGTTCAATTTCTTGTTTTACTGGCAATTTTTGTGTTCCAGTCTAAAAAGTTCTTTGAAATTCTTCATTATCTTCTTGTATTTCTCTATTTTATATGAAACTTAGGAGTGGTAAATTAGCCAAAAATAACAAGGAAATACACAAAAGAAAATACATTAGGAGAATGGCAAATCAAGGCCAGCAGGAAATCACAATCCTCTAAACAATGATGAATTTCCACCCCCAGTCACTTTGACAGGGGGAAATACAGTTTATGCGCCTTCTTCTGAGGCTATACCACCATTAACAAGTTCGATGCCAACATAATCAAATACTTACACGGGCCCTCTATTAATTTTCATAGGCCCACAGGGTTCATAAGGAACCCCTCTCCAGGGGGAAATACTTTTCATAGGCCTTCGGGGCCACTTGGTTTTTCCATGCCTCAGAATGGCCGTGAACAGCCTTATGGCATGCCATCTTAGTTTATGATGGGGTTATATAATTCTACTTCAACATATTCAACCGCCAATTAAAGGAGTTTCATCCCAAATACCAAACTTAACAAATCAATCTGCAGGAGTGATTAGGCAACAAATGGACGAGAGTAATCATGAAATGGTCTAGATGCTTGCACAAACTATGGGTACAATCTTCAACCCTTTGATCCAGAATACCACTCAAGCGAACCAACAGATGACTGCGCAAATGACGCGTATCACTGACTTTTTTGGTGTACCCCAACCAACAACACATACTCAGAGGGAGTGGGTTAGGGAAAACCAAGGGTTAGTCTTGGAAGTGTAGGATCAAGCACTTACCACTGTGCTAAAAGAAATTGCTTGTAGTCAAGGTGCAACTTTATTTCCATATAGTACGAGCATTTTCGGGAGCTGCACCTAGTTTACTAAGCGCCCATGGGTGGGATGTTAATCCCTTCGAGTCCCTACGGTTGATGCTGGATATTTTAATCCAACAATCTTCCCCCCAGTGTTAGCCAGGGGATTCGAACCCATGGCCATGCTCTGATACCACTTGTAGGATCAAGCGCTTATCATTGCGCTAAAAGCAATTACTTGTAGCCAAGGTGCAACATTATTTCCATATAGTACGAGCATTTTCAGGGGCTACACCTAGTTTACTAAGCGCCCATGGGTGGGATGTTAAGCCCTTCGAATCCCTAAGGTTGATGCTGGATATTTTAATCCAAGAGGAAGAAGACCCACCAATTAACCAAGTTCAACAAACTCAAAGAAACCTGTCTCAGGAAAATATGATGAATCAAGGAGGGGTAGTCAAAGTACCCAGGGTTGTAAATGTCGAAATACCTAGGGATGAACCTTTTAGGCAGAAACCATAAATTCTTAGGAAGCCAGAACCTAGAGTTATGATGGTAAATAGAAACCAAAATGCTGATGAAGTTTTATATCAAGTTCTACAAAACAACATAGCAGCCTTGGTCGAAAGGATTATGGCACAAAATTGTGTGCATGTAGGCCTTACTAGGCCAAATTATACTCCCTCATTATCTGAATACATTTTACAAACTAAATTTATCAAGGGTTGGAAAGTCCCAAAGTTCATAAAATTCTCTAGTGATACCAGCGAATTAACTGTCGAACATATACCTAAGGATAAAATATTTTCCTAGTTCACTAACCAAAAATGATTTTACATGGTTTACTACCCTTGCAGTAGGTTGTATCCATGATTGGGCGCGTTTAGAAAGACTATTCCATGAAAACTTCTATGTAGGTCAGTCGAAGATAAGTCTCAGTGAATTGGCCAACATTAAGCACAAGTTTAGTGAGCCAATTGTTAATTACCTAAACAAGATTCCGCCTGTTAAAAGCAAGATGTTTCACCCAGGTACCTGAACATGAATTAGTTGAAATGGCCGTAAGAGGATTAGATTTCTCCATTATAAAGAAATTGGATCCCCATTACTTAAGGGATATGGCTCAATTGGTAGATAGGGTTCGACAAGTGGAACGCTTAAAAATCAAAAAGGCTAGAGCAAACAAGAACCATAGGAAAGAAATAGTTGCTTATGTAGAAACATCCATAGATGAACAAGAAATGTGTACCGAAGCCTTGGACTTTGAAGAAGTCGAAGTTGATTTGGCTGAGTTAAAACAACGACCACCATGTCATTGTAAAGTCGTGGCTCCTTCGAATGACAAAAAATCATTCGAACCTGACAAGAATGGTAAATTCCCTATAAGAACTTATAGTTTCGACGTCACAAAATGTGACGAAATATTAGACTTATTAGTAAAAGATGGTTAAATTATAGTACCACATGGTGCTAAAATTCCTCCGTTAGATCAACGGAAAAAGAGAGGCTTTTGTAAATATCACAACTTTTTAGGCCATAAAACCACACAATGTTTCCTTTTCAGGGATCTGGTTCAAAATGCCATCAAAGAAGGAAGGCTAAAGTTTGGTGACAAAACCAAGCCACAGATGAAGGTAGATGTTGGTCCTCTAAATGTGGTAAAAACAAACTACGTCGAACTAGTTTCTATCAACATGGTGGGGATTATTAACAAAGTTGATCCAAACCTGAAGTCAACAAAGGCTACTGAAGGCCTCTGCAACAAACAATCTGTCATCCAGGCTACTGAAGTCCCGATGAACCAGAAATTCAAAGACAACATTACTGAGAATGTTGTTTCAAATGCTGCAATGTTAGTGACCACTAAAGGTCTCAGGGTTAAGTTTGAGAAGATTAGGATTACTGATGGTCTTAATGTCGAAGTCAACATGGTAAACCTAAACCAGGAAGCCCCAGAAACGGAAGAAGTCAAAAGACGCCTCCAGAGAGAAGATGCCCTGTTAAAAAAAAACTTATGCAAAATCTAGAGAAAGTCTGCGGGACTATTTGGCTCGTTGTCACAAAAATAACTTCGAGGGATTGATGTGCCCAAGATGCAGTATCATATATCATAATAAAGCAAGAGAGGTTTATCAACAAACCCAACATGCTCGAAATGGGAGCAGCTGGAGGAATGATGTTTCGATGGAGATGGTTTACCCAAAACTTGGCGAAAGCTTGCTAGGTGTTCTTGTCCATTGCCATAAAATGCAATTAGAATGCTTAATGTGTCCTAGATGCAGTGTTGTCTATGATCGAAAGGCTTCAGAATAATATGAATGAGTCCATTATGCCAGAACCACAAGTAGTTGGAGAAGTCAGCATAGCAGTTTTACTTTTGACAAGAGAGGAGTTCCAAGAAGAGCTGATAGCTCACATCCTAAAGCAAATCTAAGGGTTACCTTCAAACTCCAAGCAAACATACCTATGGATAAGTGGATTAGTCCAATTGAAAACAGAGGAGCAGGACAAGGAAAATGGAAGAGTTTCGAGCTGGGAAGAGGATCATCAATTGCTTACAGAAAGGAATTCCAGATATCGAGACAACAAACATCTAGATCTGATAATCACAAAGGAAAGAATCCAATGACCAGAACTCAGTGGCGCAGGCACCAGAGAATTAAGAAGGCTAAAAAAGAATTAGCAGAAAAGGAAATAGGGGAGTTAAGCTGCAATCAGTGTCTCCCAACAAACATTGCTGAAAAGAAACAACCTTCCGAAAGGAAACTTTTTCCCCCCAAGAAGGAGTCAATTGGAGAAAAGACCAAAGATGTTCAACCAATGATGATGACGTGATGACAGACAATTTCAAATCATATGAGGAATCTTCACTTAATGTCAATTGCAACATAGTGTGTGTACTTCCACATGAGTATGACCAAGTGATGGAAGTGGAGGATTCTGGAGAAATGGATGAGGCCGAAATGTCTAGGCACAAACTTGTTTATTACTATATCATGAACAATGGTGTTATGGAGGAGTAAAACGCTTTTTTCGAGCGTCCTGACCAGTCAACGAAGAATCACCTTAAGCCTTTATTTATAAGAGGAAAGGCGGAAGGAGTTAGAATCAACAAGATTTTGGTTAATGGTGGGGCAACAGTAAACTTAATGCCTCAATTGATGTTGAAAAAAATCGGGATGTTCGACAAATACATCAAGCCACGCAACATGGCGTTGTCTAATTATGAAGGAAAAATAGGCCACACATTGGGTGTGGTGCAACTAGATCTTACTGTGGCTCAATCAGCAGGCCTACTATATTTATGGTGATTGAGGCAAATACGAACTACAACATGCTACTGGGTCGAGAGTGGATCCACGACATAGGAGCAGTCACCTCTTCGATGCACCAGAGAATAGCAATCTGGAGGGAAGATAGTTGAAAATGTTGAAGAAGACCAAAGTTACTACATGGAAGAAATAAACCATGTAGATAAAAGAAAATTTGATAGAAACTTGGCCAACATAGGGCCATGAAACCCAGCTGGCGAAGCTTACTCGCCCAACAAAAATGCCTTGTATTTCCTGAATTTACACCCAACTTACGGATTTCACTGGGACAGGGAAATTATAGGGGAGGTAGACGAAGTTGAAGGCGTCCCATGATTATGGCCAACTGGATGGACTAACAAAGACATTGACCATGTCTAAGTCTTAATTTTTTGGAAAGATTTCGGCTTATCTAGCTGAAAATAAATTAAAAGCGGCTTTAGAGGCCGAAGTAAAATATATGGCTATCGAAGCCAAAAATGAAGATATCCATGCGGAAGGGCCCGGGGTACACTTTAAGCCAAAAACCCGAGATGGAGAAGCTCCATTCGAAGGGAATGACTAGAGGATGGATATGATCTACGACGAAGAGCCTTTGTGATTTGAGAAAGATCCTGTAGCACCAAATGCGAAGACGAGAGCACAAGATCTACTCAAAGAAGTTGATGTAGGTGATGGGACTATCAAAAGACCCACGTACGTCAGTGCTAAGCTTATCCTAGAAGTAAAAACAAGAGTAATCCAATTACTAAAAGAATACAAGGATTGCTTTACTTGGGACTACGACGAAATGCATGGTTTAACCAGAGACTTGTTCAAACTAAAGCTGCCTATCAAGGATGGCAAGAGGCCCATCTAGCAAGCTCCCAGAAGGTTTGTGCCAAAAGTGCTCTCGAAGATTAAGGAAGAGATCGAAAGACTCCTCCGTTACAAGTTCATACAAGCCACGAGGTATGTCGAATAGATTTCAAATATATTTTCTATTATTAAGAAAAATGGATCATTTAGGGTTTGCATATATTTTCGAAATTTAGATGCAGCAACCCCCAAAGACTAGTATTTAATGCTTGTGGCAGAAATGTTAATTGATTCAGCCGCAGGTTTTGAATATCTTAGTATGCTTGAAGGATATTTTGGATACAATCATATTTTCATTGTTGAAGAAGACGTACCCAAAAGAGTTTTTGATGCTCTGGGGCACTAGGCACCTATGAATGGGTGGTCATGCCATTTGTTTTAAAAAAAATGCTGGGGAAACTTATCAAAGGTCAATGAATAAAATATTACATGATTTTATAGAAACATTTATGCAGGTTTATATTGATGACATAGTGATAAAATTTGTATTATACGAATTTCACATGAATCACCTTCGTCAATCATTCGAAAGAATGAGGAAACATGGCTTGAAGATGAATCCCCTTAAATGTGTCTTCTTTGTGTAGGCTGGAGATTTCTTAGGCTTTGTGTTCCATAAGAAGGGTACAAAGATAAATCTAAACAAAACAAAAGCCATCATGGCGACTAAAGCGCCATCAACAAAGAAATAATTACAATCACTGCTTGAGGAGATAAACTTCTTGAGGCGATTTATTTCAAACTTGAGTGGGTGTACCCAAGCTTTCTCTCCTCTTCTGTGCTTAAAAAAAGAAGGATTCGAATGGAAGCAAGAGCATCAAGAAGCGTTCAAAAAAATTAAGGAATACCTTGTCAACCCTCCTATTTTTCTACCTCCTTATAGAAATAAGTGTATGATATTGTATATTTTCGCGTCTGATGCAACTATAGGTAGTATGCTTGCACAAGAGGACGAGAATGGTTTCGAAAGATCCATTTATTACCTCATTCAAGTGTTAGACGATGCAAAAACTAGATATAGTACTATAGAACAATTATGTCTTTGTTTGTACTTCTCTTGTTCCAAACTGAAATGTTATATAAAGTCTGTTGACATATATGCTTCTTCCCATTTTGAAGTCATCAAACATATGCTTTCTAGGCCAATTTTGCACAATCGAATTGGCAAATGGGAACTTTCCCTAACTGAGTACTCCTTGACTTTCTTACCTTTAAAAGCTATGAAAGGGAAAGTGGTCTCTGATTTCATAGTTGACCATGCAATGGTCAAAGTTCCTCAAGATTATGTGGAACTAGAACCTTGGAATCTATTTTTCGATGGTTCAACTCATAAAGAAGGATCTGGTGTTAGAATCTTGATTATTTCTCCTGATAAAGTTCCAACCAAGTTCAAGTATAAAATCAAAGGGCCTCCTTGTTCGAATAATGAAGCAGAATATGAAGCTTTGATAGCAGGACTTATAGCTTTTTTGGAATTAGGGGAAATTAGAGTCAAAATAAGAGGTGATTTTGAGTTGGTGATCAAGAAAATAACTAAGGAGTACAAGTGTATAAAAGAAACTCTAATCATGTACTTCGTGGTAGAAAATAGATTGCTTAAAAAGTTTGAGTATGTGGACATTAAGCATATTCTTAAAATAAAGAACCAAGAGGCAAATGACTTAGCCCAGATTGCATCAGGGTATAAAGTCTCGAAAGAAAAGTTTGAGGAACTGATGGAAGTTCGTGGGAAGATATTAGCCACTAGACTATCTCCAGTAGATTTAAAGGGCTCAAGTTTAGGATATGTGAATGAAGAAAATTTTGAAGTAATGGTTATAGATAGCTTGGAAGATACAGATTGGAGAATTCCAATAATAGCCTACCTAAAAGATCCAACAACAGACATAGAGAGGAAATTTAAGTATCATGTGCTAAGTTACATTCTAATAAGTAACAAATTGTTTGGGAAAACACCAGAAGGAGTCCTAATCAAATGCTTAGGAGAAAGCAAAGAATACTTGGCACTGTCGATTGTATATAGTGGGGCATGTGGAGCACATCAAGCAGGTCATAAGATGAAATGGATCTTGTTTTGTTATTCCATGTATTGGCCATCTATGTTGAAAGATTGCATAGGATTTTCCAGGGGATGCCAAGAATGCCAGGTTCATGCATGTATTCAACATGCACCTGCAAGTGAATTACATTCGATCATTAAACCATGGACTTTTAGAGGTTGGGCTTTATATTTGGTTGGAGAAATACGACCAGCTTCGTCTATAGGACAGAGGTATATCCTAGTAGGGATTGATTATTTTACAAAATGGATTGAAGCAGTACCTTTGGTAAATGTAGATCAAGAAACTATTATCAAATTTATCCAAAGGCATATAATTTATAGATTTAGAATCCCGGAAACAATAATAACCGATCAAGGATCAGTCTTTACTGGTCAAAATATATAGGAATTCACTATAGAAATAGGATTGAAGTTATTAATTTCTACACCCTATTATTCTCAAGCAAATGAGCAGGCCGAAGCTGATAACAAGGTAATTATTGGTCTAATAAAAATACATGTGGGAAGAAAACCAAAGAGAAGGCATAAGACCTTGGATCAAGCTCTATGGGCCTGTCGAACATCTCCAAAAGAGGCAACAAATACAACTCCATTTCGTCTGGTCTTTGGGCATGATGCAGTTCTGCCTGTAGAAATATATTTATAGTCAGTAAGATCCAGAGGCAGAATGAAATTCCCTCTAATTACTATTGGGAAATGGTGATGAATGTGCTAGTTGATCTGGATGAAGAAAGGTTGTATGCCTTGGAAGTCTTGAGAAGACAAAAAGAAAGGATTGCTAGAGCATACAATAAATGAGTCAAGGAAAAAGTATTTTTGAATGATGATTTGGTGTGAAAAGTTATATTGCCTATGGATCGAAAGAACAAGTTGTTAGGAAAATGGTCTCCACATTGGGAAGGATCTTTTGAGTTATCCAAACATATACAAATAATGCTTAGGAGATAGAAGAATTGGGTGAAGATCGAAGGTTTTTGAAGATAAATGGAAATTATTTAAAAAGATATAAACCTATTCTTCAAGAATTAAGGATTTCAACATAATAGTAAAAAATGGTGTTATAAATTGAAAAAAATGGCGTTGTCCGGAAATTGCGTAAGAAATACAACAAACCATACATCAAAATTTTTTAATTGACTAGAAAGGAAAGTTAGCCTTCATTCTATTATACTTGGTCTTCGCCAGTTTGAGTCTGCAGTCGATGGATGATTTGCTAGCAGGAAGAGCAATTATCTCATCTTCAAGTTTTTTAGCTGCATCCACATGTTCCACACTCTGAGCAATTTCGCGTTCCATTTCAGTGCGATCCATCCGCTTAATAACCTTTTGTCGGGCTTCTGTATAGGTAATCTTTGTTGCCAACTCTTTGATTTGTTCTTTCCAGAAAGAGATAGTACGAGTGTTAGTCTCAAACTCTTCCTTGGCTTGGGTAAACTCTTTGCCAAGTTGCTTAGCTTTATTCATTGAGTCAAAAGCCTTCGACCATTGAGTTTCTTACAGAGTTTGTTTCTCTTGAAGCTTTGAATTCACATCTTATTCTCTAAGGTAATCTCCACTGATTATGTTGATCAAGGTAGTCACATCGATGAGGATTTCAGCAGTCTCAGTAGGGCACATGACTATGTCAATTTGATTTACCAACTTCTTCAGTACAACACTTACAGTAGAATTTCCCTTCAAAGACTTCAAATATCCAGCTTCAAAGACTTTTTCTTTGATCTTTTGGAGAAGTTGTTCATTGGTTTTAGCTTGGGAACTCTCGCTCGAAGTTGTAGATGGACTGGGGCAAGTCTTTTTAGGAAATAATATCCTTTTCACCATCATCAACCTCACATATTCAAGAGGTTTGTCTTTCTTCAGCGTGTCCAATGTTTTTTGAGAAAATTTAGGTGAAACATTGCGTTGGGTTTGTTAATCTCCAAGAATTATTTTGTCTTGGGAGCTAACTCGGACTTGAGGATCTTTGTCTTTTTCTCCTTGTATTTATTCTTCTTTTACCATTTCGATATCATCAATGAAGTATGATGCAATTTCATCATCAGTGATAAGTTCATCTTCTTCAAGAGGATCATCAGCACACTTTATCTTGTTGGGTGAAGAACCACTAGGGTTGTCATCTTGATTCCCTTCATCATCGCTAGCCCTTTTGGATCCTTGGCATGCTTCTGGATTCTTCTCTATTAGAGGATGGTTGTCCTTTTCGAATTCGACAGTTGTGTCAAGTTTGTTGATAGCAGATGAAGATCCCTTGATGAATGGTTTGTCACTTGACAAAGGATGGTACAAAGCAACACCACTATCAGGAAAAGCTCTATGTTTGTTTCAAGATTCAAAATAAGTTTGCTGATTTTCCTGCAAGATGAAAGATTGTTGTTTCGAATGAAGAACAATGCTGACTAAAAGACAATAACGAGTAGAAGTTTTACCTTTTTTCCACCAGGACTTGAGTTGTCACTTTCGATCCTTTCTAAGACTACACCCCTAGATGGTTGGGACGTACTTTTTATTTTGGATTTGGGGGAAGGATAATGAGTTCAGGCTTCTGCTTGATAGGTTGGGAAGAAGCTACATCAGATTTCTTTATTTTCTTTTTCTTTGGCTTCTTGGATTGTATAGGAGTAGGAGGAGTATCTTCATCATCTTCGATTTCTTCTGGAATGTCTTGGCTAGATTTTCTCTTGTGCGGAGACTTCACAGGTATTTGACTAGCCTGAAAATAATACTGTTAGAAGAAATAATATAGCATAAAAGGCAAGTAAAGTTTCGAATCATACCTTTGATTTTTTAGATTTCTTAGTATTTGGAGTGGTGTTTTTCGTTGAGTCATTGGTGGGTTTGGAAGCTGCAATTGAAATTGTATTTGAACTAGTTTGTTCCTTCTTAGTATTATTTCTTTCGACAACTAAAACAATGTACATTGATAATAGTGGTTAGTATATGGTATGAAGAAATTAATGATAAGATAAATCAAAAGAACCAGGGAAATCCTTTGATTCCACACCTTCACTTGTTGGAGAGAAGATGGAGATAGCTGACAAGTCATAATGAAGGAAACCTTTGAAATTGTCCAAAGTGTACTTAGTCGAAACCTCTCAATTAGCAGGTTTTAAGACTCTTGTTTTTAAAAAGGTAAGGTAATTACCACAAACGAACCAGTTTAGGTAAGGAGGATAGAAAGCCAAGGAAAAACCGGCATTGGGTAATTTTGGAAAATTTGGTGGTTGAAGTTTGAAAGCTAAGTCATATCTATGTTCAGATTTGACATAAGTAGGAATTTTTAAACGAGGGAGAATTTTATAAAATTTCTCTTTTAAAGTTTTTGATTCATCAAAAGTGGTTCAACTAATTTTTGTTAGATCATAGACAGTTTCAAAGTATTTTTGGAATGCCTAGATTTCCTTAATATGTGTGTATTTACCTTTGTGGCTTGGATCCTGCATAGAGGCAAAAACTTTCGTCAGATGCTGGCCTAGAAAAATGGCGTCGAACATATTCTTTGAATAAAAGTCTTTCAACCAAATATCAAAGCCCTTCAAGCAGTAGAAAGATGAGCAAAAAGAAACTGGGTTAAACTTTGCAAAATTGATGTGTCGAGCCGTGTGTTCTTCCCAGTATGAATGAGAAAATTTCATTCATGTTGTGAAAAGTTCACATTTTCTCCCAAAGATAGGCTCAAGAATTAATTGGCAAAGACCAAATTGTCTAGATACAAAGTTTGGTTGGCAAGCAAGCATACAAATGTCGCTTTTTATATGCATGAATCTTGAGACAATCAACCTAGGAAGTAGAAAGGCTCTCCAAATATCAACAGCATCTGTATCTTCAGGCGAAATGTCAAAGAGGGAACTTGTGAACCATTTAGGTCCATGTGTCCTATTAGCGAAAGGAGCCATCGAAGTACTAAAGATATGATATTTTGAAAACATCATAATGTACTTGATGAAATGATTCCTAAAGTCTTTTCCATCATCTTCAGGAGTAAGATGAAGCAGTCTAGTTCCTTCAACAACTCGATTTTTGATTTCAGGTTCTTCGTTGTTCACTGTACTAGAGGTACTGAGGGATGGTTCAAAAGTTGCGTTGATCCATAATTGGAGTAGCCAATATGGACCAGCTAGCAACAAGTTTGTGCCTGATTTATGTTCCTTCGGTTTGGAAGTGGCAGACCCAAGACTTTCTATAATCCATTCAATATTAATTCTCTAAGGCATACTTTTCAACCAGAATGGAGCTGGTTTTCTAAAGTGAGGAATCTTCTGGCTACTTGTAAAGACTTATTGGAGAAAATTCATTGGGATAGCCAGAGAGCGAGAAAAGCGGTGTGCTCAACATCAGATACTTCATCTCATTCGATATGATAGAGATTATTATACTTGGTAAAAGCAGCATTGTCAACATTGAAATTGATGGTGTTGGTATCCTGTTGGTAAGGATTAAAGGTTTCTCTAGTGGGGGAAAGTCCAGTAATAGCAGCCACATTGAAGAGAGTAGGTGTTATCATACCACAGGGGAGACGTAAAGTATTGTAGGTACTATCCCAGAAATATAATGAAGACATAAGCATGGGTTGGAAATAGCTGAAGCCTATCTTCGACATTTGAATTAAGTCGAAGGTACCTAAGTCTTTCCAGGCTTGGGATTTGGCCTTTTCGACTTGAGCCAGCCAAGCAAGATATTATTTATCTGCTACAGAGCAAGATCTAAAAGGTCTAAAGCTTTCAGTCACATATTTGAATCGAAAGGGTTTGTTTTCAGCTACAGTAGTTCAAGGAATTTCTTTTGATATTTTTTCTACAGAGGATTTTGCTAATTTTTTATCAGGGTTATTCTCTTTTTTCTTAAAGGGTTTAGCTTTATTAACAATGGGTTTTGTATCATAGTAAACATGAAATATTTTCTTAATTTTTTCTAAGCAGTCAGCAGATAACATAGGACATATATATCCTAGGGTTTTATCAGCGAGAGTAAATGGGGTTATTATCTGAGAAGCATAAATTTCTTGTTGCACAGCAGTAATAGATGGCGTTGGAACCAGTTCTTGATTTCCAATGATGATAGGTTAGGAGATGTTATGAATCGGTTTGAATGAAGCATCATTCATGACTTTCACTTCTTTATTCTTCACATTTTTGTCAGATTTACTTCCTTTCTTGGATGGTGCCATGGTTAACAAATTCAAATTTTTGATCGTTTGAATGTTTTTTGAGAGATAAGGAGAGTGAAAATTTTGAAATCAGAAGATTAAGAAGATGGAAAAGTGTATTTGGGGAAGAAGAAGAAGAATATTTATAGCTGAAACTGATTAGTTATTATTTTTAAAATTGGAGTTAGTGGGACACGTGGTGGCTCATAACAAGTTGATAAGAGATGTTTGTTGTACCCTAAATTTTTCCCCTAACTTTTTCAGTCGCATTTTCATACCATATTTTGTCATTCAGTCACAATCATTAATAAATGGCTTCATTCATCACATTTGCATCTTATCTTTAAGTTTGCTTTTGTGTTGTTGACTAACTTCTAATCAAAATACAAAAAATATTTGTCTTTGTCTTTGCATATTTGTGTTTTGTAGGTACCGAGTCGAAGCATATGGCAAATAAGGTTTTCCGGTATTATTTCCCTAAAATCTCTATTTGCAAAGGAAAAGAATTAAAAAAACTCCATTTTTTTCACTGTGCAATCGATTGCTCCTAGAGTGCAATCGATTGCACAAAGTGTATTTTGCATAATTTTTGAAAAAATACATTGTGCAAATCGATTTGCACTATAGTGCAATCGATTGCACAGCGTGAAAATTTGAAAAAAAATCAGCATTTCAAGCTTGTCAAATTTTTGGCTCCAATTTGGCTCTAATTTTTGAAAGAATTATCATTAATTCAAATTTTGGCTCCAAGAATCAATTACCAAATTACCACTAATCCCAATCCTAAACTCTATAAATAGAGCCCTTATTTCATTCAAATTTCAAGCTTTTGATAGCCAAATTCACCTTGCTAAAAAATCTCTCAATTCTCTCCATCTACCAAATTCACTCAAAGCTCCATTTTCAAGAAAAGTTAGTAAGCTTTGCATTGAAGCTTACTAATCTTTGAGCTAAACCTTCATTCAAACACTTTTTCTTCATCAATTCTCTACATCCAAGCTTGGCAATTGATTCTTGTGGTTGAATTGAAGAAAATTCTTGAAGTTGTTTTGATAATTCTCTAGATCTACCTTTGGTAAGTTGGATAATTCATCTTTCACAATGTGATCTCTTGTCGATCTTTAGGTTCGATTCTTTGAGCATTATTTTGTGATTCCAATGGTGTTATTTTCTCATAATTTGATGGAATTTTCGTGCTCAATTGGATCCATAATCATAAGGTGTTTGATGGAAAGTTTGAACAAGAAATTGGCCTTTTAAAATGTTGTTTTTGCTACTGTAACAGTGTGCAATCGATTGCACAGAAGCAATTTTGCATAAATTTTTTAAAACTGTACTGTGTAAATCGATTTACACAGTAGTGCAATCGATTTGCACAGGGACAAAATGTATTTTTTGCCTTGTTTTGGGGTAGCTTTGATCCAAAATGATTTTTCTACTCACTCCTTTTGATTGTTGGTTTGGATTGCAATTTTAAATGTCCAATTTGTCTTTAAACTCAACGGACTTTGTGATGTAGATGAAATTGGATAAATGTTCATCAATTAAAATCTACCTAAGAGTTAATTATTTAATTCATTTTTGGTGCTTTGGATTAATGATATGTTTAGTGCTTTAATCCATCTAGAGGAGTGGTTGAATTTAAAGATGAAAGAATTTTGAAATGGTGATCAAAATTAGCTTATCACTCCCCTCCCTCTTCATCGTATCCCTTTATTTTTTTTAATTGTGCTACATGTTAAGGGATGGTGATCTCTATATCATTTATCCAAACATGAAGTACATAGATTGCTATTGACCGGCCTCAAAATAGGTGCGACTTCTACATAAGTCCACTTACGATTGCTTAACATAGCGCTAAATTTTGTCCCGATTCGGATAAATGATCATTCGTGGCCCAAACTTATGATTCCAAGCCAAAGTATGTTAATTTGATCTCTTTGATCCAATAACCTTGAGATTTATTGTGTGGAGGCTTTGGTTCTACCAATCCTCTAATGGATCTACAACACCTTTGGTCAACGTGGATCACTTAAACCTCGTTGATCATTACATGTTACTTTTTGAGGATTCCAAAATGGATGATATACTTGACAAAAAGCAAATGCAACTTGTTGTGTGGAGGCTTTGGTTCTACCAATCCTCTAATGAGTTTCAAATGCAAGTTTAAAGATGGTCATCCAACTAAGCACTAATTACTAACAATTGACTTTACTTTATGCTTTTATTTTTTATGCTTTATGTACCTTTACTTTTTGCATTTACATTTCATGCTATTTTCATCTTTGCTCACTTGAGCATTTACTTTTATGTCATTTTTATTTTGCTCACTTGAGCTTTTCTTTTCCTTTTAAAGACACTTAATAATCAACATGAACCATAAAAAACTTTAATGATACTTGGACTACTTGGTTACTATCCTTGGCATTATGGAGTATTGGACTTCTTGGACTTAGGAATAGAAACCTTGGCTTACATTGGAGACCTTGTGATCTTAATGGATATTTTGTCTGGAGCTCTTGAGGTTTACCTCAAGACATTGGGTTGCTTGTTTGTTTTGTGTGCAGGTTATTGTGATTACATACTTTGCTTGTAATCTAGAATTCACCCGTATACAGTCGTTACTATGCCCAATTTTTTCGAAGACTTAATACACTTGAAGTTTGGTCTTCTCAAGAGGTCTAATATCATTGCTTTCTTGGTTTCACTCCAAATAATGGGAATTCTATCTTGACCCATAATGTCAAGTATTGGCTTCTTGTTAGTTAGACGGTTCTCTTCCTTAGCTTTTACCTTTATGCTTTAGGATAGTCCCTTCATCTCCTCTCATCTTCTTTAATTTTCAAAACCTTCTCATCTTCTTTCAAAATATTCCTTGTTTTATAAACTCAAACCGCTTTCATAATAAACCTCGACTTTGTCGAGTGCTTTTTCTTTTAAAACTTATTTTTCTTTAAACAAACTTCAATTCATTTAATCATGCTTTGACATTTCTTTCAAAATTAACAAAAACACTTCAACACATTCAAACTCTTTTGTGCACCCGAGCACCTTTACCCTTCAAAACTTTTTTCAAGATGAGACATGATTCATTGATAGTCGAGCAACATTCTCCTATCCCTATGGTTATAAAGTTGTCGACTTTTCCACTTGAGTATTAGAGGCGTTCTTAAATCCTCACTCTTGTTGACGCAAGGTCCATCTTTCTCACACCTTGTGGGCGTTAGTCGAGATTTCTCTCCTAACAATGACGATTTGTCTCCTTGTTTAAAATCAATCAACAGACAAGTCTTTTCTATCCGAATTATGGTGCTCTGACTTTCCCATTGCACGAGGGTGTACGTGGCATTAAGTCTTACGACCCAAGGCGAGAAACAAAAATAATAAAAAACATTTCATTTTCTTTTGTTTGCAAATACTCATTCATTCTTTTCCTTTTGCAAGTAAACCTTTATATGACACTCCTTTTAAAAGAAACCAAACAAAGCGGATCTTGCGGAGTACCGTAGATGCTTAGGGTGCTAATACATTCCCTTTGCATAACCGACCCTCGTACCTCGATCTCTGATCTTTTTGGGTTTTGTTCGCTTTTTTCCCATTTCTCTTTGGAAACAATAAAGTTCGGTGGCGACTTCATTGTGTTGAGATAAGTCAATTGATGGCTTAATCTCAAATCTTTACCGCTACATTTCTATTTCATATCATCACTGTCGCAATCGAGCGCCAAGAAAAGTGTGCGACAATGTTGTTTATTGAAAAGCCACATTGGGAACCTACTTCTATAGCAATCAAGGAATTGTTATGTACACATCTTGATTATAAATTTTGAAAAAGTAAGATATGATTATTCTGACGTCACAACAGTTATTATCCATCATGAGGGTTGTCTTTTCGTCGAAATATACTCTTACAAAGAAATGTATGTTTCTCCAAGAAATTTGAAACACACATTTTTTGGGGGAAATTTGTTAATTAGAAATTTCGACTACATGAGTTTTAGTTGAATTAATATATTTTGGATGATGTGATTCGAAGGAATGAAGAAAAGAGTCCATGAGAAGAATTTGATAAGTGGAGGGCTAAAACTGAAGCTTTAGTTTTGCTAAGTGTTGGTGAAAGGTCCGTATACGGACCATAAAGATATCAAGTTTAGTCGAAGTATCAATGAGCATGCTTCGACCGTCACATTTTGACGCTTTGAAGATAAGGAGTTTCAAATTCAAAAAGATTAATCTTATCCAAAGAGACGCGTGGAAGCTTGAAATTCGAATACACATGCGATTTTCGAACGTGGTGTCATATTATTTAGAGACCGTTTGGTTGAAATTAGTATAAATAGGAGTCTTAGTGTTAAGATTCAGCGTGTTTACATCTTTTGTACAAATACTCAAATCACTCAAAGTACCAGTGTTAAGAGAAAAGAGTTTGCGAGAATGTACGTATGATGCACCATTTTTACATTTATAGTCATTCGATTTTATTTGAAGTTTTATACATTCCATTTAAATTCAAGTCGAAATCCTTTTGCATTTCAGTCTTATCTTTAAAGTATTATGTTACTATCTACGAAATAATAATTGAAATAACATTTATCTAAAATAATGAAGACATTGTTGAAAATACTCTTTGTTATAAGAACATAAAACATTAAATAAGAACACATGTACTTAGGATCAATCTGATTGATCCTTCCAGTTATCATTTCTACAAAGATTTGGAAGATCAGCGGTTGTTTACCGAATTCCATAATAAACAGTAACGTGAGATGGTGCTACATGTCCAATTAGAGGCAATGAGGAAGAGGCAATTTGAGACGGATGAGAAAATACGATAATTTATGCAATCACAAAGAGCAGTAATCAAGAGTTTGGTGGAAATGGAAGAATTGGTTGTCAAAGAGTAATAGATGAGGAATATGAAAATGACATGGATGAGAATGATTGCTTTTTTTATTTTTGTTTTGCTTTTTAATTTTTGTAAATTGTTAAACCTTTTTTATTTAAATTTCATAAATAGAATATTTATTAATCAATAATTTTCATATATTATTTCATTATTATTTGGATTTTTTTTATTATTTATTAATTTCTGCATTTTTATTAATTATTTTATTTTAGTTTAATAAAACAATATTTTGCAAAATGAAAATCACATGGTAAATCTCAACTTTTTTGGCATAAAATTCACGTGACAAATCTCATTTTGTGGTTGTCATATCCCAAAATTGTCCGCCCTTTTATTTCTACAGTCAAAAATATTTTAAACATTGTTTTTATAATATTATTTTATTTTTATAAATGTTCATTTTCAAGTCCAGTCAAAAATATTTTAAACTTTATTTTTATAATATTATTTGATTTTTATAGATGTTCATTCTCAAATCCAGTCAAAAATATTTTAAACTTTATTTTTATAATATTATTTGATTTTTATAAATATTCGCTTCCAAATCTATTTAAACATATAATGATTCATTTCAAACTATTTTTATTTTTTAAAATAGCAAATATCTACACATCTTTCATATTCCTTCAAATTGAGTTTATTTATAAATGAATAACATAACATAATTGGTAAAGAATAAAGCTTGCAAGTATAAGGTTGTGGGTTTGAACCTCTTGTAGAGCAATTGTGATATTTTTTTAATTTCTTTTTGTTACTAATTTTCTTTCCTTTTTTGAAATCGAGCTTGGGCTTTTCACTCACTTTTGATAACTTACTTGTTAATTTTGTTTAACCTAATTCCCACTCTATAAATAGGACTCCCCGTTGTCCTAGTTTTTCATCCAAAGAAATTCACACATCCACACTTTCTCACAATTTCACACACTTTCTTTTAAAATTTCTTTTCAAAACTTTTGGTGTTATTTTGTTATTACGGCCGATGATTTCACGAGGCCCCATTTCTTTTGTTTTCAAATTTATTTTCAATTTATTTGTTATTTTACCCATATAATGATTTTGTTCTAATGGTTCTTATTTAAAAACACCTTTGGTAGAAATTTATACAAAACTTTTCATAAATTTTATTTACATATCATAGAACTCTTGAATATATTTTTTTTCCATATAAAAACATATACTTTCACACTGTAAACACTTTTTTCCCATTTATTAACTCATTATAATAACAAACTATATGTCATCGTCTTTTTACAGTCTCTTACTCCCACTGTCCCAAATTATAAGAGAAATTTACTTTTTAAATTCATTGAATAATTAATGTATCTGGTCTTTATATAGACCAGATACATTAATTATTTAATGAATCTTAAAATGAATTTCTCTTATAATTTGGGACGGAGGGAGTACTATTTATTACTAATAACAAACTTTTTGTATAAATTTCTATCCATTCTTGTTTTATTTTGTTGCAGGTTTATACAAAATTTTCATGATGACAACACAGTTCAAACATCTATAGCAATTACCCATTTGTTGTTTCATTTTTTGCAATTTGTTCTTTGTCTACGGGATTAATATCATTTACTCTCTGATATTTTCAACATGAAACTTTTTTGTGTATCAAATCTGATTTGTATATAGGTTCAACCTTGATATAATTTTGCACTGTTTATTTAACCTTTGACACTTTATACATAACAGCTTGAATCAATATCATGTATCACAATATGTGTACATGAAAATTCATATGGTCAAGTATTATGTATGTTAATTCCTTTGAAAAATAACAGTAAGAAAAATCCAACAAAAAAAATAGTGAAACAACAATCAATCAACACAACAAACATCAAAACATTCACAATAACTACAATTTCTGGAGAAAAAAAAATAGTCTCTGATATTACTAACAACAAAGTTTCAGATCTTTGAAGGAAAAAGAAGAAACATAACATCAAGTTGAAATATTGATTGGAACTCCTAAACATAACAAAACTGTTTCTATTGTCTTTGTTGTTTTGCAGGAAAAGATGAAGGAGGACTCAAATTCTGAATCAAGCCTCCGTCGACGCTACATCCAGCACCTCCACAAACCACCACACCATGATCCCGCTTTTCGACGACACCACCGCACACACCTCCAGATCCACAGTCGGGCTGCCACCGCCGAGACCCCACGCTCACCATCAACATGCACGCATGTCACCGACAGATTCAAGTCCATCCATCGACCAGATCCCTATTTCCGCAACCTCCATCTTTGACAGCAACCCAACTCGCTCCTCCGTACACCATGTGTCATCGAAGCCGAATCTAAACATGTGAGGTAATTCTTTTTTCCTTTTCTCAATCTCGTGGGTGATGTTGAGTGAGGTGGATTGATGTTTTGTTAAGATAATAAAGGATTGAATATATAAGTTTATGTGTTTACTGTGAAATTGATTCGAATAGATGAGGAAGAAACAGAGAGAGTTAGAGTTTTCTTTTGTCTTTTTGTTTTGTTGTAAGAGTTGTTTTGTATGGTTTAAAGAGAGAAAAGTCCATATTAATTTTCACTTTGAATATATATAAAAAAAGTAAATAAATTGGTCATTGGAAAAAGACACTACTGTGTCTATAAACATGGATGGAGAGAGGCATAACTCTCTACATTCCTTTTTTTTTTTATTAAATATTTATCCAGATTTTATTGCTTTACCTTTTATTACCTATTAATGATTTTATTCTCTCTTTATTATCATTAACAATTTGTTTTGATTTCTTAATTAGAAAAGTATTGATCTTATACATATTGATGGATGATGATTTTTTCCTCATTCTCACGTGGAATGTGTAGTTTAGTTAGTGTAGAAAATATAGTGCTTTTATTATTAGACTCAATTCTAATATATGTGGCCAAAGTCCAATTCTATGCCACTTATTTGTTATCAATTTATTTAAATCACTTTTGTGTAGTCCATTTTTAAGTATTTATAAAAAATACAAACAAAAATATTTTCATTCATTTAGATTAGTTATTAAAATTAAATTAGTGTATTATATTATACTAACTTTTTATTATAAGAAACTAAAAATTAAACTTTTTTGAATCAAATTAATTTCAACATTTTATGATAATAGGATGTCCATTTTCGAGTAATGAAATTGGTCGACACATCATCTCCTGATTTATTATTCAAAATCAAACAATTAAAATCCACATAACTCACCCAATTCACCATCCGCGAGTGACATGTGACCAATATCTGACCATGTGATAAGGAGACTATATCAGACTCCCCACTCTATGTCTTATCACTCTCTAATTAAATCAAAATCCAATAACAGCTAACCAACGGTCAAACTTTTTTTTACTAACTTAATCAAAACTTCAAGATCATTTTTTCAAAAAAAAAAGATTAAATAGCATTGTCTTCGAATCAAACTGTGAACTACGTCTAAGCTCACACAATTTTCAACCCAGACAAGGTTCAAGGGTAATTCAAAATAAATTCTACGCAATCTTATAAAAAACACCAACCAAACCGTGAACTACGAAATGAGACTTTGATTCCTCCTAAGAGGACACGTAGGCATACGATTAAAATCGTGGTGAGTTCCCCTATTAAAATTTAAACCCTTTTTCCCTTAATATAATAATTAAAACCCTATTTCCTAAACATCGCGCTTCTAAACCTAGTATCCTTGCGAACAAGGTAGATAAGGGGTGCCTAACACCTTCCCTTCGTCTAGAACCGAGTCCAAACCTAGAATCTCTGAACTTTAGGGTTATTCACTTAGACTCCCTTCCATTAGGATAAAAATTAAGGGTGGCGATTCTGATTTAAAAAACGAGTTACAACAGCTGACGACTCAACCCTAGGTTTAAAAGCCTTGTCCTTTTGGTTTTAGGTTTTTTTGGGTTTTTATTTTTTGGGTTTTTTATTTTTTGGGTTTTTATATTTGTTTAATTAATTAATTATTTATTTATTTATTTATTTCATTTCTTTATTATTACATTTATCATATAATTATATCTGGAAGTCTGACATGATCGGCCGTGTCACCTGACATGGACCGTGTCAGGAAGAAAATAGAAAAATGGCTAGACAGGGCTCTGACACGGGTGCCCATGTCACGGGACACTGCCCATGTCCCACATAATGGAATTAAAACTTGACAAAATGGCAGGACAGGGGCCTGCCACGGGTGCCTGTGTTACGTGACACTGCCCGTGTCAGCACAACTGGGACAAAAAAAGACATGCATAATTATTACAAGGTTCTGACACGGGTGCCCGTGTTACAGGACACGGCCTGTGTTAGCTTCAACACCAAAAATCTTGATTTTTTGAGATTTTTTTACTATTATTTTTATTCAATTTTGTTGTAATAGTAAGTGGGTTTTAATTGCTTTCATTCCCCATTCATAAACTTGTATCCCCATTCCCTAAAAGATGTAATAGCATAGGATGTTTACTTTCCGCGATTTACCGCTTTCAAATATTAATGCTAGTAATTAGGGTTTGTATGGAAAGATAAAATCAATTTTAGAAAACCCTAATCCAAGATAAATCAAGCATGAAATACAAAACACTTGCACACTTACACCTCTAGGGATGACTCTTCTTTGTTGCCTTAAATAAATGGTTATGTTATGCATGTGAGACGCATTAGCAAAAACAATCAAAAATACAAGACCATAGTCCCTCGACGATGCTTCGAATATTGCCTTCAAAATGATCTTAGCCCTTTAAGAAAAAATGCTAAGGTATCTCACAACATTGCTATCAATGACCATACGATAAACCACGCTTGTTCCTTTATATCCAAATATAGGGTTACTTACCAATCAATAGTGAGATAACAATATCAAAGGAAGAGAGAAATGAACAAAAGAATTTTGAGTAGGTAGAATATTCTTAGTTTCTTGCTCACAACCATTTTCAAAACAACATCTTTTCAAACACACCAACACTTTCAAAAACATGAAATATTTTCAAAAAGTCCAACACTTTGTATGCATTCTTATAGAGACAAGAATCATTATAAAGTTTGCCTAAACGAAGGCGCTTTTCAAAAATACTTTCAAAACCCACCACAAACACATTTCAAACAAAGCAATTTCAAAAGTGATCTAGCAAGCAACTAAGAGCCCGTAGATAACTATGGATGAAAAGGGTGTTGACACCTTCCCTTTTCATAACATACCCCCCGAACTCAAGAAAATATCTCAAAGGTCTTTCTTTTTATTTTTACCCCTTCCTTATTGGATAAAAGAAAAGTCAGTGGCGACTCTTGCTATCCGTAACAATTGTGATAAAACGCAAAACAACCAAGTCAGTTCTCCCACCGTGTTACATATAGCACATCAATTTAGGGCATTATGCATGCATGGTATCTTGCAAAGCTACTTTGGTTTAAATTACGAATTTTCTTGGGGTTCATCATTAGCAAGCCTATCCGTGCGAACTATATAGTTAAAACTTTAAAGCAATTTGGTGTTTATTTTCCTCGTGTTGATAGTTGTGGTTGAGAACTACACAACCAACTTCATCGTGAATTTGGTGTTCTTCACGTTGATAGTTGTGGTTAAGGGCGACACAACCGACTTCATCGTGAATTTGGGGTATATTTGCTTCATGTTGATAGTTGTGGTTGAGGATAAAAACCGACTTCATCATGAATTTGGTGTTCTTCATGTTGACAGTTGTGGTTGAAGATGACACAACCGACTTCGTCATGAATTTGAGGTATATTTGCTTCATGTTGATAGTTATGGTTGAGGACGACACAACTGACTTCATCATGAATTTGGAATTCTTCACGTTGATAGTTGTGGTTGTGGACGACACAACCAACTTCATCGTGAATTTGGGGTATATTTGCTTCATGTTGATAGTTATGGTTGAGGATGACACAATCGACTTCATCACGAATTTGGTGTTCTTCATGTTGATAGTTGTGGTTAAGGACGACACAATCGACTTCATCATGAATTTGGGGTATATTTTCTTCATGTTGATAGTTGTGGTTAAGGATGACACAACCGTCTTCATCATGAATTTGGTGTTCTTCATGTTGATAGTTGTGGTTGAGGATGACACAACCTACTTCATCGTGAATTTGATATATTTTATTCATGTTGATAGTTATGGTTGAGGACGAAACAACCGAATTCATCATAAAATTGGTGTTCTTCATGTTAATATTTATGGTTGAGGACGACACAACCGACTTCATCGTGAATTTGGGGTATATTTGCTTCATGTTGATAGTTGTGGTTGAGGACGACATAACCGACTTCATCGTGAACTTGGTGTTCTTCACGTTGATAGTTATGGTTGAGGGCGACACAACCAACTTCATCGTGAATTTGGTGTTTATTTTCCTTCATGTTGATAGTTGTGGTTGAGGGCGACAAAACCGACATCATCATGAATTTGGTGTTCTTCGTGTTAATAGTTGTGGTTGAGGATGACACAACCGACTTCATCATAAATTTGGTGTTCTTCATGTTGATAGTTGTGGTTGAGGATGACAAAAACGAATTCATCGTGAATTTGGGGTATATTTGCTTCATGTTGATAGTTGTGGTTGAGGACGACACAACTGACTTCATCATGAATTTGGTGTTCTTCATGTTGATAGTTGTGGTTGAAGGCGACACAACCAACTTCATCGTGAATTTGGTGCTTATTTTCCTTCATGTTGATAGTTGTGGTTGAGGGCGGCACAACCTACATCATCATGAATTTGTTGTTCTTCGTGTTGATAGTTGTGGTTGAGGGTTGCCACAACCAAACATCATCAGTGAATTTGGGTTTCATCGCTTCAAATCTAGCTTACTTCATTTGGTTAATGAATCTTGGTTGACTGACACAACCAACTTCGTCCTTCCAAGTTCTAAATAATTGGTTTCAAGCTTGTATTATCTATCCATTATGCTGTGATAGGTATACGAAAAATCTTTGACTCATGGCATCAGCCTCTAAGCAGCAATGTGTTATCGAGTTTTATGTTATTCATCCCCTAGATTACGATGAATATATAAAATCTGCGTCACAAACTTACTATATTAGTCTCCAAGAATTAGTAAGTCAACATTTCCAAGACGTGTGTTTTTATAAATATGCAAAAGAATCTACGATCTATTTTCAAAGTATTGGCGAGTTATCTGCGTCGTCATATCTCGGTAAAACTTACCCTTCATTCATATCTATTTATTTAAACTCTGGTAGAATGATACATCATCACCCTTGCCTATTTCTTTGAGCTATGGGGTATGCTATATCAGTGTATCCTTGTTTAATAAATCTTTGGTCAAATTTTGGGGTCTTCTATTATTTAATAACCCTCCGATTTGAACGTGCGAGACATGCACATTCTCGCATCATTCAATTGAAAAGTGATTAAATGGGGGCAACTGTCATATCCCAAATTTTCCCTCCCTTTTATTTCTACAGTCAAAAATATTTTAAACATTTTTTTTATAATATTATTTGATTTTTATAGATGTTCATTCTCAAGTCCAGTAAAAAATATTTTAAACTTTGTTTTTATAATATTATTTGATTTTTATAGATGTTCAATGTCAAGTTCAGTCAAAAATATTTTAAACTTTTTTTTATAATATTATTTGATTTTTATAAATATTCGCTTCTAAACCTAGTTAAAAATAAAATGATTCATTTCAAATTATTTGTATTTTTAAAATAGCAAATATCTGCACACCTTTCATATTCCTTTAAATTGAGTTTATTTACAAATAAATAACACAACACAATTGGTAAAGAATAAAGCTTGTAAGTATAAGGAAGTGAGTTTGAATCTCTTGTAGAGCACTTGTGTCGTTCTTTTTTTTTTGTTACTAATTTTCTTTCCTTTTTGAAAATCGGGCTTGGGCTTTTCATTCACTTTGGATAACTTGTTAAATTTGTTTAACCTAATTTCCACTCCATAAATAGGACTCCTCATTGTCCTAGTTTTTCATCCAAAGAAATTCACACTTTCTCACACATCCACACTTTCTCACAATTCCACACACTTTCTTTTAAAATTTCTATTCAACACTTTTGGTGTTATTTTGTTATTACGGCCGATGATTTTATATGAGGCCCATTTTCTTTTGTTTTCAACTTTATTTTCAATTTGTTTGTTACTTTACCCATATAATGATTTTGTTCTAATGGTTCTTATTTAAAAAATACCTTTGGTAGAAATTTATACAAAGCTTTTCATCAATTTTATTTACATATCATAGAACTCTTGAATATATTTTTTTTTCCATATAAAAACATATACTTTCACATTGTAAACATTTTTTCCCATTTATTAACTCATTAGAATAACAAACTATTGTTCATCGTCTTTTTACAGTCTCTTACTATTTCTTACTAATAACATACTTTTTGTACAAATTTCTATCCATTCTTGTTTTATTTTGTTGCAGATTTATACAAAATTTTCATGATGACAACACAGTTCAAACATCTACAACAATCACCCATTTATTGTTTCATTTTTTGCAATATGTTCTTTGTCTACGGGATTAATATCATTTACTCCCTGATATTTTCAACATGAAACTTTTTTGCGTATCAAATCTGATTTGTGTTGGAGCACAAGGAAGATAAAAGGCAAAAGAAATATTTACTGATAACTTCAAAAAATAAGGATTTACAATTAATTACAATAACCTACTCCACTAGGCTATTTATACACACAAATTAAATCTAAAATATATCTTCTATAAAGATATAAGAAGATCTAAGATATATATCTTCTAACAAAGATATAAACAATCTAAAAGATATTCCTAAATATAAACTAATATCTAATTAAATCTAAATTAATTCTAACACCATCCCTTAATTTATATTTACCCAAAACTGACAACACCAATTCCATCCCTTAAACCAAGAAATTGATCAGTTTTGATAGCCTTTGTCAGAACATCTGCCAGCTGCTTCTGAGTGCTACAGTGCATAAGCTCTATTATTCTATTCTGAACTTGATTCCTCAGAAAACGATACTTGGTCTCAATATGCTTGCTTCTCTCATGCAACACTGGATTCTTGGCAAGATTGATTGTAGACTTGTTATCAATCATCAGCTTCAGAGGTTTATTCACCTCAATCTTCAGATCTTTCAGCAAGTTCAGAATCCACACAGCTTAACATGCAGTCAGAGCACCTGCAATATATTCAGCTTCACAGGTTGACAGAGCAACGACAGGTTACTTCTTAGAACACCAAGAAATAGGACCTCCCGGAAATTTGAATAAGTATCCAGAAGTACTTCTTCTGTCAACTCTATCTCCGCACCAATCAGAATCAGAATAACTCATAAGTTTTGATTCGATCTTTCTTCCAGACGGAAATAACACTCCATATTTCAGAGTTCCCTTCACATACCTAAGAACCCTGACTGCAGCTTGGTAATGGGACCACTTTAGTTTGCTCATAAATCTGCTAACCATTCAAACTGCATAGCAAATATCAGGTCTGGTATTACACAAATACCTTAGAGAACCAACCATCTGTTTGAAGGTTGTAGCATCCACATCCTCTCCATCAGAATCAGAATCCAACTTCTGATTCGTATCAAAAGGTGTGACAGCAACCTTGCAATTTTCTAGCTCAAATATCTTCAGAAGCTCTAGTTCATACTTCATCTGATGTAAAATGATTCCTTTCTCAGAGTATATAAATTCCATCCCTAGAAAGAAACTCATTTTCCAAGATCTGTCATCTCAAATGCATTCATCAAAACTTTCTTGAACTCAGCTATCTCTTGTTCAGAACTTCCTATGAGTAATATGTCATCAACATACAAACAGACCAGAATCATATTACCTTCTGAAGTGTGATGAACATAAACACCATACTCCATCTCACACTTTTGAAACCCTTGTTCCTTGAAAAACGAATCAATATTCAAGTTCCAAGCTCTGGGCGCTTGCTTCAATCCTTTCAATGCTTTGTGTAATTTGAACACCACCCTTTCCTGATTCTTTTTCTCAAATCTAGGAGGTAGTGAAACATACACCACTTCTTGTAATAGACCATTCAGAAATGCAGATTTTACATCTAAATGCATCAGAGGCCAATTCCTGTTAGCAGCTATTGCAATCACTAGTTTGATTGTTTCATGTCTCTCTATAGGTGCAAACACTTCAAAGTAATCCAGCCCAGGCTTCTGTAGGAAGCCTCTTTCTACTAATCTCGCTTTGTGTTTGCCAATTGATCCATCTGGATTTATCTTCTGCTTGAAAACCCACCGGACGCTGATGGCTTTCTTGCCTTTTGGAAGTTCTGTCAGCTTCCAAGTCTTGTTTCTCTCTATAGCATCAAGTTCTTCTTTCATGGCCTGTAACCAAACTTGGTGCTTAAGAGCCTCTTTCTTACTCACAGGTTCAGAGTCTACTAACATTGCACACTGAATAACTTCTCCTTTAGAGTTTACTTCAATGTCTAGCAATATGTCAAACTCTGCAAATCTTCTTGGGATGCTTCTGACTCTTTGTTGCCTCTGAATTGGACCTTCAGAACTTTGGACACCAGAACTTTCCCCTTCATAAGCACTTGCTTTAGAAATTGGACTTTCTCCAGAACCTTGATTGTCTTCAGATTCTGGATCACCATCGGAGTCAGAGTATGAATCATCTTCTCCTTTTGTATCTTCTTCAGAGTCAGAGTCTTTACTAGCTTCAGAAACATGTATTTCTGACCTTTCTTCAGAAGTTTTGTTATTAGAGTCAGGACGAGACTTTTCCCAATTCCAAACTTCTGATTCATCTACAATGACGTCTCTGCTGAACTCAACTTTGTTAGTTTCTGGACAATAAAGTTTGTACGAACCTGTACTGTGATACTCTACCAGCAACATCACTTTACTTCTATCATCCAGCTTCTGTCTTCTAGCTTCTGGGACATGTTTGTAACATACAGAACCAAATACCTTCAGATGACTAGCACTTTGCTTATCTCCAGTCCACTTCTGAATAGGAACTATTTCCTTTAATTTCTTTGTTGGACATCTGTTGAGAACATAACATGCAGTTGCAACAGCTTCTCCCCACAGAGTATGAGGAAGCTACTTCTCTTTCAGCATGCTTCTCACCATATCTAGCAAAGTACGATTTCTTCTTTTAGCAAGACCATTATGTTGAGGAGTATATGGAGCAGTAACCTCATGCTCAATTCCATTCTCCTCACAGAAACTTCTGAATTCTGTGGAGTTATACTCACCACCACCATCAGTTCTAAGAATTTTCAGAGTCTGGACACTCTGATTCTCAGCCTTCAGTCTGAACTTTTTGAATTCAGAAAACACCTCATTTTTGAACTTTATGAGAGATACCCATGTCATTCTGGTGAACTCATCAACAAATGACACAAAGTATTTATTCCCTCCAGTCGATGCTACTGGAAACGTACCGCACACATCAGAATGTACTACTCCCAAGGCATGTTTTGCTCTTGAAGGTACTTCTGATGCAAAGGGTAATCTTGGTTTCTTCCCTTCCATGCACACCTTGCATGACTTTTCAGGCTTCTTGATTGTAGGAATTCCATGTACCAGAGTCTTTGATTTGAGATGCCCTAAACTTCTGAAATTCAGATGACCAAATCTTTTGTGCCACAGCTCACTCTCTTTGACAACACTTATTGCACTAAGACATTCAGAGTTTGTAGTTCTAACATTCACCTTGAATGTTCTGTTCTTTCCCTGTTCTGACTCCATAATCAGCTTCTGATTACAATCATATAGCTTCAGAAGATTGTCCTTCATGGTAACTGAAAAAACTTTCTCAACCAGTTGTCCCACACTCATCAGATTGCTTTTCATGCCAGGTACATACCAAACATTCTGGATCACAACTGCTTTCCCATTGTTTAGAATGATTCTGACATTTCCCATACCTTCTGCATTGAGGTATTTATCATCAGCACATCTGATCTTTGTACTCTTCCCAGAGTCAAAGTCAACCAACCAATTCTTGTTTCTAGTAAGATGGTTTGAACACCCTGTGTCCATATACCACCATTCTGATGAATTCAGATCATCAGGTTCAGAAGCCAACAATAGCATAGGTTCATCATCAGAGTCTCCTCTTGCTATATTTGCTTCTTATGACTTTCTTTCTTTGTTGGACCAGCAATCTCTGGCATAGTGACCAAAGTTCTTACAACAGTAACACTGAACATTCTTCTTGTCAGACTTCTCCTTTCCCTTCTTGAAATTCTTCTGCCTATCAGAGTTTGAAGCTTATGACTTTTGACCACCATTAGTTATCTTCTTGGCTTCTGACCAAGTCTTCTTCTGATGCTTCTTTCCAGAAGTTACTTTCAGAGCCTGATGCTCTACTTCCCTCTCAGAAGTTCTTACAGTCATACGCAACTCATGCGCCTCTAGACTACTTTGCAGCTCTTCAACTCTCATGGTACTCAGATATTTGGAATGTTCAATTGCTACAACAATGTAATCAAACTGAGAAGTTAAAGATCTCAAGATATTCTCAATAATTACTTGTTCAGACAGAGTTTCTCCACAAGCTTTCATCTCATTAGTAATCAGAATCACTCTAGAGATGTATTCAGAAACCTTCTCGTTATACTTCATGCTGAGATTCTCATATTGCTTTCTGAGAGACTGAAGCTTCACCTTCTTCACTGATGCGTCACCACCGTAACATTTGACCAGTGTGTCTCACACAGCCTTTGTTGTTTCAGAATCAGCAATCTTCTCAAACACATTCACATCCACACATTGATGGATGTAGAACAACGCTTTCTGATCTTTCTTCCTCAGCGCCTTTTGTGCTATCTTCTGGGCCTCTGTTGCGTCTGCTTCTAACAAATTATAGCCATCAGTGATAAGATCTAACACATCTTGAGAACCAAATAACACGCGCATCTGGATCTTCCAACGATTCCAGTTTTTCCCATCAAATACTGGAAGCTTGGAATGAATATCGTCGTTTCCGTTCATCTTCTACCTTGTGCAATTTACGCAGAAACTCAATGAAAAATCAATGTTTCCCAAATTCCAGAGTTTCTAACCAGGAGCTCTAGATACCAATTGTTGGAGCACAAGAAAGATAAAAGACAAAAGGAATATTTACTGATAGCTTCAAAAAATAAGGATTTACAATGAATTAGAATAACCTACTCCACTAGACTATTTATACACACAAATTAAATCTAAAATATATCTTCTAAAAAGATATAAGAAGATCTAAGATATATATCTTCTAACAAAGATATAAACAATCTAAAAGATATTCCTAAATATAAACTAATATTTAATTAAATCTAAATTAATTCTAACAATTTGTATATAGGTTCAACCTTGCTATAATTTTGCACTGTTTATTTAACCTTTGACACTTTATACATAACAGCTTGAATCAATATCATGCATCACAATATGTGTACGTGAAAATTCATATGGTCAAGTATTATGTATGTTAATTCCTTTGAAAAATAACAGTAAGAAAAATCCAAAAAAAATCAGTGAAACAACAATCAATCAACAAAACAAACATCAAAACATTCACAATAACTACAATTTTCGGGAAAAAATAGTCTCTGATATTACTAACAAAGTTTCAGATCTTTACAGGAAAAATAAGAAACACAACATCAAGTTGAAATATTGATTGGAACTCCTAATCATAACAAAATTGTTGTTATTGTCTTTGTTGTTTTGCATGAAAAGAGGAAGGAGGACTCAAATTCCTAATTAAGTCTCATTCGACGCTACATCCAGCACCTCCACAAACCACCACACCACGATTCCGCTTTTCGGTGGCACCATCGCACACAAAATAGATAAGGGTTGCCTAACACCTTCCCGCTTTTCGTGTTAGGCAACCCTTATCTATCTTGTTCGCAAGAATCTAGTATCCTTGCGAACAAGATAGATAAGGGTTGCCTAACACCTTCCCTTCATCTAGAACCAGTCCAAACCTAGAATCTATAAACTTTAAGGTTATTTCTTTATACTCCATTCCATTAGGATAAAAATTAAGGATTGCGACTCTGATTTAAAAAACCAGTTACAACAGTGGCGTGAAAATCGTGTCGCAAAATCTGTCACCTACTCTGCCACTACCTGTATTTACTGAATCATAGTTGGCCAAGACTGCAATCAATGCAGATTTTTTGTCATGAAAATCACGTGGCTAATGTTTGCGACGTGAAAATTATGTGGCTAATTTGTATCATAAATTTTACGCTGCAATTAAGTTGCCATAAGCGCTACTGCTGCGTGAATTTTCACGTCGTTAAATGTTGGTTGTGACATGATTTTTCACGTTGTGGCGTGAAAATCATGTGGCTAATTGCAATTTTTTTGCAGTGAGAGTTCCACAAGTCGAAAAGCGGACTCCGTATGCATCAAAGCATATATGACTTTGAGATATTGAAGAAGTGTTAAATGGAGCATTGTATTGCTGCCATTACACCAACTGAACCAAGGTTGTAGCTGTCAAAGAATGAAGAAGAGCATTACGTAGATCCAACTCAATACAAAAGGTTGATTGTATCATTATGTTACTTGTGCAATATACAATCAGATTTAGTGTTTAGTGTCGGTATTGCATGTAGATTCATGGAGGGACTGAAGGTGTCTCACTTGGCAGCAATCAAGAGGATGCTAAGTTATGTCAAAGGATTTATTGGCTGCTGAATTCTCTTTCCCGTAGCGAATACGGGCAAAAAATGCAATTTGTTTGGTTTTATCAATTTCAATTTGTGCGGAGATAAAGATGATTGAAAGACTACAATTGACATCTTTATGTTCGGTGGAACACCAGTCTCATGATGTTCAAAGAAGGAAATAGTAGTTGCACTCTCATCTGGTGAGGTCGAGTATATTTCCGCTTTGTTATGTGTGTGTCAAGCTGTGTGGCTAATGAATCTATTGAAGGAGCTGAGAAGCAGTGAAGATGAGGTTGTTACACTCTTGGTTGATAATGTTTCCACGATTAATCTTTCTAAAAACTCAATTGCACATGGGAGAACAAACATATTGAGATGGAGTTTCACTACTGTAGGGAACTCGTTAGTGAAGGAAAGTTTAAGGTTGAGATATTGTAGAAGTGAAGACGAAGTTGCTGATTTGCATACTAAGGGAGTCACAAATGATGTATTCAAAAGTTTGAAGAAGAGCGTGAGCATGAAAGACTTGGAGCACTTGAGTTAAGGTGGTGTTTTAAGAGTTTTTTAAATATTTCAAGTGCTCTAACCGGTTGACACGAAAGTGTAACCGGTTACATGCATCAGAAAGTCAAATAAGCTGCAGAAAAACATTTTTGGAGTTGTTGTAACCGGTTACACATTCGTTGTAATCGATCACACCTAATTATATTTTTCTAATTTGTGTCAGCTGAATCGGTTACATGTTTGTGTTAACCGGTTACGGCCCTGAATTTTTGACTTTTCTGAATTTTGATTTGATGTTTTTGTATTTCAATTGTTGTATAAATACCATAATAGTATATTTGTAATGTAGTATGAATAGAATCATAATTTTCACCCTCAATTATCTCTCTTTAACTCTCTTGTATCCCACTATCTCTTTCTCCACATATTAAAACTCTCCATTATATATCAATTATGTGATTGTATCTTTCAACATTTTATATTAAAAATATTAAATTTTATTAGCAAAGTCAGTTTTTGACTTTTGTCATCATCATTGGTTACGTTCTAATAATGTGTCCATTGAAATTGTTACCTTACCACGTTTTTCGAACCTTCACAGTGAAGAACCAGTACCGATCATAATTCCATTTCGGATATGGTACGTTGTCTGAAAGATGCATGATAAAAGTTGAATAAGAACATCACCGAAATAATTATAAGAGGCAATGTATGACACTGTCACTAATATAGAAGCGTAACTATTCACTTTTGTGTATAGCAAACTGTAGAAATCTTCAATCCGAATACATACTGATGCGTCATAATTCATACTTCTTTTAAAGCATGAATTTCTACTTGCATTTCATCTTATATAGTGGAAAGTAACTTCATGAACATATATACTATACACTTTTTATGATTTGTACACGTTTTGTGTCTTAATGTTATCATTGTGATTGCTAAATAAATTGTTAAACTACAAAAACTGAAGGACCATGTGCTTCTAGATGAAGATTTCATGTTGCCACTTGCACCTGCCAAAGCCAAAGTTAAGGGCAAAGTGAATTGTAACACAGTAATGTGTTTGGTACGTATGTATAATAACAACAGTACTGAGATTATAATTTGAGTGAAAGTGGAATTTATTGTTATGCTTGTGCAGTAATAAAAGGCAAGAATTGAAATCATAATGTATCTTTTTTTATAGTTGGCACTTGGCACTCGGTGGCATTATAATGAACATTTTTCATTGATTAAAAGCAAAAGTCTCAATCAGAATTTGGTAAGCAAGTTAATAAAACCAAGAAAAAATTAAGGTATTGCAAAAGAAATAGAATCACAACTTTTTGACAAATTAACACAAAGGAAACTTGATTTGTAAGTGCAAAACTTTAAGAGGCATGTCTGTATAACACAAGCAACATAAGATTTAATAAGTCAATTCCAATACGAGTTAGACCCTCCACTGAAAACTGATAATGAAATTCACCATCATCTCTTGAGAAAGACCCTTCAGCTAGCCTATGACTGTGATAGCCATTCTAGCAATCTTAATCAGAGGAACCATTATATCTCATTCTTTGAGAGTTTGTGTTCAAATAAACTACTTATCTATCACTTTCATTTCTTTCTAGTACCTAATTGTTTATGGGAACAAACCAATTCAAATGAGAATTATATAGCATATTGTGTATAACATAATCTGTGTGTTTTCAATTTAATTTGGTTCTTTATCAAATCAACAATTCACATCTAGAAATGCTCTAAATATCTTAAAAATCATACTACTATTATGTCAACTTATCAAAATGGTCATTATTATTATTATTATTATTATTGTTAGTGTGTGAGATACCTTTTTTAATGAGGAGAGAAAGAAAGAATAATAAAAGAAATAAGGATTATATTATTCACTTAAATGAATTGTAGAAAATAAGGATACATATTATGACTATTTATATACAATTCTAATTGGGCTCGGGATAATACAACTTGGATTATATTTAAATATTAAATCTAATCAAATCAAATCTAATTTAATTTAATATTTCAACACACTCTCATAATCCAAGTTGTCGAACCTATGCTAGTCATAGTCGATCTGAACTATTCCTAATTTCTTTCTCAAATTCAAGAATCTGTCGATCTTCAATCCTTTGGAGAAAATGTCGGCCAATTGTGCTTCACTTGAGCAATGCCTAACTTCAAGTTCACCTCGATTTACCTTTTCCCTCAAGAACTGAAACCTAGCTTTGATATGTTTACTTCTTCCATGCAGAACTGGATTCTTTGCCAGATTTATGGTTGGCTTGTTGTCGATTTTCAACACTAGAGGTTTCTTCACTTCGACCTCCATTTCTTCAAGTACAAATGTGATCCAAATTGCTTGACATACATCATAGGTAACTGCTATATATTCAACTTCACACAATGACAATGCCACCACAAGTTGCTTCTTTGAATACCATGAGATTTGGGGCACCAAATACTTGAAAGAAATATTCAGTTGTGCTTCTTCGATCTTTCTTATCTCCACACCAATCAGCATCTGAAACTAACTATGTCTTCTTTGTCTTCAGAATCTCGTCAAAATAGTATTCCATAATTTATCGAACCCTTCAAATATCTCAAGATTCTTCTTGCAGCCTTCACATGTGACACTTTTGGTTCTCCATATATCTGCTTATTAATCTGACAACTAAACCTATATCAGATCAATTGTTGCACACATATATTAGAGATCCCATGATTTGTTTAAACAAAGTTACATCGACTTTATCTTCCTCTCCATTCTTCTCCAACTTCACATTTGGTTCGACAGGTGAGGATACAGGATTCGAATCGTCCATTATGAATCTCTTGAGTATCTCTTTGACATACTTTCTTTGATGTAGCATCATATCTTACTTCGACATTTCAAATTCTCTTCCTAGGAAATAAGACAATTTTCCCAGATCCGACATTTCAAATTCCTTCATCATCAGCTCTTTGAATTTCGACAAGTTCTCCAAACTATTTTCAGTTACCAACAAGTCATCGACATACAAGAATATGATTGATATATCTTATACTACAACTTGAACATAGACACCATACTCTAATTTGTATTTGACAAATCCCAATTCGATTAAGTATGAGTTGATCTTATTGTTCCATGCCCTAGGTGTCTGCTTGAGGCCATATAATGCTTTGTGCAACTTATATACTTTACTCGCTTCCTTCTGAATCACAAACCCTGGAGGTTGTGTGACATAGACCTCTTCATCTAAAGAACTATTCAAAAATGTTGATTTCACATCTAAATGAAATGTTGACCAGCCTTGATTGTATGCTAATGCTACCACTAGTCGAAAAGTCTCCAATCATGCTACTGGAGAAAATACTTCAAAGTAGTCGAGTCCTTCTCGTTGAAGAAACCCTCGAGCTACTAATGTTGCTTTATTTATTATTATCGACCCATCAGCATTGTGTTTCAACTTGAACATCTACTTCACTTCGATAGCTTTTATATGTGTTAGAAATTCGACTAACTCCCATGTATCATTTCTTTCGATTGCCCGTAACTATTCGACTATATTTGACTTATACTCTTTAATCTTCAAAGCTTTGTTATGGTTGATTGATTCAGCACCTGCAAGTAAAGCAAAATGAACCATTCTCCATCTTGTGTGACTTCATCATCACCTACTACCTCATAATCGTGAAGTCTTGTTGGAAGAAATTTATTTCTTTGAGGTCTTTGGCTTGTTTCAGCCATAAACTCTTTAACTTCAACTATTTCTGCAATGTCAACAACTGCTTCTACTTCGAATTTGACTGGATTCTTAGCAATTCCTTTGACTTCGACTTCATCAATTTCTTCGTCAAAATCAGAGCTCATCAATGGCTTGTTAATTAAATTACTAGAATTCCAATCCCAGGAAGAATTTTCATCAATCACAATATCTCGACTTAACACAATCTTCTCATTAATTGGGTTGAATAGTTTGTATGCACCGGTCTTGTGATTTCCTATCAGAATCATAGGTTCACCCTTGTCATCAAGCTTCCTTCTTCTCGCATCAGGAACATTGATCAGTGGTTTTTCTGCCTTTATTTACAGTTGATTTTAGTTATAGTTTCTTTATTTTGTCAAGTGTTTTATTTCATTCTTCTATGTTTTATGCGTTGGTTGTATATTTTGTTGTTTTCAGGCTCAAAGGAATAAAACTAGGAAAATCAGTGTGAAAAGTACAAATTCAAAGTTTTGGAGGAAGTATCAAAAACCAAGCTACAGGGTGCCTGACACGGCCACCTATGTCACCTGACACGGGATGTGTCAGGAGAGGATGCACAACTACAATTTGGGAGAAGAGGCAGAGGCTGACACGGGTTCCCGTGTTAGCTGACACGGCCCGTGTTATAAGGTTTAGGCGAGAGGTTTTGTTAGAGCGATGGATAGAGTCTGAAACGGGTGCATGTGTCAGGTGACACGGCCCGTGTTGTCCAGGATGCTAATTTTGAGTGTTTTTATAATTTTTTTTATGATATTTTATGATTTAGGACCCAAAGAGGTGTTTTAGGCATTTCCATTCGAGACAAATGGATTGTGTACTATTTAGGTGAGCTTTGAAGAAGAATTAGGGACCATTTTTTTCATAGAACGAATTCCAGAGTCTAGGGATGAGAATATGAGATTCTTGAAGAATGGAGATGTTTCATGAGCGGACGCGATTGAAGACCAAAGTTCCTTCATCATCTATAATGTCTAATTCTTATATTTTTGTAATTCTTTTGAACAATATGAACGGATAAGCCCCCAATGCTAGGGGGTATCCCTGGTTTGAATCTGTAATGTATATGAATTCCTGAGATTTAAATAACAACACATTTTTTTGGTTAAAGAGCCCATTAAAGAAGGAGAAAATTACTGCTAAAATCAATGTGCCCCGTTCAAAACAACTTTGCATACCTTTATTATCTTTGGACTATTTCTTCTGAGTAAAACAAGTCCCAATACATGCACATGCTCAGTCAAACACGCTTACTGACCCGTGTTTTATCAACCTAACCACCAAAACACCTTTGTTGATCATACATGAAACATGTCCTGAATAATATCCTGACATCCAGTCAGACATTATCTTCTTCTGTTTGCACATTGACCAACACATCTTCAATCACATTGTCTTCCACTGGATTCTAAGTGTTCTCCTTTCACTTAGACATACACTAAGACCTCAAAATATCATATTTGTGACATCTCTCAATAAAAACTCTGCAAATAAAAATAAATTCTCCCAGACTTAACCATTAACCATTAGAGAGAAATGTGAGCTTCTGATTTATCACCCAACTTCACATGGCTAAAACCAACCATGCCTTGTCAAGATCACCAAAAACTTCATAATGTCATAACATGTTGTCTGACATCACATCCTCATAAAAGGCATAAGATCTCCACAAGCTTGAACAACACTCTAACAAAATTTGTACCATTTCAGCAATAATTCACAGATAAATACATGACTCCCCCTATCATGAATAATAAATACTCTAGCTGAAGATGAAAGCTTGAGTAGTTGATGAAAGACTTCAGCATTTCCCGCATATGCTGAACCTCGACTCCCTCAGTAGAGTAAAAATAAAGTCAAATATTCTCACTCCTTGAGAATACTTCTAAGAAATCTGACTTCTTCAAGGACATAGCTGGATGTTGTCCTTTCATAACCGCACTATGTATCATGACCTTTTGAAAAAGCAGGATGTCATGCATACTAGGTGTGAGGTCACTCAGAAACTCCAAAACTCTTATTTTGCTTAAAAGCTATACTAAGATCCAAATCTTTTTTGGAGTGACTTGCAACAGAAGAAAAAACAGCTCCTCAAAACACTCTGCTCAGAACTCAATATCTATCAGCAGTCTTCTGCCCTTACATCCATTAGTATTTGTTGATACTAGTGGAGTCTTCAACAAAGTAGTCATGTATTCACCAAGCATACTATTGTAGATAGCATTAGCTTCTCCACATTCTAATCCACCTAGTAAGATATGCCACTTCTGATAATAATGCTTGAGCATCCATATTCACATGTGCAATCCCAAGCAGTAAAACAAAATAGCCATCAACAATCATGATGTTAAGACATCATGGGGGACATCATCTCCATAATATAGAATCCAATCAAACTGGTTCTTGATATATTATTTAAAGGACTCATTGTGCATAAAAATCCTTTTAAGAAGCTCCCATTAGAACACACAGCTGGTGTAGCTTACTCAGGTTTTTCCAAACACCTGAAAGCAATAGAGAGAAATAAACTCTCACATATTATCTGAACCACAATGTTCAAAATGTATATTTGCATAATTTCCTCAAATAAATACTTAGTCTCCCGTCATAGTATTCACCACCAGTCTTCATGCAAAACCTCTTTAGAGGACAGACAGATACTTAACTCCCGTCAAAGTATATCAAAAGTCAGATAAGATTACCTTCTCACACAAGGTAGGATATTTGGTCTGACATCCTTCTTCTGCATACGTCTGGCACCAGCTGATGACATTCACTCATGTCATAAAAAAATATTCCAGATTAGGTCAGTGGCTTGACCTTAGCTCCACTTTGGACAATAACAACTTCTTTGGCTGAAGGAGTAAGACAACCTTTGAGATGATGTTCCAACATCGGATCCAACATCATACTTAAATACTTGGATTTCACCATTAACTATGGTCTGTAGACACCATAGTAATCCATAACTCTTGTAAGGGATATAAGAGGATCAACCATCAGTAGCTGATCAACTTTCCACAACGAATCATACATACATACAGAAACCAGTATATCACACATATCAAGAATCTTCTTCTTAAACTTCTAAACATCAAACCTCTTATCTGACTTTGAGATGTTGGATGTCATTCTTCTACGCCTAAAGAGGAGATTCCATCTAACAGGTATCTGGAGAAAACTTCAACAATAATGGCAATGTATGATCATATTTCACCACAAGCAGACTGTTCAGACTAAGTATGCTTCTCCTAACACACAAGGATTCCCTTTAGTCCTTACAGACACATTTGTTCCATTATGTGAGGACACCACATAATTAAACCCTAACAAAGAGGGGAACTTCCCATAACTCCTCCTTGCTTCAAACAATTGAGATGCTCATCCTAGGTGATTTGGATGACTCTCCATAGCGCAGACACCAATCAACCATAAAATTATGGTTGAAATTCCTACAATGCTCACCATCCCTTGAATGACCTTTCCACAACAAGAGAACAAGAGTTCCATGTTCTCATATACTTTATAAGAATACCAAGTTAGAGTATACAACCTTCATCCTATTTATGAAAAGAACCTCAAGTCATATTGAGAAAAATAAATCCTTAATACAAAGATGTCAAGACATTATGTCTGATACTTCTTCAAGTTCTTCTAGTTTCAGATTAAGGACCCCGTTTATTAATTGCTAATAATTCCTTGAGAACTATATAATAGATGAACATCATGGGATACTCCTTCAGAGGAGAACAATGTGTTGCATCCTCAACACACAAAATCACCAAGAGTTTTCCATCAGATATATATGCAGCGGAATACAAACTAGAAAAACTCCTCAGCCACCGTCAGGAAAAATAGTAACCCTTGCACAACACCAACCTTCAGGTGAAACAGGTTAACTTGGATTTGAAAATAAATCAAACCCTCAACACAGTAGCTTGCCACAAAAGCTAGACGCCTAAAACCAACACAGGCCGGTCCAATATACACGCTGTCAAGAACAATCCATCCTCCACTTCTAGGGACCGTTCAAACAACAATATGAACTCTCCAAGTTCATATAACTTTTCATTAGGACCAATGTACCTTACACATAACCATAAAGTATCCCCCTTGGATCTCATCCAGAAACAGAAACGATGCCCGCTCTGATACCAATTGAAATTCTGGTAAGAACTCATATGTCCTATAACATGTTGGGATATATAATTCGACATAAACAAGCAGGAAATATATTAACAATAAAAACAATACAGAAATGCATAAACAACGCACATAATTGTTAACCCAGTTCAGAATAACCTTCTTACTCTTGGGGAATACCAAGCCAGGGACAAATCCACTTAAAAAGTATCAATTCATAGACCCTACAGCAAAATTCAAGTTTACGGCCTAATCACTTAATCACCACCCTTTCTATATTTATATCTAAGACTCGCCTATATATAAGGCACTCCTCAATCCCTCTCCAATTACAGACAACTCTTGGATTAACACAACTCTGAACAAGACATAAAGACACACTTCCATGATAATCACTAGCCAAGACTCTTGACTAAGACCACAACTTGGAGTTGCTTCAAAGCTTCCTCCAAGAGTAATACTCAACTTATTACTCCATAGATTTTAAGTTAGAACAAGAGTGACCATCTCACAACCCAAGTGGTTCGCTTACACTAACTCTCCTAGAGAGCGGAAAAAAGACAAAGCCCTAGACTTCTACATATTAAACTTGTGTCTTTCCTAAGTTACAAACACTTCTATTTATAACCTATACCCAACTGGATTTGGGCCTTCAAACTACAACATATCAGCTATAACAAACAGCAGTAACTTCTGCTACAAACAAGGTCTTCAATCAAATCTTCCTAAATTATCTCCAACTTTAGAAACTGTATATTCTTCAATATTTTGATTGATTTTTCTTGACCTTTAGATCAATTTCCTATAATATTGCCTAATATTTCCCAAAATATTCAGCATCAGTTAAATCTAACTTTCCACTTAAGCTCAGGCGCGATGTCGTATGCTCCATCATAGGACATCTTATCTGACATGTTCCAGATGTTGAAACTCTTCAACTCAACGTGTCCTAACATAAGATAAGACTCCTTGCTCAAACTGTTCCTATTAGCAAGTTAATACATCCTATCTAAGATATTGTTGTATTATTTGTTTTACAAAAATTAATGTCAATCCTTAAAACTAGAGAACTTACAGTCCTGTTCTTCGACAGAGGAGATTTTAAGACCAAATTGTTCTCGGCATCGAACAATTTTAAAACTCCATCTTTTATGACAATTGAGAAACCTTTTTCGACTAGTTATCCAACACTTAGCATGTTTCACTTTATTCCTCATACATAGAGCATATATTTGGTCATAGCTTTTCCTCCATTACTCATTTAAAAGACTATGTTGTCAGTACCTTATTCTTGCAACGAACTATTATCAACAAATTTTATCTTGTTCTTCTTCGACTCTTTAAAATCTACCAACCACTCCTTTCGACTAGTCATATGATTCGAGAAGCCTGAGTTGAGAAACCAGATCTTGGATTCGACTTAGTTATCTGCAACTGCAACCATAACCACCATACCACCTTTAGAATCATCTGAATTTTGGCGTGCAAGGTTCGCTCCTTCGCCCTTGCCTGTCGATCTCTTATCTTTTTTGTACCAACAATTCTCGGCTACGTGACCCCACTTTTCACAATTATAGCATTGCACACCTTTTTTATCTTCTTTGTCCTTGTGATAATTTCCTCATCCTTTTTTCGAGGATTCAGAAGTTCTGTCTTCAACCTGATACTTGTGAGTGTTCGACCAAGACTTCTTTCCTTGAGTTTTATCGCCATTGCCTTTGAACTTATTAGAACCATCATTCCTTTTCCATGACTGAGCTTGCAGTGTCTGTATTGAGTCCTAAACTCCTTTTCTTTCGACAATCTTCATCTCACGCGCCTCCAACGAACCAACTAAATCTTCCACTTTTAGGGTTTCAAGTTTGTTGGATTCTTGAATAGCTATGATAACGTGATCAAAGTGAGAGGTTAACATTCTCATTACCTTCTCAACTATCATCTTATCAGTTATGGTTTCACCACAACCTTTAATGAGATGAACGAGTTTCTGAACCTTCGACACATATTCTGTAACTTTTTTTTCTTCTCCCATCGGCAACAACTCATATTATCGATACAAGGTTTGTAACTTGACAACCTTGACCTTCTCACCTTCTTTGTAATACTTCACTAGAATATTCCATGCCTCCTTCGTTGTTTCAGTATGAGAAATCTTGTCGAAGTTAGGAGTATCGACCGCCGTCTGAATGTAATAAGCAACCTTGCAATCTTTCTTCTTAACTTTGTTGTGGGCTTTTTTTGTTCATCGGTTGCATTTGCAGCCAACGCAGGAACATCGTCGGTAACCAATTCTAGGATTTCATGGAAGCCAAACAAGGATTGAATCTGTTTTTTCCATCGGATCCAATTTTTGCCGTCAAGAATTGGAAGAGAATTCAAAATGCCCTTATCACTAGTCATCTTCGTTGCGGTTGATTCACTTGCCCTCTGACGTGAAATTCTTGAAAACTCAATCAAGAACAATAACCAGAAGCTCTGGATATCAATTTGTTAGTGCGTGAGACACTTTTTAGTAAGGAGAGAAAGAGAGAATAATAAAAGAAATAAGGATTATATTATTCACTTGAATGAATTGTACAAAATAAGGATACATATTATGACTATTTATATACAACCCTAATTGGATTTAGGCTAACACAACTTGAATTATATTTAAATATTTAATCTAATCAAATCTAATCAATTTTAATATTTTAACAATTATTGAAGGCTCAACGAATCTTAAGTCAAACTCTAATTACGGGTGACAAATAGATATATCTACCTCATTGACGGGTGACAAATAGATATATCTAACTCGTTTAGATCCATTTTATAAAAATCTGCACAAAAAAAAAATGAGACAGGGCAAACAAACATAATTGAAAGTCAAGGGTAAAATTTTTGTCCGTTTCGCAAAAAAATGAAGGCGGGGTGAGCAAGGCCTGTGCATTGCATCCTTAAAATCTAAAATTATAAAAACAAATTATGTTAATGTTTGTACTCATAAAAGACTGGGAAAAAAAGGAGCGGAGAAGAAAAAATATATTATAGAGTGCAAACCTAAAACTTTAGTCCGCCTTGTAAAAAAGTGTGAATAAACTAGGGCCTATTCTACCCTAAGATACCATTTTAAAATATGTAGATCGAACATAACTCATCTTTATATCATCGATTTATAAATATTTTGATTATATATTATCCGATCTAAGTATATGTATTGATATATATCTTGCACCGCTTCTCAATTCCTATAATCATTATAAACACTTAATTAGAAGAAACTTCCATTGGTACATCCCCATGACTCCCTTAGAGAAAATCATTGATACAAATTATAATCAGTCCAAACTTTTTAAAACGAGTAATAGAAATTGGGCACAACACGGCCATTATTGGTAAGCATAATAATCAACCATCACTAAATAGAATGAAAAATTACAAATTGATTAGTGCTAATAATTTCACACCCACAAATGTAGAAAAAGGGTATATTGAGTGAGATGCTTCTAGGGTCTGGGTTCTAAAAAGTGAACAAACATTACATATTCTCATTACTCTTTCAGCGAAAAAAATGTTAAAATTAGGGTGCAGTCATAGTTCATGCCCCCATTGAAAGAAGCTTGCAATTCACATCTAGCTACACAAACAAACCAGGAGTAGTGAATTTGAAGACTAGTTTTACCAAACCCATTTGTTTATTTAATTATTTATATTTTTATATATTTTTTTTTTTGCATTTCATGTGATTTGTATGATATACAAATAAAAATTACATTACAATTAACAAATAAAAAAGTGTGAGATTCTTATAGGAGCCCACAAGGATCTCAGTTGAGTTGATTACGTTAACCCTTTTGTTTTCTCTTCCACATTTTTGTTATGATATTATTTATTAAAAAGAAATTATGCTTTTAGACCGTAAAATTAAAAGGGTAGTACTATTAAAATGGTATAAGGTATAGGGATGGGTAGATAGAGACAAAGATAGTTATTTGATTGTTCCTTAGCTCCACAGGCATATTGTTGGTGGGGTCCACAAACAATGATCAAGTCCGTCCCATGACTGGAGACCCACGGCCGACCACCACCATCGTACTACGTGGCTTTATCCTGTCCACATCATTGTCTAGGGCAACTCATTTTCTTTTCTGATTTTTTTTTATAAGTAAAACAGAATCAATATTAATAAGAGGAATTTAAAGGGTACTCAACTCATTACACAAATCCAAATTAAATATAATTAAATGGTGCTTGTAATCAATTGTACCATAAGGGATAATTAACCCCCTTGTTATCTAAATACTACCAATATCAGAAAATATATTTTATGGTTTTTACGATATCATCTAATACACAAATAACATCTTTGAAAATGAAGTTGTTTCTAGTTAATCAAATGGATCAAATGTGGCCATACAAAACAGCTCAAATTCTTCTTTTTAAACCTCCCTGTTATATTTAAACATAGGTATTCAAAATAATTAATGTCATAATGTCCTTCCAAACATATCAATTCTAGCCAATCATAAATGTTACTCCAAATTTTCTTAGAAAAGCTGCACAAAAAAAAAGATAATTGCGGTCTTCCGCTAACTCATGACATAAAAGACACACTTTTTTAACTTTGTTGTGGATGATATTTCTCTTCACCAATTAATCATTGGTCGGGAGTCTATTTAGAATAGTTCTCCAATCAAAGATTTTGACTTTCGATGACACTTTTATGAGCCAAAGAGATTTCATAGTCGATAAAGAATGCTCATCCAAAACTTTTTCAAGGTCTTAGTCACACAATAAGTTGTAGCAACTTTTAACAGAAAACAAATCATTATGATTTGCCCACCAAGTGAAAGTGTCTATGATAACACTGAAACACACTGCATATTTAAATCGGATTACACATGTTTATTAGAGTTATATTATTATTTTCTTGTGTTATGTTTGCTTTTTGTCTTATTTTCAGATGCTTTGCCTTGCAAGAGCCCTTCTTGAGGAAACAAAGCCAAAAGAGCAAGAAGTCGAGACTTTTATGGAAAAATACACATGTGGCGTTCAGCATGGCGGCCGCCAAGGGAGACACCATAATGTGTAAGTTGTCAACCGGTAGTGAAGTGGCACGCAACCACGATCTTCTCCATATGTTCATATGGCGGGCGCCAAGTAGGGATGACATGCGTCATCTTCTCTAAATCCGTCTTACTCAAGAGTAGTTGGAATCACCTTCCATGATGGAGGAAGGGCGGTTATGTCATTTCTTAAAGATTTTGTTTTCTATAAATAGGCTTTCCTTTTCTTCATTTTCTTTCATCCAACTTAGTTTGCAAACTGAGCCTAAACTCACCATTATAAAAGCGATAGTCCGTCACATCAGGGAATTATCGCACTGTAGTTGTAGTTAGGTTGGAGCACTGTACTGTTAATATTTCCGCCATTTTAATTTTCAGTCAAGTTTACTTTCAAGTGTACCAGTTTAAAGTCTACTTTCTAGTTGTACCAGTTTAAAGTCTCTAGTTTGGAGCAGGTTTCTTATTTAAGTTTTTCGCATTTACATTTTACTTACCTTGCACTTGCTTTACTTTATTTATTTCCTTGTTTTGTCTTTCTTTACTTGTTTATTATCTTGTGCGATTTACTTGCTTGTTAAGTTTTATAAAAACCTTTATCTTCAAAGCATTTTCTTTATCGCTATCTATATTTAAAAAACCATCCGCACACCTAGCACTTATTTTTAACATGATTTATTCCGCTATGTTGATTCATGTTTTCATGTTTGGCTAAAACATTAAGGGCTAGGATGTAAGGATTGTCGGTATGATGGTACTCCACATGCCACATCTGTAGAAATGCTTTAGGGGCTATTTTGGTTTTAATTTAAGTTTCCAGTACTTAGTTTAATCGGTAACTACGAAAGTAGAGCCGAGATATAGTTGGGTAAGATCGAAAGTCATCCGATTGTTAAAGATAAACTTGGTTAGTTTTAACTGGTCAAAGATAGAGAAAGCACTTTGTCTGGTTAATTAGGAGTTTTTAACACTATTAGAAAATGATTTTGAAACTATCTTCGGACATGTTTATAGGTTTAAAATCTGGTTCCTTGAGAGAAAACCGTGGATCCCTTTTAAGTTAAACATTCCAAATCAAAATCACTTTTCAACTTAGTCAAGAGTTTAATTTCTTAAAAATAGGTTTGCTACTTTAACACGACAATCACCTTTCATAAGTGACAATAGAAGGCATTAATTAAAGAGTAAACTCGGTTCTGAATACGCGAAAGCGATAATTCCTGTCAAATTGATTCTTCTCAAAGTAGAAAATATTGCCCCATAAGTAGTTCTATTTAGAAACAATTGGAGTACTGCCTGACTGATGTGAATTACATTCGAGCCTGCATTTTATCTGAATTTATTTTCTTCATTATTTCTTTTCTTGTGCACTCAAAATACTAATTTGATTTGCCTTTGATAAACACCGTAATAATAGTAATTAATAGATTGACAACTGGTCTTTGTGGAAATGATAATCTTTTGTATTACTTTGACATTTTTCGTATACTTGCGGATAATATCCATCAAGTTTTTGGCGCCGTTATCAGGGACAAACTATGTCAAATTCCATACCCTGTTGTTACATTATCTAGACTAAGGCCCTGTTAACCAGTAAATGCGAAGAAATTGCAAAACTGAAAGTTTAGTAGATCCAATAGTAGAACCTGAAAGATACGCTCGCACACGGCTCTTACTCCAAAGAGTTGGGAGAGCAATGGCTGAAGACTAAAAACGAAGGCCCATTCGCCCAACCTTCTAACAAAGAACCCAGTTCTAGTATCATAAACCCGACTATTCATGCTAATAATTTTGAACTAAAACCCTCTTTATTACAAGTAGTACAACAAAACCAATTTGCAGGTCTCTATATAGAGAACCCGAATCAACATTTAAGAGTTTTTGTCCAATTATCTGATATTTTCAAAACCAACGGTGCTTCGCCTAAGGCAATACATATAAGAATATTTCCCTGTGATCGGTGGAAATAGAACTGACTGTTTAAAGCTGGTTCGTGAAATGTCGCGGAAGCAAGAGTCGCCACCGTCTTTTATTTTCTCCAACATGGACAGGACAAAAGCACAGCAAAATTCCTTATGAGAACGTTTCTCGGTTCGGGAGGTAGATTTATAGAAAGGGAAGGTGTTAGCACCCTTTCTATCCATGGTTATCCATGGGATCTTAGATACTTGCTCTTATGTTTTCAAAATGATGTTTGCTTTTCAAAATGTGAGTGGGTTTGAAAAAGTTTCATTGAAAGATTTCTGAATAACTCTTGTATCTGTCCTCAAGAGTGTTTGAAAATTTTGTTTTGAAAGCTTTTGAAAGTGTCAGTGTGAAAAGTTTTTTTGATTTGTTTTTGAAGAGAGCAAGTACCCATGAGTCATCTACCTACCCTAAGGAATTAGGCTGTGTAAAAGTCCTTAAGATAGTGCCATTCCACCATTGAGAGGTAGGTAGCACCACCGTTGGAGGTGTTCGGGTCAATTCGATTTTAGGGATAATGTGGTCACCGAAGCAATAGTAGGACACCTTAGAAACAACCCTAATGTCCTAGATCCTTTTTAATCCGAGGCAACCGTTTCGAGGCAACTGTTTCGAGGCAACTGGATCATGGACATAAGAGCGACCGCTAAAACGTCCTATACTTGACGACCACGTTTCGAAGGCAACGAGAGGCGTACCCTAGAAGTGGTGTGTGCATTGTGTGTTGTTTTCATGTTATGTTATCTTTGATCATGGCATTGTGAGCTACGCATTTTTTTTAATTACCATACATTCTTTCATGCGAGTTTAGCAGTTAGGAGTGCGGAAAATTAAAAGACGGAAATATAAAAGCTACGCTATTACAAGGCGCGGGTCTATACATCGCCAAAATACAAAGACCCGTTTTTGATAAAAGATGCGGAAAGTAAAAGAAAAGCGATAAACCTAATTACTATTACATCCTTGAACAGTTACATAATAATCAATAAGAAAAATAATGCGCGAAAAGACTTAAACTGAACGTCCGAGGGTTTTGACCCTTTGCTTGAAATTAAATTGAATTAAAACCTAATTAATTATTTAATTAAAGAAAAGAAAATGTGTTTTTTATGTTTTTGTATTTAATGAAATAAAGAAAATAAAATCAAGTGAAAACCCTAATTCTAAGTCTATTTTAATTATTAAGAAAATATTAAAGTTAACCTAATTTAAGCTAATTAATTAATTTACATGTTATTTACAAAAATAATAATAATAATAATAAATAATGATGAAAATAATTAATTAAGAAAAAGATAAAAATGTCAAAAACCCCAATTCTATGTATTTTTTATTTATTAAGAAAAGAGATTAAATTTTAAACCTAAATTAAACTAAGTTAATTGTTAGTTATTTATTTACAAAAATATGTTAATGGCAAATTTAATTAATAATTAAAATTTTTTTTTTGAGTTTCTGATTTTTATTTAGGGAAAATTATTTTTATGGTGAATTAATAAAAACAATTAAAACAATTAAAAAGAATTAGAAAGAAAAGAAAATTAAATTAAATTAAAAAGTATGCAAACCAAGGGGGGTGTCAGGCCCAAGGTGGAGGTTTCTTTGAGGAATTCTGGCCCATTAGCACAAGGCCTTGTTGACTTTCCTGATCGTGTGGATGCTCATTGACTGGACCATATATGGACTTCATTCTGTGGCCATTGGATCGTTGATCAAGACCATCTGGCAAGCTATGCGTGAGGCTCATGGTAGGGCGTTGGATGAGGCGCTGCATTAGAATACGTTAGGACAAAAAATATCAATTATGTGGGGGGACCTGGGAATCGAACCCAGGTCCCAGTACCCCTTGCCACTATGCCTTTGCCAACTGAGCTATCCAACGCGTTTGTCATATGAGTGGACAACAATCATTATATAAGAAAAACAAATATTATGACCACCAAACGAAATAACGCGCGCTGGATTTGAATGTTCCAGTCACGTAATGCCACGCATACTTTCTTCTTCGTTTTCACCTGCAACATGAATAAGATAACGGGGGTTTTAAACCCCCACAAAACAAAAGTCCAGAAAATAGCGATTAGAGCTGTAAACCATATAAAAAAAGCGCGAGGGTCTCAATGGATTCGTCTTGTTGCAACGAATTCGTCCATACAGGTTTGGAGGTCCAATTTTACCATACAAGGAAAGCCCCAATATGGAAGCTCTGAAACCCTAATATTCTTCAATGGTGGATTTCGATTTAGGAAGATTTAGCACAATTAAACCATCTCAAAAGCTTCAGGAAGGTGTCAGCAACATAAATCAATAATCAAAACATAACAATGATGCATAGAAATTAGAATTCGATTATGGAAATATTTGTCAAAATCGTGACTCTGTTCTACCGTTTCCTTGGGTATGAGAGCTTGTTCTTGATGATAGTAGCTTCCTGGAGACTCAGGCAAGGTGATTGAATCCTTTTTAGGCTTCGAAACGCGCTGCAAGTATGAAATCAGTTTCACAATTTTCTTGAGTTTTGGTAAATTGGCTATGGAGTTTTTAGCAGCTTTTTCGTGTGTCCTTGAGTAGGGTTTCACTTAGCATATGTATGTGATGCAAATTAGGTCAAAACCTTGGCCCAAAAGCCCATGAATTAATGTTTCAAATCCTTGATTTTCAATCATGTAATTTTCAATCTTTTTCCATGAAAACCTTGCCAATTATGGAAGATCTTGTCCCCTTGAGTGATGCACGAAATCTTTAGCATGTGTGGAGTGTATTTGCTTCATAAAAAGATTTGACAACCATGCTTTGATATTTTTCTACAATTAAAACCAATTAAATGAATTAATAATAATAAAAATTCAATTAATTAATTAAAAATAAGAAAATAAATCATTTTAGGTTCAATGGGTCGTGCATAGGCTTTGGGTAATGATTCAAAAAGAATTTGAGGCCCATTAGCAAAATTGAAGTGTTTTAGGCAAAGTTGACTTTTGAAAGTTCCCAAAAATTTCCCAACTTCTCCAATGCATATCTTGTTCAATTTTGAAGATATGAACATGTTCTTGGACATTTCGGAAAGGTCTTGACGTCCTCTAACCAATGCCTTTGGTACCATGTCATTTTGATTTACCAATCTCAAGTTATGGTCTTTGACTTAAAGTGCCTTTTTGTTGACTTTTGAAAATGACCTATAATGTTGAAATTGATAACTTTTTGTGAGAGAATTTGTTGGACTTGGAGTGTGAAGATGAGTTGTAGGAAATGTCATCCCCTTCAAAATGAGCATTGGATGGGATTTTTCTGATAAACCATGAAGAAGTTATGCCTTGGTCAATTTGCAGTTGACTTTTCACCTGTCCAAAAATAGAAACTTTTGCATCTTGAGACTTTTTAAGCCATGCTTGAGAAATCATGATCAAGAATTGATCAAATTATGATTGTGGCTTCAAAATAAGATGTTGACCAAAAAATTTGACTTTTGACTGTCAAATGACCATTTTGCCCCTGTAGTTGACTGTGAAGCATTTAGGGTTTTTGACTGTGCAACTTGATGCTGTGAGTCTTGAAACCTGACATATAGATGCTTGACAATGTTTATAGGCATATGGGACTTGATTGTACCCTTGGAAACCTCAATTTCTTTGCAAGAACCAAAACCCTAATTTGACTGGCTTAGGAGGGTGCTTGACTGTGCAACCCTTGAGGGATTTTGAAGCTTGATCTGGAGATTGATCTTGGCAAATTTTGAAGGATATGGGAGGGAAAATTTTGGGGTACAACAGTTGCCCATGTTCAATCTTCTTAGACCTGAGGATGTAGATTGGCTGGCGTGCCTTTCGTAATCCGAAGGTGGAAGATGATTGAACACTAGAGTGCCCAGAAATTTGCACTCACATAGTAGAATGTTAGCACTGTGATGTCGGGAATGGGCTTACAGATGCCATTTGGAAAGATGGTGGATAAGAGGATGGGCTTATAGATTCCATCTGGAAGTGTGACAGAACCTTGTCGGGAATGGGCTTATGGATGCCATTTGGAGACTGTCGGTATGTGGATGGGCTTATAGATGCCATCTAGGTGTCGATCGCATAAGAGATTCCTTAGCGAGAACTTGTGTACCTGAGAAAGAAAGATAATTACCTGGCCTGTTACAGGGGTTGATCTTCAATCTCTTCAGACGTGCCCTGGCAGGATACAGGAATCGAGTCCGGAAAATAGTCGTCAACAGATACACCCTGGAAGGATACAGGAATCGGATCTTCAAACTCTTCAGACGTGCCCTGGCAAGATACAGGAATCGAGTCCGGAAAATAGTCGTCAACAGATACACCATGGCAGGATACAGGAATCGGATCTTCAAACTCTTCAGACGTGCCCTGGTAGGATACAGGAATCGAGTCCGAAAAATAGTCGTCAACAGATACACCCTGGCAGGATACAGGAATCAGATCTTCAAACTCTTCAGACGTGCCCTGGCAGGATACAGGAATCGAGTCTGGAAAATAGTCGTCAACAGATACACCCTGGCAGGATACAGGAATCAGATCTTCAAACTCTTCAGACGTGCCCTGGCAGGATATAGGAATCGAGTCCGGAAAAAGTCGTCAATAGATACGCCCTGGCTGGATACAGGAATCGGATCTTCAAACTCTTCAGACGTGCCCTGGCAGGATACAGGAATCGAGTCCGGAAATAGTCGTCAACAGATACGCCCTGGCTGGATACAGGAATCGGATCTTCAAACTCTTCAGACGTTCCCTGGCAGGATACAGGAATCGAGTCCGGAAATAGTCGTCAACAGATACGCCCTGGCTGGATACAGGAATCAGATCTTCAAACTCTTCAGACGTGCCCTGGCAGGATACAGGAATCGAGTCCGGAAAATAGTCGTCAACAGATACACCCTGGCAGGATACAGGAATCGGATCTTCAAACTCTTCAGACGTGTCCTGGCAGGATACAGGAATCGAGTCCGGAAAATAGTCATCAACAGATACACCCTGACAGGATACAGGAATCGGATCTTCAAACTCTTCAGACGTGCCCTGGCAGGGTACATGAATCGAGTCTAGAAAATAGTCGTCAACAGATACACCCTGGCAGGATACAGGAATCGGATCTTCAAACTCTTCAAACGTGCCCTGGCAGGATACAGGAATCGAGTCTGGAAAATAGTCGTCAACAGATACACCCTGGCAGGATACAGGAATCGGATCTTCAAACTCTTCAGACGTGCCCTGGCAGGATACAGGAATCGAGTCCGGAAAATAGTCGTCAACAGATACACCCTGGCTAGATACAGGTATCGAATCTGGAATTGCGACAGTTGATAGTAATCATCTTTGTATTGATCTTGGTCTTGAAAAGACAAAACGTTAGTTGTATGCAATGTCATGATGTATGACATGCGTGATGTTCTCAGAATAAATGAGATTGTATGTTCATGATGTGTATGTGCATGCTATAATGTATGAAGATGTGATGTTTATGTATTTTTGTCTAGGAAAATAAATCCTTGACGGACGCCGGGAAGTTTGGTCCTGGGCTGAATTTGAAGCGTAGAGTTCTTCGTTCCCGCTGGGGATGCTGGTTGCAAGCGTAAACCGGTGGGAGAAGATAACTCCGTTGAGGAATAAACTTGTTGAAGAGATATTCTGCGGGAAATATTCTGTCGGAAGAGATACTTCGCTGAGATGTTGATGATAACTCTGCTAGGGATACCATTGTTGAGCTCTGTTGGAAGATTTGATGAACTCCGCTGGGGATAGGAAGACTTCGCCGGGGACGATCTTTCCGTGGATTTTAGCTGAGGATAACCCAATTATATCCTGGTGGGGGAAATAACCTTTGAATAAAACCGGGGAGGCGCGTTCGTGCTCTGCAGGGGTAGGCTTCCAGAATCTACTGGGGATAAGCTTCCTGAATCCACTGGGGAAATTGATTCAACTCTCCTGGGGAAACTTTTCAGATTGGACTGTACTGGGGAATGGCTCCACTGGATGTTCGGTATTCCGCCGGGGAACAATCTTATATCAAGATTGCCGGGGATGCTTGTTAGGAATGTTTGTGTACTCCGTTGGGGAATGTTGAGATCTTATGGGGATACCCACTTCCTTGAGGCTGACAGTAGCCTAACTCTGCTTGGGGAGAGCGTTGCTGACTTGCTAGGGGTACTGTGCCTCTTCGGGGTTGATGAGAGACCAACTCTGCTTGGGGAGAGCATTGTTGAAACCTGTTTTACTCCCGGGGAGTGGAGGCCTCTTGGTTATGTTCTTCAGCCGAACCTACCTTGGTACCTTGGTTGACATAACAACTAGATCATTTAGACAACTTATTATTGCCCCTGTTTCTGCGGGAGAAGGTACCTATGGAGGTGCTGATAATTGCCGATTGACAAATCTTCTTCTAGTAGGCAAGTGACGAGATGACAGGACATAGTCGTACGCTGTGATCCCTAATTTTTTCCTGGACCGCCCTTTCGGGTTTTCAGTCCACCGGGATACCCATTTTTGCCCAAGCCGCCTTTTCAGGTTTTCGACTTGCCGGGTGTACAGATTTTTTTCATTTTCATCCCTTATTTTTGCCCGAACCCTTTTGGTTCGCCGGGAAGCCCTTATTTTTGCCTAGGTGTGTCAACCTAGAGGGTCTTTAATCATGTGTAGTATCTTTTTTCGACTATGCCCATGCTCTCAGGATGTAGGGAGGTGCCCCTGTCAGTAGTGTTGCATTGTCAGACTACCAGAAGATCTTTGTTTGATCATGCAAGATTCGTTGCTGGAATTCACGCCCAATGCCCCAAGTGACTCAGACAGAGATTTGCCCCAAGCTGGTTGGCCTTTTGAGAGATTCTCCGAATCTTGACTTAACTGCCCTAGATGATGGACAATGATTATGCCATGCCCCTTGATTGGAAGTGCTTTTCCACTTGAGGTGATCTTTGAGAAGACTTTTGTTCACTAGATATTCGTCGTGCGAACTTCTATGTTGTTCAAACAAATAGTCATATGCAAGCAATGTTATATTAAAAATGCAAAGCTTATGTATGTCTTGACGTTTTTTGAAAATGCAGTTTTTCCATAAAAACAAGTGAATTTTGTAAAATGTGATGTCAACTCGTTATTTTACCGCAAGCCTTAAGGAGTCAGGATACCTTTCGTAACAATATGCTTTCGAACTAACCCATGCTTCAGCTAGGACTTTTGAGGGTTATAACGTGGCCTGGTTCACGGTTTAAGAAACAAAGGATAAAGGCTCAAATTATATTTGTACCCACCCGCTCTTCATGATGTTCTTCAAACCTAAAATCAGCTGATCGTGCGTTAGACCTTGTTTGAGTCTTTGCTCTGATATTATGGTGATGGTTCGGATATTGACAGTTCATTTTGAACAGGTAGTCATTTGTTTTTTTTTGTTTGAGGGTTTGTAGGACCTCTTTCTTTTTTTTTTGATTTTGTTATCCCTGTTTTTGCCTGAACTGTTTCTTTTGTGATTACAGTCAGCGGGATGCCCCAGTTTTGTAAGTCTCCTTCGTAGGTTTTGACTTATTGGGTTTTTATTTTTGAGATGTAATGGCTGCCTGCCTTGACGATTATAGGGAACCATCACTGTTTTTTTTTTGGTGTGAGGACCCCTTTGGTGCCATTTGTTATGCACCTAGATCAACTGAGAGAACTACCCTGCCCCAGGTTATGATTAAGGGTTTTAATTTTCAAAAAGAAAAACTCCAACTTCTTTGGCTCAGAGGGGTTGACGAGGGATTATCTTCCTTATTACTCCACTGTTTAGGATTTGAAACAACGCCTGTACTTCATCAGCGGGGTATGTTCAAAAGCATACTGTAAAGATCGTGGTATCGTTTTCGTCATCCTCCCTCAAAAAGCTTAGATTAATTGAGTGTTGATCATCACGAAAATATGAAAGCAGTTTGAATATAGCGAATGCGAATATATTGATTCAAAACAGACATATGCGATGCATTGATAAAGTAATAAAGTTTTCTATGACAATAATTGTTTGAACAATCAAAAGGAAATTACAACTTGAAAGTTCTAATGGACAAAAAGTCTTCTCGTCTCAGGACTTGTTACTTCAAATGGTGAATCCTGCAGGGGTGGTAGAAGAACTCAGCTTGACCCTCTTGGGTGAAATCCACTACTCCTTCATTAATCAGGTCCTGTACTTTGTTCTTCAGACCCCAGCAGTCGGAAGTGTCATGTCCAGGACTACCATAGTGGTAGGCACATCTTTTGTTGGGATGATAGTTAGGAGCAGAGATGTTGGGGTTCCGGGGAGGAGCTTTTAGTGTAATCAGATTCAACCTCAACAGGTGTTGTAGGGCTTGAAACAACGACATGTTGAGCTGGGTGAACTGCCTCCTGGGCTTGTTTGGCTTGCTCTGATCAACCTGTTGCTCTGGGCGAGGTTGTGGTTGGACCCATGAAGTGGTGGCAATTTGGAGAGGTCTATTCTCTACCATACCAGACTCTTGTCCTCTTGGAAGCTGATCAATGACCTGGTCCCTGACTTGGACTGGTTGCTTCATGTCTTGATGAAGCTGACTGATCATGGTCCTCAACTCTTCTTGCTCCCGAGCTAAGCCTTGGATAAGAGCCATTTGCCCCAGCATCTGGGTTCTCATAGTATCTACCTCAGCTTGCAAGCGTTTCAGCCGTTCGTCTTTATCATCTTCGGGACTTTTCTTGGCCAAATTCCCCATTAGGAGTGTCCTCAATTCTTCCTGCCCCTTGGATAGGCTTAGGAAGATCTCCCTGAACCGAGTCTCTTGAGCATGAAGACCCTGGTTATCTTGTTGGGCAGCCATTACTGAAATAAACAGCGAAGAAGGTAAGTGACCTGTAACAAGGATACCTGTAATGCAATGATATGTATGTATGCATGCGATGTTTTCAAGGACCTCGCGGGATAAACAAGAAAATTTGTTAGAATCTGCATTTTGTAGCTTGATGGAAGGAACTGCATGTTGTTGAGAGTCCTTCTTCAAGAGTCAAGGCTCACCATATCGAGTGGGTCATAGCCCCTGACTCAAGTCATCAACCTTGGTTAGAGGAAAATAAATCCCCTTTGCCCCTTGCTAGACAGTTGGTTCATCATGACCTGCATCACAAACCCTTGAGATCCTTGAAATGGGTTAAGGAAAATGCTATGGTATGATGTTATGCTATGCATGGAGTGATATAAGTAGACTCTGTTATGAGCCCAGATTAAGGACTGTAAACAAAACCTGCAAGAAACTTGTGTGTCAGATAACAAGTATGCAAGTAGTCAAGTTTGAAGGCACACAAGTCACACAGAGAGCCCTTAGAGTTTAGGCCAGCATGAGGTCTAGGTACTACCCTCTTGAAGTTGGTGGGCTCAAAACATGTCCTATCAAAAGTAACAGGGTTCTAAAGAGCTCAATATCATAGGATTGTTTTCTGTGTTCATTGTTTCGATTTAGCCACTGAATTGGCGATCAAAATATTCCAAGAAAACAACCCTCAATGAGTGTAGTATCGAGTATCAACCAACTTCGGACTGCACCAAAGTCAGTTATCTCACTACCCTAAAGAGGCCAAGATGGTTCAATTAAGGTTCCTAAGGTCAGTTGATGCTTCACGACACCACGCGGTGGCCCCGTACTCTCCTTGACTTGACTCAAGGGTTACCGGTACTCACCAAAGTGCCACATCAACGTAGCAGACTGCTTCAACCGTGTCGGTATACCCCGCACAGTTCCCTCACAGCCTTGTTGCTACTTTCTAAGAGGTATACCCCAGATCCGGGTTAGGATCTATAGAACTCCCAAGACAGGCCCACAATATTAAAACAATCAAAGCAAGCAATTGAAAACAAGAGTGGTCTAATCCTAAGGTACACCTCACTTATTAGTGTCCCCAGCAGAGTCGCCAGTTCTGTGATCGGTGGAAATATAACTGACTGTTTAAAGCTGGTTCGTGAAATGTTGCGGAAGCAAGAGTCGCCATCGTCTTTTATTTTCTCCAACATGGACAGGACAAAAGCACAGCAAAATTCCTTATGAGAACGTTTCTCGGTTCGGGAGGTAGATTTATAGAAAGGGAAGGTGTTATCACCCTTTCTATCCATGGTTATCCATGGGCTCTTAGATACTTGCTCTTATGTTTTCAAAATGATGTTTGCTTTTCAAAATGTGAGTGGGTTTGAAAAAGTTTCATTGAAAGATTTCTGAATAACTCTTGTATCTGTCCTCAAGAGTGTTTGAAAAATTTGTTTTGAAAGCTTTTGAAAGTGTCAGTGTGAAAAGTTTTTTGATTTGTTTTTGAAGAGAGAAAGTACCCATGAGTCATCTACCTACCCTAAAGAATTAGGCTGTGTAGAAGTCCTTAAGATAGTGCCATCCCACCATTGAGAGGTAGGTAGCACCACCGTTGGAGGTGTTCGGGTCAATTCGATTTTAGGGACAGTGTGGTCACCGAAGCAATAGTAGGACACCTTAGAAACAACCCTAATGTCCTAGATCCTTTTTAATCCGAGGCAACCGTTTCGAGGCAACTGTTTCGAGGCAACTGGATCATGGACATAAGAGCGACCGCTAAAACGTCCTATACTTGACGACCACGTTTCGAAGGCAACGAGTGAGGCGTACCCTAGAAGTGGTGTGTGCATTATGTGTTGTTTTCATGTTATGTTATCTTTGATCATGGCATTGTGAGCTACGCATTTTTTTTAATTACCATACATTCTTTCATGCGAGTTTAGCAGTTAGGAGTGCGGAAAATTAAAAGACGGAAATATAAAAGCTACGCTATTACAAGGCGCGGGTCTATACATCGCCAAAATACAAAGACCCGTTTTTGATAAAAGATGCGGAAAATAAAAGAAAAGCGATAAACCTAATTACTATTACATCCTTGAACAGTTACATAATAATCAATAAGAAAAATAATGCGCGAAAAGACTTAAACTGAACGTCCGAGGGTTTTGACCCTTTGCTTGAAATTAAATTGAATTAAAACCTAATTAATTATTTAATTAAAGAAAAGAAAATGTGTTTTTTATGTTTTTGTATTTAATGAAATAAAGAAAATAAAATCAAGTGAAAACACTAATTCTAAGTCTATTTTAATTATTAAGAAAATATTAAAGTTAACCTAATTTAAGTTAATTAATTAATTTACATGTTATTTACAAAAATAATAATAATAATAATAATAAATAATGATGAAAATAATTAATTAAGAAAAAGATAAAAATGTCAAAAACCCAATTCTATGTATTTTTTATTTATTAAGAAAAGAGATTAAATTTTAAACCTAAATTAAACTAAGTTAATTGTTAGTTATTTATTTACAAAAATATGTTAATGGTAAATTTAATTAATAATTAAAAAAAACATTTTTGAGTTTCTGATTTTTATTTAGGGAAAATTATTTTTATGGTGAATTAATAAAAACAATTAAAACAATTAAAAAGAATTAGAAAGAAAAGAAAATTAAATTAAATTAAAAAGTATGCAAACCAAGGGGGGTGTCAGGCCCAAGGTGGAGGTTTCTTTGAGGAATTCTGGCCCATTAGCACAAGGCCTTGTTGACTTTCCTGATCGTGTGGATGCTCATTGACTGGACCATATGATGGACTTCATTCTGTGGCCATTGGATCGTTGATCAAGACCATCTGGCAAGCTATGCGTGAGGCTCATGGTAGGGCGTTGGATGAGGCGCTGCATTAGAATACGTTAGGACAAAAAATATCAATTATGTGGGGGGACCTGGGAATCGAACCCAGGTCCCAGTACCCCTTGCCACTATGCCTTTGCCAACTGAGCTATCCAACGCGTTTGTCATATGAGTGGACAACAATCATTATATAAGAAAAACAAATATTATGACCACCAAACGAAATAACGCGCGCTGGATTTGAATGTTCCAGTCACGTAATGCCACGCATACTTTCTTCTTCGTTTTCACCTGCAACATGAATAAGATAGTGGGGGTTTTAAACCCCCACAAAACAAAAGTCCAGAAAATAGCGATTAGAGCTGTAAACCATATAAAAAAAGCGCGAGGGTCTCAATGGATTCGTCTTGTTGCAACGAATTCGTCCATACAGGTTTGGAGGTCCAATTTTACCATACAAGGAAAGCCCCAATATGGAAGCTCTGAAACCCTAATATTCTTCAATGGTGGATTTTGATTTAGGAAGATTTAGCACAATTAAACCATCTCAAAAGCTTCAGGAAGGTGTCAGCAACATAAATCAATAATCAAAACATAACAATGATGCATAGAAATTAGAATTCGATTATGGAAATATTTGTCAAAATCGTGACTCTGTTCTACCATTTCCTTGGGTATGAGAGCTTGTTCTTGATGATAGTAGCTTCCTGGAGACTCAGGCAAGGTGATTGAATCCTTTTTAGGCTTCGAAACGCGCTGCAAGTATGAAATCAGTTTCACAATTTTCTTGAGTTTTTGCAAATTGGATATGGAGTTTTTAGCAGCTTTTTCGTGTGTCCTTGAGTAGGGTTTCACTTAGCATATGTATGTGATGCAAATTAGGTCAAAACCTTGGCCCAAAAGTCCATGAATTAATGTTTCAAATCCTTGATTTTCAATCATGTAATTTTCAATCTTTTTCCATGAAAACCTTGCCAATTATGGAAGATCTTGTCCCCTTGAGTGATGCACGAAATCTTTAGCATGTGTGGAGTGTATTTGCTTCATAAAAAGATTTGACAACCATGCTTTGATATTTTTCTACAATTAAAACCAATTAAATGAATTAATAATAATAAAAATTCAATTAATTAATTAAAAATAAGAAAATAAATCATTTTAGGTTCAATGGGTCGTGCATAGGCTTTGGGTAATGATTCAAGAAAGAATTTGAGGCCCATTAGCAAAATTGAAGTGTTTTAGGCAAAGTTGACTTTTGAAAGTTCTCAAAAATTTCCCAACTTCTCCAATGCATATCTTGTTCAATTTTGAAGCTATGAACATGTTCTTGGACATTTTGGAAAGGTCTTGAAGTCCTCTAACCAATGCCTTTGGTCCAATGTCATTTTGATTTACCAATCTCAAGTTATGGTCTTTTACTTAAAGTGCCTTTTTGTTGACTTTTGAAAATGACCTATAATGTTGAAATTGATAACTTTTTGTGAGAGCATTTCTTGGACTTGGAGTGTGAAGATGAGTTGTAGGAAATGTCATCCCCTTCAAAATGAGCATTGTATGGGATTTTTCTGATAAACCATGAAGAAGTTATGCCTTGGTCAATTTGCAGTTGACTTTTCAGCTGTCCAAAAATAGAAACTTTTGCATCTTGAGACTTTTTGAGCCATGCTTGAGAAATCATGATCAAGAATTGATCAAATGATGATTGTGGCTTCAAAATAAGATGTTGACCAAAATTTTTGACTTTTGACAGTCAAATGACCATTTGCCCCTGCAGTTGACTGTGAAGCATTTAGGGTTTTTGACTATGCAACTTGATGCTGTGAGTCTTGAAACCTGACATATAGATGCTTGACAATGTTTATAGGCATATGGGACTTTATTGAACCCTTGGAAACCTCAATTTCTTTGCAAGAACCAAAACCCTAATTTGACTGGCTTAGGAGGGTGCTTGACTGTGCAACCCTTGAGGGATTTTAAACTTGATCTGGAGATTGATCTTGGCAAATTTTGAAGGATATGGGAGGGCAAATTTTGGGGTACAACATTCCCTTTTCCCTTAGAGATAGAGCATGATCTTGGATAGATTCCCTTCCAGCAATCTCAATAACAACTTGGGAAGACCTCTAGAGAGTGTTCCTTGCTAGATATTTACTCCAAGTAAGACCGTTGTTCTACAAAACCAAATAACCAGATTCACTCAAAATCAGGGTGAATCACTTTTTGAAGCTTGGGAGAGATGTAAAGAACTATTAAAATCTTTTCCACACCATGTTCTAGAACAATGGCTGATTATTCACACATTCTATAATGGACTTTACTATATCACAAAGATGACCATCGACACTGCCATTGGTGGTGCATTGATGAACAAACCTTACCCCGATGCTTGTGCTCTCATTGAAGATATGGCACAAAACCATTACCAATGGGAGACGAGACAAGCATCAGTAGAGAAAAATAAGACCTAAGGAGGAATATATGAGGTCAATTTCATGGACATGATGAAATCTAAAATGAACACTCTAGCCCTGAAAGTTGAACACATATCTATAAATCCTACAACTGTCGTAGTTGCAGTCCACCCGGAATGTGAAATATGTGGAACCAAAGGACACCTTGCAGCGGAATGCAATCTATTAGCATAACCAAACACAGACCAAGTCATTTATGCCCAAGGAAACCCGTTTTCAAACACTTACAACCCTAGATGGAGGAATCACCCAAAATTCTCCTATAAAAATAATAACCCTATTTATAGCTCTACACCTCAAAGGCCATTAGGTTTTCAAGCTCAAAGATCAATCCAACCTATGCATGTTGTTCCTCCAAAGCCGGACCTTGAGAAAATCATGGAGAACTTCATTTCGGCCCAAACTCAGCAAAACAAAGAATTCATGAACCAGAACATTCATGTAAATGGACATATTATACAATTAGGAACTAAGGTCGATTCAGTAATCACTCACAATAAGATGCTTGAAACCCAAATCTCACAAGTGGCACAACAACAAGCCCCCATGCCACATTTGGAGGGAAAATTCCTAGACAACCTCAACCAAACCCCAGAGGGCATGCTAACGTTATTCCCCTACAAAGTGAGACCACTTATGACGAACCTGTAAAACCAATGTTGATTGAATCAGAAACTTCTAAGAAAAATGTTGTGTCTACAGACCAAGTAGAGGAACTAGTAGAACCTAAGAAAAAGAAAAACCAAGAAGTGAAAGATAAAGGAGAAGTCAAAGATAAAGTTTATGTTCCACCCCCTCCTTATAAACCACTGATTCCATATTCGCAAAGGCTTAAACAAACCAAAATTGATAATCAATATAAAAATTTCATAAAGGTGATCGAGAAACTCCACATAGATATTCCATTCATTGAAGCCATCATCCAGATACCATCTTATGCTAAATTCATTAAAGACATCTTGACCAACAAACGTATGCTTAATGATCCTAAACCCTTAGAATGCAACTTCATTACTGAAAATAAACTTGATAAGAAAGAGAAAGATCCCGAAAGTTTTTCCATACCTTGTATTTTAGGGAATCATGTTATCGAAAAAGCATTTCTAGACTTGATGATAAAAATTATATGTGAAATTATATGTGTGCATGTCAAGTATTATAAAATGTAGGTGTATCTAATGAAACATAAAAATTTCCACACATACCAAATCAGAAGCATTCTAGCAAAGTTAAAGAAAGTTCAACATCAAAAGCAATTTTGACCAAAAACTCTAGTTCTGCAGAAACTATCAGTATATAAAATCATGTGATCAGAAACACATTCAAAAGATACATTCAGAAGCATCAGATGAGAAATCACTATTCTCGAGACAAACACAATGATTACTTATCTCAAACAGTATCTTGGAAACTTAGAAAGAAGTAAACACGCCCCCAAAAGTAAAAATCATTACATCTATGAGGAAACTTGTATTGAGGAATGGTCTCAACATGCCTAGCTAGCCCAACGACACTTTTTACAATGGCTATAAAAGGATCTCCACATTGTTTAAAAGACAAAAAAAAACGTGCTACAACATTTCACACACATGCTCAAATTCTCAACCAGTTACAAAATTCGTTTACACTGAGTTGTTGCTCAAAAGTGTAACTTTATTAGATAGAAAATTTAGTGTTTATCAGCTTTATAGAAGTGTATTTTTATAAACACAAAACATTATTCTACGTGTAAGTTTGTACATTTCCTCAAGTGACTTTCTAGCATGTATACTTGAGAGGGCTAAGAGGTCTTTTTAGACTCTTGGAGGTTATTGTGTAATCTTTTGAGATTAGTGAATTAAGTCCTTGTTGAAGGCGAGATCACCTTGGAGGGTGGACAAGAGGTGGCCTTAGTTTTAAGGTGAACTTGCATAAAAATAACTGTGTTATTTTTATTTGTTTTTTTTACAATAACTACTTATCATTGTGTGTTAGTGATAAAACAAAAAAATTTTGAAAGATATTTTAGAAAATCCAATTCAACCCCCCTTACTTGTGTTTTTTCTAATCTTCAATTGGTATTAGAGCTTCGGCTTTGTCATTGATTTTAAAATCAAACACTTAATCGTGTACATAGATTCAGGGAGTTAGAGAAACTTCTTTTCAAAATGAAATCTACTAGCACAAATGAAAAGGACAATTATAAAGCTAAACCACCTATTTTCGACGGTGAAACTTTTGACTACTGGAAAGATTTGTTAGAAAGCTACTTTCTTAGTTATGATTTGAATCTCTGGGATCTAGTTATAGATGGGTATACACCACCTATAACAAAAGAAGGAAATCCAGTCCCTAGAAGTGAGATGAAAGAAGAAAAGAAGCAAATGCTCAGAAAACATCACATAGCAATAACCATTCTTCTGAACGCCATCTCATGCAACGAGTACGTGAAGATCACAAACAGAGAATCTGCAAAATATATTTTTGATTCTCTCAGAATGACACATGAAGGAAACTCAAAAGTAAAAGAAATAAAAGCCTTGGCTTTAGTCCAGAAATATGAAGCCTTCAAGATGGAAGATGATGAGAACATAGAAACCATGTTCTCCAGATTTAAAACACTTGTAGCTGGATTAAAAGTTCTAAACAAAGGCTATACAATTATTGATCATGTTAAGAAGATTGTTAGAAGTCTTCCAAAGAAATGGAGACCAATGGTTACTTCTCTAAAACTGGCTAAAGATCTGGACAATAAATGTCTTGAAGAACTAATTAGCTCTCTCAAGAGCCATGAGATATAACTGGAGAAAGATGAACCTCAGAAGCAAGGAAAAATAATAGCACTCAAATCCAGATCATAAAGATTGAAGCTAGCTAAGAATAAAGCATTCCAAGCTAAAGAAGAACTCACAGAAAGGTCCGAGGGAGAAGATTCTGATGATGAGGACGATCTTTATTTTCTCTCCAGAAGAATTAAACAACTCTGGAAGAAAATACAGAATATTTCTAGAAGATCCTGAAACCACGATAATCGTCAAGACTTCTTCTCTCATGGCAAAAATAGCAAGGAAGTGATGTGTTATGAATGCAAGGAATTTGGACACTATAGAAATTATTGTCCAAAATTAAACAAGGAGAATTCCAAAAGAGACCAATACAAAAAGAACTCCATCATAAGCAAAAAGAAGGGTCTTATAGCAATATGGGATGACTCTGATACATCAGACTCAAAGTCAAAAGACGAGCATGCAAATCTGACACTCACGACCACAACTTTTGAAGAATCCTCATCCGACATAGAGTCTAACTCTGAAGAGGTATTTTCTGATTTCACATGTTCTGAATTAGAGTATTGTTTATCTGAAACCTTAGAAAAGTATCAGAAGCTTCGAAACAAACTCAAAAACCTGCAAAAGGTTCATGAGATTGGAATCAAAGAATACAACAAGTTAGAAAAGGAAGTATCTGTTCACAAAGTAAATAATTTAAAATTAAAGAATGAAATAATCTTTCTTAAAGCTCATAGCCAAGAAGAAAATGTGATTTTAGAAACATCCACACTAGAAAATACTATAAGTAAGTATGATGACGCCTTTCAAGAATTTTTGAAAAATAACATAAACAGAAGCAAAATGGCTTCTATGATATATGGTGTCGGTCAAATGGGAAGAGGGGAATTGGTTACACTTCTAATGAAGATCATAATCCTTTAAAAATAGACAAACCAATACCTTCCTTCACATATCATCACACAAAGTCACAGACACAGAAATTCAATGATGCACGAAAACCAAGGTTCCACAAGAACTCTGGTAAGACTAATGTTAAAGAACCAAAAAATATCTGGGTACCAAAAGATAAGATTTTTTATGTTACAGATCTCTTACACAATAAAGTCTAAACACCAATCATGGTACTTGGACTCTGGATGCTCTCGTCACATGACGGGAACAAAGCATATGCTCCAATAATTGGAACTTAAAGATGTTGGATTCGTGGGTTTTGGAGGAAAAAAAAAGGAAAAATTAAGGGGTCAGAAACTATTGGTAATGGAACTCTTCCCTCTATCTCAAACATTATGTATGTTGAAGGACTAATGCATAACTTATTATCCATAAGTCGATTAATCGATAACAGTTATGATATAGTCTTTAAAAAAAGGATGTAAAGTTGTTAGTCAAAAAGATGGCCCAGTCATGTTCTCTAGTAAAAGAAAAAACAACATTTACAAAATTAAACTTTATGATTTAAAAAATAAAATTGTTAAATGTCTTATGTTTGTTGATGAAGAGCTATGGGTATGGCACAGACGCTTAGGTCATGTTAGCTTGAGAAAAATCTCTCAGCTTAACAAACTTGAGTTAGTAAGAGGTTTACCAAAGCTGAAGTTTTCTTCAGATACTCTCAGTGAACCATGTCAAAAAGGAAAGTTTTCTAAAACTTATTTTAAATCTAAGAATGTTGTTTCTACCTCAAAACCCCTAGAACTTCTGCATATTGACTTATTTGGACCAGTTAAAACGACATCTATAAATGGAAAGAAACATGGACTTGTTATTGTAGATGACTATAGCCGCTGGACATGGGTTAAATTCCTAAGGCACAAGAATGAGTCTCATTCTGTGTTCTCTAGTTTCTGCGGAAAAGTACAAAATGAATTTGACTAATTATTAAAGTTAGAAGCGGTCATGGTGGAAAATTTGAAAATAAAGATTTTGAAAACCTGTTTGACACTCACGACATTTCTCATGATTTTTCTTGTCCTAGAACTCCTCAACAAAATGGAGTTGTAGAAAGGAAAAATAGAACTTTACAAGAAATGGCTAGAACCATGATAATGGCCAGAACCATGATAAATGAAACTAATGTTGCAAAGCACTTTTGGGTAGAAGCTGTAAATATAAGATGTTATATTCAGAATAGAATCTCTATAAGACCTATTTTGGAGAAGACTCCTTATGAACCGTGTACAGGAATAAAACCAAATACTTCCTACTTTCATCCTTTTGGATGTGATTGCTTTATCTTGAACACTAAAGAAAATATGAACAAGTTCGATTCCAAATAACAAAAGTGTATTATGTTAGAGTACTATGAATGCTTAAAAGGGTACAGAGTATACAATACAGAAACACGTATCATAGAGGAATCCGTACATGTTATATTTGATGATAAGCTTGACCCTAAAAAGTCAAAGCTAAGTGAAAAAACTACAGATGTAGAAATAAGACTTGCAGATTCTGAAGAAAGAACAGATAAAAGTAACAAGGATGCTGAACCATCAGATCCATATGAAAACTCAACTATTCAGAAATGACATAAAACGAGACAACATCACTATGAAGAACTCATTCTGGGAAACAAGACAGAACCTGTCAGAACAAGATCCACCTTCTAGCAACCTGAGGAAACCATCCTAGGATTAGTTTCTCTAATTGAACCAATATCAATTACATAAGCACTTCAGGATAATGAGTGGATCCTGGAAATGCAAGAAGAACTTAATCAATTCTCTATAAATGATGTCTGGGATCCGGTACCCAAACCCAAAGGAGTTCATGTTATAGGCAGAAAGTGGGTTTTCAGAAACAAGCTAAATGAGAAAGGTAAAGTTGTCAGAAACAAGGCACGACTAGTTGCTCAAGGGTACAATCAACAAGAAGGTATTGACTATAATGAAACCTTGGTCTAGTCTCCAGGTTAGAATCTACTTGTCTACTTATTTCATTTGTTGTTCATAATAATATCATGTTATATCAAATGGATGTTAAAAGTGCATTTCTAAACGGGTATATTTCTAAAGAAGTCCATGTTCATCAACCTCCATGTTTTGAAAGCCTAACATCTTCAGAACATGTCTTTAAATTAAACAAATCTTTATATGGACTCAAACAAGCTCCCAGAGCATGGTATGAAAGATTAAGTTCCTTCTTACTTGATAATGGATTCTCAAGAGGAGAAGTGGACACAACACTCTTTTGTAAAAATAATGGAAACAATCTTATAATATGTTAAATATATGTTGATGACATTATATTTGGTTCTGCTAATCCATATGCCTGTCGAGAGTTTTCTAAGTTAATGCAGGCATAATTTGAAATGAGAGCTAAAGTACTTCATGGGGATTCAAATTATTCAAGCACCAGAAGCTACATATATTGATCAAGGAAAATACACCAAAGAAATTCTAAAAAAGTTTGATATGTCAGAAAGTAAACATGCTAAGACCCCTATGCATCCTACATGCATTCTAGAAAAAGATGAAAAAGGTAAAAAAAAAAGGTTTGTCAGAAGCTATATCGTGGTATGACTGGCTCTTTTCTCTATCTTACAGCCTCACAACCAGATATTATATATAGTGTTTGCTTATGTGCTCACTTTCAGTCAGATCCTAAGGAGACTCACCTAACTGTAGTTAAGAGAATCCGCAAATAGCTGAATGGGTATATCTAACCTTGGCCTGATGTATGTAAACACATCAGAGCAAAACCTGTCTGGATTTTGTGATGCAGATTATGCAGGCGACAATATAATACGGTGGTAGAACTGACTTTTTTGGTTTTATCAAAATATATGAATAGCAAGAGTCGCCACCGACTTTTATTTTATCCAATATTTAGGAAAGGGTGAAAAGAACAGGAAAGACCTTGATAGATTTTGAGTTTGGGGGGTAAGTTATGAAAAGGGAAGGTGTTAGCACCCTTCTCATCCGTAGTTATCTAGGGTGTTGTACCCCAAAATTTTCCCTATCCTGTCGCAAGGATTCTTAGAATTACTTCAGTCAAGTTTCAAGCCTCAAACCATATTTTCTAAGAAGAATCATTCAAATTATCAAAAGGGGGCAAAATGAGCAAAATTGGAGTTTTTGCTAAAAAAGTCACCGGACGCTAAAAAAAGTTAAACTTTGACTTTTTGATCAAATTTGAGTCCTAAAAATCACATTATGTTAAGACATCCAAAAAAATGAAGTTTGATCATCAAAAATCAAAAGAATAAAAAAATCCAACTTTGCAAGACTTTGAGATTTTTCTAAGTATTTTCTATACTTGGTTAATTTCATTTGCTTCATGGCATCTTACTACAACTCCAAATAATTCAAGATGATGCAAGTAATTCAAGTTATTACAAAGTGACATTTTGCAAAATCACAAATTCTAAAACTATGTCTTGATTAAAACCTTGTCACAATATTTTTGCCTTTGACATAATGTGCACAAGACTAAATTTGTGACATGCTACAAACTATGTTGTCCAAAGTTGAAGGAAATATGATATATCACATGCTACAACTATGCTGTCCAAGATTGAAGAAAATATGATATATCACATTGCCACAACACCCTATGATGCCCTGCAAGAAAGCTCGTGCCATGTTACATCCTAAGTATACATGCTGTCCAATACAGTCAAAAACGGCTCTATGCAGTCAGCTCAAGCCTGCACCATGACATCCCCCAAATTACACCAAAATGGCAAAAGAAAATTGGATGCAGAAAGTATCAAAGCAGTATGCCAAAACAATTCAAAATGGCTTATTTATTTTCCCCCTTAAACCAAAATCAAGGGGTCTACAAAAGAGGACTGTCTCATAAGACAAAGGGGTTGGATTTTGAAGAGAAAAAAAAGTTTTTCTAGAGAAAAAGATAGAAAGTTTTGTTGAGCAGAAAAGAACAATATTCTGTGCAACCTTGACTCATTTTCAAAACCAAAAACTGCTCTTGTTCAAACAAAAACCCAACTCATTACTCTACCATACAAACTCTCCTTTAAACCAAACAACTCATCACATACAAAGGTGGTCCAAAACATCACAAAAACAGTTCCTGTATTGCTATTCATCTCCATCTTCAAAACACCAAAAACATTACAGTACAATCCAATTTGGTTTCAACAGTCCGGAGTAGCTTTCCGGAGATTCATTGAGGTATTCATCACATTTGGAAAAGCATTCAGATCTAAAACCACCAGTGCAGCCCAAAGGTAAGTCTTCTTGACTTGATATCTTGTCATTACATCATTAATAAGCTGTTGTTCTTTGAAGACAAGATGTAGTACTTTAATATCTTTTTGAACTAGTCATCTGCACTTTGTTTAGGCTTATTCAATCATTTGTTGTTCATGTTTATCCATCATATGTCATAAGCTAACCTGTACATTCAGTAAAATAATGTTTAAGGCAGGAAATTGCAGCATGTATAAACACATATCCTCATGTGTCGACTCATCCTAGTGAAAAAATAGGGTATGAGTCGACACATAACCCCCATGCATCGACTCATACTGATTTCAGGTTACAAAACAGAAGTGGGGAAAAGACTATGTATCGACACATACGCGCTTCGCGTCGACACAAGAAGGGTGTATGAGTCGACACATCCTATTATGTGTCGACTTATACTGAGTCATTTTTGTTTTACAGGAGCAAGGAAAAGCTATGTGTCGATGCATAGCAGCATGGGTCGACACATAGCAGTCCAAATGCAGTTTTTCCTTTTATTTTACACTGTTTTTACATTGTTTTCATCATCATTCGATATGGTTGTAATATTTCAGTCTCCACTTCATCCCCGTTGTAAATTTGTACCCCCATCCCCCTAAAGTGATGTAATAGCTTAGGATTTATTTTCCGCATGTTTACTTGCTTTCATATATTGCTAGTAATTAGGATGTATGGCAAGATAAAATCAGCAAATAGATAACCTTTCAAATACAAGACAAAATGCATGCAAACTAACACACTTGCACACTAACACCCTTAGGGTAGTTCCACTTGTTTCCTATCGGAAAATAGTCATGTCCCTCGAACATGGGCGTTTTAGCAAAAGACCCTCTGTGATCGGTGGATCTGGAACTGACTGTTTAACGCTGGTTTCGCGAAATGTCGCGGTAAGCAAGAGTCGCCACCGTCTTTTATTTTCTCCAAATGGAAAGGACAAAAGCACAGAAAAATTCCTTAAAGAGATTGCTCTCGGTTCGGGAGGTAGATTATAGAAAGGGAAGGTGTTAGCACCCTTTCTATCCATGGTTATCCATGGGCTCTTAGATACTTGCTCAATGTGTTTTCAAAATTGTTTGTTTGCTTTTCAATGTGGGTTTAAAAAGTTTCTTTGAAAAATTTCAGTTCGACTCGTATGTCAGAGTGTTTGAAAAATTTGCTTTGAAAGCTTTTGAAAATGTGTTGGTGTGAAAAGATTTTGATTTGTTTGAAATTAGAGCAAGTATCCTTGAGAACCTACCTACCCTAAGGAATTCGTCTGTGTAAATGTCCTTTAAAGTAGTGCCATCCCACCATTGAGAGGTAGGTAGCACCACTGTTGGAGGTGTTCGGGTCAATTCGAGTTTTAGGGACATGGTGATCACCGGAGCAATGGGAAGACACCTTAGAAGCTACCCTCATGCCAGGTTCCCAGATCATGAGGACTTACTAAGACGTCTTCTACTCGACGACCACCTTTCGAAAGGCAACAGTGAGGCGTACCCTAGGGGTGGTGTGTGCGAATTGTGTGTCATGTTTCAATTATTTGTCTTGTCATGTTTGTTGTGTTCTACGCTTGATTTTAATTAGGGCCATACATTCTTTCATGCTTTTTGTTAACAGTTATATACTTGCGAGAAAATAAATCTAAACTATTACAAATGGCGCGGGTCCACATCGCCAAAATAAACCGAACCCGATTTGACTGAAAGTAAAGGAGCAATAAAATAAAAGTGCGAGAAATAAAATTACAAGGCTTTGGGGCATGTACATAATTATAATAAATGACATAAAATAAATGCGCAAAATAAATTATGAACATGGGCATTGGACCCTTTTGCAATAAATTAAAATTAATGAAGAATTAAAATTAAAATTAAATGTTTTGGTATTTTTGTGTTTTTTAAGATTTAAAAGAAAAAGAATTAATTAAAACAAAAAAAAATGGTTGTAAACCCTAATTCTAATGTTTTTTAAGTTATTAAGAAAAAGATTGAATTTTTTTAACCTAATTTAAATCTAAGTTATTTATATACATTTAATTATAAAAATAAAATAAATAAATAATAATATTAGGATCAAAAAGAAAAATTTAAGAGGAATGAACTTTGTTGATTAACCTAATCCTATGTTTTTGGATTTTTATTAAAAGGAATTAAAGTTAAAAAAAACCTAATTAAACTAAATAATTTACATATTAACTATTTACAAGAAAATAAATAAAATAAATATTTTTTATGTTCTTATCCTTTTTCTGATTTTTTTTTGTGATGTTTTTATATTTTGTATAGAAAACAATTAATTAATTAAAACAATGAAAATAAATAAAAAAATAAATTATGAAAAGCAAAGCAAACCAGGGGGGGGGGGTGACCCCAAAACTGGAGGTGCAGGCCTTAGAACTCTGGCCCATTAAGCTGAAAAGTTGTTGGACTTTTTGAATCATGTGTGACACGTTTGACTAAGGCGTAGCATGTTCTTCAATCCTAGCCTTTGATGTGGATACCCTGGGACACGTGTAGGCTTGATCATTGAGGATGCATGGTGAACCCCAGCGTGGAGCCTGCATTGGAATTGTTATACAAAAATAATATGGAATTTGTTCAGACCTGGGACTTGAACCCAGGTCTTGGAGGTGGTATGCATCACGTGTTGCCAACTGAGCCATTGAACTTCATTTAATATATTATGTCACATAAATAATAAAAAGCAAAACCAAGGCAATTGTGGTCCAGCGCGCGAAGTTTTTAAACCAACGAATCAGCAATTGCCACGGTATCTTCGTCTTCACGTCCCCTGTAAACAAAAGCGTATGGCCACGGTTTTCATGACGTTGCAGAAAGTAGGCTATGGAAAAATAGCGATTAGCGCTATAAGCTCCATAAATTGTTCGCGAGTGGTTCTTTTCCTTCGTCTAGGCTTGCTGAACATGACTATCATGGTTTGGAAGGCTAATTTTACAGTATTGAGAAAACCCTAAAACCACAACCTGAAAACCCTAAAATGTGAACATGGTGAAATCGCGTATGGTTCACAAAAATGCAATTAAACACCATGGTTAGCTTAGAAACTTTGTAAGGAACAGGAATTCATCAATAAAAATGCAAAAGAACGTATGAACTGTGATATGCGATTTCAAAAGTTATGTGACACAGTTTGAGTTCTCCCTACCAATTCCTGGAGTGTTGAAGGATGTTTGGAGTTGGGATGTGTTCAGAAATGGTCCAGGAAGCTATTAGAAAAAGAATTAAGGCTTAAAACTCACTCTAATCTTGATTTCAGTTTTGTGTTTTTATTCCAAAATTTCAATGTTGCAATCAGCTTTTTAGCGCAGCCTTTGATGTGTTATGGTTAGGGTTTGACTTGGTGCTTATGATGGAAGAGAATTAGCTTGCTAGCTGACCTAGATTCATGCTTATGAAAGAACTAGTCCTAGGGTTTTTCCATTAACAAATTTTTCCTTCTTTTAAGCCAAGACCAAGACTTAGTGTGCATTTTAACCCTAGCCTGAGTTTTTGAGTTGGCCCATGATATATGGGAGTTGTCCAAATTCAAATGACACTATTCCATTGGTTTTTGAATTTTATTTGAATTTTTAAAGATTTAAAATGAATTAAATTATCAAAAATTAAATAAAATAGAAAAATCAATATTTGGTCTTGAAATTAATCATGGGACACGTGTGTCGCATGACAAGGATGAATCAAGTGGAAGAAAGTGGGCCCTTTTGTCAAAAATTGGAGTTTCAAGGATAGTTGACTTTTGCCATTTCACAAAAATTTCCCAACTTCTACAAGGCATAACTTGCTCAATTTTTAAGCTTTTCACATGTTCTTGGACATTTTGGAAAGGTCTTTGAGTCCTTTAACCAATGCCTTTGGTCCCATGTCATTTTGATTCACCAATCTCAAGTTATGGTCTTTGACTTAAAGTCTCTTTTTGTTGACTTTTGAAAATGACCTATAATGTTGAAATTGTTAACTTTTTGTGAGAGCATTTCTTGGACTTGAAGTATGAAGATGAGTTGTAGGAAATGTATTTCTCTTCAAAATGAGCTTTGGATGGAATTTTTCTGATAATCCATGTGAAAGTTATGCCCTGGTCAATTTCAGTTGACTTTTTCAGCTGTCCAAATATAGCAACTTTTGCATCTTTGATGATTTCTGAGCCAAATTTTGAGAATCATGATCAAGCATTGATCAAATGATGTTTGTGGCTTCAAAATGATATGTTGACCAAAAATTTGAACTTTTGACTGTCAAATGACCATTTTGCCCCTACAGTTGACTGTAGTGCAATTTAGGGTTTTGACTGTGCAATCTTGAGCTGAATGTCTTGAAACTTGATATGAGGATGCTTGACCATGTTTGTAAGCATATGAGACTTGATTGAGCCTTTGAAAACTTCTTTTTCTTGATCAGACTCAAAACCCTAATTTTGACTGTATGGGAGACTGTTGCACTGCACAACCCTTGGGGAATTTTGTAGCTTGGCTTGGCAACTTCTTGAGGAATATGGGAGGGCAAATTTTGGGGTATAACAGTTGCCCCTGTTCAATCTTCTTAGACCTGAGGATGCAGATTGGCCGACGTGCCTTTCGTAATCCGAGGGTAAAAGATGATTGGACACTAGAGTGCCCGGAAATTTGCGCTCACATGTTAGCAATGATGGGGGAATGGGCTTATAGATGCCATCTGGATGTTTGATTGCGTAAGAGATTCCTTGGCGAGAACCTGCATACCTGCAAAACAGAAAATGAGTACCTGACACGTTGCAGGAGCTGATTTTTAGATGCCTGGTATAGACGTGTCCTGACTGGTTACAGGAGCTGAGTCTGGAGCTTCAAACGGCGATGAAAGAACCAGGGATGGTTACTACCTTAGCGTGAACGGTAAGAAAACCTTGGGCGACTTTAATTTCAACGACGCTTGTTGAGAAAAGTCTGGAGTGTATTTAATTTCAATAACGCTTGTTGAGAAAAATCTGTGTGATTTTAACTTCAACAACGCTCGTTGAGAAAAATCTGGGGTGTCTTCTACTGGGATAAGAATCAGGGAGATCTTAGGGTCGATCTGACTGAACCAGAGAGGCCTTTGACTGGGTAAGAATCAGGAAAATCTTAGGGTCGATTTAACTGAACCGGTCTAGGTCTTGAAATGTCTTCAACTGGATAAGCATCAGGGAGATCTTAGGGTCGATCTGACTGAACCAGAGAAGGCCTTTGACTGGATAAGCATCAGGAAAATCTTGGGACGATTTAACTGAACCGGTCTAGGTCTTGAAATGTCTTCAACTAGATAAGCATCAGGGAGATCTTAGGGTCGATCTGACTGAACCAGAGAAGGCCTTTGACTGGATAAGCATCAGGAAAATCTTGGGACGATTTAACTGAACCGGTCTAGGTCTTGAAACGTCTTCAACTAGATAAGCATCAGGGAGATCTTAGGGTCGATCTGACTGAACCAGAGAAGGCCTTTGACTGGATAAGCATCAGGAAAATCTTGGGACGATTTAACTGAACCGGTCTAGGTCTTGAAATGTAGCTTGAGAACTTAACTGGATCTTTCGTGAAAGATAAAAGTCAGTCATATGCAATGCATGATATGGATCAAGCAATGATGTTCTCAACATAAATGAGACTTGTATGATGCAGTGCGTTATGCATGCTATAATGATGTATGTGATGTTTTATGTATGTTTTCGTCTAGGAAAGTAAATCCTTGACGGGTGCCGGGAAGTCGTATCCTGGGCTGATATTGAGGAATAAACTTGTACTTCCGCTGGGGATGATAGTTGCAAGAATACCGGTAGGAGAAGATGACTCCGTTGCGGGGAGGAAAGATACTCTGACGACCATGCTGGGAAGCAATACTCTGTGGGGAGAGAAATACTTCGTTAAGTGTTGACGATTATTTGCTGAGGATGCCTTTGTTGTTGGAAGTGTTAATGAACTTCGCTGGGGATAGGAAAGAACTATGTTGACGACGACCTTTCCGTGGCTTTTGGCTGAGGATAACCTAGTTATATCCTGTTAAGGAAATAACTCTTTAAATAAAGCCGGACGACGCGTTCGTGCTCTGTGAAGAATAAGCTTCCAGAATTTAACTGGGGATAAGCTTACTGCTTGGAGTGATGAATTCCATCTTTCCTGGGGAACTTGGATGGGACTCTCCTGGGGAAGTTTTGATATGCTGGGGGAGTGATTCCTTTGAATGTTGATGTATGCCGCCGGGGAACAATTTTTGGACCAAGACTGCCGGGGATGCTTGTTAAGAATATATGCTGCTGGGGAATATTGGGATCTACTCGAGAATACCCAATTTCCTGGAGACTTGTTAACTTTGTTTGGGGAAGAATGCACTGACTTGCTGTCTCACTCTCTGGGGAACTTAAGATACCTGGTTGGGTTCTTTAGCTGAACCTACCTTGGTACCTTAGAGGATAGAACAATTAGACTGTTCAGACAACTCTTTATTGCCCCTGTTTCTAGTGTCACCTGCAATTAATTCTTCGTTTCGTATGCAAATATTTATGAGCTAGCAATTTATTGTCAATGCATATATCACAAATTGAACCTTGGACGTTCTTCGCAAAACAAAACAGAAAAAAGAAAAAAAAACAGTTGGCACGTTTAACTGAAAAGTATATTTGTATTGATTTTGAATAGCCTGTGAATAGGCGTTTTGTGTACAAGAGGCTGACATCCTAGTAAGAGAAACGTCGCCGAACGAGAGAGTTTATACAAGTTTTGTACAAAAGAAAATAAACAGCTATGTGAAATATGAATGATCCACTGGGTTTCAACTCTGCTATCGCCTTTATAACTCTGAGCGTCTCATCACTTGATGACCTTGGTTGAAGGTGAAGCTGACTGATCGATGCCGTCTTGATGTAGATACCGGATTCTGGATGCAAAGTGATCCAATGAGACATAGTATTACGCTTTTATCCCTAACTTCTGCCTGGACTGCCCTTTCGGGTTTTCAGTCCATCGGGATACCCATTTTTGCCCAAGCCGCCTTTTCAGGTTTTCGACTTGCCGGGTGTACATATTTTTCATTTTCATCCCTTCATTTTTCCCGAACCCTTTTGGTTCGGCGGGAAGCCCTAACTTTTGCCTAGACATGTCAGCCTAGCGGGTCTTTTTTCATGCGTAGTATTTTTTAACTATGTCTGCATTGGCGGGGTGAGGAAGGTCGTCACCATCCATGTTGGTTAATATCATTGCTCCTCCTGAGAACACATGCTTAACCACAAATGGCCCTTCGTACGTAGGGGTCCATTTGCCCCTTGGATCACTCTGAGGAAGGATGATTCGCTTGATCACCAGATCCCCGACTTGATATTCCTGTGGCCTGACCTTTTTGTTAAATGCCCTGATCATTCGTTTCTGATACGTCTGACCATGACAGATAGCAGCAAGTCTCTTTTCGTCAATAAGGTTGAGCTGATCAAGTCGCGTCTGGATCCAATCATCTTCATTCAGATTTGCATCCTTCATTATCCGGAGAGAAGGAATTTGTACTTCGATTGGCAAAACTGCCTCCATGCCATAAACCAGAGAGAAAGGAGTTGCCCCGGTTGACGTCCTAGCTGAGGTACGATACCCATGCAGAGCGAACGGTAACATCTCGTGCCAATCTTTATACGTTACTGTCATCTTCTGCACGATCTTCTTGATGTTTTTATTAGCTGCTTCTACAGCCCCATTCATCTTCGGTCTGTAAGGAGAAGAATTGTGGTGCTGTATCTTGAACTGTTCGCAGAGCTCAGCGATCATCTTATTGTTCAGATTGGTGCCGTTATCTGTAATAATCCGCTCAGGGACACCGTACCGACAGATCAGGTTGTGCCGAATGAACCGTGCCACAACAGTCTTGGTTACCGTAGCATAGGATGCGGCCTCAACCCACTTCGTAAAATAATCAATCGCCACTAGGATGAAGCGATGTCCATTGGATGCCGTAGGTTTTATCTCGCCGATCATGTCTATGCCCCACATTGCAAACGGCCAAGGTGCAGTCAGAACATTCAAGGGAACCGGAGGAACATGCACTTTATCTGCATAAATCTGGCATTTGTGGCATGTCCTGGAATGTTGGTAACAATCAGCTTCCATTGTAGACCAGTAATATCCTGCCCGTAGGATTTTCTTAGCCATAGTATGTCCACTGGAGTGCGTACCAAAGGTCCCTTCATGCAGCTCTTCCATGATTCTTTCTGCTTCAGTCTTATCCACACAACGTAGTAAGGTTGAATCATGGTTTCGCTTGTACAAGATGCCGTTGCTTAGGAAGAACTTGGTTGCAAACCTCCTCAGGAATTTCCTATCATTGACAGAAGCACCTTCAGGGTATTCCTGAGCTTCCAGATATCTCTTCACTTCGTGGTACCAAGGCTTCTCAGTTACCAATTCAGTTTCGAGGTCACAACAGTATGCCGGTTCGTCCAGTTTCCAGATGATGATCCGGGGAGCTTCATTATCCCATTTAACCTTGAACATTGAAGACATTGTAGCTAACGCGTCCGCCAACTGATTCTCTTCTCTTGGAAAGTGCTCAAATGTTATCTCTGTGAAGTGGGGGATCCAGGCCAACACACATTCTCTGTAAGGAATCAAGTTTGGATGTTTCGTATCCCACTCTCCTTTGATCTGATTGATCACGAGAGCGGAATCTCTGAAGACACTCAGAAATTTGATCCTCAGGTCGATCGCAGCTTGAAGACCCATAATACACGCTTCATACTCCGCCATGTTGTTGGTACAGTTGAAACACAGCCGGGCGGTGAGTGGAGTATGAGTACCTTGTGGAGATACGATTATGGCGCCGATACCATTTCCCAAAGCATTGGAGGCTCCGTCAAAGTGCATAGACCATCGGGATCCTGGTTCAGGTCCTTCATCCGGTCCAGGTATTTCACAGTCAGTTACTATCATAATGCTTTCATCTGGAAACTCGAAGTTCATTGATTGGTAGTCATCCACCGCTTGATGTGCTAGGTGGTCCGCCAATACACTTCCCTTGATGGCTTTTTGGGTCGTGTACTGAATGTCGTATTCCGTCAAGATCATCTGCCATCTTGCAATTCTCCCAGACAGAGCAGGCTTTTCAAATATGTACTTTATAGGATCCATTTTTGAGATTAACAAGGTAGTGTGAGTCAGCATATACTGTCTCAGCCGGCGAGCAGCCCATACCAAAGCGCAGCAAGTTTTCTCAAGCAATGAGTATCGGGTCTCACAGTCGGTAAACTTTTTGCTAAGGTAATAAATGGCATGCTCTTTTCGGCCAGACTCGTCATGCTGCCCCAGCACACACCCCATTGCATTATCAAGTACTGTCAGGTAAAGTATCAAAGGTATCCCTTCAACTGGTGGCATAAGGATGGGTGGTTCTTGGAGATATTCTTTGATTCTGTCAAAAGCAGCCTGACATTCATCATTCCAGCGTACTACCTGATCTTTCTTCAGCAGCTTGAAGATTGGTTCACAGGTAGCAGTTAGGTGTGAGATGAACCGAGCAATGTAATTCAGACGTCCTAGAAAGCCTCTGACTTCCTTCTCTGTCTTAGGAACTGGCATCTCTTGAATGGCTTTGACCTTAGCAGGGTCCACTTGAATTCCCTTGTCACTCACCACGAAGCCTAGCAACTTTCCCGATCTTACCCCGAAGGTGCACTTGTTCGGGTTCAACCTCAGCTTGTACAGTTTCAAACGGTCAAACAGTTTCTGCAGATGATCAAGGTGCTCTTCCTCAGTCTGGGACCTAGCGATCATGTCGTCAACATACACTTCTATCTCATGATGGATCATGTCATGAAATAAAGCAACCATGGCACGTTGGTAGGTTGCCCCAGCATTCTTTAGTCCAAAAGGCATGACTTTGTAGCAGAAGGTGCCCCACTGAGTAACAAACGTAGTCTTTTCCATGTCTTCCGGAGCCATCTTGATCTGATTGTAGCCTGAAAAACCATCCATGAAAGAGAACACTTTATGTTGAGCTGTATTATCAACAAGGACGTCAATGTGAGGTAGAGGGAAGTCATCCTTGGGGCTGGCCCTGTTCAGATCCCTGTAATCGACACACATTCTGACCTTGCCGTCCTTCTTAGGTACCGGCACCACATTAGCAACCCATTGAGGGTAAGAAGTCACTGCAAGAAACCCGGCATCAAACTGCTTCATAACCTCGGCTTTAATCTTCTCAGACATCTCTGGACGCATACGACGGACTTTTTGCTTAACTGGAGGGCAATCTTCTTTAGTTGGTAAGTGATGGACCACAATGTCGGTATCTAATCCGGGCATATCTTCGTAGGACCAAGCAAAGATCTCCTTATAGTCATGCAGCATCTGAGTCAACCGTTGCTTCACGCTGAGTTCTAGGTTGGCACCAATCTTCACCTCTTTCTTGTCTTCCTCAGTACCCAAGTTTATTATTTCTACTGGCTCTTCATGGGGTTGAATTGCCCTCTCTTCCTGTTGTAACAGTCTTGCAAGTTCACCAGGCACTTCGCAATCATCTTCACCTTCGTCTTCGGCTAAGTTGATCGGATTTTCGAAGTCATAACTGGCAGTAGCAGAGTTGCTACCAGGGAGATCCAGAGTGGATTGAAACCTGTATGAGTGAGTGTGTGTGTAAATACAGCTGTTTTGCAATATGTAAAGAAAAGAAAGAAAAGGAGCGCAAAATTTGAATTGTGAAAAACGTCCAATGCTTTTATTCATGATATATGACGGTGACAAACAAAAGCCCTCATAAATAAAACCACGGTGCCCCGGGTAAGACACCGGGCCATATAGTTTCAAATTATTGTTTATTACAAACCAAAAACAAAGAAATTCATTACTGGGGAACAAAAGTTATGGGTGTAAAATCTTTAGCAGTCCAATTGGTCAATCCACCGTCGGCCGTCGGGTAGATCCAGCTATCGAACTCTGACTCTTCTATTTCATCTTCCTCTCCAATAGCATTCACTTCTGAGTGGGTGATGAGCACAGGAGGTCTTCCAATTCTCGCCTTGCGCACCGCTTTCTGAGCTTCTGTGGTGAAACCCAGCCCAAACTTGTTAGTCTTAGGAGTAAGATCAGGGAGCTTGCCCCAGTTTGCACATTCACCTCTTTCGATCACAGCCCGGGCATCCTTTAAGGAGGCCATCTTCAAAGGAGAAACCTCTTCATCTGCTTCTGTTGCTGCCAAGGTTTGTGGTACTTCCTCAAAATGTTGAAAGGGGGTTTCAATGAACTCCCCATCCATTTCTACGTATCTGAAGGAGTTGAGGTGACTGACCATGTACTCCTCTTCCCCTTGCACTGTTACGATCTTCCCCCTGACCGGGTACTTGAGCTTCTGATGCAATGTGGAGGTCACAGCTCCAGCCTTGTGGATCCACGGGCGACCCAGCAAACAAGAATAGGACGGATGGATGTCCATCACATAGAATTTTGAATCAAATACCTGTGACCCAACCCTGATTGGGATGTCCACCTCACCATGTACCATTCTTTTGGACCCGTCAAAGGCCCGGACAACAATGTGAGTTGGTTTGAGCTCTAGACCCTCACAATCCAGCCTATCCAGAGCCTTCTTAGGCAGCACGTTTAATGAAGAACCTGTGTCAACCAGCACATGAGCAAGAGTAGTGCCCCTGCATTCAATGGAGACATGCAGGGCATCATTATGGTTTTTCCCCTTTGCTGTCAGATCGGCATCAGAGAAACCCAGGCCATTATCAGCGGTTAGGTTGGCCACACAGTCGGTGAACTGGTCAGCAGACGTCTCTTGGGGTACGTGGGCTGTCTTTAAGAAAGCAATCAGAGCCTTTGCATGGGCCTCTGAACACAACAGTAGTGACAACATGGAGATTTTAGAAGGGGTGTGCCCCAGCTGTTCTACAACGTTGAAATCACTTTTCTTTATTATCTTGAGGATTTCTTCCATTTCCTGCTTGGAAGCCTCAACAATGGTCTTTGGTGCCTCCGTCCTGGCAGGCACATCAGCAGCAATCCCCTTGCCCCGAGTATCAGATGACTCAGTAGCAGGGGTGGATACTTGGTCAGAGGGAGAAACAGGCACACTGGCAGGTGTGAAGATCAAAGGCCTATGAATTACCGGAGGAGCAATGTCTGGCGAGAACAGTCTTCCACTACGAGTGACCTTAGCAGGCCCGGTGATGTTGGAGACACCAGTATCAATGTTGAACTCTTGTTTCACACCCAGAACATAAACATCCGCCCCATAGTGCCATGGGACAGCCTTATCAGATTTATAGGGTATAGGCCCCGGAACAGTAATGGTGATGGGAGCACTCTTGTGAACTGACAAAATTTGGACAGGCTTCTTTGAAGGAGCCTCGGAATGGTTGTTGAAGATGGTAACGATCGACACTTCTTCAACAGGAGCAGCAGGAACAACAGTCTTTCTGAACAAAATCTCTCTACTATCTATCAGGTTTTGGACACCTGACTTCAGCAGAGAACAACCAGCAGGGGAAGCAACACATAGAGGGCAACCTTCGCTACATCCCGGAAATAAACCGGCTAGCAACAGATTCCTCTTGACCATCAGCAACGGAGTAGCAACATCATCCACCGAAGCTACATACAAATCCTCCTCAACAGCATTCACTCCATGCTGGGGCATGGGAGCAGTTACAACATTCGGCCTCTCGGGCGCCTCGAACTGTATTTCCTTTGCATCAATGAGGTCTTGAACCTTATTCTTTAGGGCCCAACAGTCATCTGTGTTATGCCCCGGGCTATCAGAGTGATAAGCACAGCGAGCATTTGGATTGAACTTGGGGGATGCAGTATTGGGAAACTTTGGAGCCTCCCTGACAGTCACTAAATTGGTGGATAGCAACTGTGGCAGGATCTGTGATAAGGTCATGCTTAACCGGGTATACTCTCTCCGGGGTCTTTCAAACTTTTGAGGATTAGTTGGCCGAGGAGCGGCAGCAGGTTTGGCAATCATTACTGCACTGACAGATTGGTGGCGTTCAGGTCGCTCTGTTCTCCGGGAGCTATATACAGCACTAGCCTCCTTTTTGAAGGGTTTCTTCTCAGTACTGGAGGAGGCAACTTTCTGTATCTTCCCCGATTTTATACCGGCCTCGATCCTTTCACCAGTTAGGATCAGATCAGTAAACCCAGCAGAGGAATTACCAATGAGATGATTGAAAAATGGACCAGATAGGGTCCCCAAAAACATATCTACCAGCTCCCGATCCGTCAATGGTGGCTGCACCCTGCCAGCCAAGTCTCTCCATTTCTGGGCGTACTCCTTAAAACCTTCACCCGACCCTAGCGACATACCCTGGAGCTGGGTACGCGTAGGAGCGAGGTTGGCATTATACTGATACTGCTTGTAAAAAGCAGTGGCCAGATCCTCCCAGTTACGAATGCTGATTCCATCCAGCTGATAGAACCAATCGAGGTGAGTCCCTGAAAGACTCTCCTGGAAGAAGTGGATCCAAAGGTTCTTGTCTGCTGTGTAAGGCTGGATCTTCCTTACATAAGAACGGAGGTGCATCTTGGGACAGGAAGCCCCATCATACTTCACGAAGGCAGGTGTTTTGAACTTGTGTGGGATCACCACCCCAGTAGATAACCCCAAGTCTCCGAAATCCAATCCAGGCACCCGCTGAACTTCCATAGCCTTTAATCTGTCTTCCAGCTGTTTGTACCGGTCTTCAGCAGGAGGGTACTGTTCGTCGTTGAAGTCTGTTTCAGTATCAGAGCCCACAGGAGTAGGGACCTCCCTTTCTTGGTGACTACCTTCCGTCACAGATGGAGGAGTCCTTTCAGCTTCAACCAAAGTGTTCCCGAGTCTGTGCCCAGTGTTAAATAGCACAGTCCTCCTCTTCTTCTTAGTCTTCTTCAGAAGCATGGTCTTCAACTCCTGTTGACCCTGAGCCAAGCCCTTGATCAGCTCCTGAAATTGGGCGTTCTGCGCCTGAAATTGGACGTTCTGCGCCTGAAGAGCCTTGATAGATGCCTCGGTTGATGATTCAGGGTTCATGATGCTGAAATAAACAGCGAAGAACAGTAAACAACCTGAAAAGAAGAGTACCTATGATGCACATGATGAATGATATGTGTTTATGCAATGCATTCAAGAGTTCGAAAATTCAAATTTATTGTAGACCAAAAGGAACACACATTATTATTAAGAAAATCATTGTTTAATACATCAAAGCCTCATGGGCAAAAGTACAAAAAGATCAAATCAATCCCAAAATATGTTGCGCATCTTCTTTGGAGCTATGTAAGTGTTGAGGTTCCTTTCCTCATGCAACAGGCGGGTGAGCTCCAAGACCTTCTTTTCACTGGCATGCAAACTAGTCTCAAGAGAATTCCGCTCTTCCTTAAGCTGGATCCAGCTCTTCTGCATCTCTTCCCAGGATGTGGGCATATCAGGGTGCTGAATAACATGAGACACCTCTCCTTCCAAGGCAGGCTCTTTGATTACTGGGAGCATGTGAGGATAAGGCATTACTAACTTCTGAGAGCGGGCTCGTACCCACTTGAGGTAAGGCTCCAAAGGGATGGAGTTCCTGTGCCCCAGTGTCTTGCTGTCTATCCTACTAGGCATCCTCCAAGCTCTGATAAATCTCTGGCGAAGTCCTTGAGTATCGTTGTCGAAGTCAAAAACTATATCAGGAATCAACATGTCATGAGGACCATCCCTCCGAGCATAACCAAATTGTCTCCAAGCCAGGCATGGACTATAAGTAATACCCCCTCTGACTCCAAGTAAAGGAACATTAGGATACTCCCCGCAACGATCAATGATAGTGACATCTTCTCTGGACCTAGGGCACCAATGTATATCTGCATGTGTAAGAGTCATCAACCGTTGTGACCATCTCAAACCCCGCTCATTCTTCAGGACTGATTGTGGAAGGTGCGAAATAAACCACTTTCCCAGGAGAGGAGTGCAACACATAAGGACACCTCTTTTTCTCATGGTTCGAGTGTAACATGAGTGAAGGATGTCCCCCAGCAACGTAGGTATAGGATTCCTGGACATAAAGATCTGGACAGCACTGATATCAATGAGCTGATCTGGGTTAGGGAACAACACCAAACCATAAACAAGGAGGGCCACAACCTCTTCAAAAGCTTGCAAGTCAAGGGAGTTCCAACATTCATAGGCCTTTTCAAACAGAAACCTGGCTAAGAACCCTTTAATACTACTTCTGACTTCCCAATGTCCCTTGAGGTCAGATGACTGTAGGTGCAAGGCTTTAGCAATCTCTTCAAGCTTAGGTTCCTTTTCTGTACCGTTGAAGGGTAGCTGATCAAGGATAGGGATCTTCAGGAGTCGGGAGAACTCCTCCAATGTAGGTACCAACTGATAGTCCAAGAAGGTGAAACAGTGATGCAGAGGGTCAAAGAATTGGAACAGGACCTTTATCATATCTTCCTCAATGTTGGTGTTGACCAAGCTGATGAGGCTTCCATGCCTTTTACTGAATGAAGAGTTCTCGGGAATCCTGGATATAAGCTCCTTAAGCTGAGGAGGGATCCTTACAAGACTGATTGGAATTGTCTTTCTACGAACAGTTTCCATGTCCTACAAAACAAGAACAAAGATGAAAATTCGAACCCCTGAAATGGTTAGTCAATGCGTATGATGCTGGATGATGTCATGATGCTATGATTAAACACACCACAGATATTTACAAAGACAAACATGTAAGGCACACAAGGCACACAAGACAGGCCCTTAAGGTTTAAGGCCAGCATGGGGTCTGGGTAATACCCTCTTGAAGTTGGTGGGTTCAACCTGTCCTAATCAAAGTAACCGGGTTCTAAGGTTCCCAATATCACGGGATTGCTTTCATTGTTCATCGTTTCGATTTAGCCACTGAACTGGCGACCGAAATATTCCAGGAAAGCAACCCTCAATTGAGTGTAGTATCGAGTATCAACCAACCTCGGACTGCACCAAAGTCAGTTATCTCACTACCCTAAAGAGGCCAAGATGGTTCAATTAAGGTTCCTAAGGTCTGTTGATGCTTCATGACACCACATGGAGGCCCCGTACTCTCCTTGACTGAACTCAAGGGTTACCGGTACACACCAAAGTGCCACATCAACGTAGCAGACTATTTCAACCATGTCGGTATACCCCGCACAGTTCCCTCACAGCCTTGTTGCTACTTTATAAGAAGGTATCCCCAGATCCGGGTAAGGATCTATAGAACTCCCAAGCAACCCACAATTTAAAGCACACAAGGAAAACAATTGCAAACACAGTGATCTTAATCCTAAGGTACACCTCACTTTAAGTTTTGTCCCCAGCAGAGTCGCCAGTTCTGTGATCGGTGGATCTGGAACTGACTGTTTAACGCTGGTTTCGCGAAATGTCGCGGTAAGCAAGAGTCGCCACCGTCTTTTATTTTCTCCAAATGGAAAGGACAAAAGCACAGAAAAATTCCTTAAAGAGATTGCTCTCGGTTCGGGAGGTAGATTATAGAAAGGGAAGGTGTTAGCACCCTTTCTATCCATGGTTATCCATGGGCTCTTAGATACTTGCTCAATGTGTTTTCAAAATTGTTTGTTTGCTTTTCAATGTGGGTTTAAAAAGTTTCTTTGAAAAATTTCAGTTCGACTCGTATGTCAGAGTGTTTGAAAAATTTGCTTTGAAAGCTTTTGAAAATGTGTTGGTGTGAAAAGATTTTGATTTGTTTGAAATTAGAGCAAGTATCCTTGAGAACCTACCTACCCTAAGGAATTCGTCTGTGTAAATGTCCTTTAAAGTAGTGCCATCCCACCATTGAGAGGTAGGTAGCACCACTGTTGGAGGTGTTCGGGTCAATTCGAGTTTTAGGGACATGGTGATCACCGGAGCAATGGGAAGACACCTTAGAAGCTACCCTCATGCCAGGTTCCCGGATCATGAGGACTTACTAAGACGTCTTCTACTCGACGACCACCTTTCGAAAGGCAACAGTGAGGCGTACCCTAGGGGTGGTGTGTGCGAATTGTGTGTCATGTTTCAATTATTTGTCTTGTCATGTTTGTTGTGTTCTACGCTTGATTTTAATTAGGGCCATACATTCTTTCATGCTTTTTGTTAACAGTTATATACTTGCGAGAAAATAAATCTAAACTATTACAAATGGCGCGGGTCCACATCGCCAAAATAAACCGAACCCGATTTGACTGAAAGTAAAGGAGCAATAAAATAAAAGTGCGAGAAATAAAATTACAAGGCTTTGGGGCATGTACATAATTATAATAAATGACATAAAATAAATGCGCAAAATAAATTATGAACATGGGCATTGGACCCTTTTGCAATAAATTAAAATTAATGAAGAATTAAAATTAAAATTAAATGTTTTGGTATTTTTGTGTTTTTTAAGATTTAAAAGAAAAAGAATTAATTAAAACAAAAAAAAAATGGTTGTAAACCCTAATTCTAATGTTTTTTAAGTTATTAAGAAAAAGATTGAATTTTTTTAACCTAATTTAAATCTAAGTTATTTATATACATTTAATTATAAAAATAAAATAAATAAATAATAATATTAGGATCAAAAAGAAAAATTTAAGAGGAATGAACTTTGTTGATTAACCTAATCCTATGTTTTTGGATTTTTATTAAAAGGAATTAAAGTTAAAAAAAACCTAATTAAACTAAATAATTTACATATTAACTATTTACAAGAAAATAAATAAAATAAATATTTTTTATGTTCTTATCCTTTTTCTGATTTTTTTTTGTGATGTTTTTATATTTTGTAAAGAAAACAATTAATTAATTAAAACAATGAAAATAAATAAAAAAATAAATTATGAAAAGCAAAGCAAACAAGGGGGGGGGGGGTGACCCCAAAACTGGAGGTGCAGGCCTTAGAACTCTGGCCCATTAAGCTGAAAAGTTGTTGGACTTTTTGAATCATGTGTGACACGTTTGACTAAGGCGTAGCATGTTCTTCAATCCTAGCCTTTGATGTGGATACCCTGGGACGCGTGTAGGCTTGATCATTGAGGATGCATGGTGAACCCCAGCGTGGAGCCTGCATTGGAATTGTTATACAAAAATAATATGGAATTTGTTCAGACCTGGGACTTGAACCCAGGTCTTGGAGGTGGTATGCATCACGTGTTGCCAACTGAGCCATTGAACTTCATTTAATATATTATGTCACATAAATAATAAAAAGCAAAACCAAGGCAATTGTGGTCCAGCGCGCGAAGTTTTTAAACCAACGAATCAGCAATTGCCACGGTATCTTCGTCTTCACGTCCCCTGTAAACAAAAGCGTATGGCCACGCTTTTCATGACGTTGCAGAAAGTAGGCTATGGAAAAATAGCGATTAGCGCTATAAGCTCCATAAATTGTTCGCGAGTGGTTCTTTTCCTTCGTCTAGGCTTGCTGAACATGACTATCATGGTTTGGAAGGCTAATTTTACAGTATTGAGAAAACCCTAAAACCACAACCTGAAAACCCTAAAATGTGAACATGGTGAAATCGCGTATGGTCCACAAAAATGCAATTAAACACCATGGTTAGCTTAGAAACTTTGTAAGGAACAGGAATTCATCAATAAAAATGCAAAAGAACGTATGAACTGTGATATGCGATTTCAAAAGTTATGTGACACAGTTTGAGTTCTCCCTACCAATTCCTGGAGTGTTGAAGGATGTTTGGAGTTGGGATGTGTTCAGAAATGGTCCAGGAAGCTATTAGAAAAAGAATTAAGGCTTAAAACTCACTCTAACCTTGATTTCAGTTTTGTGTTTTTATTCCAAAATTTCAATGTTGCAATCAGCTTTTTAGCGCAGCCTTTGATGTGTTATGGTTAGGGTTTGACTTGGTGCTTATGATGGAAGAGAATTAGCTTGCTAGCTGACCTAGATTCATGCTTATGAAAGAACTAGTCCTAGGGTTTTTCCATTAACAAATTTTTCCTTCTTTTAAGCCAAGACCAAGACTTAGTGTGCATTTTAACCCTAGCCTGAGTTTTTGAGTTGGCCCATGATATATGGAAGTTGTCCAAATTCAAATGACACTATTCCATTGGTTTTTGAATTTTATTTGAATTTTTAAAGATTTAAAATGAATTAAATTATCAAAAATTAAATAAAATAGAAAAATCAATATTTGGTCTTGAAATTAATCATGGGACACGTGTGTGGCATGACAAGGATGAATCAAGTGGAAGAAAGTGGGCCCTTTTGTCAAAAATTGGAGTTTCAAGGATAGTTGACTTTTGCCATTTCACAAAAATTTCCCAACTTCTACAAGGCATAACTTGCTCAATTTTTAAGCTTTTCACATGTTCTTGGACATTTTGGAAAGGTCTTTGAGTCCTTTAACCAATGCCTTTGGTCCCATGTCATTTGGATTCACCAATCTCAAGTTATGGTCTTTGACTTAAAGTCCCTTTTTGTTGACTTTTGAAAATGACCTATAATGTTGAAATTGATAACTTTTTGTGAGAGCATTTCTTGGACTTGAAGTATGAAGATGAGTTGTAGGAAATGTCTTTCTCTTCAAAATGAGCTTTGGATGGAATTTTTCTGATAATCCATGTGAAAGTTATGCCCTGGTCAATTTCAGTTGACTTTTTCAGCTGTCCAAATATAGCAACTTTTGCATCTTTGATGATTTCTGAGCCAAATTTTGAGAATCATGATCAAGCATTGATCAAATGATGTTTGTGGCTTCAAAATGATATGTTGACCAAAAATTTGAACTTTTGACTGTCAAATGACCATTTTGCCCCTACAGTTGACTGTAGTGCAATTTAGGGTTTTGACTGTGCAATCTTGAGCTGAATGTCTTGAAACTTGATATGAGGATGCTTGACCATGTTTGTAAGCATATGAGACTTGATTGAGCCTTTGAAAACTTCTTTTTCTTGATCAGACTCAAAACCCTAATTTTGACTGTATGGGAGACTGTTGCACTGCACAACCCTTGGGGAATTTTGTAGCTTGGCTTGGCAACTTCTTGAGGAATATGGGAGGGCAAATTTTGGGGTATAACACCCTCGATAAAAGATCGTAGTCCCTCGATGACCCTCGATGTTGCCTTCGGTAAACGATCTAGTCCCTAAGCGACATTGCTAAAACGACTCATATGTTGCCTTCTATGACTATACAAACGTCCCAACGCCCGTCCCATTTATATCCAAAGATAGGGTTGCTTACCAAATCAATGGCAAGACAACAATATCAAAGGAATAGAAAATGCATAAGAAAGACATTTGAGTAGGTAGATAGCTTCTAAGTTACTTGCTCCATTTCAAACAACAATCCTTGCTATTTTCAAAACAAACACACACACATTTCAAAAACATCTTACCAACAATTGAAAACATTTTCAAAAGACAAACATCTTTGTATACATTCTTACGAACGAGAATCATTACAAAGATTTCCTAAACGAATGGCCTCTTTTACAAAATACTTTCAAAACCACATCAAGCACCATTTCAAACAAACCAAAGCAAGTGATCTAAGCAAGTAACTAAGAGCCCATGGAAAACCATGGATGAAAAGTGTGGTAGCACCTTCCCTTTTCATAATCTACCCCCCGAACTCAAGAAAACATCTCAAAGGTCTTTCCTGTGCTTTTTCACCTTTCTTTTTGGATAAAAGAAAAGTCGGTGGCGACTCTTGCTAACCGCGACATTTGCGATAAAACGCAAAACCTAAAGTCAGTTCTCCCACCGTATCACAGAACTGGCGACTCTGCTGGGGAATATTTATAAAAGTGGGGTTACTTTAGGGTTTAGATCACATTTATTTACTTACTTTGTTTGACTTGTTTTCTTTATAATTATGGTTCTTTGTTTGGGTTTAAATCCTCCACTCGGATTTGGGAAACATTATAGGTAAATAGCAATACATTATGGAAACTGTGCGGGGTATACCGACATGGTCTATGCAATAGTTATGTTAGTGTGACATATTTGTGGGTCGGTGGCCTTTGAGTCAGTCAAAAAGAATACGGGGCCGCTGAGTGATGTCATGAAACACTAATGAACTTCTAGAACCCTTTACTTGACCAACATGGCCTTTAGGATGTAGTGAGATGACCGGCTTTGGTGCAGTCCGAAGTTGGTAGATACTCGATACTACACTCATTGAGGTTTGGTTTCTTGGGATATTTCGGTCGCCATTAAAGAGGCTTGAGCTGAAACAATGAACAAGGAAACAATCCAGTGATATTGAGCTCCTTATGACCCGATTACTATTTTTAGGACAGGTTGAGCTAACTAAACTTCAAGAGGGTACTTACCTATGAAACCCCATGCAAGCCTAAACTAAGAACTTGCTTGATTTGCTTGTACATATATACTTGTGCATAACATCATGGACATCATGAACATCATATGCATTCACTAACCATTTCAAGGATTTTGGAGATTCATCTTTTTTCTTATTTTGTAGGATATGGATTCACTTCGCAGGAAAACTATCCAAATCAACCTTGTAAGAATTCCTTCACAACTCAAGGAGCTAGCTTCAAGGATCCCTGAGAACTCTCAATTCACCAAGAGGCATGGTCGTCTACTCAACTTGGTCATCTCTAACACAGAGGAGGATATGATGAAAGTTCTCTTCCAGTTCTTTGACCCTTTGCATCATTGCTTCACATTTCCTGACTATCAACTTGTGCCTACTTTGGAAGAATTATCTCAACTCTTGAGGATTCCTATTCTCAATCAACTACCTTTCAACGGTACGGAAAGAGATCCAAATCCAGAAGAGATTGCTTAAGCCCCGCACTTGCACTCATCTGATGTCACGACTCATTGGGAAACTAGAAGTGGTGTCAAAGGCTTCTTGGAAAAGTTTCTGTTTGAGAAAGCCCAAAGATATTGTAATTCCTTAGACTTGCAAGCTTTTGAGGAGATTGTAGCTCTTCTCATCTATGGGATGGTCTTGTTCCCCAATCCTGACCAACTCATAGATGTGAGCGCTGTCAAAATCTTCATGTCTCGCAACCCGGTGCCTACATTGCTTGGGGATATCTTACACTCTTTTCACACTCGTACAATAAGGGAAAGAGGTGTTGTTATGTGTTGCACTCCTCTCTTGGAAAGATGGTTTATTTCTCATCTTCCCCAATCGGTATTAAAGAATGAGCAAGGTTTGAGGTGGTCACAAAGGTTAATGACGCTTAAACATTCAGATATCCATTGGTGTTCTCGATCCAAAGAGAATGTTATCATTGTTGACCATTGTGGGGAATTCCCTAATGTCCCTCTACTTGGCATTAGGGGAGGCATCACCTACAACCCGTGCTTGGCTCTAAGACAGTTTGGTTATGCCCGAAGGGATGGCCCACATGATATGCTGATTCAAGGTTTGGTTTTCGACTACGACAACGACGATCAAGGACTTCTCCGGAGATTCATTCGAGCTTGGAGGATGCTAAACAAGGTAGATAGCAAGACTTTGGGACACAAGAATTCCATCCCTCTTGAGCCTTACCTCAAGTTGGTACAAACCCACGCTCAAAGTCTCATGATGCCTTTTCATTCCATTCTCCCAGTGATTATTGAGCATGTTAAGGAGGGAGAAGTTCCATACACTATCCTACATCCTGACATGCCTACATCACTCGAAGAACTACAAAGGGATTGGATACAGCTCAAAGGAGAGCGTGATACTTTCGAAGCCCAATTCTACGTAAGCGAGAAGAAGGTTTTGGAACTCACCCAACTACTTCATGAGGAGCAGACTCTAAATACCTATATTTCACCAAAGAGGATGCGCAATGTCTTTTTACCTTAGAATTTTGTATTGTTTTGCCCAAGGGGCATTGATGTACTCAAGTTCTATCTTATTAATATAACGTGTGTTTCTTTTTGTTTAAAACAAATTTGAATTTTTTAAATTCTTGAAAGCATTGCATGAATACATATCATTCATCATAAACATAAACAGGTCTTTGCAGCAAGTTTCCTCATCTCTCTACTGTTTATTTCAGTGAGATGGATCTCGAACAAACGGTCAAAGACCTTCAAGCTCAAAATACATGATTTCAATAGTTACTCATGACCTTAGCCGAGGGGCAAGAGGAGCTGAAGACTCTGCTAGAAAAAGAGAAAAAGAAGAAAGAGAAGAAGCCAGCTGGTGTGGTAATCATGGGCAGAAGGTTTCAGGGACAAGCCAGAAGGACCTTAGAATTTCCAGCAACATCTGATGAAGGGGAAAGGAAGGGGAAAGAAATGGCAGTTCCATCAGACTCTGAAGAAGAGGAGGAAGAGGAGGACTACTCTAAAAAACAATACCCTCCGACTGATGATAAATACAAACACCTGGAAGAGCGTTTAACCGCTATGGAAATACAGAGGGTACCAGGTCTAGATTTTGAAGAACTAGGGCTGGTGTCAGGAATTGTAATCCCGCCAAAGTTTAAAGTGCCATTATTTGCCAAGTATGATGGGGTGTCTTGTCCTATAATGCACCTCCGATCATATGTCAGGAAGATTCAGCCACATTCTACTCATAAAGACTTGTGGGTCCACTTTTTCCAAGACAGTTTATCGGGAACGCAACTCGATTGGTTTTACCAATTGGAAAGAGCTGACATCCATAATTGGGAAGACCTGGCCGCAACTTTCTATAAACAATACTAGTATAACACCGATTTGGCGCCTACCCGTACTCAACTTTAGAGTATGGCTATGGTTTCAAATGAGGGCTTCAAAGATTACACGCAAAAGTGGAGAGATCTAGCCGGAAGAGTGCAACCCCCACTGTCTGAAAGGGAGTTGGTGGACATGTTCTTGGGAACTCTATCAGGTCCTTTCTTTAATCATCTGATTGGGAGTTCCTCTACAGGGTTTACTGAATTGATTTTAACCGGCGAGAGGGTGGAAGCTGATATAAGAAGTGGGAAGATTTAGAAAGATGCGTCTGCCTCTACAGCTGTGAGGAAACCTTTCACTTGGAAGAAGGAGGTATCTGCTGTTTATTCACAGAGGAATCAAAGAAGAACATAATGCCGACCAGTGGTGGGGGCCGTTATGATTCCAAAGCCCGCATCAGACCAGCCAAGAAATAACCAGCCAAGGGTGGAAAGGCCAGTCCGACAATTCACCAGGATTAATATGACTCCAGCCCAGGTTCTACCACATCTTCTGAAATTGAATCTGGCAACTTTAAAAGAGGACCCAAAGAATCCCAATACTGTGTCCCCTCATTATCATCCAAATTCCAGATGCGCATACCATTATGAAAGTCCAGGGCACGACACTAACAACTGTTGGGCTCTGAAGAACAAAATTCAAGACCTAATAGATGTGAAGGAATTTGAGTTCAATGCGCCTGAGAAACCAAATGTCATTTCCGCTCCGATGCCTAGGCATGGTCACAATGCTAACGCTGTTGATGAAGATTTGTTTATTGCTACAGTGGATGAACTTTTGACTCCGCTCCCGATCATTAAGATGAATTTGTTGAAAGCTGGTGTGTTCCCAGGTTGTAAGGAAGACTACCATCATTGCTTATCCTCACCTGTCGATTTCCCTCTGTTGAAGACATGTATCCAACACCTGATTGATAATCAAAAAATTCTGTTTGAGAATGCTCCCGTTTTACCTATTCCTGTTAAAGAAGTTTTAATCATAACCATCTCCGCCAATCCTTTCAGGGCCCCTAAAAGACCCGTTAGGATTACACCTACTCCAAAAACTACTCCACTTAAGATCACAATGCCCGGGCCGGTCCCGTACAAGTCAGATAAAATAGTACCATGGAATTATGGTGGAGAAATCTACTACCATGGTATCAAACAAGATGAATTGACTGCCGAAGAAGAGAGCTCCGAAGAAGAAAATTCCAACATCAGTAACATTGCTGGAACTAGCAAGATCACCCGTAGTGGTAGAATCTTCTCTCCAGAGATTTCCCCTCCAAAGGCAGTTTTTGGACCCGTGGCCATTCCGAAGAATACCTCTGCACCAGTGATTATACCCGCAAGCGTACCTACCGACAAAGACAATACAATCCCTATCCCTACTAATACTTCTACTGTTGAGAATAAAGGAAAAATCATTCAAGAGGAGCCTGTCTGGACGAAGGCTCAATCACTAGGTATCCCCGAAACATCCAAGAAGGAAATGGAAGAAATCCTGAGGATAATAAAGAAGAGTGATTATGATGTGGTTGAACAGTTGGGGCAAACCCCTTCCAAGATCTCTATGCTAACATTGCTGTTGTGCTTTGAGGCATATGCGAAATCTCTGGTAAAATTTCTGAAGACAGCTCATGTGTCACAAGAGACGTTTGCTGACCAGTTCCAAGACTGTGTGGCCAATTTGACAGCTGATAATGGCCTGGGTTTCTCTGATGCTGACTTGACACCCAAAGGGAGAAAACACAATGAGGCATTACATGTCTTTGTAGAGTGTAGAGGAACAAACCTAGCCCATGTCTTGGTAGACACTGGTTCATCTTTGAACGTCTTACCAAAGAAAGCTCTTAACAGATTGGATTGCGAAGGGCTGACATTGAAACCCAGTAACATAATTGTGAGAGCATTTGATGGCTCGAAGAGGATGGTCCACGGTGAGGTGGACATCCCGATAAAGGTGGGAACTCAGAATTTCAATTCAACCTTCTATGTGATGGACATCCGTCTCTCTTACTCTTGTCTGTTAAGAAGGCCTTGGATCCATAATGCCGATGCTGTCACCTCCACATTGCACCAGATGCTGAAATACCCAGTCCAAGGAAAGATCATAAATGTCCATGGGGAGGAAGAGTACATGATTAGTCATCTGAATTCCTTTCGATATATGGAGTTGGATGGCGAGTTCATTGAAACCCCTTTCCAACATTTCGAGGAGGTCTCTCAAGAAGTAGCGGCAACCAAGGCAGTATCCTCAATTCCTAAGATCACAAGAACTCCACTTTGGATGTCATCTCTAAAGGATGCAAAGGCAGTAATAGAAGAGGGTGGATGCACCATCTGGGGGCAGCTTCCAGACATTCCGTACAAATTAGACAAGTTTGGCTTGGGTTTTACTTCAACTTCTCAGAAGGCTGTGCGCCGTGCCCGTGCTGGAGGGCCACCTGTGAAGATTAGCAACCAAGGGGTCACTGCAGTAGAAGACAATGAAGAGGATGGCAGCTTGGAAGATTGGATATTTCCTACTGTCAGCGGAGGACTTCACAACTGGGAAGCCAGAGATTTTTCCCAATAACTTTCATCTCTCAGTAATTTATCTTTTACATTTCTGTTGGACTTGTAATATTCATGAACAATTCGCACTTTAAAAACCTTGTGTCACCACCCGAGGCACAATGGTCCATTTGTAAGGGTTTTTTATTTCATCTTCATATGACATTCAATGAATCATGGAAGCTTTTTCACATATAAATCTTTTGTGTTCATTGTCTTTCTTTTACATTTTATTGTTTAAAGATGGCTATGCCCTTACACACACCCACACTCACAAATGCAGGTACCCCTCCATTCCAGATCCCATGGGTAACGATACTACTATAGTCTTCAGTGACTCTAAATATCTGATCTACCAAGCCGAATACGAAGGTGAGGAAGATTGTGAGGTGCCAGGGGGAATTGGCCAGACTACTACAACAAGAGGAAAGAGCTATTCAGCCTCATGAGGAGCTGTTGGATACAATCAACTTGGGTACCGAGGAAGATAAAAAGGAAATCAAAGTGGGTGCCAATTTAGAGCCGAGTGTCAAGGAGCGCCTAATTCAGCTATTGCATGATTATGTTGAGATCTTTTCCTGGTCATACGAAGACATGCCGGGACTTGATACAAACGTCGTGGTACATCATCTACTGACAAGAGAAGACTGTCCACCAGTGAAACAAAAAGTCCGCCGCATGAGACCTGACATGTCAGAGAAGATCAAAGCGGAAGTCATAAAACAGTTCAATGCTGGATTTTTGGTTGTTACTTCATATCCTCAATGGGTTGCCAATATTGTTCATGTGCCTAAAAAGGACGGCAAAGTAAGAATGTGCGTGGATTATAGAGATTTAAACAGGGCCAGCCCTAAAGATAATTTTCCACTTCCACACATCAACATCCTGGTCGATAAGACGGCCCAACACAAAGTATTTTCTTTCATGGACGGATTCTCAGGCTATAACCAGATCAAAATGGCGCCTGAGGACATGGAAAAAACTACATTTGTCACACAATGGGGTACATTCTGCTACAAAGTGATGCCATTCAGACTGAAGAATGCCAGGGCAACTTATCAACGCGCCATGGTAGCTTTGCTTCATGATATGATACATCATGAGATAGAGGTCTACGTAGATGACATGATAGCCCGATCCCAAACTGAAGATAAGGTTGAATCCAAACAAGTGCACATTCGGAGTCCGGTCCGGTAAACTCTTAGGGTTCATTGTCAGCAACAAAGGCATCGAGGTTGATCCTGCCAAGGTTAAAGCAATACAAAAAATGCCTGCTCCTCATACTGAGAAGGAATTTAGAGGATTCTTGGGATGCTTGAACTATATTTCCAGATTCATTTCTCACCTAACGTCTACTTGTGAACCAATCTTCAAACTGTTGAAGAAAGATCAAGTAGTTAGATGGAATGATGAGTGTCAGATTTCTTTTGAAAAAATTAAAGAGTATTTACAAGAGCCTCCTGTCTTGATGCCACCAGTCGAGGGAAGACCACTAATCATGTATCTGAATGTTTTAGAAAACTCAATGGGGTGTGTATTGGGGCAGCATGGCGAGTCTGGCCGAAAAGAGCACGCTATTTACTACCTGGGCAAAAAGTTTACCGACTGTGAAACCAGATATTCAATGCTCGAGAAAACTTGCTACGCTCTGGTATGGGCTGCTCGCCGGCTAAGACAGTATATGTTGACTCATACCACTTTGCTGATATCTAAGATGGATCCGATAAAGTACATCTTTGAGAATCCCGCTCTATCTGGGAGGATAGCTAGATGGCAGATGATCCTAACAGAATATGACATACAATACACTACCCAAAAATCTATAAAGGGCAGCGTGCTAGCTGATCATCTTGCTCATCAAGCTGTAGAAGATTATCAGTCCACGAAGTTTGAATTCCTGGACAAAGACATCATGACATTAGACAATTGTGAAGAAATCAGACCATATGACGGACCTGGACAAGGATCCTGATGGACCCTGTTCTTTAATGGGGCATCCAATGCACTTGGTAATGGTATCGGTGCTGTACTCATATCTCTGAAAGGATGTCATACTCCTTTTACTGCCAGACTTTGCTTCAACTGTACGAACAACATGGCGGAATACGAAGCATGCATCTTTGGTCTCAAGGCTTCCATAGACTTGGGAATCAAATCTTTAGTTGTATTTGGGATTTAGCTTTGGTCATCAGTCAGATCAAAGGAGAATGGGACACTAAGCATCCAAACCTTATCCCTTACAAAGAACATGTTTTGAAATTGTTACCACATTTCGAGCAGATTGCTTTCGAGCATTTCCCGCGAGAAGAAAATCAGCTAGCAGATGCTCTAGCCACAATGTCATCTATGTTTAAACTTAATTGGGATAACGAGGCTTCCCAGATCACCATTAAACGAATGGACGAACCAGCACACTGTCACGAGATTAATACTGAAGAAGTAGTGGACCAACCTTGGTTTCATGAAGTCAAAAGGTATCTGGAGGCTCAAGAATACCCAGAAGGAGCTTCAATCAATGATAAAAAGTTCCTAAGGAGATTCTCCGCTAAGTTCTTCCTATGTAATGGCATCCTATACAAACGTAATCATGATTCTATTCTTCTTCGTTGTGTGGATAAGATTGAAGCTGAAAAGATCATGGCTGAATTACATGAAGGTACCTTCGGCACTCACTCTAGTGGGCATACGATGGCAAAGAAAATCCTACGAGCAGGCTATTATTGGTCTACCATGGAAGCAGACTGCTATCAACACTCCCGGACCTGTCATAAGTGTCAAATCTATGCAGACAAGGTGCACGTGCCTCCGGTTCCTCTAAATGTCTTAACAGCTCCTTGGCTCTTCGCTATGTGAGGAATCGATATGATTGGGGAGATCAAGCCTACAACCTCCAATGGACACCGCTTTATTCTAGTGGCCATTGACTATTTCACAAAGTGGGTCAAAGCAGCTTCCTTCGCATCCGTTACTAAGAATGTTGTTGCCCGCTTCATCAAGTAGAATCTTATTTGCCGGTACGATATCCCAGAAAGGATCATCACTGATAACGTTACAAACCTTAATAATACTATGATCACCGCCTTGTGCAAGCAGTTCAAAATTCAACATCACAATTCATCCCCCTATCGGCCAAAGATGAATGGTGCAGTCGAAGCTGCTAATAAAAACATTAAAAAGATCATACAGAAAATGACAGTCACCTACAAGGACTGACATGAGATGCTACCGTTTTCTCTCCATGGGTACCGTACCACGGCTCACACATCAACTGGGGAAACACCTTATTCTTTGGTTTATGGCATGGAGGCTGTCTTGCCTATTGAGGTTCAGATCCCCTCTTTGAGAATTATGAAAGACACAGATTTGGGTGAGAACGATTGGATCCAAACCCGACTTGATCAACTGAACTTAATTGATGAAAAGAGACTTACTGCTGTTTGCCATGGTCAGATATATCAAAAATGGATGATCAAGGCTTTCAACAAGAAAGTCAGATACTAAGTATATCAAGTTGGAGATCTGGTGATCAAGTGCATCATCTTGCCACATAGTGATCCCAGGGGCAAATGGACTCCTACCTTTGAGGGAACATTTGTAATCAAGAATATCTTTTCCGGTGGAGCAATGATCTTAACCACCATGGACGGTGACGACCTACCACACCCTGCGAATGTAGACATAGTCAAAAGATACTACACATAAGAGACCCGCTAGGTTGACACACCTAGGCAAAACAAGGGCATCCCGTTGAACCAAAAGGTTCGGGCAAAAATTAGGGATAAAATAAAAAAAGTCTGTACACCCGACAAGTTGAAAACCCAAAAGGGCGACTTGGGCAAAAAGGGCAACTTGTTGCTTCGAACCCCTAAATAGTATTCCTTCAAAATGAACAAACGTTAGAGATCCAGCGGGGACCTTAGCCCCCATAGTTCGAACCTCTCCTTAATTCCAAACTCTTCTTAATTCGAATCTGGGTTTGTCTTGTCCTAAAACACCAAGAATCCTGAGATTTGAAGGAACCAAATTCACGTCCCCTAACAATGGCAGGTCTGTGAGGATTGTAACATGTCTAACGCTTCATTACAAACACGCACAAACACATTAGAACAAATAAATGCATTTAGATTAAGAAATTGAATTTCATAATTATACATATGGCCGATATGCTTCGATCTGTAGCTTTGGGTGTGGAGATGTTTGCTTAGGAGTTGGTGTGGACTCCTGGATGGCTCAGGAACACGAATTTGGTATTCATTTAGGCTGAGGGTGCCTGCAAAAGGTGTTTCGATTGGGACACTTTTGGGATTTTTTAGCAATATGGTGTGGCAATGTGATCTGTGTGATGCAGTATGCGTGCATGTGAGTCCCCCCTGGATTTGTGTTTGACATCTTGTATTTATAGATGGTGGAGGAGACAAGGAAACATGGTATTAAAGACCAGCCATTAACAGGGCTTTAAAAACAGAATCAGACAAATTAAAATATTTCCATTTTGAGATATTTCATGCCATTCTGGGATTCTGAATGAACATGGACATGTCAATTTGGCACCTTGTTCGAATTTGAAAATATTCAGAGTTTCCCTCTTCAGAGCCTATTCGATCAGCCCTTGTTCTTGTGATGATTCTAAGTCCTGATTTGAATTGTTCAGAACTTCCCTCATCAAAACATTTTAGACTAAGACACCTCTACACTAATATGCCATTTGAAGGATACTTTGCTCTGATACGCCAATTGAAGGACACTTTGTTCTAATGTTATAATCGAAGGAAACTATGATGTTCCAATCGAAGGACACTCTAATGTTCCAATCGAAGGACACCCTGATGTTCCAATCGAAATAAACTCTAATGTTCCAATCAAAGGAAACTCTGATATTCCAATCGAAGGACACTCTGATGTTCCAATCCAAGGACAACCCGATGTTCCAATCGAAGGAAACTCTGATGTTCCAATCGAAGGAAACCCTGATATTTCTAATCAAAATAAGCTCTGATGTTCCAATCGAAGGACACTCTGATATTCCAATCGAAGGACACCCTGATGTTCCAATCGAAGGAAACTCTGATGCTTCAATCGAAGGAAGCTTTGATGTTCCAATCGAAGGATACTCTTATGTTCTAACTGAAGGACATTTCGTTCATCTTCAAATTTTAATTTCCTCAAGCAAATGTTTACAACTACCCATGTAGGATAAGATCTTGAAAGAAAGTGAGAGAGAAAATTTTGGGGTACAACAACTGCCACTGTTCAATCTTCTTAGACCTGAGGATGTAGATTGGCTTGTCTGCCTTTCCTGATCTGAAGGTGGAAGATGATTGAACACTAGAGTTCCCAGAAATTTTCCCTCGTCTGAAGTGATACTATTGGTTGATAATATCGGGAATAGGCTTACAGATGCCATTTGGAAAGGATGATGGAGAGTCGTCGAAGATGGGCTTAAAGATGCCATCTAGAGAACATGCTGATTTCATGAGAGAATCCTTTGTGGGGATTCCTATTCCTGTCGTTTGAGGAGGACTCTGTTGAGGAATGTTGGTCTCTATCTTGGGAAATAGAGTCTAGGAACTTCAGTTGTCAATTACTCTACTGGGGAGTTATCTCTTAACTGAAGATATGAAAGTGAGCTGTTATCTGGTCGGGATCCAGGCTTCACAGCGAATTGTTGAGGATAATAAGGTTGACTGCTATCTGGTCGTATTCCAGGCTTCACATCGACCTATTGGGGAATATGAAATTAACTGCTATCTGGTCGGTTCCAGGCTTCACAGTAATTGTAGACATTAAACTGTTATCTGGTCGTACCTAGGTGTTGTACCCCAAAATTTTCCCTCTCAATTCTTAAGGGTTTTCTCACAAAGATTCTCAAGATTCAAGCTTGCACAAGTGCATTGGGATTTTCCAGTACCAAGATTAAAAGGAAACTGTCAAAAAGGGAGAAAACAAATAAAAATAACATTTTGACAAAATTGGAGAAATTTAAGCTTCCTTCGATTTGGCGCCCTTCGATTGACTCTTGGCCTCCTTCGATTTCTCAAAATGGCTGCTAGTGTGCCTCTTTTGCCTGGGCATGTGACTTCCTGTTGCAGGCTTCGTTTGCATCTTTTGTTGCCTACATTGCTTGCCTTGAAAACCAAGTTTGCTGGCCACAAGTGCCCCGTGCAAGGAAAACCCTTCGATTCACCCAGCATGCTGCCTACATGCTTGCTTTGAAAATCAATTTTTGCTGCCACAAGTGCTCCATGCAGGGCAAGCCTTTCGATTGGACAAGTATGCTGCATGCATGCTTACAATCGAAGGCCATGACCTGCTGGTCACATGTACCCCCTGCAAGGCAAAGTCTTTGTTTAGAACACAAGTGCTTGCATGTAAGTCTTCGTTTGGGCACTCACCTTTGTTGTGCCTGCATGCTAACTTTAGTTGAGCAAGGGCCTCATGTCACTTGAATTACATCTTTCGTTTTAAGCAAGAGCCTCTCCTTTTAATGCAACTTGGGTATGTCTTTCATTTTGAATTTAAAGCCTCCTTCAAATACAAGCTTAGGTACATCCTTCATTTGGATTTGAAACCTCTTTCGAATCTGGGCATTTTAGCCTCCAACATGTACCTTTTGTTTGGGCACATAAATCCTTCAGCACAAGGTCAAACCTTTAGTTTGGGAATTTAACTTCCCTCATGCTAAACAGTCACAAGACAGGGACCTCCCACGTACACTCTTTCATTTTGCCACATATGACAATGGGAAGGAAAACCTTTGATTGGACAGAAGCAACCTACAGACAAAGCTTCAATTAGAGCTTTGATTCCCTTTGAATCATCTTCCTTCGAATCAAAGTTGAACCATTCGAAGCAGTTTTAGTTTGAAGAAAATCTGAGGAAAATCTCATGACCAGCTACTTGACAGGCTATGTGGATTCCAAATCTTCATATAATCAGAAGTTTACACACAGAATCGAAGCTTTATCCATTGGATATTACTATTTTTGGATGAAATGACGAAAAGCTATGTTATCTATTTTCATAAAGGATATTTTAATCACCAAGTCAGCTCCTTGAGCCCCCAAATTTATTTTGTCTGAGCACAAGCGAAGTCAAAATCAGAAGCACAAGTCTAATCAACTGCCAACAACCCCCCTCCCCCCACATGTACTTTCATGCTACATTATTTTATCATTGTCTTGCAAGGCTGGCTACCTCAAACATATCCTTTATTTTCTCTATAAATAGAGGAACATTTGCAAAGCTAAAGAGGATTTTTTGGACTAGAGGAACGAAACCTCCAAAATCTTCTCAAACCCAAAACTCTCAAGTTCATCAACACTTGAGAAATCAAACAAACCCAGAATCCCAAACACTCACCTCTTTCAATTATGAAGACTCCCCACACTTAAGTATCCTTCGATTATGAAGAATACCCCACACCTAGAAGTTCTTTTCATTCAAACTCAAAAAACAACCTCCTGTGACAACTCTTCGAATCCCCTCCCGCCAGCACAAGCAGTTCAAGCTCGAAGCCCACACACCAGCTTTGAGTTAAGTCATTCTGACTCTAAGCTTTTCGTTTTAAATATCATGTACATAACATTTTTGCTCTTTTCGTTTCCACCCCCTTAACATGTTTTCAGAGCTAACCCCTCTTTCGTTTTGCTGCTTGTTTACTTAAATATGCTTTAACTATTAAACTGTTTGCAAGACAAATATTAGCATGGCCTTAGGCCATGTTTCCATTTAGTGCCTTAAACGAAAGAAATAGGGGAAAGGAAGCATGAAACAAAGCCTTGGGCTTCCTTGCTGACTTCCAAGGCAGAAAGGCAGAGTCAAAAGGCATGCTTGCACTAAAGTCTAGCCAAAATCGAAAGCCATGACTTGCTGCTGCCAGCCTCAATCGAAGAAGGCAACAAGGTAACAAGGCAGAACCTTGAGCTTCACCATACACTAACTTCCAGGCCAATCAAAGGACAGGACCTCACTGGTAGCAGTGCCCAATCGAAGGACAGGACCTTGCTGCTGCCAAGGCCTAATCGAAAGACCTGACATTACTGATGCCAACCCCTAATCGAAGGAGGCCAACAGAATGCAAATCAAAGGCTGCTTCCCCCCAATCAAAAGACACTCATTTTTCTTACTTTTATTTTATTTTTGCCTTCATATATTTATGCCTTTTGATATGGTTGTGATAGTGTAGGTTTTATTTCTTTCACTTTTATTACTTTTGTATAAATGCTAGTAAATAAGATGTATGGCAAGATAAAAACAACAAGTAGACAACCCAAAAATCAAATACAAATGCATGCAATCAAACACACTATTCAGACATGCACCCTTAGGGTAATCTCACTTGTTGCCTATCGGAAAAATAGTCATGTCCCTCGAACATGGGCGTTTTAGAAAAGACCCTCAATAAAAGATCGTAGTCCCTCGATTACCCTCGATGTTGCCTTCGGTAAATGATCTAGTCCCTAAACGGCATTGCTAAAACGTCCCATAGGTTGCCTTCTATGACTATACCAAACGTCCCACGCCAGTCCCTTCACATCCAACGATGGGGCTTCTTACCTAAACAATGGTGAGATAGAAACATCTAGAAGAGGAGGAAAAGAACATATAAGACCTTTTGAGTAGGTATATTTTCTCCTAGTTGCTCGCTTGCTCACAACAAAAACATTTTATGCACCAACACTCTCATTTTGAAACATTTTCAAAAGAAAACACTTTGTACGCGTTCTTATAGAAACAAGAGCCATTACAAAGACACCTTTTCAAAATAACTTTCAAAAACACATTCCACAAACACCACTTTGAACTATTTTCGAAACAACACTTTGTACGCGTTCTTATAGAAACGAGAACCATTACAAAGACACTTTCAAAATTCTTTCAAAACCCACACCACAAGCACATTTAAACAAAAGCAAGTTATCTAGCAAGCAACTAAGATCCCGTAGATAACTACGGATGAAAAGGGTACTAATGCCTTCCCTTTTCATAATCTATCCCCCGAACTCAGAAAACATCTCTAAAGGTCTTTCCGGTTCTTTTTAGCCTTTCCATATTGGATAAAATAAAAGTCAATGGCGACTCTTGCTATCCGCAACAATTGCGATCAAACGCAAAACACCCAAGTCAGTTCTCCCACCGCGTTACAGAACTGGCGACTCTACTGAGGAGTATTGTACTTAAAAGTGGGGTTACCTTAGGGTAAGATCACATTTACTTGCTTTCCTTGTTTGACTTGCATGCTTTACATTATGGTTCCTTGTTTAGGTTTGTTTTGATCTTCTACCCGAATCTGGGGCATATTTTTTAGGTAAGTAGCAATAGATTATGGAAACTGTGCAGGGTATACCGACACGGTTGAAGCTATAGCTACGTTGATGCGACACCTTTGGTTGGTACCGATAGCCCTTGAGTTAATGAAGGAGAATACGGGGCCTCTGCATGGTGTCATGAAGCGTTAACTGACCTTAGAAGCTTTAAATGAACAACTTGGCCATTAGGACGTAGCGATATGGCCATCTTTGGTGTATTCCCAAAGTCGACAGATACTCGATGCTACACTCATTGAGACTTGACTCCTGAGTTTTGTTTGGTTGCGAGTCAGTCGCCTATCGAACAAAGCTTATGGGAAAGGTCAGTGATATTGAGATCCCTTAGAACCCGGTTACTATTTATAAGACAGGTTGAACCAATCCAACTTTAAGAGGGTACTTACCTACGAACCATATGCAAGCCTAAACCTAAAGACTTGTCTGCTTTGTGTGAATATGATTATTTGTACTTACTTACTTTGCATACTTGTACATAACATCGTGACATCATACCATAGTGTGATACGGTGGCAGAACCGACTGTTATACTAGTTTGCGTTTTGTATTAGCAAATGTCGCGGTAAGAAAGAGTCGCCACCGACTTTTATTTCATCCGACTAAGGAAAAGGAAAAAGAACAGAAAAAACCTTTTTCGAAAATGTTTGAGTACGAGGGGTAGATTATAGAAAGGGAAGGTGTTAGCACCCTTTCTATCCGTGGTTTTCCACAGGCTCTTAGGTACTTGCTATTTTTAAAATTGCTTGTGTGTGCTTGTTTTGAAAAAGTTTTACTTCGTGATAACTCTTGTATCAGTCCTCAAGAGTGTGACGAAGTTGTTTTGAAAATTGTTTTGAAAAGTGTTTGTGTGAAAAGCTTTGTTTGAGCAAGTACCTAAGAACTAATTTACCTACTCGAAAAAGGTCTATTCGTTTTCCTTTAGACAATGCCATCCTATTATTAAGGAATAGGTAGCATCGTTGTTGGAGTTTAAAAGGGACGTTCGAAGGGACGAAATGGTCTCTGAAGGCAACAAGTAAAGATACCTTAGCATTTCGAAGAGACTATCGTCATAAGATCAATTTGTAGGCAACTCGAGGGACAAGTAGGGACTATGATATTTATGACGATTGAATTGCAGGTCATTGCTAAGGTACCCCTACGTTCGAGGGACATGACCAATGTTTCCGAGGCAACCAAGCGGGGAAAACCCTAGGAGTGAGCATGTGCAAGTGTATTTTTTCCAGTTAATTATCTTAGCACAATTAGGGTTTTCTACTATTTAATTTCAATTTGTCTTTCCATACAATCCTATACATACATCTAAGCAGTTTATAGTTTGCGGAAATTAAAATGCGAGAGATTAGAGTCCTAGCTATTACATGGCTTTGGGCAGATACATAATTATCTTTGACCGAAATAAAATGCGGAATTAAAACCCTATTTAAATCTATTACAAACTCGGAGCAGTTACAAATAATAAGAAAAAGAAAATTAAAAGCGTGCGGCAAATTAAGTGCGAGAAATAATCAGACGACCTAAAAATCTAATTTGAGAAAATATTTATGTTGTTTTTGAGGAAAAATTAGGTTAAATACAAGATTAAACCCTAATTCTAATTATTTTGAATTATAATAAAAAACATTAAATTACCCTAATTTAATTAAACTAATTAATAAAACATTTTTTACAAAAAAAAAGATTTTTGATGTTTTTTTATGATTTTTGATTAAATAAAAAATATGATTTTTTTTGGTGTTATTAAAAATATATAATTAATAAATAACAAGAATTAAAGAATGAAAAATAAAAAAAAGACTTGGGCCTGCATAAGCACCCAGGGGGTGTGTTTTTGATTTTTGTTAGGCCCAATATGGCTGAGCCCAGTTTGCGCCAAATCCTGTGCTAGCACGCTTGGAAGGTGCACCATGGTCTCTCATTGGATTGAACATTGGATCTGCGTTGGCAAAGATCTAGTGGTTGGATCAATGGGGCGCATGATGGACGCCTAACTTAGGAATGTATGGAATCTGTAAGTGTATATTGAAAACATAAGGAAAATGCTGGGACTTGGGATCGAACCCAGGTCCTTCCACTCATTCCACGCTTGTCTTGCCATCTGTGCTATGCTGCTTATTTGTTATAATAATAAAATTAAAGCATAATATATAAAACAACGTGGATGGTCCAAAAAGCGCGTGATTATTCAAATGGCCCACTCATGATACGCCACGCCTTCGTCTTCCCCAATGGGTTATCGTTTTTGCCAATAGACCTTTACCTACGGATATGTCTGTTGCTAAAAACCTGCATATTTCAAAAATTCACCACAAGCAATATAAATTTAATGTAAATACATAGATCAACTGGGTTTGATCTCGTGAATACAATGGTATCCTTTTTTTGGCCTAATTTTGCCTGTAATGAAAACCCCGAACAATGGCAAGTGGTCAAACACGCATCAAAACAAACAATTAATCATTCAAATATGCTCTAAATGATCATATAAACATGAATGCATACTCAAAATTCATTTATAATGCATATATTGGCAAAACCTAATTCAAGAACAAGAAGCAAACCGTGATGTTGTAGATGCTTGTCCTGGACGTCTTGATGCGTGCAAATGATCCAGTTAGCTTCCAAATGTGCCCAGGAATAGATTGCAAGTGTCTAAACTTCTTGAATCCCTCTGCAAAGGTCAAACTGATTGCCACTTTTTGCGAAATTTTTTAAAGTTCTGGTGTCAATTTCATGCGGCCAACGCTTGTTCTCTTGCCTTGTTTTTGTTCATTATATGTAGTATGAAGAATTAGGGTAACATTTTTGGATCCAATCTTGAGAATTGATGGATAAAATATTTGATCTTTAAGCCATATTCTTTCATTCCAAACTTGACCAAATCATTCCTTTTTTTCCTTGATTCGATTTGGCTTGATTAGGCCAGCTCAATTAGATTTGATCTTCATCAAAATCAAATCATCAAAACAATCTTTGATATTTTTTGTTATTTATTTGATTTAATGTGATTTTTAATAAATAAAAATAAAAATAAAATAAATAAATAGAGCAAGTAAGGTATGGCTACTGATTTAGGTCGTGGACCATGTCCTTAACAAGATCCAAACCTAAAATGCTAGGCCCTTTTGGCAACAAAAATACATTTTTGAGCACATTTGACTTTTGGCAATTTTCCCAAAATGGCCAACTTTGACAATGCATAACTCTTCCAATTTTAACCCTAGAGAGGTGTTCTTGGACTTTTTAGAAAGCTTAGGATGTTCCCTAAACAACCCTTTTAGTCTAATTTCAATTGAGTCTTCCATGTTCATGTAAGAATCTTTGACCCAAAAGGTGTTTTTGTTGACTTTTCAAAAGGACCTATAATGTAGAAATCCATATCTTTTTATGAGTGCATTTCTTGAACTTGAGGGCTGAAGATGAGTTTGAGGAAATTGAATTCCATTCAAAATGAGATTTGGGTGAGAAATGTATCATAAAGTATGAAAATGTTATGCTTGGTCAAAGTTTGGTTGACTTTTCCTAAGAAACCCTAATTTAGCAACTTTTGAGTTTTGATGAATTATGAGCATTCCCTGAGGAATCAGGATCATCTCTTGATAAAATGATGAATATCACTTCAAAATGTTGATGTTGACCAAAAATCTTGAAGTGTGACTGTATGTGGGCCACAATTGACTTTTGACCTAATACAATCGATTCTCAAGCATCTGAGCAGTTAACTGAGCAAACTTCTTGCGCAAGGCTTGAAATTTTAAATGGAGGGTCTTGAGAACATATTAGGACTATGGAGAACATATGAGGCCTTTGGAGCTCAACCTTCTTGATGAAAATGGAAACCCTAGTTGGAGCTTCATTGCTTTAGGAGAGAGTTTGTCTGGTTAACTCTTGAGCATCCTTGAGCAAGTTGAGGGTCTTGATGAGCATATGTTGAGTAAAATGGAAGAGAAAATTTTAGGGTACAACAGCTACCCCTGTTCAAACTTCTTACACCTGATGATGTAGATTGGCTTGTCTACCTTTCGTGATCTGAGGGTGGAAGATGATTGGACACTAGAATGCCCAGAAATTTGCACTCGCATGAAGTGCATGGTGATCGACCGATAATATATGGAATGGGCTTACAGATGCCATTTGGAAGGTGACAGAGAATCGTCGGAGATGGGCTTTAAAGATTCCATCTAGAGAAGTTATCGGTTGTATAAAAGATTCCTTTGTGAGAATTCCTGTACCTGCCGTTGAGGAGGACTTTGTCGAGGAATGTTGATTTATGTCTTGCGAAATTGAGTTTAGGAGCTTCGGTTGTCCATTACTGTACTGGGGAATTAACTCCTGATTAAGGAGGTGGAAGTGTACTATAGATATGGTCAGGGTCCAGGCCGTACAGTGACTTACTGGGGAAAGGTGAAATTGATCGTATCTGGTCGGGTCCAGGTCTTACAGTGCTGTTAATTGTTATCTGGAGATAAGAGAGAAGGAACCTGGATAGTAGGGTTACTTCGAGTTGAAAACCTGAATAGTAAGCCTGTGAGAAGGAACCTGGATAATAGGGTTACTTCGGGATGAGAGCCTGGATAGTAGGGCTATAAGAAGGAACCTGGATAGTAGGGTTACTTCGAAATGAAAGCCTAGATGGTAGGGCTTATGGAAAGGAACCTGGACAGTAGGGTTACTTCAAGGTGAAAGCCTGGATGGTAGGGCTTATGGGAAGGAACCTGGATAGTAGGGTTACTTCGAAATGAAAGCCGGGATGGTAGGGCTGTGATAAGGAACCTGGATAGTAGGGTCACTTCGGGATGAGAGTCTAGATCGTAGGGCTATGAGAAGGAACCTGGATAGTAGGGTTACTTCGAAATGAAAGCCTGGATGGTAGGGCTTATGGGAAGGAACCTGGATTGTAGGGTTACTTCAAGGTGAAAGCCTGGATGGTAGGACTTATGGGAAGGAACCTGGATAGTAGGGTTACTTCGAAATGAAAGCTTGGATGGTAGGGCTGTGACAAGGAACCTGGATAGTAGGGTTACTTTGGTATGAGAGCCTGGATAGTAGGGCTATGAGAAGGAACCTGGATAGTAGGGTTACTTCGAAATGAAAGCCTAGATGGTAGGGCTTATGGGAAGGAACTTGGATAATAGGGTTACTTCAAGGTGAAAGCCTGGATGGTAGGGCTTATGGGAAGGAACCTGGATAGTAGGGTTACTTCAAAGCGATAGTGTAGATCAGTTGACCCGTTTGGTTTTGGGAACTGAGTTTCCATTAGTCGTCTGCAGTCGTGACCTGTATAACTGCTGGATTTGTTAAAGCTAATCGTCTTTCCTGAAAAGATATCAAGGTTAATTATATGCGATGCATTAAATGCGTGGTGGGATGATGTTCTCAAAATAAATGAGATTATGCTGTATATGATATGTGTGCGCATGTCATGATGTATGTACATGAAATGCTATCAGAGTATGTCTGAGTCTGGGAAAATAAATCCCTGACTGCTGTTGGAGATTTATGAATATTCTGTCAGGAAGAGATTCTGCTTAAAAATAAACTCTACGGGGAACAAACTTAGAAAGTGAATTTCTGTAGCTGAAGTAGTGAGCTCTGTCAGGGATTGAGCTTATGCATCCAGAGAAATAAACTCTGCTTGGGGGATGAAATTTACTGACCCACTCGCGATTATGAAATTCGGCTGGGGGATATAACTGTCAGGTTTCTGAATGACCCTGGCTGGGGAGGTTACGTCCTGTTTCAGAAAAGCCGACATCAATGCTTTTGAATACTTTTACTCTGTGGGGAGTGTATGTACTGCTGATTATGCTCCAAAGTTGTCTCTGTCCCGGTACCTATTGGGCAGAGTAACTATCGGGTGTTTGGCACTTCTTGTTTTTGCCCCTGTTTCTGGAATTACTAGTAACTGTCTTTTGTTTCTTATGTAAATATTTATGAGCAACAATCATATTCAAATGCATATGTCAATAATAAATCACTGGACGTTCTCGTAAAACAAAACAAAAAAAGGGAAAAACTCGAAATTTCTTGTGAAAATTATTTCATATTGATTTTTGAAGTTAGTCTGTAATAGGCGTTTTTGTACAAGGAGGTTGACGTTCTAGTAAGAGAATGTCGCCGTAAAAATAGAAGCTATACAAATTTGTGTAAAATAAAATAGCTATGTGAAACAACCCCGTTGAGTTCCAACTCTACTATTGCCCTTATGTCTTCGAGCGTCTCATCATTTTACTACTTTTCCGAAAGTTGATCAGATTGATTGGTGCCATTCGAGCTTGATAGTCGATACCGAAGTCTGCTTGCAAGATGATCCAATGGGACATAGTGATACACTTTATATCCCTAACTTTTTCCTGAACTTCCGTTTCGGGTTTTCAGTCCACCGGGATACCCTTTTTTGCCCAAGCCTCCTTTTCAGGTTTTCGGCTTGCCGGGTGTACATATTTTTTTCATTTTCATCCCTTATTTTTGCCCGAACCCTTTTGGTTCACCAGGAAGCCCTTATTTTTTCCTAGGCCAGTCAACCTAGAAGGTCTTTTGATTAGGTGTAGTATCTTTTCACTATGTCTGCATTGACGGGGTGAGGAAGGTCGTCACCATCCATGGTGGTTAGAATCATAGCTCTACCCGAGAAAATGCTCTTAACCACAAATGGCCCTTCGTATGTGGGGGTCCACTTGCCCCTGGGATCACCTTGCGGAAGTATGATACGCTTGATCACTAGATCCCCTACCTGATATTCTTGACGTCTGACTTTCTTATTAAAAGCCTTGATCATTCGCTTTTGATACGTCTGACCATGACAGATAGCAGTAAGTCTCTTCTCATCGATTAGATTTAGCTGATCAAGTCGAGTTTGGATCCATTCGTCTTTATTCAAACCTGCATCCTTCATAATCCTGAGAGAATGTATCTGGACTTCGATGGGTAGGACTGCTTCCATGCCATATACTAGAGAGTAGGGTGTTGCCCCTGTCAACGTCCGCACTGAGGTACGGTGTCCATAAGAGCAAATAGTAACATCTCATGCCAGTCTTTGTATGTCACCGTTATCTTCTGTACAATTTTCTTGATATTCTTGTTAGCCACTTCAACAACGCCATTCATCTTTGACCGGTAGGTAGAAGAATTATGATGTTGTATCTTGCACTATTTACAGAGATCGGTGATCATTGTGTTGTTGAGATTTGTACCATTGTCAGTAATAATTCTCTCTGGCACACCATACCGACATATCAGATTATGTCGGATAAACCGCGCCACGACGTTCTTGGTTACTGTAGCAAAAGAGGCCGCCTCAACCCATTTCGTGAAGTAATCAATGGCTACTAGGATGAAGCGATGTCCATTGGAAGCAGTAGGCCTGATTTCTCCGATCATGTCAATGCCCCACATTGCAAAGGGCCATGGAGCTGTCAAGACGTTCAAAGGAACCAGAGGCACATGCACCTTATCAGCGTAAATTTGGCACTTATGACAAGTTCGAGAGTGCTGATAACAATCGGCTTCCATAGTGGACTAGTAATATCCTGCCCGTAGGATCTTCTTAGCCATGGTGTATCCACTGGAATGAGTTCCGAAGGTGCCTTCATGTAGATCTGTCATAATCCTCTCAGCTTCGATCTTGTCTACACACCGCAGTAAGGTACATTCATGATTGTGCTTGTAGAGGATTCCATTACTGAGGAAGAACTTCGCAGCGAACCTTCTCAGAAACTTCTTGTCATTGACAGATGCCCCTTCGGGATACTCTTGAGCCTCGAGATACCTTTTGACTTCGTGAAACCAAGGCTTGCCTACCACCTCATCGGTATCAATCTCACAATAGTGTGCTGGTTCATCCAACCTTTCAATGGTGATTTGGGGAGCTTCATTGTCCCACCTGACTTTAAACATAGAAGACATGGTAGCTAGCGCGTCCGCTAACTGATTCTCCTCTTGCGGGAAATGTTCAAAAGTTACCTCCTCAAAGTGTGGAACCAATGTCAGCACATACTCTTTGTATGGGATGAGATTCGAATGCTTCGTATCCCATTCGCCTTTGATCTCACTTATTACCAAGGCTGAATCCCCGAAAACGTCCAAGAACTTGATCCTGAAGTCAATAGCGGCCTTGAGACCCATGATGCAAGCTTCATACTCCGCCATGTTATTAGTGCAGTTGAAACATAGTCAGGCGATGAAAGGAGTATGAAAATCCTCAGGAGATATGATTACTGCGCCAATGCCATTACCCAGTGCGTTTGAAGCTCCGTCAAAAACCATGGTCCATCAGGATCCCTTTTCGGGTCCTTCATCCAGTCCAGGTTCTTCGTAGTCAGTCACCAGCATAATATTCTCATCCGGGAACTCAAAATTCATGGACTAGTAGTCATCCACAGCCTGATGAGCCAAATGATCAGCCAACACACTCCCATTGATTGCCTTCTGGGTTGTATATTATATATCGTACTCAGTTAAGATCATTTTCCATCTTCCTATTCTTCCAGAGAGAGCGGGTTTCTCGAAGATGTATTTGATCGGATCCATCTTAGATATCAACAAAGTAGTATGGGTCACCATATACTGTCTTAGTCGGCGAGCAGCCTATGCCAAAGTGCAACAAGTTTTCTCGAGCAATGAGTATCTTGTCTCACAGTCGGTGAACTTTTTGCTAAGGTAGTATATCGCGTGCTCTTTTTAACCAGACTCGTCATGCTGCCCTAGCACACACCCTATTGAATTGTATAGCACTTTTAAGTACAATATCAAAGGTATTCCTTCAACCAGAGGCATTAGAATCAGCGTTTCTTGTAGGTATTCTTTGATTCTTTCGAAAGCTGTCTGGCATTCATCATTCCACTTTACCACTTAATCTTTCTTTAGAAGCTTGAAGATGGGCTCACAAGTAGCAGTCAGATGTGAAATGAACCTGGCAATATAATTCAAGCGTCCCAAGAAACCTCTAACCTCCTTCTCTGTACGGGGAGCCAACATCTCTTGTATGGCTTTTACCTTTACATGGTCTACTTGGATGCCTTTGTCGCTGACAATGAAACCCAGATGTTTACCAGACCTTACCCCGAAGGTGCACTTGTTCAGATTCAACCTCAGCTTGTATATCTTCAACCTATCAAACAACTTTTGTAGATGATCAAGGTGCTCTTCCTCAGTTTGAGACCTGGCTATCATGTCATCAACATAAACTTCGATCTCGTGGTGAATCATATCATGGAACAAAGCGACCATGGCACGTTGATAAGTTGCCCCAGCATTCTTCAACCCAAAAGGCATCACCTTGTAACATAAGGTGCCCCACTGTGTGACGAAGGTTGTCTTCTCCATATCTTCAGGAGCCATCTTGATCTGGTTGTAGCCAGAGAAACCATCCATGAAGGAGAAGATTTTGTGCTGCGCGGTGTTATCAACCAGAACGTCAATGTGAGGAAGTGGGAAGTCATCCTTGGGGCTTGCCCTATTCAGATCTTTGTAATCCACACACATCCGTACCTTACCATCTTTCTTAGGTACCGGAACAACGTTAGTAACCCACTGTGGATAGGAGGTGACAACTAAGAACCCTGCGTCGAACTGCTTCATGACCTCTGCCTTGATCTTCTCTGACATTTCAGGGCACATACGACGAACCTTCTATTTAACCGGAGGACAATCTTCTTTGGTCGGCAGACGATGAACCACAATATCAATGTTTAAACCTGGCATGTCTTCATATGACTAGGCAAAGATCTCAACGTAGTCGTGCAACATTTATATCAACCGATGTTTGACCTTAACTTCCAAATTTGCACCAATCTTGACCTCCTTTCTGTCTATCTCCGTACCCAGGTTTATCGTCTCAACCGACTCTTCATGAGGCTGTATAGCCCTTTCTTCCTGTTGTAATAGTCTAGAAAGTTCTCCAGGCACCACACAATCATCCTCACCTTCGTCTTCGGCTTGGTTGATCGGATTTTCAAAGTCATAACGGATAGTAGCAGAGCTGTTATCAATGGGATCCATAGTGGATAGGGATCTGCAGTATGATACGTGAGTATGTGTAAGAGCATAGCTGTTTTGATAAAGTGAAAACAGAAAAGAAAAATAAAGAGAGCAAAATTTGTATGCAAGGAACGTCCAATGTTTTATTGATGATATATGAAATGACAAATAATAGCCCTCACAAACAAAGCCAATGTTCCTCGGGCAAGACACAAGGCTGTAGAGTTTTAAATTGTTTATTACAAATCTCAAAACAAGTAAGACAATTACTGCAGAATAAAAGAAACTGGTATAAAGTCCCTAGCCGTCCAGTTACTCGGTCCACCGTTGGTAGTTGGGTAGATCCAGCTGTCAATGTCTAAGTCTTCCTCGTTGTCTTCAATGGCATTAATTCCCCGATTACTGACGCGTAGGGGAGGTCCTCTAGCCCGAGCGCGTCGAACAACCCTTTGAGCTTATGAAGTAAAGCCTAAACCAAACTTGTCAGTTTTATGAGTAAAATCAGGGAGTTATCCCCAGTTGGTACACCCACCTTCTTCAACCACTGCTTTGGCGTCTTTGAGGGAAGCCATCTTTAGAGGAGGTTTATTGGTAGTAGTTTCAGCCGATGCCAAGATCTGGGGAACCTCTTCAAAGTTCTGGAAAAGAGTCTCTATGAATTCCCCGTCCATCTCTACATACCTGAAGGAATTGAGGTGGCTCACCATATACTCCTCCTCACGACACACAGTGACAATCTTCCCTTTTACTGGATATTTCAGCATTTGGTGCAGTGTAGAGGTAACTGCCCCAGCTTCATGGATCCAAGGACGACCCAATAAACAAGAGTACGACGGCTGAATGTCCATTACATAGAAAGTGGACTCAAAAGTCTGGGAACCTACTTTAACGGGGATGTCCACTTCCCCTTGCACCATTCTCTTCGACCCATCAAAAGCCCTCACCACAATGTTACTAGGCTTTAAGGTCAAGCCCTCACAGCCCAACCGATCCAATGCCTTCTTAGGCAGAACATTCAATGAAGACCCAGTATCTACCAGAACATGAGCCATAGTAGTTCCCATGCATTTAATCGAGACATGCAGAGCATCATTATGCTTCCTCCCCTTCGGTGTCAAGTCTGCATCTGAAAAACCCAGCCTATTGTCAGTAGTCAGGATGGCCACACAATCTTTGAATTGATTAGCTGAGGTCTCTTGTGGCACATGTGCAATCTTGAGGAATGCAATCAAAGCCTTCGCATGGGCCTCGAAGCACAACAGTAGGGACAACATGGATATCTTGGAGGGGGTCTGCCCCAGCCACTCGACCATATTGTAGTCGCTCTTTTTTATTATTTTTAGTATTTCCTCTATCTCTTGCTTAGAGGCTTCCACGACAATTTTTCTAAGCGCCTTCGTCCGAGCAAGCTCACCTATAACTTCTTTGCCTCGGGTCCTAGATGACTCGAAGGTGGGAGTGATAATTGGAGTAAGCACATGAGTAGTAATTGACGTACCAACAAGAGTAGTAGTAGGAATAATAATAGGCGTATTGACAGTCTTCGGGGAAATCTCAGGAGAGAAAACCCTTCCACTTCGGGTAACCTTGCTGGTCCCAACAATGTTACTAACATTAGGATCAACCTCTTCATTTTTTAGATCTTGTTTGATGCCATGATAGTACACATCGGTACCATAATGCCAGGGGACAGCTTTGTCCGAGGCATACGGGACAGGACCAGGAACGGTGATTATTAGCGGAGTGACTCTTAGAACAGATGTAATCCTAACAGGTCTTCTCGAGGAGACCTTGGAAGGATTGGAGGAAATGGTTATAATAGCAACGTCTTCAAATGGAATAACGGGAATCAAAGTTTTCTTGAACAAAATTTCTTTGCTATCCATCAGGCGCTGAACACCTGACTTCAGCAAATGGCAACCAGAAGGCATAAATGAACACATGTGGCAACCTTCACCATAACCTGGAAATAAATCGGCCGACAACAAATTCTTCTTAACTGTCATAAGAGGAGTAGAAACTTCATCTACTAAGGTCACAAACAGATCGGTATCCACAACATTAACTCCACGACCGTGCTTAGGCATGGGAGCAGTTATGACGTTGGGCTTTTCTGGAGCATCGAACTCAATATCCTTGGCTTCGATCAGATCCTGTACCTTATTTCTTAGAGCCCAACAGTCGTTGGTGTCGTGGCCAGGACTCTCAGAATGATAGGCACACCGAGCATTTGGATTATATCAGGGAGATATGGTGTTCGGATTCTTGGGAGCCTCTTTCAAGGTCGCCAAGTTGGATCTCAGCAAATGGGGTAGAACTTCAGCCAACGTCATGTTGATCCGGGTAAACTGCCATTGTGGTCTTTTCGCCCTTTGTTGATTGTTGCATTGTGGAGCAACTGCAAGCCTAGGTATCATCACGTCACTTACTATCTGACGGTGTTCAGCTCTAATTTGGCCTCTCGGGCTATAGATGGAACTGGCTTCCTTCTTACCAGTAAAAGGCTTCTTTACCGAACTCGAAGAGGCATCCTTCTATATTTTACCGCTCCAAATTCCAACTTCTACTCTCTCTCCAGTTAGAATCAGCTCAGTGAAACCAGCTGACGAGCTGCCGATCAAATGATTAAAGAACGGACCAAATAGTGTCCCTAGAAACATATCGACTAACTCCCTATCAGACAATGGGGGTTGAACTCTTCCAGCCAAGTCTCTCCACTTCTAGGCATAGTCCTTAAAGCCTTCACTTGCACCCATGGACATACTCTGGAGTTGAGTACGAGTAGGAGCAAGGCCGGTGTTGTATTGATACTGCTTATAAAAAGCAGCAGCCATATCTTCCCAATTTCGGAAGTTGGCTCTCTCTAGTTGGTAGAACCATTCAAGATGAGTCCCTGACAGACTATCTTGAAATAAGTGAACCCACAAATTTCTATCAGCAGTGTGGGGCTGGATTTTTCTGACGTAGGAACGGAGATGGAGTTTTGGGCAAGACACCCCATCGTACTTAGCAAAAATTGGAGCCTTAAACTTCTTCGGGATGACCACTCCCGACAGCAATCCCAATTCTTTGAAATCCAACCAAGGTATTCTCTGGACCTCCATAGCACTCAGACGGTCTTCCAACTGCTTGTATCTATCCTCAGTAGGAGGATACTGCTCATCATTATAATCAGTGTCATTGTCAGAAACTTCAGGACTGAGGTCCTTCTCCCTTGTCTCTTCTTCTTGATTCTCTCCTTCTTTGGATGAAGAGGTCAGATCGACCGACGACATTCTTCTTTTTCTTTTTCTCCTTCAGGATGAGGGCCTTCAGATCCTCCTGCCCTTTCGCCAGATTTATGAACATATGTTGGAACTGGGCATTTTGTGCCTGAAGATCCTTGATGCTTTGTTCGGAAGACATTTCTGCTGAAATAAACATCGAAGAAGATGAGAAACCTGTAATGGTACCTGTATATGCAGTGTTTTTGGATGGCAAGCGTATGCAATGATTTTAAAGACTTTGGGAAATTTAAATTTGCGAACCAAAATGAAACAAAGATTTTATTAGTAAAATTCAAAGTTCAATTGCCCTTTTTGACGTTACAATTAAAACAATTCTAAAAAACTAGAAAAATCAAATTTCCCATGGATGCTTCCTCTTTGTGCCGAGATAGACATTAAGGCTTCTCTCCTCATGAAGTTGCTTTGTGAGCTCTAAAATCCTCCTCTCATGGGCATAGAACTGATCCCTGTAAGTATCCCGCTCTTTCTTCAACTAAATCCAAGACCTCTGTAGTTCTCCAAGATCAGTGGGCATATCAGGATAGAGAACCGTGTAAGGAATACCCCCTTCAGTAGTGGGTTCCATAACCACTGGTAAAACGGCCATGTAGGGCATCATAAGTTTCTGGGCGCGAGCTCGTACCCATTATGGATAAGGTTCCATAGGAATGGAAGCCTTTGGCCCTAAAGCCTTTGCGCCAGATCTGTTTACCATGCTCCAAGCTCGTATGAACCTCTGGCGATACCCTTGAACATCATCCTCATAGTTAAATACAATTCCCTTGATAAGTAACTCATGGGGACCATCTCTTCGAGCGTAACCAAAATGTCGCAGAGCTAAACAAGGATTGTAGGTTATGCCTCCTCTGATGCCAAGTAATGGGACATTAGGGTACTCCCCACAGCGGTCAATAATAGCAGTATCTCCCATTTCTCGGGAATACCAGAGAATATCTGTGTGAGCGAGTGACATTATCCTTTGCGACCAACCCAAACCTTCTTCATTCTTCAGTACAGACTTAGGGAGGTGAAAATAAACCACCTCGACAGCAATGGCATGCAGCACATAAGAACCCCTCTTCTCTTCATGCTATGAGTATGGAGAGCGTGCAAAATATCTTCGAGCAAGGTAGGCACAGGGTTGCGAGAGAGGAAGATCTTGATAGCATTCACATCTATGAGAAAGTCTGGATTAGGGAACAATACTAACCCATAGATTAGAAGGGCCAAGACCTCCTCAAAAGCCTGAAAGTCCATATCATCCCAAAACAGCTGGGCTTTATTTATTAGGAACTTGGCTAGAAAACCCTTGACTCCGCTTCTTGTTTCCCAATTGGATACCACGTCGGACCATTTCAGATGCAAGGTCGAGGCAATGACTTCTGACTTAGGAACCTCTTCTAAACCTGTGAAAGGCAACTATTATAGAATGGGTATATCCAACAACTGAGGGAATTCTTCCTTGGTAGGCACCAACTGATAATTTGGGAAGGTGAAGCAGTGGTGCTTGGGATCAAAGAACTGAAAGAGCACACTCATCATCTTTTCATCAAAGTTTTAAGTAACCAGGTTGAGAAGTCGATCATGTCTCTTAGTGAACGCAGAAGTTTCAGGAACCCTTGATACTAGCTCCTTAAGCTGGGGAGGTATTCTCACAAAGCTGATTCGGATAGTGTTTCTACGAGCGGAAGCCATGATCTGTAAAACAGAACAAAGATAAATTCCCTTGGTCCTTGAAATTATTAGTGTAATAAGAATGGATGTTATGTTATGATGCATGGTGTTATGTTTAAACAGAATAAATCACACACAAGCAAAGCATATAATAGACCTTAGGTTCAAAGGCTTGCATGAGGTTAAAGGTGAGTACCCTCGTGAAGTTTAGTTGGTTTCAGACCTGTCTTAGAAAAGTAACCGGGTTCTAAAGATTCTCAATATCACTGATCATCCTTTGCCGGGCATTGTTTTAGCTCAGGAAATCTTTTCTTGCGACCGAAATATCCCGAAAGTCTGATCTCAATGAGTGTAGCATTGAGTATCAACCAATCCCCAGCTTTATACTGAGGCCGACTATCTCACTACTTTCTAATGGCCAAGTTTGTTCAACTAAGGTTCTAAGGTCTGTTAGTGCTTCACGACACCATGCGGCGGCCCCATATTCTCCTCATTCCAATACGAAGGATACCAGTACCAACCAAAGTGTCACACCAACACAGCCATTGCTTAAACCATATTGGTATACACCGTACAGTCTCCACGATCTATTGTTGTTTACCTAAAGAGTGTCCCCAGATCCGGGTGCAGGATCTTCAATAATACCCAAGCAAAAACCCTTAAAGATAAAGCAGGCAAAACAAACAAGAAAGCAATTTTAAGAATGACATAGATCCTAAGGTGTACCCCACTTATTAATACAAATCCCCATCAGAGTCGCCAGTTCTGCGGTACGGTGGCAGAATCGACTGTTATATTGGTTTGCATTTTGTATTTTCAAATGTCATGGTAAGCAAGAGTCGCCACCGACTTTTATTTCATCCAACTAAGGAAAAGGAAAAAGAACAGAAAAAACCTTTTTCGAGAATGTTTCTGAGTATGGGGGGGGGGGGGGGTAGATTATAGAAAGGGAAGGTGTTAACATCCTTTCTATTCGTGGTTTTCCACGGGCTCTTAGTTACTTGCTCATTTTTAAAATTTCTTGTGTGTGCTTGTTTTGAAAAAGTTTTACTTCATGATAACTATTGTATCAATCCTCAAGAGTGTGACGAATTTGTTTTGAAAATTGTTTTGAAAAGTGTTTCTGTGAAAATCTTTTATTGAGCAAGTACCTAAGAACTAATTTACCTACTCAAAAAAGGTCTGTTTGTTTTCCTTTATACAATGCTATCCTATTATTAAGGAATAGGTAGCACCGTCGTTGGAGTTTAAAAGGGACGTTCGAAGGGACGAAATGGTCTCTGAAGGCAACAAGTAAAGATACTTTAGAATTTCAAAGGGACTATCATCATAACATCAATTCGTAGGCAACTCGAGGGACAAGTAGGGACTATGATCTTTATGACGATTGAATTGCGGGTCATTGCTAAGGTACCCTTATGTTCGAGGGACATGACCAATATTTTCGAGGCAACCAAGTGGGGAAAACCGTAGGAGTGAGCATGTGCAAGTGTATTTTTTTCAGTTAATTATCTTGGCACAATTAGGGTTTTCTACTGTTTAATTTCAATTTGTCTTTCCATACAATCCTATACATACATCTAAGCAGTTTATAGTTTGCGGAAATTAAAATGCGAGAGATTAGAGTCCTAGCTATTAAATGGCTTTGGGCAAATACATAATTATCTTTGACCGAAAATAAAATGCGGAATTAAAACCCTATTTAAATCTATTACAAACTCGGAGCAGTTACAAATAATAAGAAAAAGAAAATTAAAAGCGCGCGGAAAATTAAGTGCTAGAAATAATCAGACGACCTAAAAATCTAATTGAGAAAATATTTATGTTGTTTTTGAGGAAAAAATAGGTTAAATAAATGATTAAACCCTAATTCTAATTATTTTGAATTATAATAAAAAACATTAAATTACACTAATTTAATTAAACTAATTAATAAAATATTTTTTACAAAAAAAAGATTTTTGATGTTTTTTATGATTTTTGATTAAATAAAAAATATGATTTTTTTTGGTGTTATTAAAAAGATATAATTAATAAATAACAAGAATTAAATAATGAAAAATAAAAAAAGACTTGGGCCTGCATAAGCACCCAGGGGGGTCTGTTTCTGATTTTTTGTTAGGCCCAATATGGATGAGCCTAGTTTGTGCCAGATCATGTGCTAGCACGCTTGGAAGGTGCACCATGGTCACTCCTTGGATTGAACATTGGATCTGCGTTGGCAACAATCCAGTAGCTGGATCAATGGGGCGCATGATGGACGCCTAACTTAGGAATGTATGGAATCTGTAAGTGTATATTGAAAACATAAGGAAAATGCTGGGACTTGGGATCGAACCCAGGTCCTTCCACTCATTTCACGCTTGCCTTGCCATCTGTGCTACGCTACTTAGTTATTATAATAATAAAATTAAAGCATAATATATAAAAACAACGCGGATGGTCCAAAAAGCGCGTGATTATTCAAATGGCCCACTCATGATACGCCACGCCTCCATCTTCCCCAATGGGTTGTCGTTTTTGCCAACAAACCTTTACCTACGAACATGTCTGTTGCTAAAAACATGCATATTTCCAAAATTCACCACAAGCAATATAAATTTAATGTAAATACATAAATCAACTGAGTTTGATCTCGTGAATACAATGGTATCCTTCTTTTGGCCTAATTTTGCCCGTAATGAAAAACCCCAAAACGGACCTTGAAACCCTAACAATGGTAAGTGGTCAAACACGCATCAAAACAAACAATTATTCATTCAAACATTCTCTAAATGATCATATAAACATGAATGCATACTCAAAATTCATTTATAATGCATATATTGGAAAAATCAAATTCAAGAACAAGAAGTGAACCGTGATGCTGTAGATGCTTGTTCTGGATGTCTTGATGCGTGCAAATGATCCAGTTAGCTTCCAAATGTGCCCAGGAATTGATTGCAAGTGTCAAAACATCTTGAATCCCTCTGCAAAGGTCAAACTGATTGCCACTTTTTATGAAAAAATTTTAAGTTCTTGTGTCAATTTCGTACGGCCAACGCTTGTTCTCTTGCCTTGTTTTTGTTCATTATATGTAGTATGAAGAATTAGGGTAACAATTTTGGATCCAATCTTGAGAATTGATGGATAAAATATTTGATCTTTAAGCCATATTCTTTCATTCCAAACTTGACCAAATCATAACTTTTTTACCTTGATTCTATTTGGCTTGATTAGGCCAGCTCAATTAGATTTGATCTTCATTAAAATCAGATCATTAAAACAATCTTTGATATTTTTTTGTTATTTATTTAATTTAATGTGATTTTTAATAAATAAAAATCAAAATAAAATAAATAGAGCAAGTAAGGTATGGCTGCTGATTTAGGTCATGGACCATGTCCTTAACAAGATACAAACCTAAAATGCTAGGCCCTTTTGGCAAAAAAAATGCAATTTTGAGCACATTTGACTTTTGGCAATTTTCCAAAAATGGCCAACTTTGACAATGCATAACTCTTCCAATTTTAACCCTAGAGAGGTGTTCTTGGACTTTTTAGAAAGCTTAGGATGTCCCCTAAATAACCCTTTTGGTCTCATTTCAATTGAGTCTTCCATGTTCATGTACGAAGCTTTGACCCAAAAGGTGTTTTTGTTGACTTTTCAAAAGGACCTACAATGTAGAAATCCATATCTTTTTATGAGTGCATTTCTTGAACTTGAGGGATGAATATGAGTTTTAGGAAATTGAATTCCCTTCAAAATGAGATTTGGGTGAGAAATATTTTATAAAGTATGAAAAAGTTATGCTTGGTCAAAGTTTGGTTGAATTTTCCTAAGAAACCTTAATTTAACAACTTTTGAGTTTTGATGAATTAGGAGCATTCCTTGAGGAATCATGATCATCCCTTGATCAAATGACGAATATAACTTCAAAATGTTGATGTTGACCAAAAATCTTGAAGTTTGACTGTATGTGGTCCACAATTGACTTTTGACCTAATACAATCGATTCTCAAGCATCTGAGCAGTTGATTGAGCCAACTTCTTATGCAAGGCTTGAAATTTGACATGGAGGGTCTTGAGAACATATTAGGACTATGGAGAGCATATGAGGCCTTTGGAGCTCAACCTTATTTATGAAAATGGAAACCCTAGTTGGAGGTTCATTGCTTTAGGAGAGAGTGTGTCTGGTCAACCCTTAAGCATCCTTGAGCAAGTTAAGGGTATTGATGAGCATATGTTGAGTAAAATGGGAGGGCAAATTTTGGGGTACAACACATAGAATTTTAAATAACCATTTCAAGGATACCGAGGGTTTATGATGTAGGGTTACATTGAACCATACGTCTATCAAGGGGCAAGAGGATTTATTTTCCTCTAACCAAACACCGTCAAAGATCAAGTACAACAAACTTGAGTCAAGGGCTACAACCCACTTGACATGGTGAGCTTAATTCTCGTGGAAGAACATCCACAGATACAAAGTGCTCCAATCAAAATGTTGATCAAAGTTCAACTTCTAACATTCTCTCGTGTTTACCCCGCGAGATCCTTGAAAACATGCATCCACATATCATGCATCATATCATGACAGGTTTCTCCCATACATGTCTCTTTATCTTCCTACTATTTATTTCAGTAAGATGGATATGGAACAAACCATGAAAGATCTCGAAGCTCAAAACGCTCAATTTCAACAAATGCTCTTGGCCATGTCTAAGGGGAAAGAGGACCTGAAGACTCTCCTTCTTAAAGACAAGAAGAAGAAGCCTAAGAAGTCAGTAGGCGTCCTGAACTTGGGAAGAAGACTTAGAGGACCAGTCAAGGGAGCTATAGATCTTCCAACTCCATCCAACATGGGGGATAGTCATGAAGAAGACAACAGTCTGGAGATTGATAAAGTCGAAGCTGACTACTCTGAGGAACAATATCCTTCTGCTGATGACAAGTACAAATAGTTGGAGGATCGCCTCAATGCTATGGAGATTCAGCAGATACCTGGATTGGATTTAGGAGACACGGGTTTGGGTTTTGGAGTGGTCATCCCGCCAAAGTTCAAAATCCCTACCTTTGCCATGTACGATGGAGTCTCTTGCCCTAAGATGCACCAAAAGTCTTATGTCCACAAGATTCAACCATAAACCACTGATCTGAAGCTTTGGATCCATTTCATCCAAGGGAGCTTAGTTGGGACTCAACTTGAATGGTTCTATCAATTGGAGGGTTCTCGCATCCACACCTGTTAGGATCTAGCTGTTTCCTTCTACAAGCAGTACCAATACAACGCTGATCTTGCACCAACTCGTGTGCAATTGCAGAACATGACCATGGGTTCCAATGAGAGCTTCAAAGGATACGCCCAAAAAGGGAGAGATCTGGCTGGTAGGGTACAACCCCCTTTAACTGACACGGAGCTGATTGACATCTTCATGGGAACTTTGACAGGACCTTTCTTCAAACACCTAATCGGAAGCTCCTCGGAAGGGTTCACCAAGCTAATACTTACTGGCTAAAGGGTCAAAGCTAGCATTAAAAGAGGAAAGATCCAAGGAGCTGCACCCTCCGATGCTCATAAAAACCAAACAATGGGAAGAAAGAGTCTAATGTTGTGTATGGTCAAAAGAGTTGTCATGAACAACATGTAGGGGCAATCTTGATCTCTAATCCTACACCTATCCAACAAAGACATGGCAATAGGCGTAGGTTAAGATATCAAGAAAGGCAGTACAGTAACATCAACATGCCTTTGTCTCAAGCGTTACAACATTTGCTGAAGGTGAAACTGATCACACTAAAGGATCCTCCTAAAAACCCTGATACCTCCTCTTCTAAGTACAATCCAAGCGTAAAATGTGCCTACCATTCTGATAGTCCCGGACATGACACTGACAGTTGTTGGACTTTGAAGAACAAGATTCAAGACTTGATTAATGACAAGGAAATCGAGTTTGACCCTCCGGAGACTCCAAACGTGATCACTTCTCCTATGCCGAATCATTGAGAGCGTCTTGTTCATTTGAATTTTTCAATTGTAATTTCTTTTGTTATTCAAACAATTATCTATTAATGTTAAACTTTGTTTCATTAATGCATTGCATATGTTTGTCTTGAATTCATCCATTCATTTTCTCTATGTTTGAACTATGATTTTTACTCTCAACTCTTGCTAAAAGTTGCAAGCCTTTAGAGGGAGACATCAAAAACATTTCTCTGGAGTCAAAAGTCAATGATGGTTCCCCACAAAAATAGGCAGTCATTATCCTTCAAAAAGAAAATCCCACTAAGTCAAAACGTACAAAGGAGACTTAAGAAAAACGGGGACATCCCGCTGACTATAATCTCAAAACAAGAACTGTCAGGCAAAAATTAGGGATTACAAATAAAAAGAAAGAGGACACTACAAATCCTCGACAACATGAAAAATGTTGCAAAAATGACTGTCTTCCGACAAACTTAACTTTTCTGAACCATCACCAAAACGTCACTCTAAACTCAATTGGAGTTCAAATGCACAATTAGCTGAGTTTAGGACTGAAGAACATCAAGAAGAACGGGCGGGTACAAATACACTTTGAGCCTTTATCCTTTGTTTCTTAAACCGTGAACCAAACCACTTGACAATCCTTCAAAAGTCCTAATTGAAGCATGGGTTAGTTCGAAAGCATACTGTTCCAAAAGGTATCGCGACTCCTGTAAGGCTTTACTCTAAATCCTGAGTTTGAATTTTCTTACAAAACTTCTTTACTTGCTAAAACGCATTTTCAAAAATTCAAGACAACCATAAACTTTGCATTCATTTGAATATTATTGTTTGCATTTCGCCATTTGTTTGACAGCGGAGAAATTCACACAACGAATATCCAGTGAACGAATGTTCTCTCAGTGAACAAAATCACTTCAAGTGGGATGACATTTCCCATGACAAATCTCCTACCAACAATGGGGAATGACATGTCACTATCCAGCATACCTGGGGCAGGTCTCCATCACTAGGGGAATTTGAACGCAAATCCCAACAAAGGGTTACGTACAATAAATTAATTCTTGGCAGTGCCACAAACACTTTATACTAGGGGAAGTGACAAATCTCCCCAAAATCCTTCTCATAGGATGACTCCCAACCAGAGTTTCAATCTCTAAAAACTTCTCACCAGCTGAGTCAACCTCAAGAATCCTCGAGGATTTTCCCCAGTAAAGAAAACACCTCTCTAACAGACTGACGACATAGTTTATTTCCCCAACAAACTATGTATTCCCCAGTCGAATTCTCCTCAAAATAATAAGACATGAATCATCGGTGGAAACATTCTAAGAAAATTTTGAAAACACACCTACTCTTCAAAAACAATCCGGGATTTAATAACTCCCCAACACTTGTCAAGGATTTATTTTCCAAGACAAAATTACATTTCAACAACATTCATAGCATATGCATACAAAATACATATAACACAAATCTCATTTATTTTGAGAACATCATTACGCAATGCATACATCATGACATTGCATACAACTAACTCTTTACCTTTTCAGGAAAGATGAATCAACAGATAAAGGCCATCATATTTTTGGAGTAGTAATCGTTCAAGATTCCTTCATCATCCTTCTGAGGAAGTAGTCATCCAAGATTCCTTCATCATCCTGTTGAGGTAGTAGTCGTCCAAGATTCCTTCATCATCCTGCTGAGGTAGTAGTCATCCAAGATTCCTTCATCATCCTACTGAGGTAGTAGTCGTCCAAGATTCCTTCATGATCCTGCTGAGGTAGTAGTCATACAAGATTCCTTCATCATCCTGCTGAGGTAGTAGTCGTCCAAGATTCCTTCATCATCCTGCTGAGGTAGTAGTCGTCCAAGATTCCTTCATCATCCTACTGAGGTAGTAGTCATCCAAGATTCCTTCATCATCCTGCTGAGGTAGTAGTCGTCCAAGATTCCATCATCATCCTGCTGAGGTAGTAGTCGTCCAAGATTCCTTCATCATCCTGCTGAGGTAGTAGTCGTCCAAGATTCCTTTATCATCCTGCTGAGGTAGTAGTCATCCAAGATTCCTTCATCATCCTGCTGAGGTAGTAATCGTTCAAGATTCCTTCATCATCCTGCTGAGGTAGTAGTCATCCAAGATTTATTCATCATCCTGTTGAGGTAGTAGTCGTCCAAGATTCCTTCATCATCCTGCTGAGGTAGTAGTCGTCCAAGATTCCTTCATCATCCTACTGAGGTAGTAGTCGTCCAAGATTCCTTCATCATCCTACTGAGGTAGTAGTCGTCCAAGATTACTTCATGATCATGCTGAGGTAGTAGTCATACAAGATTCCTTCATAATCCTACTGAGGTAGTAGTCGTCCAAGATTCCTTCATCATCCTGCTGAGGTAGTAGTCGTCCAAGATTCCTTTATCATCCTACTGAGGTAGTAGTCGTCCAAGATTCCTTCATCATCTTACTGAGGTAGTAGTCGTCCAAGATTCCTTCATCATCCTACTGAGGTAGTAGTCGTCCAAGATTCCTTCATCATCCTGCTGAGGTGTAGTCGTCCAAGATTCCTTTATCATCCTGCTGAGGTAGTATTCGTCCAAGATTCCTTCATCATCCTGCTGAGGTAGTAGTCGTCCAAGATTCCTTCATCATCCTGCTGAGGTAGTAGTCGTTTGTTGTACCCCAAAATTTGCCCTCCCATTTCATCAAATGTTTTCTCACCACAAAACCCTTGGAGCTCAAGATCAAGTTAGGGTTTGCTCTGCTCAAGACTCCTCCTTGCACTGTTGACCCAAATTAGGGTTTGAGTTTGCACAAAGATGTTTTGACCTAAAATGACCAAAGTGACTCTCATGATTCATGTTGGACTCACAAGTTTATCCATACCAAGTTTCAAGCCTTGATTCCAATCTCTGCCCAGTCAATTGGACAGTTGACCTAGAAATCAGCTGTATGGGGAAAAAGTCAACTGTGGCCAATTGACAGTCAAACCTCATGATTTTTGACCCACATCAACATATTGAACTCATATGAACCATTTGGTCAAGTTTGGATCACAATTCCACAAGAAATTTGATCAGATCACCAAAAGGGCAAAATGGTCATTTTTAGGGTTTTGACTGCACAAAGGCAATTTTTGACTGTTTGACCTAGCCAATGGCAAACCAAGCTCACATATGGACGCAAAGACTCAATGACATGGTCTTGACACACTCAACAAGTTCAAAATATCCCAAATGCACAAGATTGGCAGATGAATTTTCCAGTCAACTGATCAAAATTTGACTGTATACTGAAAAGTCAAACTTTGACTTTTTGGTCAAAATCAAGTGCCAAGATTCATTTTTCATCAAGACATGTAAAATTATGAAACTTGTTCATCAAGAAGTAAAAAATCACAAATTAGGGTTTGAAATGAAGAAATTTCATAACTTAGAATTTTTCTAAGTTATGAAAAGTCCTAATTTTTTTCCTAACTTTGTCCCATTTTTTCATCAAGATACATTTGGATTCAAACAAAACTCAAAACATGAAAGTTGTAGTCCATTGCAAATTCTACAACTTTTATTCACAAAGTTTCCTCAAAAGAAGCTTGTATCTCAAGTTATGATTTTTGGAACAAGGGTGCAAAACATTCTTAACTTAGAAAAATTTTGACCTATTCTAGGCAGGATTTTTGCCTAACTTCATTGTCATTTTTCACATGCTTCCACTTGGAATTTCAACTTGCATTACAAAGATGGATTGTAGTACACATTCCAAGCTTTCCAAATTGTCCAAGAACTTCTCAAACACCCTTGTGGTTAGGGAGAATCGAATTTGTCAATATGGGCAAAAGTCACTTTGTTCATGGCCATTTTCATGATCATAATTTAGGCATTTTTGAACTCAGCTTGCACAACTAGATTACAGTCCTTTTATCTCATCCACACTCAATAATTAAATTGCAATCCATTGTGTTCTAGCATTATTTTTCTCATTTGGACAATACACACAAAATCAAGCCATATTTGGAAAAAGCATGTTATCCATTCTTGTAAAGCATGACTTTATGTCAAACACAAATCCAAGAACTACAAAGAAAATCTCTGAGGCACAAAGGTATGGACATATCCCACTGATCAAGACTAACATTTGCAGCATACTTGAGGGGCATGTGGTAGCCTACAACCTAACTTGGCATTTTTGACTTAAGATAGAAGAAACTTGGCATTTTGAACAACAACTCTCATTCCTGCAAGAACTAACCAAAACAAACTTTGCAAACACTTTTCCCTTGATCCAACTAACCTAAAGCACAAATCAATCAGAGTTCAAACCTTCTCATTCACCAAAACACAGTTTTGTGGCAAAACAGGGCACCTGCTGCAGATTGAGGTCCACAACTCAATCCATTCGTGCGCCTTGGCCAAAACCAGTTCATACACACTCCATAACATCCATACAAACTATCCCAAGCATTGAACACAAACTGTAACATCCCTAACATCATTTGCCATTTTCAGTTTTCAACTTTGCAGGTGAACTTCCATAGCTCGATTCAGCTAGTTTCAAAGCAAGCTAGAGGTTGGAGAAGCATCCCTGGACTTCAAGCAAGCTGTACAAGTTCTCACACTGCATTGAAAGTGCCTCCATTGCTGTACACGACTCAAGCTGAACAGGTAAAACTTTGAACTTCTATCTCTCTATCCAGGCATAGTTAGACTTAAGTTTGTGAAGAAAGCATGTTCTAATCATAACCCTGAAGCCATCCATATAGTTACTTTTCATTTATGTTGTGTGTGCTAAGAGTATTTTGAACCTGAACATTGGAAAAAAGCTAGGTCAGGAATTGGGGGAGAAGAAATTCTCTCTCATTTCTGAGAGTTAGATCAACTTCTTTATATGTTTAGAATCGTGACTTCAAGCTCTACAAGTTTCATGTTTTAAGTTTTTGTTAAAAGTCAAAGGATCAAGAGATAGCAGGGACAAAGGAAAACACGCGCTTTTTTTGTGTTTGAAGGTGCTGGAGGTTGAAGACAACCACCTTTGGGCTGGGCCTGTTTTGCTTTTCTGTTTACACCACTTTTCACACATAAACCCCCTTGGCCCATTGTGTGATTTTTTAATCATTTTTGACTTTTTCTTTTTGTTTCTGACTTGTTATTTTTTGTTAAAATATAAAAAACATTAAAAAATATTTTTTCACCTTTTTTTTTTGTATTTATTAGGCATTTATTGGTTTTATTTGCTATATATATGTAAATAAATAGATATTTACTTTTATCTAAAAATACTAAAAATAATACAAACACATTTTGTTTTCTAATTTTATTTTATTTTATCTTTTGAAAACATTTTCTAAAAATATACTTTTTTTTTGTAAATAATAAATATTTTATTTTTGTACATATTTAATATATTTAGTAAATAATATAAATATTTATATATTTATTAGAATATTTAGGAAAAAAATACAAAAAATAATTCATTTTTATTTTTATTAATATTTAACCTCAAAAATACTTTTTTTACAATATACTTTCTTTTTATTTATTTTTTGTACATAATTAATAAATATTGTATATAATAAATAATTAATACATTTTATTTAGCAAATTAGGGTTTTGCCCTAAAACCATGAAAATATCCAAAATTAATCCTTTTTATTTTTGTTTATTTGTCACATGAAAATTACTTTTACATATACATAAAAATCACTTTTTGCATCTTGCATATTTATTGTATTTTATTTAATTATTGTACAATTAAATTAGTTTGTATATTCAATTTGGATGTAATAGTTAGATTTAAATTTCTTGCTAAAATATCCCCATTTGAACATTTGTACCCCCCATCCCATAATTATGTTGTAATAATTTAGGACTTTATTTTTCGCATTTAAAAGCTTTCTAAATATGCCATGATAGACTTAGGGTTTTTGTATGCAAAAATAAAATAACAAATAGCTTGACCTAATTCAAAGATAAAAAGCATGAAAATAGACAACTCCAATCACACTCGCACCCCTAGGGTTATTCCACTTGTTGCCTTCAATAATGGGCCATGTTGCATGTTAGGTGTCTTTGGCAAAAACAAAACAAAACAAATGATCATAGTCCCTCGATGACGCTTTCGAAAGTTGCCTAAATAAATGATCAAGTCCCTTAAAAGAAAAGTTGCCAAAGACACTTGGCACCATTGCAATCATGGTCTAAACGATGACCCGCGCCCGTCCCGTTAACATCCAAACACAAGATTGTCCACCAAATACAATGGTGGAACAAAATTGTTAAAAGGGTTAAAACATAGGAAAAATCTTTGAGAAATTTAGGGGTAGACAAAACTCTTAGTTACTTGATAAACTTGCAAAACACACTTGCCTACTTTTCAAAACCACACTCCACAAACACTTTCAAAAACACTTTCAAAACAACTTCAAAAAACAACTTCAAAAAACATTGAAAACTTTTCAAAAGACAAGTACACCTTTGTATACATTCACACATGAATCATTACAAAGGTTGCCACAACAAATGGCCTCTTTTCAAAACATTTTCAAACCCACACACAAAACACCATTTCAAACAATTGAAAATCAAAGGCAAGTGATCTAAGCAAGTAACTAAGAGCCCATGGATAACCATGGATAGAAAGGGTGCTAATACCTTCCCTTTCTATAATCTACTCCCCGAAACAATGAACATAGAAAATAATCCAGTGATATTGAGCTCCTTAGAACCCAGTTACTATTTATAGGACAGGTTTTTAAGCCAACTTCACTCAAGAGGGTACTTACCTATGAAACCCCATGCAAGCCTGAAACTAGGGTTTTGTGTGAATTTCTTGTACATATGTTTGTGCATACATCATGAACATCATAAAGCATCATATGCATTCACTAACCATTTCAAGGGTTTAGATCTTCATCTTTGTTCTTGTTTTGTAGGTCATGGAAATTCTTCGCAGGAAAACTATCCAAGTCAACCTTGTGAGGATCCCTCCTCAACTCAAGGAGCTCACATCCAGAATTCCGGAAAGCTCTCCCTTCAGTGAAAGACATGGTAGACTGCTCATCCTAGTCAACACCAGCATTGAAGAGGACATGGTAAAGGTGTTGTTCCAGTTCTTTGACCCCCTTCACCACTGTTTCACTTTCCCCGACTATCAATTGGTGCCCACTTTGGAGGAATTTTCTCAACTCTTGAGAATTCCTATTCTTAATCAACTACCCTACAACGGTACGGAAAAAGAACCAAAGCCTGAAGATGTTGCTCAAGCACTACACTTGCAACCATCTGACATCAAGGGGCATTGGGAAACTAGAAGCGGTGTCAAAGGCTTCTTGGCAAAATTCATGTTTGAGAAGGCACAAGAGTGTTGGAATTCATTGGATCTACAAGCCTTTGAAGAAAATGTGGCACTCCTCATTTATGGGTTGGTCTTGTTCCCAAATCCTGAACAGCTTGTAGATGTCAACGCCGTCAAAATCTTCTTATCCAGGAATCCAATACCAACATTGCTTGGGGACATTCTTCACTCATTTTACACACGAACAATGAGAAAGAGGGGTGTTCTCATGTGCTGTACTCCTCTCCTTGCAAGGTGGTTTATTTCGCACCTTCCACAATCTGTCTTGAAGAATGACCAAGGCTTAAGGTGGTCACAACGGTTGATGACCCTCACTCACTCTGATGTACATTGGTGTTCTCGGTCCAGAGAAAATGTCATCATCGTCGATCATTGTGGAGAGTTCCCTAATGTTCCATTGCTTGGCATTAAAGGAGGCATTACCTACAACCCTTGTCTAGCTTTGAGACAATTTGGATATGCACGGAGGGATGGTCCTCACGACATGTTGATTCCTGACCTAGTTTTTGACTTCGACAACGATGCGCAAGGACTTCGCCAAAGATTCATCAGAGCTTGGAGGATGCCTAACAAGGTAGACAGCAAGACACTGGGGCACAAGAACTCCATCCCTCTTGAGCCTTATCTCAAGTGGGTACGAACCCGAGCCCAGAGTCTAATGATGCCTTACCCTCATGTTCTCCCTGTGATTAAAGAGCCCGTTAAGGAAGGAGAGGTTCCCTACACCATCCTATATCCTGACATGCCTACATCGTGGGAGGAGATGCAGAAGAGTTGGATCCAACTCAAGGAGGAACATAATACTTTTGAAGCCAGCTTCTACGCCAGCGAGAAGAAGGTTTTGGAGCTTACCCGCCAACTCCATGAGGAAGAGACCCTCAACACCTACATCGCACCAAAGAGGATGCGCAACGTCTTTTTACCTTGAGAAGTTTTTTTTGTAATATTTGGCCCATGGGGAATTTATGTACTGACAAATTTCTTCTTATTAATATGACGTGTGTTCTTTTTGTTTGCAACAATTTTGAATTTTCTAAATCCTTGAATGCATTGCATAAACAAACATATCATTCATCATGCGCATAAGCAGGTCTCCACACCAGGTTTCCTTATCTTTCTGCTGTTTATTTCAGTAAGATGGATCTCGAATAGACGGTCAAGGACTTGCAGTCTAAAAACTCACAGTTTCAACATCTCCTGATGACCTTGGCAAAGGGTCAGGAGGATCTAAAAGCCCTGCTTGGGAACAAAGAGCAAGTGAAAAAGAAGAAGAAAAGAGTCGGGGTGGCTACCCTAGGAAGAAGGTTTGAGGGTGAATCCATAAGAGTTCTTGAATTTCCCCCTACGTCTGAAGAGGGAACCAGTAAAGGGAATGCGGCTGCGGTACCTTCCGAATCCGAAGCTGAAGAAGGAGAGGCTGAAGAAGACGAAGATTACTCAGAACAACAATACCCGCCTGCCGATGATAAGTACAAGAGCTTGGAAGACAGGTTGGCAGCTATGGAGCTGCAGAGAGTTCCCGGCTTAGATTTTGAAGATTTGGGATTAGTTGCTGGAATTGTGATCCCCCTGAAGTTCAAAGTGCCAATTTTTGCAAGGTATGACTGGTTGTCCTGCCCGAATATGCATCTCAGATCATATGTAAGGAAGATCCAACCTTACACTGCAGACAAGAACCTGTGGATCCATTTCTTTCAGGATAGCCTTTCAGGGGATCAACTCGAGTGGTTCTATCAGCTGGATATAGCCAGTATTCGAAACTGGGAGGACTTGGCTACTGCATTTTATAAACAGTATCAGTACAATTCTGACCTTGCTCCCACGCGTACCCAACTCCAGGGTATGTCACTGGGGACGGGCGAAGGATTCAAGGAGTATGCGCAAAAGTGGAGAGACCTGGCTGGCAGGGTGCAGCCACCGCTGACTGACCGTGAACTTGTTGACATGTTCCTAGGGACCCTGTCTGGTCCGTTCTTCAACCATCTGATTGGTAATTCTTCTGCTGGGTTCACAGACCTGATCTTAACCAGCGAGAGGATAGAAGCTGGTATCAAGTCGGGGAAGATACAGAAAGGTGCCTCTGCGAGTACTGAAAAGAAGCCCTTCAAGAAAGAAGCCAGTGCTGTTTATGGTCCCAGAAGACAAACTAAACCGGAACGTCGCCAAGCTGTCAATGCATTGGTAATTTCAAAGCCTGCTGCTGCTCCTCAGCCGTATAACCAACCAAGGGGTGAGAGACCCAAAAGACAGTACACTCGGCTCAGCATGACCCTGTCGCAGATATTGCCGCAACTACTGCCAACCAATCTGGTAACTGTCAAAGAAGCTCCGAAGGTAGTGAACACAGCTTCTCCAAAGTACAACCCCAACGCCCGTTGCGCTTATCACTCTGATAGCCCGGGGCATACTACGGATGATTGCTGGGCTCTGAGGAATAAGGTTCAAGACCTTATTGATGCTAAAGAAATACAGTTTGAGGCGCCCGAAAGGCCCAATGTTGTGACTGCTCCCATGCCCCAGCATGGAGTGAATGCTGTGGAAGAAGACCGGTATGTAGCCTCCGTGGAAGAGATTGTTACTCCGTTGCTGACTGTCAAAAGGAACCTGTTGCTGGCCGGTTTATTTCCGGGATGTGGTAAAAGTTTTCTTTTATGTGTTGTTTCACCTGCTGGTTATCCCTTGCTGAAGTCAGGCGTCCAAAACCTGATGGATAGCAAAGAGATCTTGTTCGAGAAGATTGCTGTTCCTGCTGTCCCTACTGAAGAAGTTTCTATTGTTACTATTTTCAACAAACCTCCTAAGGCTCTCTCAAAGAAGCCTGTCAAAATCATGTCTACTCAGAAGATTGCTCCTATCATCATCACTGTTCCGGGGCCTCTCCCTTATACATCCGACAAAGCTGTCCCATGGCACTATAGGGCATATGTTTATGTTCTTGGAGTAAAGCAAGAGTTTGATACTAGTACCGACGTCAGTAACATCACCGGGCCTGCTAAAGTCACTCGCAATGACAGGCTCTTCTCACCTGATATTGCGCCTCCAGCTATTCAGAGACCTCTTGTCATCACACCTGCAAGTGTTCCTGCTTCCCTTCCTGATCAAGTTCCTGTTTCTACCCCTGCTGCCGAGTCATCTGATGCTCGGGGCAAAGGGATTGCTACTGATTTGCCTGCCCTGACGGAGGCGCCAAAGACAACCATTGTTGAAGCTTCCCAGCAAGAGATGGAAGAGATTCTCAAGATTATCAAGAAGAGTGATTTCAATGTAGTTGAGCAGCTGGGGCACACCCCATCAAAGATTTATATGTTATCACTATTGTTGTGTTCAGAGGCCCATGCCAAGGCCCTGATCTCCTTCCTGAAAACGGCCCATGTGCCACAAGAAACGTCTGCTGATCAATTTACCGATTGTGTGGCCAACTTGATTGCCGATAATGGTTTGGGCTTCTCTGACGCCGATCTGACTGCCAAAGGAAAGAACCATAACGACACCCTGCATGTCTCCATTGAATGCAGGGGCACTACTCTTGCCCATGTGTTGGTAGACACCGGTTCTTCATTGAATGTATTACCCAAGAAAGCCCTAGACAGGTTAGATTGTGAGGGTTTAGAGCTCAAACCAAGTAACATTGTTGTCCGGGCCTTTGACGGTTCGAAAAGAATGGTACATGGGGAAGTTGACATCCCAATCAGGGTTGGTTCTCAAGTTTTTGATTCTACTTTCTATGTGATGGATATCCGACCATCCTATTCTTGTTTGCTGGGTCGTCCATGGATCCACAAGGCTGGAGCGGTGACCTCCACACTACATCAGAAGCTGAAGTACCCGGTTAGAGGGAAAATTGTGACAGTTCAGGGGGGAAGAAGAATATATGGTCAGCCACCTAAACTCGTTCCGGTACATAGAGATGGATGGGGAATTCATTGAGACCCCCTTTCAACACTTTGAAGAGGTTCCTCAAACACTGGCATCAGCTGAAACTGTGATTGAAGACTCTCCTTTGAAGAGGGCTTCCTTAAAGGATGCCCGGGCTGTTATTGAGAAGGGTGAGTGCGCAAACTGGGGCCGACTTCCTGATTTCACTCCAAAGACTGACAAGTTTGGTTTGGGCTTCACTGCAGAAGCTCAGAGGGCTGTTCGTAGGGCAAGAATTGGAAGACCTCCTGTGTTCATCACCAACCCGGGAGTAAATACTATTGAAGACGGTGTGGAGGAATCTGAATTCGACAACTGGATCTACCCAACAACCGACGGTGGACCAAGAAACTGGACTGCCAAAGACTTCACAACTATTACTTTTGTCACTCAGTAATGAACTCTTTTGTTTTGAATTTGTAACAGACAATATTTTGAAACTTTTATGGCTCGGTGTCCTACCCGGGGCACCGTGGATCCATTTGTGAGGGCTTTTGTGTGTCATATTCATATATCATCAATAAAAACATTGGACATTTGTTGCATTTCAAAATCTTGCGCTCCTTTTCTTTCTTTATTATATATTGCGAAACAGATATATTTACACACACTCACCTATACAGGTTCCAATCCACTCTGGATCTCACTGATAACGAATCTGCTACTTCCAGTTATGACTTCGAAAATCCGATCAACTTAGCCGAAGACGAAGGTGAAGATGATTGCGAAGTGCCTGGAGAACTTGCAAGACTGCTACTCCAGGAAGAGAGGGCCATTCAGCCACATGAAGAGCCAGTGGAAACGGTAAATCTGGGTACTGAGACAGACAGAAAGGAAGTTAAGATTGGTGCCAATCTAGAGCTCAGTGTGAAACAACGGTTGATTCAGATGCTGCATGACTATGTGGAAATCTTTGCTTGGTCTTACGAAGACATGCCTGGGTTGGATACCGACATTGTGGTCCATCACCTGCCTACCAAGGAAGATTTACCTCCGGTAAAACAGAAGGTCCGCCGTATGCGTCCAGAGATGTCCGAGAAAATCAAAGCTGAGGTTATGAAACAATTTGATGCCGGGTTTCTAGCAGTGACTTCTTACCCTCAATGGGTTGCCAATGTAGTTCCAGTGCCGAAGAAGGATGGTAAGGTCCGAATGTGTGTTAATTACAGGGATTTGAACAGGGCGAGCCCTAAGGATGATTTCCCTCTGCCTCATATCGACGTTCTGGTTGACAACACTGCTCAGCATAAAGTTTTCTCCTTCATGGACGGCTTCTCCGGTTATAATCAGATCAAGATGGCTCCTGAAGACATGGAGAAGACCACTTTTGTTACTCAGTGGGGTACCTTTTGCTACAAGGTCATGCCTTTTGGGTTGAAAAATGCTGGGGCAACCTACCAACGTGCCATGGTTGCTTTATTTCATGACATGATCCATCATGAGATTGAAGTATATGTCGATGATATGATTTCAAGGTCCCAAACTGAGGAGGAACACCTTGACCATCTACGGAAGCTGTTTGACCGTTAGAAGTTGTACAAGCTGAGGTTGAACCCGAACAAGTGCACCTTTGGGGTGAGATCTGAAAAATTGCTAGGCTTCGTCGTAAGCAACAAAGGCATTCAAGTGGACCCTGCCAAAGTGAAAGCCATACAAGAGATGCCAGCTCCCAAGACAGATAAAGAAGTCATAGGCTTTCTAGGACGGTTGAACTACATTGCCCGATTCATCTCGCATCTAACTGCTACCTGTGAACCAATCTTCAAGCTGCTAAAGAAAGATCTAGTGGTACGATGGAACGATGAATGTCAGGCCGCTTTCGAAAAGTTCTAAGAGTATCTCCAAGAGCCACCCATTCTTATGCCACCGGTTGAAGGGAGACCTCTAATATTATACTTGACAGTTCAATGGGGTGTGTGCTGGGGCAGCATGACGAGTCTGGCCGAAAAGAGCACGCCATTTATTACCTTAGCAAAAAGTTTACCGACTGTGAGACTCGATACTCACTGCTCGAGAAAACTTGCCGCGCTTTGGTATGGGCTGCTCGCCGCCTGAGACAGTATATGTTGACTCACACTACTCTGTTGATTTCAAAAATGGATCCAATCAAGTACATATTCGAAAAGCCTGCCTTGTCTGGAAGAATAACAAGATGGCAAATGATCTTGACGGAATATGACATCCAGTACACGACTCAAAAAGCAATCAAGGGAAGTGTATTGGCAGACCATTTGGCACACCAGGCAGTGGACGACTACCAGTCGATGAACTTTGAATTTCCAGACGAGGATATCATGGTAGTGACTGATTGTGAAGTACCTGGACCGGATGAAGGACCTGAGGAAGGATCCCGATGGTCTATGCACTTTGACGGAGCCTCAAACTCTTTGGGTAATGGTATCGGCGCTGTGATCATATCCCCTAAAGGCACCCATACTCCACTTACTTCCCGGCTATGTTTCAACTGCACCAACAACATGGCAGAGTATGAGGCGTGTATCATGGGTCTTCAGGCTGCAATTGACTTAAGGATCAAGTTTCTGAGTGTCTTCGGAGATTCCGCTCTCGTGATCAATCATGTCAAAGGCGAGTGGGATACGAAACACCCAAATCTTATTCCTTACAAGGAGTATGTATTGACATTGATTCCCCATTTCAAAGAGATAACTTTTGAACACTTCCCAAGAGAGGAGAATCAGTTAGCGGACGCGTTGGCTACGATGTCTTCTATGTTCAAAGTCAAATGGGACAACGAGGCTCCCCGGATCATTATTTGGAAGTTGGATGAACCTGCACATTGTTGCGATCTCGAGACCGAAGAGGTAACAGAAAAACCCTGGTATCATGAAGTAAAGAGGTACTTGGAAGCTCAAGAATACCCCGAGGGTGCATCCGTTAACGACAAGAAGTTTCTGAGAAGGTTTGCGGCAAAGTTCTTCCTCAGCAATGGCATTCTCTACAAATGAAACCATGATTCAATCTTACTGCGTTGTATGGATAAGACTGAAGCGGAAAGGATCATGGCAGAGCTACATGAAGGTACCTTCGGAACACATTCTAGTGGACATACCATGGCAAAGAAAATCCTTCGGACAGGATATTTCTGGTCCACAATGGAAGCCGACTGTTATCAGCATTCTCGAACTCGTCATAAATGCCAGATCTATGCTGATAAGGTGCACATTCCTCCGGTTCCTCTGAACGTCTTGACAGCACCTTGGCCTTTTGCAATGTGGGGCATTGATATGATCGGCGAAATCAAACCTACGGCATCTAATGGGCATCGCTTCATCTTGGTAGCGATTGATTACTTCACAAAATGGGTCGAAGCAGCCTCCTATGCTACCGTAACCAAGAATGTCGTGGCACGGTTCATTCGGCACAATCTGATCTGTCGATACGGTGTACCTGCGAGGATCATTACGGACAATGGTACCAATCTTAACAACAAGATGATCACTGAGTTCTGCGAGCAATTCAAGATACAACACCACAACTCTTCTCCCTACCGGCCGAAGATGAATGGAGCTGTAGAAGCAGCGAATAAGAACATCAAGAAGATTGTGTAGAAAATGATAGTGACCTACAAAGATTGTCATGAAATGTTGCCGTTTGCTCTTCATGGGTACCGTACCTCAGCACGGACGTCAACAGGGGCAACTCCCTTTTCCTTGGTCTATGGCATGGAGGTAGTCTTGCCTATCGAAGTCCAGATACCCTCTCTCCGGATAATGAAGGATGCAGGTTTGAGCGAAGATGACTAGATCCAGACTCAGCTTGATCAATTAAACCTAATTGACGAAAAGAGACTCACTGCTATTTGTCATGGTCAGATGTACCAAAAACGGATGATCAGGGCATTTAACAAAAAGGTCAGACGACAAGAGTATCAAGTCGGAGATCTGGTAATCAAGCGCATCATTCTTCCTCAAAGTGATCCCAGGGGCAAATGGACCCCTACGTACGAAGGGCCATTTGTGGTTAAACATATCTTCTCAGGAGGAGCTATGATTCTAACCACCATGGATGGTGACGACCTTCCTCACCCCGCCAATGCAGACATAGTAAAAAGATACTACGCATGAATTAAAGACCCACTAGGTTGACACACCTAGGCAAAAATAAGGGCTTCCCGGCGAACCAAAAGGGTTCGGGAAAAAATAAGGGATGAAATGAAAAAAATCTGTACACCCGGCAAGTCGAAAACCTGAAAAGGCGGCTTGGGCAAAAATGGGTATCCCGGTGGACTGAAAACCCGAAAGGGCGGTCCAGGCAAAAGTTAGGGATAAAGCGTAATACTATGTCTCATTGGATCACCTTGCATCCAGAATTCGGCATCAACTATCGGGCTCAGATTACTCCAATCAATCAGCTTCATCTTCAACTAAGAAGCAAAGCGATGAGACGCTTGAAGACATAAAGGCGATAGCAGAGTTGGAACCCAGTGGGATTATTTTTCACATAGCTGTTTTGTTTCCTTTTCAAAATTGTATAAACTCTATTTTGCTCGGCGGCATTCTCTTACTAGGACGTCAGCCTCCTGTACATAAAACGCCTATTTACAGGCAAATTTCAAAATCAATACAAGTTCAATTTTTCAGACAAATTACCCATCGTTTTTCCTTTTTCTGTTTTGTTTTGCAAAGAGCGTCCAATGTTCATTTTTGATATATGCATTTGACATTAATTGCTAATCATGAATATTTGCATACGAAACAAAGGACTAATTACAGATGACATCAGAAACAGGGGAAATAAAGAATTGTCTAAGCGATCTAGTTGTTTTGTCCACCAAGGTATCAAGGTAAGTTCGGTTGAAGAACGTAACCAAGTTACCTCAACTCCCCACAGGGTAAGAACAGATTTCAGCAATGCTCTCCCCAGGCAGAGTTGGTCTCCCATCAGCCCTGAAAAGGCACAGTATCCCTAGCAAGTCAGCAATACTCTCCCCAGGCAGAGTTGGTCTCCCATCAGCCCTAAAAAGGTACATTATTCCCCTAGAAAGTCAGCGATACTCTCCCCAAGCAGAGTTAGTCTATTGTCAGCCTCAAGGAGGCTGGGTATCCCTAGAAGATCTCAACATTCCCCAGCGGAGTATAGGCATTCCTCAGCAAGCATCCCCGGCAGTCTTAGTATAAGATTGTTCCCCCGCGGAATACAGACACCCCAGTGGAGTCACTCCCCCAGTGCAGTCTGAAAAGTTTCCCAGGAGAGTTGAATCATCCTCCCCAGTAGATTATGGAAGCTTATCACCAGTAGATTCTGGAAGCTTATCCCCAGTAGAGTCTGGAAGCCGGTCCCCTGCAGAGTACATACGTATCTCCCCGACCATATTCAAAGGTTATTTACCCACCAGGGTATAACTGGGTTATCCTCAGCTAATTACCATGGAAAGATCGTCCTCGGCGAAGTTCTTCCTATCCCCAGCGGAGTTCATCAAATTCCCCAACATAACATATCAGTGGAATCCCTGGCGGAGCTCTCATCAAAACCTCAGTGAAGTATCTCTTCCCACAGAGTAATTCCCTGCAGAGTAATCTCTCCAACAAGTTTATCCCCCGACGGAGTCGTCCTCTCCTACCGGTTTATTCTTGCAACCATCATCCCCAGTAGAAACGAAGAACTCTACTCTTCAAAACATCAACCCAGAATTCAACAAGTTCCCGGCAGTCGTTAAGGATTTATTTTCCTAGACAAAAATGCATTCATCATATTATCATACACCATGACGCATGCATATACGCATCATATCACACAATCTCATTTATTTTTGAGAACATCATGACCTCACATTTCATACATCATGACATTGCATACAACTAATGTCTTGCCTTTTCAGGAAAAAGGACAATCCAAAGATGATTACTATCTACTGTCACAATTCCAGATTCGATTCCTGTATCTAGCCAGGGCATATCTGTGATTGATTGATTGTGGATTCAATACCTGTATCTAGCCAGGGCATATATGCATGAAGAGTTTGAAGATCAACCCCTGTAACAGGCCAGGAAATTATCTTTCATTCTCAGGTCAGAGGTTTACACCTGTATCCAGCCAGGAAAGCTATCTCTACCAACCTTTTGCAATTCCAGATTCAATTCCTGTATCCAGCCAGGGCATATCTGTAGACGATAAATTCCAGATTCGACACCTGTATCCAGCCAGGGCATATCTGTAGACGACAAATTCCAGATTCGACACCTGTATCCATCCAGGGCATATCTGTAGACGACAAATTCCAGATCCGATACCTGTATCCAGCCAGGGCATATCTGTAGACGACCAATTTCGGATTCGATTCCTGTATCTAGCCAGGGAACATCTGTGAGCAACTAATTGTAGATTCGATACCTGTACCTAGCCAGGGCATATCTGCATGAAGAGACTGAAGAGCAACACCTATAACAGGCCAGGAAACCATCTTCCTTTCTCAAAGTACCCAAGTTCTTGCTAAGGAATCTCTTACGCGATCAACACTTCCAAATGGCATCTATAAGCCCATTCCCGACAAGGTTCTGTCACACCTCCAGATGGCATCTATAAGACCATCCTCCTATCCACCATCTCTCCAAATGGCATCTATAAGCCCATTCCCGACATCACATTGCTGATATTCCAGTATGCGAGTGCAAATTTCTGGGCACTCTAGTGTTCAATCATCTTCCACCTTCGGATCACGAAAGGCACGCAAGCCAATCTACATCCTCAGGTCTAAGAAGATTGAACAGGGGCAACTGTTGTACCCCAAAATTTGCCCTCCCATTTCATCAAATGTTTTCTCACCACAAAACCCTTGGAGCTCAAGATCAAGTTAGGGTTTGCTCTACTCAAGACTCCTCCTTGCACTGTTGACCCAAATTAGGGTTTGAGTTTGCACAAAGATGTTTTGACCTAAAATTCCCAAAGTGACTCTCATGCTTCATGTTGGACTCACAAGTTTATCCATACCAAGTTTCAAGCCTTGATTCCAATCTCTGCCCAGTCAATTGGACAGTTGACCTAGAAATCAACTATATGGGGAAAAAGTCAACTGTGGCCAATTGACAGTCAAACCTCATGATTTTTGACCCACATCAACATATTGAACTCATATGAACCATTTGGTCAAGTTTGGATCACAATTCCACAAGCAATTTGATCAGATCACCAAAAGGGCAAAATGGTCATTTTTAGGGTTTTGACTGCACAAAGGCAATTTTTGACTGTTTGACCTAGCCAATGGCAAACCAAGCTCACATATGGACTCAAAGACTCAATGGCATGGTCTTGACACACTCAACAAGTTCAAAATATCCCAAATGCACAAGATTGGCAGATGAATTTTCCAGTCAACTGATCAAAATTTGACTGTATACTGAAAAGTCAAACTTTGACTTTTTGGTCAAAATCAAGTGTCAAGATTCATTTTTCATCAAGACATGTCAAATTATGAAACTTGTTCATCAAGAAATCAAAAATCACAAATTAGGGTTTGAAATGAAGAAATTTCATAACTTAGAATTTTTCTAAGTTATGAAAATTCCTAATTTTTTTCCTAACTTTGTCCCATTTTTTCATCAAGATACATTTGGATTCAAACAAAACTCAAAACATGAAAGTTGTAGTCCATTGCAAATTCTACAACTTTGATTCACAAAGTTTCCTCAAAAGAAGCTTGTATCTCAAGTTATGATTTTTGGAACAAGGGTGCAAAACATTCTTAACTTAGAAACATTTTGACCTATTCTAGGCAGGATTTTTGCCTAACTTCATGGCCACTTTTCACATGCTTCCACTTGGAATTTCAACTTGCATTACAAAGATGGATTGTAGTACACATTCCAAGCTTTCCAAATTGTCCAAGAACTTCTCAAACACCCTTGTGGTTAGGGAGAATCGAATTTGTCAATATGGGCAAAAGTCACTTTGTTCATGGCCATTTTCATGTTCATAATTTAGGCATTTTTGAACTCAGCTTGCACAACTAGATTACAGGCCTTTTATCTCATCCACACTCAATAATTAAAAGCCAATCCATTGTGTTCTAGCATTATTTTGCTCATTTGGACAATACACACAAAATCAAGCCATATTTGGAAAAAGCATGTTATCCATTCTTGTAAAGCATGACTTTATGTCAAACACAAATCCAAGAAGTACAAAGCAAATCTCTGAGGCACAAAGGTATGGACATATCCCACTGATCAAGACTAACATTTGCAGCATACTTGAGGGGCATGTGGTAGCCTACAACCTAACTTGGCATTTTTGACTTAAGATAGAAGAAACTTGGCATTTTGAACAACAACTCTCATTCCTGCAAGAACTAACCAAAACAAACTTTGCAAACACTTTTCCCTTGATCCAACTAACCTAAAGCACGAATCAATCAGAGTTCAAACCTTCTCATTCACCAAAACACAGTTTTGTGGCAAAACAGGGCACCTGCTGCAGATTGAGGTCCACAACTCAATCCATTCGTGCGCCTTGGCCAAAACCAGTTCATACACACTCCATAACATCCATACAAACTATCCCAAGCATTGAACACAAACTCTAACATCCCTAACATCATTTTCCATTTTCAGTTTTCAACTTTGCAGGTGAACTTCCATAGCTCGATTCAGCTAGTTTCAAAGCAAGCTAGAGGTTGGAGAAGCATCCCTGGACTTCAAGCAAGCTGTACAAGTTCTCACACTGCATTGAAAGTGCATCCATTGCTGTACACGACTCAAGCTGAACAGGTAAAACTTTGAACTTCTATCTCTCTATCCAGACATAGTTAGACTTAAGTTTGTGAAGAAAGCATGTTCTAATCATAGCCCTGAAGCCACCCATATAGTTACTTTTCATTTATGTTGTGTGTGCTAAGAGTATTTTGAACCTGAACATTGGAAAAAAGCTAGGTCAGGAATTGGGGGAGAAGAAATTCTCTCTCATTTCTGAGAGTTAGATCAACTTCTTTATATGTTTAGAATCGTGACTTCAAGCTCTACAAGTTTCATGTTTTAAGTTTTTGTTAAAAGTCAAAGGATCAAGAGATAGCAGGGACAAAGGAAAACGCGCGCTTTTTTTGTGTTTGAAGGTGCTGGAGGTTGAAGACAACCACCTTTGGGCTGGGCCTGTTTTGCTTTTCTGTTTACACCACTTTTTCATACATACACCCCCTTGGCCCATTGTGTGATTTTTTAATCATTTTTGACTTTTTCTTTTTGTTTCTGACTTGTTATTTTTTGTTAAAATATAAAAAATATTTTTTCACCTTTTTTTGTATTTATTAGGCATTTATTGGTTTTATTTGCTATATATATGTAAATAAATAGATATTTACTTTTATCTAAAAATACTAAAAATAATACAAACACATTTTGTTTTCTAATTTTATTTTATTTTATCTTTTGAAAACATTTTCTAAAAATATACTTTTTTTTTGTAAATAATAAATATTTTATTTTTGTACATATTTAATATATTTAGTAAATAATATAAATACTTATATATTTATTAGAATATTTAGGAAAAAAATACAAAAAATAATACATTTTTATTTTTATTAATATTTAACCTCAAAAATACTTTTTTTACAATATACTTTCTTTTTATTTATTTTTTGTACATAATTAATAAATATTATATATAATAAATAATTAATACATTTTATTTAGCAAATTAGGGTTTTGCCCTAAAACCATGAAAATATCCAAAATTAATCCTTTTTATTTTTGTTTATTTGTCACATGAAAATTACTTTTACATATACATAAAAATCACTTTTTGCATCCTGCATATTTATTGTATTTTATTTAATTATTGTACAATTAAATTAGTTTGTATATTCAATTTGGATGTAATAGTTAGATTTAAATTTCTTGCTAAAATATCCCCATTTGAACATTTGTACCCCCATCCCATAATTATGTTGTAATAATTTAGGACTTTATTTTTCGCATTTAAAAGCTTTCTAAATATGCTATGATAGACTTAGGGTTTTTGTATGCAAAAATAAAATAACAAATAGCTTGACCTAATTCAAAGATAAAAAGCATGAAAATGGACAACACCAATCACACTCGCACCCCTAGGGTTATTCCACTTGTTGCCTTCAATAATGGGCCATGTTGCATGTTAGGTGTCTTTGGCAAAAACAAAACAAAACAAATGATCATAGTCCCTCGATGACGCTTTCGAAAGTTGCCTAAATAAATGATCAAGTCCCTTAAAAGAAAAGTTGCCAAAGAGACTTGGCACCATTGCAATCATGGTCTAAACGATGACCCGCGCCCGTCCCGTTAACATCCTAACACAAGATTGTCCACCAAATACAATGGTGGAACAAAATTGTTAAAAGGGTTAAAACATAGGAAAAATCTTTGAGAAATTTAGGGGTAGACAAAACTCTTAGTTACTTGATAAACTTGCAAAACACACTTGCCTACTTTTCAAAACCACACTCCACAAACACTTTCAAAAACACTTTCAAAACAACTTCAAAAAACATTGAAAACTTTTCAAAAGACAAGTACACCTTTGTATACATTCACACATGAATCATTACAAAGGTTGCCACAACAAATGGCCTCTTTTCAAAACATTTTCAAACCCACACACAAAATACCATTTCAAACAATTGAAAATCAAAGGCAAGTGATCTAAGCAAGTAACTAAGAGCCCATGGATAACCATGGATAGAAAGGGTGCTAATACCTTCCCTTTCTATAATCTACTCCCCGAACCCAAGAAAACATCTCAAAGGTTTTTGCTGTGCTTTTTAACCTTTCCTTAGGATAAAATAAAAAGTCGGTGGCGACTCTTTCTCAACCGAAACATTTGCGAAAACAAACGCAAAACCCAAGTCAGTTCTCCCACCGTATCACAGAACTGGCGACTCTGCTGGGGAGTTGATTTTAAAGTGGAGTAACCTTAGGGCTTAGATCACCCTCTTGCATGACTAATTGTTTGCTTTGATTGCTTTATATCTTGGCTCTCTTGTTTGGATTTGAAATCCTACACCCGGATTTGGGGAAACATTCATAGATAGCAATACGTTGTGGAAACTGTGCGGGGTATACCGACACGGTTGAAGCAATAGCTATATTAGTGCGACATATTTGTGAGTACCGGTAACCCTTGAGTTCAATCAAGGAGAGTACGGGGCCGCTGAGTGATGTCACTAAGCACTAATGACCTAGAACCTTACTTGACCATCTTGGCCTTTCATTAGGGGTAGTGAGATGACCGGCTTTGGTGCAGTCCGAAGTTGGTAGATACTCGATACTACACTCATTGAGGGTTGTTTTCTTGGAATATTTTGGTCGCTAGTTAAGTGGCTAAATCAAAACAATGAACATGGAAAATAATCCAGTGATATTGAGCTCCTTAGAACCCAGTTACTATTTATAGTACAGGTTTTTAAGCCAACTTCACTCAAGAGGGTACTTACCTATGAAACCCCATGCAAGCCTGAAACTAGGGTTTTGTGTGAATTTCTTGTACATATGTTTGTGCATACATCATGAACATCATAAAGCATCATATGCATTCACTAACCATTTCAAGGGTTTAGATCTTCATCTTTGTTCTTGTTTTGTAGGTCATGGAAATTCTTCGCAGGAAAACTATCCAAGTCAACCTTGTGAGGATCCCTCCTCAACTCAAGGAGCTCACATCCAGAATTCCGGAAAGCTCTCCCTTCAGTGAAAGACATGGTAGACTGCTCATCCTAGTCAACACCAGCATTGAAGAGGACATGGTAAAGGTGTTGTTCCAGTTCTTTGACCCCCTTCACCACTGTTTCACTTTCCCCGACTATCAATTGGTGCCCACTTTGGAGGAATTTTCTCAACTCTTGAGAATTCCTATTCTTAATCAACTACCCTACAACGGTACGGAAAAAGAACCAAAGCCTGAAGATGTTGCTCAAGCACTACACTTGCAACCATCTGACATCAAGGGGCATTGGGAAACTAGAAGCGGTGTCAAAGGCTTCTTGGCAAAATTCTTGTTTGAGAAGGCACAAGAGTGTTGGAATTCATTGGATCTACAAGCCTTTGAAGAAAATGTGGCACTCCTCATTTATGGGTTGGTCTTGTTCCCAAATCCTGACCAGCTTGTAGATTTCAACGCCGTCAAAATCTTCTTATCCAGGAATCCAATACCAACATTGCTTGGGGACATTCTTCACTCATTTTACACACGAACAATGAGAAAGAGGGGTGTTCTCATGTGCTGTACTCCTCTCCTTGCAAGGTGGTTTATTTCGCACCTTCCACAATCTGTCTTGAAGAATGACCAAGGCTTAAGGTGGTCACAACGGTTGATGACCCTCACTCACTCTGATGTACATTGGTGTTCTCGGTCCAGAGAAAATGTCATCATCGTCGATCATTGTGGAGAGTTCCCTAATGTTCCATTGCTTGGCATTAAAGGAGGCATTACCTACAACCCTTGTCTAGCTTTGAGACAATTTGGATATGCACGGAGGGATGGCCCTCACGACATGTAGATTCCTGACCTAGTTTTTGACTTCGACAACGATGCGCAAGGACTTCGCCAAAGATTCATCAGAGCTTGGAGGATGCCTAACAAGGTAGACAGCAAGACACTGGGGCACAAGAACTCCATCCCTCTTGAGCCTTATCTCATGTGGGTACGAACCCGAGCCCAGAGTCTATTGATGCCTTACCCTCATGTTCTCCCTGTGATTAAAGAGCCCGTTAAGGAAGGAGAGGTTCCCTACACCATCCTATATCCTGACATGCCTACATCGTGGGAGGAGATGCAGAAGAGTTGGATCCAACTCAAGGAGGAACATAATACTTTTGAAGCCAGCTTCTACGCCAGCGAGAAGAAGGTTTTGGAGCTTACCCGCCGACTCCATGAGGAAGAGACCCTCAACACCTACATCGCACCAAAGAGGATGCGCAATGTCTTTTTACCTTGAGAAGTTTTTTTTGTAATATTTGGCCCATGGGGAATTTATGTACTGACAAATTTCTTCTTATTAATATGACGTGTGTTCTTTTTGTTTGCAACAATTTTGAATTTTCTAAATCCTTGAATGCATTGCATAAACAAACATATCATTCATCATGCGCATAAGCAGGTCTCCACACCAGGTTTCCTTATCTTTCTGCTGTTTATTTCAGTAAGATGGATCTCGAACAGACGGTCAAGGACTTGCACTCTCAAAACTCACAGTTTCAACATCTCCTGATGACCTTGGCAAAGGGTCAGGAGGATCTAAAAGCCCTGCTTGGGAACAAAAAGCAAGTGAAAAAGAAGAAGAAAAGAGTCGGGGTGGCTACCCTAGGAAGAAGGTTTGAGGGTGAATCCAGAAGAGTTCTTGAATTTCCCCCTACGTCTGAAGAGGGAACCAGTAAAGGGAATGCGGCTGCGGTACCTTCCGAATCCGAAGCTGAAGAAGGAGAGGCTGAAGAAGACGAAGATTACTCAGAAAAACAATACCCGCCTGCCGATGATAAGTACAAGAGCTTGGAAGACAGGTTGGCAGCTATGGAGCTGCAGAGAGTTCCTGGCTTAGATTTCGAAGATTTGGGATTAGTTGCTGGAATTGTGATCCCCCCGAAGTTCAAAGTGCCAATTTTTGCAAGGTATGACGGGTTGTCCTGCCCGAAGATGCATCTCAGATCATATGTAAGGAAGATCCAACCTTACACTGCAGACAAGAACCTGTGGATCCATTTCTTTCAGGATGGCCTTTCAGGGGCTCAACTCGAGTGGTTCTATCAGCTGGATGGAGCAAGTATTTGAAACTGGGAGGACTTGGCTACTACATTTTATAAACAGTATCAGTACAATTCTGACCTCACTCCCACGCGTACCCAACTCCAGGGTATGTCACTGGGGACGGGCGAAGGATTCAAGGAGTATGCGCAAAAGTGGAGAGACCTGGCTGGCAGGGTGCAGCCACCACTGACTGACCGTGAACTTGTTGACATGTTCCTAGGGACCCTGTCTGGTCCGTTCTTCAACCATCTGATTGGTAATTCTTCTGCTGGGTTCACATACCTGATCTTAACCAGCGAGAGGATAGAAGCTGGTATCAAGTCGGGGAAGATACAGAAAGGTTCCTCCGCGAGTACTGAAAAGAAGCCCTTCAAGAAAGAAGCCAGTGCTGTTTATGGTCCCAAAAGACAAACTAAACCGGAACGTCGCCAAGCTGTCAATGCATTGGTAATTTCAAAGCCTGCTGCTGCTCCTCATCCGTATAACCAACCAAGGGGTGAGAGACCCAAAAGACAGTACACTCGGCTCAGCATGACCCTGTCGCAGATATTGCCGCAACTACTGTCAACCAATCTGGTAACTGTCAAAGAAGCTCCGAAGGTAGTGAACACAGCTTCTCCAAAGTACAACCCCAACGCCCGTTGCGCTTATCACTCTGATAGCCCGGGGCATACTACGGATGATTGCTGGGCTCTGAGGAATAAGGTTCAAGACCTTATTGATGCTAAAGAAATACAGTTTGAGGCACCCAAAAGGCCCAATGTTGTGACTGCTCCCATGCCCCAGCATGGAGTGAATGCTGTGGAAGAAGACCGGTATGTAGCCTCCGTGAAAGAGATTGTTACTCCGTTGCTGACTGTCAAAAGGAACCTGTTGCTGGCCGGTTTATTTCCGGGATGTGGTAAAAGTTTTCTTTTATGTGCTGTTTCACCTGCTGGTTGTCCCTTGCTGAAGTCAGGCGTCCAAAACCTGATGGATAGCAAAGAGATCTTGTTCGAGAAGATTGATGTTCCTGCTGTCCCTACTGAAGAAGTTTCTATTGTTACTATTTTCAACAAACCTCCTAAGGCTCTCTCAAAGAAGCCTGTCAAAATCATGTCTACTCAGAAGATTGCTCCTATCATCATCACTGTTCCGGGGCCTCTCCCTTATACATCCGACAAAGCTGTCCCATGGCACTATGGGGCAGATGTTTATGTTCTTGGAGTAAAGCAAGAGTTTGATACTAGTACCGGTGTCAGTAACATCACCGGGCCTGCTAAAGTCACTCGCAATGGCAGGCTCTTCTCACCTGATATTGCGCCTCCAGCTATTCAGAGACCTCTTGTCATCACACCTGCAAGTGTGCCTGCTTCCCTTCCTGATCAAGTTCCTGTTTCTACCCCTGCTGCCGAGTCATCTGACGCTCGGGGCAAAGGGATTGCTACTGATTTGCCTTCCCTGACGGAGGCGCCAAAGACAACCACTATTGAAGCTTCCCAGCAAGAGATGGAAGAGATTCTCAAGATTATCAAGAAGAGTGATTTCAATGTAGTTGAGCAGCTGGAGCACACCCCATCAAAGATTTCTATGTTATCACTGTTGTTGTGTTCAGAGGCCCATGCCAAGGCCCTGATCTCCTTCCTGAAAACGGCCCATGTGCCACAAGAAACGTCTGCTGATCAATTTACCGACTGTGTGGCCAACTTGATTGCCGATAATGGTTTGGGCTTCTCTGACGCCGATCTGACTGCCAAAGGAAAGAACCATAACGACACCCTGCATGTCTCCATTGAATGCAGGGGCACTACTCTTGCCCATGTGTTGGTAGACACCAGTTCTTCATTGAATGTATTACCCAAGAAAGCCATAGACAGGTTGGATTGTGAGGGTTTAGAGCTCAAACCAAGTAACATTGTTGTCCGGGCCTTTAACGGTTCGAAAAGAATGGTACATGGGGAAGTTGACATCCCAATCAGGGTTGGTTCTCAAGTTTTTGATTCTACTTTCAATGTGATGGATATCCGACCATCCTATTCTTGTTTGCTGGTTCGTCCATGGATCCACAAGGCTGGAGCGGTGACCTCCACACTACATCAGAAGCTGAAGTACCCGGTCAGAGGGAAAATTATGACAGTTCAGGGGGGAAGAAGAATATATGGTCAGCCACCTAAGCTCGTTCCGGTACATAGAGATGGATGGGGAATTCATTGAGACCCCCTTTCAACACTTTGAAGAGGTGCCTCAAACACTGGCATCAGCTAAAACTGTGATTGAAGACTCTCCTTTGAAGATGGCTTCCTTAAAGGATGCCCGGGCTGTTATTGAGAAGGGTGAGTGCGCAAACTGGGGCCGACTTCCTGATTTCACTCCAAAGACTGACAAGTTTGGTTTGGGCTTCACTGCAGAAGCTCAGAGGGCTGTTCATAGGGCAAGAATTGGAAGACCTCCTGTGTTCATCACCAACCCGGGAGTAAATGCTATTGAAGACGATGTGGAGGAATCTGAATTCGACAGCTGGATCTACCCAACAACCGACGGTGGACCAAGCAACTGGACTGCCAAAGACTTCACAACTATTACTTTTGTCACTCATTAATGAACTCTTTTGTTTTGAATTTGTAACAGACAATATTTTGAAACTTTTATGGCTCGATGTCCTACCCGGGGCACCGTGGATCCATTTGTGAGGGCTTTTGTGTGTCATTTTCATATATCATCAATAAAAACATTGGACATTTGTTGCATTTCAAAATCTTGCGCTCATTTTCTTTCTTTATTATATATTGCAAAACAACTATATTTACACACACTCACCTATACAGGTTCCAATCCACTCTGGATCTCACTGATAACGACTCTGCTACTGCCAGTTATGACTTCGAAAATCCGATCAACTTAGCCAAAGACGAAGGTGAAGATGATTGCGAAGTGCCTGGAGAACTTGCAAGACTGCTACTCCAGGAAGAGAGGGCCATTCAGCCACATGAAGAGCCAGTGGAAACGGTAAATCTGGGTACTGAGACAGACAGAAAGGAAGTTAAGATTGGTGCCAATCTAGAGCTCAGTGTGAAACAACGGTTGATTCAGATGCTGCATGACTATGTGGAAATCTTTTCTTGGTCTTACGAAGACATGCCTGGGTTGGATACCGACATTGTGGTCCATCACCTGCCTACCAAGGAAGATTTACCTCCGGTAAAACAGAAGGTCCGCCGTATGCGTCCAGAGATGTCCGAAAAAATCAAAGCTGAGGTTATGAAACAATTTGATGCCGGGTTTCTAGCAGTGACTTCTTACCCTCAATGGGTTGCCAACGTAGTTCCAGTGCCGAAGAAGGATGGTAAGGTCCGAATGTGTGTTGATTACAGGGATTTGAACAGGGCGAGCCCTAAGGATGATTTCCCTCTGCCTCATATCGACGTTCTGGTTGACAACACTGCTCAGCATAAAGTTTTCTCCTTCATGGACGGCTTCTCCGGTTATAATCAGATCAAGATGGCTCCTGAAGACATGGAGAAGACCACTTTTGTTACTCAGTGGGGACCCTTTTGCTACAAGGTCATGCCTTTTGGGTTGAAAAATGCTGGGGCAACCTACCAACGTGCCATGGTTGCTTTATTTCATGACATGATCCATCATGAGATTGAAGTATATGTCGATGATATGATTTCAAGGTCCCAAACTGAGGAGGAACACCTTGACCATCTACGGAAGCTGTTTGACCGTTTGAAGTTGTACAAGCTGAGGTTGAACCCGAACAAGTGCACCTTTGGGGTGAGATCTAGAAAATAGCTAGGCTTCGTCGTAAGCGACAAAGGCATTCAAGTGGACCCTGCCAAATTGAAAGCCATACAAGAGATGCCAGCTCCCAAGACAGAGAAAGAAGTCATAGGCTTTCTAGGACGGTTGAACTACATTGCCCGATTCATCTCGCATCTAACTGCTACCTGTGAACCAATCTTCAAGCTGCTGAAGAAAGATCAAGTGGTACGTTGGAATGATGAATGTCAGGCCGCTTTTGAAAAGATCAAAGAGTATCTCCAAGAGCCACCCATTCTTATGCCACCAGTTGAAGGGAGACCTCTAATATTATACTTGACAGTTCAATGGGGTGTGTGCTGGGGCAGCATGACGAGTCTGGCCGAAAAGAGCACGCCATTTATTACCTTAGCAAAAAGTTTACCGACTGTGAGACTCGATACTCACTTCTCGAGAAAACTTGCCGCGCTTTGGTATGGGCTGCTCGCCGGCTGAGACAGTATATGTTGACTCACACTACTCTGTTGATTTCAAAAATGGATCCAATCAAGTACATATTTGAAAAGCCTGCCTTGTCTGGAAGAATAGCAAGATGGCAAATGATCTTGAAGGAATATGACATCCAGTACACGACTCAAAAAGCAATCAAGGGAAGTGTATTGGCAGACCATTTGGTACACCAGGCAGTGGACGACTACCAGTCGATGAACTTTGAATTTCCAGACGAGGATATCATGGTAGTGACTGATTGTGAAGTACCTGGACCGGATGAAGGACCTGAGGAAGGATCCCGATGGTCTATGCACTTTGACGGAGCCTCAAACTCTTTGGGTAATGGTATCGGCGCTGTGATCATATCCCCTAAAGGCACCCATACTCCACTTACTGCCCGGCTATGTTTCAACTGCACCAACAACATGGCAGAGTATGAGGCGTGTATCATGGGTCTTCAAGCTGCAATTGACTTAAGGATCAAGTTTCTGAGTGCCTTCGGAGATTCCGCTCTCGTGATCAATCAGGTCAAAGGCGAGTGGGATACGAAACACCCAAATCTTATTCCTTACAAGGAGTATGTATTGACATTGATTCCCCATTTCGAAGAGATAACTTTTGAACACTTCCCAAGAGAGGAGAATCAGTTAGCGGACGCGTTGGCTACTATGTCTTCTATGTTCAAAGTCAAATGGGACAACGAGGCTCCCCGAATCATTATTTGGAAGTTGGATGAACCTGCTCATTGTTGCGATCTCGAGACCGAAGAGGTAACAGAAAAACCCTGGTATCATGAAGTAAAGAGGTACTTGGAAGCTCAAGAATACCCCGAGGGTGCATCCGTTAACGACAAGAAGTTTCTGAGAAGGTTTGCGGCAAAGTTCTTCCTCAACAATGGCATTCTCTACAAACGAAACCATGATTCAACCTTACTGCGTTGTGTGGATAAGACTGAAGCGGAAAGGATCATGGCAGAGCTACATGAAGGTACCTTCAGAACACATTCTAGTGGACATACCATGGCAAAGAAAATCCTTCGGACAGGATATTTCTGGTCCACAATGGAAGCCGACTATTATCAACATTCTCGAACTTGTCATAAATGCCAGATCTATGCTGATAAGGTGCACATTCCTCCGATTCCTCTGAACGTATTGACAGCACCTTGGCCTTTTGCAATGTGGGGCATTGATATGATCGGCGAAATCAAACCTACGGCATCTAACAGGCACCGCTTCATCTTGGTAGCGATTGATTACTTCACAAAATGGGTCGAAGCAGCCTCCTATGCTACCGTAACCAAGAATGTCGTGGCACGATTCATTCGGCACAATCTGATCTATCGATACGGTGTACCTGAGAGGATCATTACGGACAATGGTACCAATCTTAACAACAAGATGATCACTGAGCTCTGCGAGCAATTCAAGATACAACACCACAACTCTTCTCCCTACCGGCCGAAGATGAATGGAGCTGTAGAAGCAGCGAATAAGAACATCAAGAAGATTGTGCAGAAAATGACAGTGACCTACAAAGATTGGCACGAAATGTTGCCGTTTGCTCTTCATGGGTACCGTACCTCAGCACGGACGTCAACAGTGGCAACTCCCTTTTCCTTGGTCTATGGCATGGAGGCAGTCTTGCCTATCGAAGTCCAGATACCCTCTCTCCGGATAATGAAGGATGCAGGTTTGAGCGAAGATGACTAGATCTAGACTCGGCTTGATCAATTAAACCTAATTGACGAAAAGAGACTCACTGCTATTTGTCATGGTCAGATGTACCAAAAACGGATGATTAGGGCATTTAACAAAAAGGTCATACGACAAGAGTATCAAGTCGGAGATCTGGTAATCAAGCGCATCATTCTTACTCAAAGTGATCCCAGGGGCAAATGGACCCCTACATACGAAGGGCCATTTGTGGTTAAACATATCTTCTCAGGAGGAGCTATGATTCTAACCACCATGGATGGTGACGACCTTCCTCACCCCGCCAATGCAGACATAGTAAAAAGATACTACGCATGAATTAAAGACCCACTAGGTTGACACACCTAGGCAAAAATAAGGGCTTCCCGGTGAACCAAAAGGGTTCGGGCAAAAATAAGGGATGAAATGAAAAAAATCTGTACACCCGGCAAGTCGAAAACCTGAAAAGGAGGCTTGGGCAAAAATGGGTATCCCGGTGGACTGAAAACCCGAAAGGGCGGTCCAGGCAAAAGTTAGGGATAAAGCGTAATACTATGTCTCATTGGATCACCTTGCATCCAGAATTCGGCATCAACTATCGGGCTCAGATGACTCCAATCAATCAGCTTCATCTTCAACTAAGAAGCAAAGCGATGAGACGCTTGAAGACATAAAGGCGATAGCAGAGTTGGAACCCAGTGGGATTATTTTTCACATAGCTGTTTTGTTTCCTTTTCAAAATTGTATAAACTCTATTTTGCTCGGCAGCATTCTCTTACTAGGACGTCAGCCTCCTGTACATAAAACGCCTATTTACAGGCAAATTTCAAAATCAATACAAGTTCAATTTTTCAGACAAATTACCCATCGTTTTTCCTTTTTCTGTTTTGTTTTGCAAAGAGCGTCCAATGTTCATTTTTGATATATGCATTTGAAATTAATTGCTAATCATGAATATTTGCATACGAAACAAAGGACTAATTACAGATGACATCAGAAACAGGGGCAATAAAGAATTGTCTAAGCGATCTAGTTGTTTTGTCCACCAAGGTATCAAGGTAAGTTCGGTTGAAGAACGTAACCAAGTTACCTCAACTCCCCACAGAGTAAGACCAGATTTCAGCAATGCTCTCCCCAGGCAGAGTTGGTCTCCCATCAGCCCTGAAAAGGCACAGTATCCCTAGCAAGTCAGCAATGCTCTTCCCAGGCAGAGTTGGTCTCCCATCAACCCTAAAAAGGTACATTATTCCCCTAGCAAGTCAGCGATACTCTCCCCAAGTAGAGTTAGTCTATTGTCAGCCTCAAGGAGGTTGGGTATCCCCAGAAGATCTCAACATTCCCCAGCGGAGTATAGGCATTCCTCAGCAAGCATCCCCGGCAGTCTTAGTATAAGATTGTTCCCCGGCGGAATACAGACACCCCAGTGGAGTCACTCCCCCAGTGCAGTCTGAAAAGTTTCCCAAGAGAGTTGAATCATCCTCCCCAGTAGATTATGGAAGCTTATCCCCAGTAGATTCTGGAAGCTTATCCCCAGTAGAGTCTGGAAGCCGGTCCCCTGCAGAGTACATACGTCTCTCCCCGACCATATTCAAAGGTTATTTCCCCACCAGGGTATAACTGGGTTATCCTCAGCTAATTACCACGGAAAGATCGTCCTCGGCGAAGTTCTTCCTATCCCCAACGGAGTTCATCAAATTCCCCAACATAACATATCAGTGGAATCCCCGACGGAGCTCTCATCAAAACCTCATCAAAGTATCTCTTCCCACAGAGTAATTCCCCGCAGAGTAATCTCTCTAACAAGTTTATCCCCCGACGGAGTCGTCCTCTCCTACCGGTTTATTCTTGCAACCATCATCCCCAGCGGAAACGAAGAACTCTACTCTTCAAAACATCAGCCCAGAATTCAACAAGTTCCCGACAGTCGTCAAGGATTTATTTTCCTAGACAAAAATGCATTCATCACATTATCATACACCATGACGCATGCATATACGCATCATATCACACAATCTCATTTATTTTTGAAAACATCATGACCTCACATTTCATACATCATGACATTGCATACAACTAATGTCTTGCCTTTTCAGGAAAAAGGACAATCCAAAGATGATTACTATCAACTGTCACAATTCCAGATTCGATTCCTGTATCTAGCCAGGGCATATCTGTGAGTGATTGATTGTGGATTCGATACCTGTATCTAGCCAGGGCATATCTGCATGAAGAGTTTGAAGATCAACCCCTGTAACAGGCCAGGAAATTATCTTTCATTCTCAGGTCAGAGGTTTACACCTGTATCCAGCCAGGAAAGCTATCTCTACCAACCTTTTGCAATTCCAGATTCGATTCCTGTATCCAGCCAGGGCATATCTGTAGACGACAAATTCCAGATTCGACACCTGTATCCAGCCAGGGCATATCTGTAGACGACAAATTCCAGATTCGACACCTGTATCCAGCCAGGGCATATCTGTAGACGACAAATTCCAGATCCGATACCTGTATCCAGCCAGGGCATATCTGTAGATGACCAATTTCGGATTCGATTCCTGTATCTAGCCAGGGCACATCTGTGAGCAACTAATTGTAGATTCGATACCTGTACCTAGCCTGGGCATATCTGCATGAAGAGACTGAAGAGCAACACCTGTAACAGGCCAGGAAACCATCTTCCTTTCTCAAAGTACGCAAGTTCTCGCTAAGGAATCTCTTACGCGATCAACACTTCCAAATGGCATCTATAAGCCCATTCCCGACAAGGTTCTGTCACACCTCCAGATGGCATCTATAAGCCCATCCTCCTATCCACCATCTCTCCTAATGGCATCTATAAGCCCATTCCCGACATCACATTGCTGATATTCCAGTATGCGAGTGCAAATTTCTAGGCACTCTAGTGTTCAATCATCTTCCACCTTCGGATCACGAAAGGCACACAAGCCAATCTACATCCTCAGGTCTAAGAAGATTGAACAGGGGCAACTGTTGTACCCCAAAATTTTCCCTCCCATTTCATCAAATGTTTTCTCACCACAAAACCCTTGGAGCTCAAGATCAAGTTAGGGTTTGCTCTGCTCAAGACTCCTCCTTGCACTGTTGACCCAAATTAGGGTTTGAGTTTGCACAAAGATGTTTTGACCTAAAATGCCCAAAGTGACTCTCATGCTTCATGTTGGACTCACAAGTGTATCCATACCAAGTTTCAATCCTTGATTCCAATCTTTGCCCAGTCAATTGGACATTTGACCTAGAAATCAACTGTATGGGGAAAAAGTCAACTATGGCCAATTGACAGTCAAACCTCATGATTTTTGACCCACATCAACATATTGAACTCATATGAACCATTTGGTAAAGTTTGGATCACAATTCCAAAAGAAATTTGATCAGATCACCAAAAGGGCAAAATGATCATTTTTAGGGTTTTGACTGCACAAAGGCAATTTTTGACTGTTTGACCTAGCCAATGGCAAACCAAGCTCACATATGGACTCAAAGACTCAATGACATGGTCTTGACACACTCAACAAGTTCACAATATCCCAAATGCACAAGATTGACAGATGAATTTTCCAGTCAACTGATCAAAATTTGACTGTATACTGAAAAGTCAAACTTTAACTTTTTGGTCAAAATCAAGTGCCAAGATTCATTTTTCATCAAGACATGTCAAATTATGAAACTTGTTCATCAAGAAATAAAAAATCACAAATTAGGGTTTGAAATGAAGAAATTTCATAACTTAGAATTTTTCTAAGTTATGAAAATTCATAATTTTTTTCCTAACTTTGTCCCATTTTTTCATCAAGATACATTTGGATTCAAACAAAACTCAAAACATGAAAGTTGTAGTCCATTGCAAAATCTACAACTTTGATTCACAAAGTTTCCTCAAAAGAAGCTTGTGGCTCAAGTTATGATTTTTGGAAAAAGGGTGCAAAACATTCTTAACTTAGAAAATTTTTGACCTATTCTAGGCAGGATTTTTGCCTAACTTCATGGCCACTTTTCACATGCTTCCACTTGGAATTTCAACTTGCATTACAAAGATGGATTGTAGTACACATTCCAAGCTTTCAAAATTGTCCAAGAACTTCTCAAACACCCTTGTGGTTAGGGAGAATCGAATTTGTCAATATGGGCAAAAGTCACTTTGTTCATGGCCATTTTCATGTTCATAACTTAGGCATTTTTGAACTCAGCTTGCACAACTAGATTACAGGCCTTTTATCTCATCCACACTCAATAATTAAATGCCAATCCATTGTGTTCTAGCATTATTTTGCTCATTTGGACAATACACACAAAATCAAGCCATATTTGGAAAAAGCATGTTATCCATTCTTGTAAAGCATGACTTTATGTCAAACACAAATCCAAGAAGTACAAAGCAAATCTCTGAGGCATAAAGGTATGGACATATCCCACTGATCAAGACTAACATTTGCAGCATACTTGAGGGGCCCGTGGTAGCCTACAACCTAACTTGGCATTTTTGACTTAAGATAGAAGAAACTTGGCATTTTGAACAACAACTCTCATTCCTGCAAGAACTAACCAAAACAAACTTTGCAAACACTTTTCCCTTGATCCAACTAACCTAAAGCACGAATCAATCAGAGTTCAAACCTTCTCATTCACCAAAACACAGTTTTGTGGCAAAACAGGGCACCTGCTGCAGATTGAGGTCCACAACTCAATCCATTCGTGCGCCTTGGCCAAAACCAGTTCATACACACTCCATAACATCCATACAAACTATCCCAAGCATTGAACACAAACTCTAACATCCCTAACATCATTTGCCATTTTCAGTTTTCAACTTTGCAGGTGAACTTCCATAGCTCGATTCAGCTAGTTTCAAAGCAAGCTAGAGGTTGGAGAAGCATCCCTGGACTTCAAGCAAGTTGTACAAGTTCTCACACTGCAATGAAAGTGCCTCCATTGCTGTACACGACTCAAGCTGAACAGGTAAAACTTTGAACTTCTATCTCTCTATCCAGACATAGTTAGACTTATGTTTGTGAAGAAAGCATGTTCTAATCATAGCCCTGAAGCCACCCATATAGTTACTTTTCATTTATGTTGTGTGTGCTAAGAGTATTTTGAACCTGAACATTGGAAAAAAGCTAGGTCAGGAATTGGGGGAGAAGAAATTCTCTCTCATTTCTGAGAGTTAGATCAACTTCTTTATATGTTTAGAATCGTGACTTCAAGCTCTACAAGTTTCATGTTTTAAGTTTTTGTTAAAAGTCAAAGGATCAAGAGATAGAAGGGACAAAGGAAAACGCGCGCTTTTTTTGTGTTTGAAGGTGCTGGAGGTTGAAGACAACCACCTTTGGGCTGGGCCTGTTTTGCTTTTCTGTTTACACCACTTTTTCACACATACACCCCCTTGGCCCATTGTGTGATTTTTTAATCATTTTTGACTTTTTCTTTTTGTTTCTGACTTGTTATTTTTTGTTAAAATATAAAAAATATTTTTTCACCTTTTTTTGTATTTATTAGGCATTTATTGGTTTTATTTGCTATATATATGTAAATAAATAGATATTTACTTTTATCTAAAAATACTAAAAATAATACAAACACATTTTGTTTTCTAATTTTATTTTATTTTATCTTTTGAAAACATTTTCTAAAAATATACTTTTTTTTTGTAAATAATAAATATTTTATTTTTGTACATATTTAATATATTTAGTAAATAATATAAATACTTATATATTTATTAGAATATTTAGGAAAAAAATACAAAAAATAATACATTTTTATTTTTATTAATATTTAACCTCAAAAATACTTTTTTTACAATATACTTTCTTTTTATTTATTTTTTGTACATAATTAATAAATATTGTATATAATAAATAATTAATACATTTTATTTAGCAAATTAGGGTTTTGCCCTAAAACCATGAAAATATCCAAAATTAATCCTTTTTATTTTTGTTTATTTGTCACATGAAAATTACTTTTACATACACATAAAAATCACTTTTTGCATCTTGCATATTTATTGTATTTTATTTAATTATTGTACAATTAAATTAGTTTGTATATTCAATTTGGATGTAATAGTTAGATTTAAATTTCTTGCTAAAATATCCCTATTTGAACATTTGTACCCCCCATCCCATAATTATGTTGTAATAATTTAGGACTTTATTTTTCGCATTTAAAAGCTTTATAAATATGCCATGATAGACTTAGGGTTTTTGTATGCAAAAATAAAATAACAAATAGCTTGACCTAATTCAAAGATAAAAAGCATGAAAATGGACAACACCAATCACACTCGCACCCCTAGGGTTATTCCACTTGTTGCCTTCAATAATGGGCCATGTTGCATGTTAGGTGTCTTTGGCAAAAACAAAACAAAACAAATGATCATAGTCCCTCGATGACGCTTTCGAAAGTTGCCTAAACAAATGATCTGGTCCCTTAAAAGAAAAGTTGCCAAAGAAACTTGGCACCATTGCAATCATGGTCTAAACGATGACCCGCGCCCGTCCCGTTAACATTCTAACACAAGATTGTCCACCAAATACAATGGTGGAACAAAATTGTTAAAAGGGTTAAAACATAGGAAAAATCTTTGAGAAATTTAGGGGTAGACAAAACTCTTAGTTACTTGACAAACTTGCAAAACACACTTGCCTACTTTTCAAAACCACACTCCACAAACACTTTCAAAAACACTTTCAAAACAACTTCAAAAAAGATTGAAATCTTTTCAAAAGACAAGTACACCTTTGTATACATTCACACATGAATCATTACAAAGGTTGCCACAACAAATGGCCTCTTTTCAAAACATTTTCAAACCCACACACAAAACACCATTTCAAACAATTGAAAATCAAAGGCAAGTGATCTAAGCAAGTAACTAAGAGCCCATGGATAACCATGGATAGAAAGGGTGCTAATACCTTCCCTTTCTATAATCTACTCCCCGAACCCAAGAAAACATCTCAAAGGTTTTTGCTGTGCTTTTTAACCTTTCCTTAGGATAAAATAAAAAGTCGGTGGCGACTCTTGCTCAACCGAAACATTTGCGAAAACAAACGCAAAACCCAAGTCAGTTCTCCCACCGTATCACATCGTCCAAGATTCCTTTATCATCCTGCTGAGGTAGTAGTCATCCAAGATTCCTTCATCATCCTGCTGAGGTAGTAGTCATCCAAGATTCCCTCATCATCCTGCTGAGGTAGTAGTCATCCAAGATTCCTTCATCATCCTGATGAGGTAGTAGTCGTCCAAGATTCCTTCATCATCCTGCTGAGGTAGTAGTCGTCCAAGATTCCTTCATCATCCTGCTGAGGTAGTAGTCGTCCAAGATTCCTTCATCATCCTGCTGACGTATTAGTCTTCCAAGATTCCTTCATGATCCTGCTGAGGTAGTAGTCATACAAGATTCCTTTATAATCCTGCTGAGGTAGTAGTCGTCCAAGATTCCTTCATCATCCTACTGAGGTAGTAGTCGTCCAAGATTCCTTCATCATCCTGCTGAGGTAGTAGTCGTCCAAGATTCCTTCATCATCCTGCTGAGGTAGTAGTCGTCCAAGATTCCTTCATCATCTTACTGAGGTAGTAGTCGTCCAAGATTCCTTCATCATCCTGCTGAGGTAGTAGTCGTCTAAGATTCCTTCATCATCCTGCTGAGGTAGTAGTCGTCCAAGATTCCTTCGTCATCCTGCTGAGGTAGTAGTCGTCCAAGATTCCTTCATCATCCTGCTGAGGTAGTAGTCGTCCAAGATTCCTTCATCATCCTGCTAAGGTAGTAGTCGTCCAAGATTCCTTCATCATCCTGCTGAGGTAGTAGTCATCCAAGATTCCTTCATCATCCTGCTGAGGTAGTAGTCGTCCAAGATTCCTTCATCATCCTGCTGAGGTAGTAGTCGTCCAAGATTCCTTCATCATCCTGCTGAGGTAGTAGTCGTCCAAGATTCCTTCATCATCCTGCTGAGGTAGTAGTCGTCCAAGATTCCTTCATCAACCTGCTGAGGTAGTAGTCGTCCAAGATCCCTTCATCATCCTGCTGAGGTAGTAGTCTTCCAAGATTTCTTCATCATCCTGCTGAGGTAGTAGTCGTCCAAGATTCCTTCATCATCCTGATGAGGTAGTAGTCGTCCAAGATTCCTTCATCATCCTGCTGAGGTAGTAGTCGTCCAAGATTCCTTCATCATCCTATGGAGGTAGTAGTCGTCCAAGATTCCTTCATCATCCTGCTGAGGTAGTAGTCGTCCAAGATTCCTTCATCATCCTGCTAAGGTAGTAGTCATCCAAGATCCCTTCATCATCCTGCTGAGGTAGTAGTCTTCCAAGATTCCTTCATGATCCTGCTGAGGTAGTCGTCATACAAGATTCCTCCATAATCCTGCTGAGGTAGTAGTCGTCCAAGATTCCTTCATCATCCTACTGAGGTAGTAGTCGTCCAAGATTCCTTCATCATCCTGCTGAAGTAGTAGTCGTCCAAGATTCCTTCATCATCCCACTGAGGTAGTAGTCGTCCAAGATTCCTTCATCATCTTACTGAGGTAGTAGTCGTCCAAGATTCCTTCATCATCCTGCTGAGGTAGTAGTCGTCCAAGATTCCTTCATCATCCTGCTGAGGTAGTAGTTGTCCAAGATTCCTTCATCATCCTGCGGAGGTAGTAGTCGTCCAAGATTCCTTCATCATCCTGCTGAGGTAGTAGTCGTCCAAGATTCCTTCATCATCCTGCTGAGGTAGTAGTCGTCCAAGATTCCTTCATCATCCTGCTGAGGTAGTAATCGTCCAAGATTCCTTCATCATCCTGCTGAGGTAGTAGTCGTCCAAGATTCCTTCATCATCCTGATGAGGTAGTAGTCGTCCAAGATTCCTTCATCATCCTGCTAAGGTAGTAGTCGTCCAAGATTCCTTCATCTTCCTGCTGAGGTAGTAGTCGTCCAAGATTCCTTCATCATCCTGCTGAGGTAGTAGTCGTCCAAGATTCCTTCATCATCCTGCTGAGGTAGTAGTCGTCCAAGATCCCTTCATCATCCTGCTGAGGTAGTAGTCTTCCAAGATTCCTTCATCATCCTGCTGAGGTAGTAGTCGTCCAAGATTCCTTCATCATCCTGCTGAGGTAGTAGTCGTCTAAGATTCCTTCATCATCCTGCTGAGGTAGTAGTCATCCAAGATTCCTTCATCATCCTACTGAGGTAGTAGTCGTCCAAAGATTCCTTCATCATCCTGCTGAGGTAGTAGTCGTCCAAGATTCCTTCATCATCCTGCTGAGGTAGTAGTCTTCCAAGATTCCTTCATCATCATGCTGAGGTAGTAGTCATCCAAGATTCCTTTATCATCCTGCTGAGGTAGTAGTCATCCAAAATTCCTTTATCATCCTGCTGAGGTAGTAGTGGTCCAGGATTCCTTCATTATCCTGCTAAGGTAGTGGTCGTCCAAGATTCCTTCATCATCCTGCCGAGGTAATAGTCGTCCAAGATTCCTTCATCATCCTGTTGAGGTAGTATTCGTCCAAGATTCCTTCATCATCCTGCTGAGGTAGTAGTCGTCCAAGATTCCTTCATCATCCTGCTGAGGTAGTAGTCGTCCAAGATTTCCTTCATCATTCTGCTGAGGTAGTAGTCATCCAATATTCCTTCATCATCCTGCTGAGGTAGCAATAGTCCAATATTCCTTCATCAAACATCATTATAAAAAAAGACCTCCTTTGGTTAGATTTATTTCTTCCAGTTAATGACAGGCGACCAAAGATTTCTCTTCTAGAAACAATTCATATACGATCCAGATACGAATGTCATTCTAACGCTCATTCAGTACATCTCTCAAATACGAGTCAGATACAATTCATTTATGAATATTATTCTGATACTCAACCAAGACCTCTGCTGGTTCAATTTAAATCTCTCAATGGTTTATCCTGATTCTTTCTGGTATATATCTCCCCTGGTTCAGATAAATCTCTCCAAGATTTATTCTGATTCTTCTCCAGTTGAAATCAGAATTTAGACTTAGTCTAATTTTTGTCAACAGTCACCTTTGGATGGAATCTATATATCCATCTCCAACAACTATCCATCATTTCTCCAAATGGAATCTTTAAGCCCATTCCCTACACAATCAACCACCACATCATCAAATGAAAATTTCTGGGCACTCTAGTGTTCAATCATCTTCCACCTTTAAGTCACGAATGGCAGATTCGCCAATCTAACTCTTCAAATGTAAGAAGATTGAACAGGGGCAGCTATTGTACCCCAAAATTTTCCCTCTCAATTCTCAAGGGTTTTCTTACAAAGATTCTCAGGATTCAAGCTTGCACAAGTGCATTGGGATTTTCCAGTACCAAGATTAAAAGGAAACTGTCAAAAAGGGAGAGAACAGATAAAAATAACATTTTGACAAAATTGGAGAAATTTATGCTTCCTTCAATTTGGCACCCTTCGATTGACTCTTGGCCTCCTTCAATTGCTCAAAATGGTTGCTAGCGTGCCTCTTTCGCCTGGGCATGTGACTTCTCGTTGCAGGCTTCGTTTGCGTCTTTTGCTGCCTACATTACTTCCCTCATGCTAAACAGTCACAAGACAGGGACCCCCATGTACACTCTTTCGTTTAGCCACATATGATCATGGGAAGGCAAACCTTCAATTGGACAGAAGCAACCTACAGACAAAGCTTCGATTGGAGCTTTGATTCCCTTCGAATCAGGTTCCTTCGAATCCAAGCTGAACCATTCGGAGCAGTTTTTGTTTGAAGCAAATATGAGGAAAATCTCATGACCAACTACTTGAAAGGCTATGTTGCTTCCAAATCTTCATATAATCAGAAGTTTACACACAGAATCGAAGCTTTATCCATTGGATGTTACTAGTTTTGGACGAAATGACGAAAAAACTATGTTATCTATTTTCATAAAGGATATTTTAATCACCAAGCCAGCTCCTTGAGCCCCCAAATTTATTTTGTCTGAGCACAAGCGAAGTCAAAATCAGAAGCACGAGTCTAATCAACTGCCAACAGCCCCCCCCCCCCCCCCCCACACACACACATGTACTTTCATGCTACATTATTTTATCATTGTTTTGCAAGGCTGGCTACCTCAAACATATCCTTTCTTTTCTCTATAAATAGAGGAACATTTGCAAAGCTAAAGAGGATTTTTTGGAATAGAGGAACGAAACCTCCAAAATCTTCTCATTCACAAAACTTTCAAGTTCATCAACACTTGAGAAATAAAACAAACCCAGAATCCCAAACACTCACCTCTTTCGATTCTGAAGACTCCCCACACTTCAGTCTCCTTCGATTCTGAAGAACACCCCACACCTAGAAGTTCTTTTTGTTCAAACTCAAAAAACAACCTCATATGACAACTCTTCGAATCCCCTCCTGCCAGCGTCAACATTTTAAGCTCGAAGCCCACGCACCAGCTTTAAGTTAAGTCATTCTGACTCTAAGCTTTTCATTTCAAATATCATGTACATAACATTTTTGCTCATTTTGTTTCCACCCCCTTAACATGTTTTCAGAGCTAACCCCCTTTTGTTTTGCTGCTTGTTTACTTAAATATGCTTTAACTATTAAACTGTTTGCAAGACAAATATTAGCATGGCCTTAGGCCATGTTTCCATTTAGTGCCTTAAACGAAAGAAACAGGGGAAAGGAAACATGAAACGAAGCCTTGGGCTTCCTTGCTGACTTCCAAGGCAGAAAGGCAGAATCAAAAGGCATGCTTGCACTAAAGTCCAGCCAGAATCAAAAGATATGACTTCTGCTGCCAGCCTTAATCGAAGAAGGCAACAAGGCAGAACCTTGGGCTTCACCATACACTAACTTCCATGCCAATCCAAAGACAGGACCTCACTGGTACCAGTGCCCAATCAAAGGACAGGACCTTGCTGCTCCCAAGGCCCAATCGAAAGACCTGACCTTACTGATGTTATCCCCCAATCGAAGGAGGCCAACAAAATGCAAATCGAAGGTTGCTTCCTCCCAATCGAAAGACACTCATTTTTCTTACTTTTATTTTATTTTTGCCTTCATATTTTTATGCCTTCCGATATGGTTGTAATAGTGTAGGTTTTATTTCTTGCACTTTTATTACTTTTGTACAAATGCTAGTAAATAGGATGTCTGGCAAGATAAAAACAACAAGTAGACAACCCAAAAATCAAAGACAAATGCATGCAATCAAACACACTATTCACACATGGACCCTTAGGGTAATCTCACTTGTTGCCTATCGGAAAAATAGTCATGTCCCTTGAACATGGGCGTTTTAGCAAACACCCTCGATAAAAGATCGTAGTCCCTTGATGACCCTCGATGTTGCCTTCAGTAAACGATCTAGTCCCTAAATAACATTGCTAAAACGTCCCATAGGTTGCCTTCTATGACTATACCAAACATCTCACACCCGTCCCTTCACATCCAACGATGGGGATTCTTACTAAAATAATGGTGAGATAACAACATCTAGAGGAGGAGGAAAAGAACATCTAAGACCTTTTGAGTAGGTAGATTTGCTCCTAGTTGCTCGATTGCTTACAACAAAAACATTTTATACACCAACACTCTCATTTTGAAACATTTTCAAAAAACAACACTTTGTACGCGTTCTTATAGACACGAGAGCCATTACAAAGACACCTTTTCAAAATCACTTTCAAAAACACATTCCAAACACCTCTTTGAACTATTTTCGAAACAACACTTTGTACGCGTTATTATAGAAACGAGAACCATTACAAAGACACTTTCAAAATACTTTCAAAACCCACACCACAAGCACATTCAAACAAAATCAAGTGATCTAGCAAGAAACCAAGAGCCCGTAGATAACTACGGATGAAAATGGTGTTAATACCTCCCCTTTTCATAGTCTACCCCCCGAACACAGAAAACATCTCTAAAGGTCTTTCCTATTCTTTTCATCCTTTCCTTATTGGATAAAAGAAAAGTCGGTGGTGACTCTTGCTATCCGCAACAATTGCAATCAAACGCAAAACACCCAAGTCATTTCTCCCACCGTGTTACACCAGGCTTAAGTGATTTGAAGAAATTAAGCTGTTATCTGGTCGGGTCCAGGCTTTAACTTGAATCTGAAGTATACCGTTATCTGGCCGGGTTCAAGCTTCAGTGTCATAGGTTATAATATCATCTGGTCGGGTCCAGGCTTCATAGTAATTAATAAAATAAGCTGATATCTGGTCGAACTCCAGGCTTTACAGTATCTTTAATTGGATAAGAATTAGAAAATCTTATGGTTGATTTGACTGAACCAAAGAAAGTATCTACCGGAAAAGAATCAGGATAAATCATTGGTCAATTTAAACTAAACCAGTTGAGGTATTATGCTATCTTCCACTGGAATAGAATCAGAGAAATCTTAGGGTCGATTTAACTGAACCAGAGAAAGTGTCTACCGGAAGGGAATTAGAATAAATCATTGGTCGGTTTAAAACTGAACCAGCAGGGGTCTTGAATATGATCTTCTGAAGAAAATGCTAGAATAGCCCTTCGTTAGAGGTAACCTTTGAAAATACTGTCAGGCCATATAAGTAGTTAATGATGTTTGTCGATTGATCTTTCCTGAAAAGGTAAAGAGTTAGTTGAAGAGTAGATGTCATCGCTCCTGCTATATGGATCCATGGGCAACCCAAAAGGCAAGTATAGGATGGACGAATGTCTATGACAAAGAATGAAAGATAGAAGGTCTGGGGACCAATCTTAACAGGCAAGTCCACTTCTCCCTCCACAATCCTCCTTGAGCCATCAAACGCTCGAACACTGAGGGTGGAAGGCCTCATCATTACCCCCATCAATATTCAACTTAAACAGAGTAGCCTTGGGCATCACATTGAGAGAAGAACTTGTATCTACCAAAACTCGAGATAAAACCGTATCCAAACACTTCATGGAAATGTGTAGCGCTTTGTTGTATGCTCTGCCTTCAACTGGGAGCTCATCATCAGAGAAACCCAAAAAATTTCCTACAGCAATATTGGTTACGATCCCTTCAAACTGGGCCACAAAAATGCCTTGTGTAACATGTGCAAAACATATAATCTTTAGTAAGGCATTACGATAGGTCTCTAGACACAAGAGAAGAGACAAGATGGAGATCTTGAACAACATCTGATTGAGTTGATCCACCACTTTGTAATTACTTCGCTTAAGAATCCTCAAAATCTGCTATGCTTCTTATCCTACAGAAGGTTCAGGCTGGTTATCAATTACTTGTTTGCCACTAGCCTTGGCTAGAGCATCACTGTTGGTTTCTTTGAGAGGTGGTGGTGGGAGATAAAATACCCTGCCACTACGAGTCATGTTACTAGTTTCTGCAATATTGGTAATATTCTTGTCACCCACTGAGGGACACTCGTATTTCTTCCCAAGAATATATACCATGTTATACTCTCACGAAACTACTTTTGAGTTGTCACACATAGGAGGAATGAGTTTGAGCTGTCACAGAGGTGACTGAAGCTTGAATCATTAATGGGGTAGCCGGAGCCTGAATCATCAATGGGGTGCCTTGTGTTATTGAGATGTTCCTCGGATAATAATAAATTTCTAAGACATCAATCTCTTCTTCTAGAAATACCTTCTCTACTTGTAGGACACCTTCATCCATTAGTTGTTGGATAGTCATCTTCAAACTAGCACACTCTTCAGGTTTAGAGGAACATATTAAGAAAAAATCATGGAGTTCTTGCAGAACGTAGTGCTTTAATAAATTTTCTCTTACAGTCCCCAGTGGCATCATGATCTCGTCAACCTTGGTTACCAGAGTATGTTCACTACTTTCTTCAATAGCATTGACCGCTTCCCCTGGGTGAGGAGGCATGAGATTATTCTGAATATTGGGACCAACAGGATTGAAATTTATGGTCTTTGCATCAAGGAGGTCTTGAACTTTACATTTAAATGCTCTACAATTCTCAATCGTGTGGCCTGGGGCTCCAGAATGAAATTCACAATGAGCATTAATATCATACCCCCTTGGGAGAGGATTTGGTAGTGGACGAAGTTCATATAGTTGAACCAACTGATTGTAAAGCAATTGAGGAATAAGTTAAGCATATGTGTGATACGGTGGGAGAACTGACTTGAGGTTTTGAGTTTGTGTTTGCAAATGTTTCAGTTTAGCAAGAGTCGCCACTGAATTTTTATTTTATCCTAAGGAAAGGTCAAAAAGTACAGGAAAGACCTTTGAGATGTTTTCTTGGGTTCGGGGAGTAGATTATGAAAAGGGAAGGTGCAAGCACCCTTTTCATCCATGGTTATCCACGGGCTCTTAGTTACTTGTTTAGATCACTTGCTTTTGCTTTTCAATTGTTTGAAATGGTGCTTTGTGTGTGGTTTTGAAAGATGTTTTGAAAAGAGGTCATCGTTGTGGCAACCTTTGTAATGATTCTTGTTTGAATGTATACAAAGGTGTTTTTGTCTTTTGAAAGGATTTAAATGCTTTAAAGTTTGATTTGAATAATGTTTTGAAATTGTGTTTGTGAAGTGTGTTTGAAAATAGCAAGGATGTTTTTGCAAGCTTTTTGATCAAGTAACTAAGATCTATCTACCCTATTTTACTCAAAGATCTTTCTTATGTTTTTAACCCTTTTGATCAAGTAACTAAGATCTATCTACCCTATTTTACTCAAAGATCTTTCTTATGTTTTTAACCCTTTTGACAGTGTTGTTTCACCATTGCATTTGGTGAACAACCTTGTGTTAGGATGTTAAACGGGACAGGCGCGGGTCATCGTATAGACCATGATAGCAATTGTGTTAAGTATCTTTGGCAATTTTCTTGAGGGAATTGATCATTTTTGTATAGGAAACCAAGATAGCATCATCGAGGGACTATGATCTTTTGTTTTGTTTTTGTTTTGCCAAAGTACCCAACATGCATAACATGGCCCATTTTTGAAGGCAACAAGTGGATTGTAACCCTAGGGGTGCAAGTGTGCATTGTGTTTGATTTTCATGCATTTTTGTCTTTGATTAGGTCAAACTATTTGTTGATTTGGATTTTTGCATACAAACCCTAATTCTCTAATCATGGCATAATTGAAAGCGTAAAATGCGAGAATTAAAATTCTAAGCTATTACAACATGATTATGGGGATAGGGGTACAATTTTGAATGGGGGATATTTGACAAGAAATATAAACCCTAATTTACTATTACATCCAAATTGAATTTGCTTGCATAAATATTAAATGGACAATATTTAAATAAACAAAATAAGTAAATATCAAATAATATGTATTATGCAAAAAAGGTTTTTTTTTGTTTACCTATGTATGTAAAAGTATTTTTAATGTAAAAAAAGTATAAGGAAATAAATAAATAAATAAGACTAATTTTATTTGTTTAACTATGTATGTAAAAGTATTTTTAATGTAAAAAAAGTATATGGAAATAAATAAATAAAAAAAGATTAATTTTATTTGTTTAACTATGTATGTAAAAGTATTTTTTAGTATAAATAATAATAAAAATAAAAAAGTAATATTTTGTATTTTTTTATTCTAGAGTATTTAATAAAATAAAAAGTATATATTTATATATGTATATTAATCAAATTAAATATGTACAATATAAAATAAAATATGTACAAAAATAAAATTATTCAAGAAAATATTTTTAGTATGAATAAAAATAAAGAACAAAAATAAAAATATAAATTACATATTATTTTCAAATTTTTAAATAAATTATAAAAGTATTCAAAATGTTTTTATGTTAGAAAAATTAAAATAAAATGCCAAATAAATGTAAAAAAATATGAAAATGTTTTTTGAGCATTTTTTATATTTGGAAATAAATAAACAAAATCAGAAATGAAAACAAAAATGCAAAAATATAATAATTCAAGAAATTGGGCCAGGGGGTGCAAGAATGAAAATGGGAGGTGTTAGAAGCAAGCCAGGCCAAGCCCAGCCCAAGCCAGCTTCATCTTCAACCTTTAGACTGAAAAACGCACGCTTGTCCTGTTCAAACACTAGATCCTGTATATGTGATCTATTGCAAAAACACACAACATCAAACTTGTAGAGAATTTCAAGACGATTCCAACCATATAAAAAACTAATCCTAACTCTCAAAGACCAGAGAGAATTTCTCTGACCCTAAAATCTGACCTAGTTTTTTTAGCATGTTCATGGATGAAATTCTCCTAGCACACTTAATATAAATGAAAACCTAGCATATGTACAGCTTCATGGCAATGAACACTACATTTTTCATTCACAAACCTAATGCTAAATGTTCCTAATTAGAGAGATAGAAAGTGAAGAAAAACCTGTTTCGGTTGGATTCATGTAGGGCAATGTAGTGTCTTTCAGCAAGGTTTGAGATGTCTGGTAGCTTGCCTGAACTTCACTTGTCCTTTTCCAATAACTAGCTTGCCTTGAATGTCCTTGAATCAGTCTATAGAACTCAACCTGCACAAGCTCAAAATGAAAATGGTGAACACTGTAAATGGAGTTACAGTTGGTAATGGAGGTTTGGGATAGCTTGAGTAATTTGAATGGAAAGTGTTTGAAGCAAAATGGGGCAAAACGCACGAGCCAAATGAGCTGGGGAACTCAAGTTGCAGCACCTGCCCTGTTTTGCCAATGAAGTGTGATTTCTGGCTATCGGGTGTTTTAGGGCTCAAGCACTCGTGTTTCTAGTTCAAAGGGTTGTGTGAAATATGTTTGAAGTGTTTGTCTAAGTTAAAATTAGTTGGTTTTCAAGTTCTAAGCATTTGGATCAATTTCTTGTTTTTGAAGTAAGAAAGTGAACTTGTGGTTACAAGCCTGTACAGGACATCTTATCACCTTGCATGCAATCCTCTTGGCCCCTCTGATTAGTGGATTTGTTTAGCTGCAAGAGATTTGGCTCTATGCTCAAGGATTAGTGGTTTGACATAAAGCAAACTTTTGCAAAAATGGAAATGTGCCTTTTACCATTTAGGGATTAAACTTGTGTACAATACCCTAATGAACAAGACAATGTATTAGCTCAATGGATTTGTATTAAATTATGGAGTTTGAAATGGTTTAGAGGCCTACAAACTAGTGCAAGGCATGCTGGTTTGAAAATACAACTTGAGTGATCATGATTTTGCCATGGATACAAAGTGAGTTTTTGCCAACTTCAAGCATTCGATTCTCCCTAACCACAAATGTGTTTTATGAGTTCTTGGACAATTTGTAAAGCTTGAAACATGCTCTATATTCCATCTTTGAAATGCAACTTGATAATCCAAGTGGAACTATGTGAAAAATGGCCAAGAAGATAGGTCAAAATCCTGCCTAAACTAGGGCAAAATTTCACTAAGTTAAAAGTTTTAGGGACCCTTGTTCCAAAAATCATAACTTGAGATCCAAGCTTCTTTTTATAAAACTTTGTGAATCAAAGTTGTATACTTTGTGGAGTACTAAAACTTTCATGTTGTAAGTTTTGTTTGAATCCATTTGCATCATGGTGAAAATGTGGGGCAAAGTTAGGAAAAATTAAGAAAATTTCATAACTTAGAAAATTTCTAAGTTATGAAAAATTTTCAATTTCAAACCCTAATTTGCAATTTTGGGTTTCTTGATGAATAAATTTCATAATTTGACACATATTGATGAAAAATGACCCTTGGCACTTGATTTTGACCAAAAAGTCAAAGTTTGACTTTTCAGTGTACAGTCAAATTTTGATCAGTTGACTGAAAAATTCATTTGTCAATCCCATGCATTCGAGATCTTTTGAACTTGTTGAATAGGTCAAGATGATAACATTGAGCCCTTGAGTCCTTGGTTGAGCTTGAATGGCCATTGGTTAGATCAAAAAGTCAGAAATTGCCTTTGTACAGTCAAAACCCTAAAAATGACCATTTTGCCCTTTTGGTGATCTGATCAAATTTCTTGTGGAGTTGTGGTCCAAACTTGATCCAATGGTTCATATGAGTTCATAATGTTGATGTGGGTCAAAATTCCTGAGGTTTGACTGTAAATTGGCCACAGTTGACTTTTTCCTCAATACAGTTGATTTCTAGGTCAACTGTCTAGTTGACTGGGCAAAAATTTGATTCAAGGCTTAAAACTTGGTATGGATAAACTTATGAGTCCAATATGAAGTATGAAAGTCAATTTGAGCATTGAAGGTCCAAAAATCCATGTGCAAACTCAAACCCTAATTTCAAGTCATCAGTGCAAGGAGAAGTCTTGAGCAGAGCAAACCCTAATCTGATCTTGAGTCCAAAGAGTCTTGTGAGGGGAAATCTTGGTAAAAAGGGAGGGAAAGTTTTGAGGTACAAAAGTTGCCCCTGTTCAATCTTCTTGAACCTAAAGAGTTAGATTGGCAAGTTTGCCTTTCGCGACTCGAAGGTAAAAGAGGATTGGACACTAGAGTGCCCGTAAATTTGCACTCGCCAACACGTAGCTGAGGGAATAGGCTTAAAGATATCATTAGGAGATGGTAGAATATTGCTGGAGATGGGCTTTGAGATGCCATCCAAGATTGTTTGTTGAAAATCAGTAGAATGAACATCAGAATGGTATCTGTATTTGGAACGTATCTTAGTTGTATCTGGAGACTGGGTTCGTATGAGCAAGGGAATGGCGTCCGTGTCTGGAGCGTATCCGAGCTGTAACTGTATTTGATTCTTAAATGAATATCAGAATGACTGCCGTGTCTGGAGTGTATCTGTATTCTGAATGGGTAAAGAGAAACATATGTGCATGGAGCATCTATGTGCTGGGGATAAATTTTGAATGAGTGACAGAATGGCGACCGTGTTTGGCGCGTATCTGGATTGTATCTGAATTTGAGACTTGTATGAGCAGCAGAATAACTTCCGTGTCTGGAGTGTATTCGTACTGTAACTGGGATCCGGACAAGTGACAGAATAACTTTCGTGTCTGAAGTGTATCTGAACTTGAAGTTGATAGTTGAATCTGAATGAGAAATAGAATGGCTTCCGTGTCTGGAGTGTATCTAGTCTGTATCTGATTGCTGAAGTCTGAATGAGTAGTAGAATGACCGACGTGTCTGGGGGTGTATCCATACTGTATCTTAACTTAAAATTCTGAATGAGTAATAGAATGACCGCCGTGTCTGGGGGTGTATCCATACTGTATCTGAAATCTCTGAATAGTTGTTAAAGATAACTTTTTAATCTTATCCTGAAAAGGGTAGAATGTTAGCTAAAGCACAAAGTTATGTTGCATGATATGTATGATGCAATAAAATTTGTTCCATTAATGTTTATGATATATGAATGTAATGGATGTGCATGTAAGCTGATTAGCTGTCTTGCTGAGGAAAATAAATCCTTGATAGCTGGAGATAAATGAAATCTTTGATTGTGGCCGGGGAAAGTAAATCCTTGACCGATGCTGGGGTTTCCAAAAATCTGTGATTGTTGAAGATGAGAGAACCTTGCTGATTACTGTTGGGGATAGAAAATCCTTGGCAACCTGCGGGGATTATCAAAACTTTGACAACTTCTGTGGGGATGTGAGAATCCTTCATGACTTTCCTGGGGAAATAAGGAAAAATCCGATGACCTCTACTGGGGAATTAAAACCTGGGAGGCTTCAAATGGAGAAACGGGAACTAGAATCTTCGTTCTGTCGGGAAATAACTCTGTAGGGAGAGTGTTTATTCTGTCGGGGAAATCAGGAGCTTGGGTTGTATGCCAATCTACTGGGGAATTATCCTAGTTAGGGATAAGACAAAAAGTTAACTGTTATCTGGTTGATTCTCAGACTTTTAAGATAACCTGCTGGGGAAATTGGGGAAAACTGAATGGTTCCCGCTGGGGATTGATAGGTTGAAATTTGACTCCGCTGGGGAATAAGGTTACATCTTTGCTGAGGGTCTGTAGTTCAAAGTTTTCGGGCTCCACTGGGGATCGGGAGTTTAGAGACTTAACTCTGATGGGAATTTTGAAGCTTAACTCCGCTGGGGATATGTACTTTTTAGCTTGGTTGAGGATCTGAATGTCATACTGTAGGTGGATTTCCTCTGGGATAGCCTAAAGACGTTTTCCTACACCTTCAACCTATCAGTAATTATCTTTTCTCATTTCGTTTTATTTGTAAGCAGTGATTATATTCAAATGCATATGCTCATTTAACAAATCATTGGACGTTTTCAAATAAGACATAATTGTAAAAAGAAAGAAAAGGCAAGCGAATTTCTGCACTTTGAAGTATCTTTGTATTAACTTTGTGAGTATTTTTGTACATAGGAGACAAACATCCTAGTAAGAGAATGTTGTTGTAAAATTGAGAAAAAATTTATACAAAAAGAAAGATGGCTATGTGTAATAATTCCATGGGGTTCCCATTCTGCTATAGCCTTCACAACTCTGAGTATCTTGTCCATTCGTTGCTTCGTCCGCAGATGATTAAATAGATTAGAAGCTTGGAGCTTATTGGTGAAGAGATTGTCCTTAAAGTGATCTGACGAGACATAGTCATACGCTTTAATTCCCTAACTTTTGCCTGGACCACCCTTTCGGGTTTTCGATCCACCGGGAAACCCTTTTTTGCCCAAGTCGCCCTTTCGGGTTTTCAACTTGCCGGGTGTACAGATTTTTTTATTTATCCCTAATTTTTTCCTGAACCGCCCTTTCGGGTTTTCGATTCACCGGGATGCCCATTTTTTCCCAAGTTGCCCTTTCGGGTTTTGAACTTGTCGGGTCGTTTATGCGTAGTATCTTTTAACTATGTCTGCGTTTGCAGGGTGCAGCAAGTCGTCGTTGTCCATGGTGGTCAGAATCATTGCCCCACCAGAAAAAATATTCTTGATCACAAATGGTCCTTCATAAGTAGGAGTCCATTTGCCCCTGGGATCACTTTGCGGCAAGATGATCCGCTTGATTACAAGATCTCTGACTTGATATACCTAACGTCTGACTTTCTTGTTGAAAGCCTTGATCATACGTTTTTAATATGTCTGACCATGACAAACAGCAGTAAGTCGCTTCTCGTTGATCAAATTAAGTTGATCAAGTCGGGTCTGAATCCAATCGTCTTCACTTAAACCAACATCCTTCATAATCCTCAAGGAATGAATCTGAACTTCCATAGGTAAAACGGCTTCCATGCCATATACCAAAGAAAAGGGGGTTGCCCCTGTTGAAGTACACGCCGTGGTACGATATCCATACAGAGCAAACGGTAACATCTCATGCCAGTCCTTGTAGGTGACTGTCATCTTTTGAATGATCTTCTTGATATTTTTGTTCGTGGCTTCAACAACACCGTTCATCTTTGGCCGATAGGGAGATGAATTGTGATGTTGAATTTTGAACTGCTCACACAGAGCGGTGATCACAGTGTTGTTCAAATTTGTACCGTTGTCCGTGATGATCCTGTCGGGGATACCATACCGGCATATGAGGTTCTGCTTGATGAAGCGGGCAACCACATTCTTTGTAACGGAGGTGAAAGAAGCTGCTTCGACCCACTTGGTAAAGTAATCAATAGCCACCAGGATGAAGCGATGTCCATTGGATGTTGTAGGCTTGATCTCTCCAATCATGTCGATTCCCCACATCGCGAATGGCCAAGGAGCTGTTAGAACATTGAGAGGAACTGGAGGAATATGTACCTTGTCAGCATAGACTTGGCTTTTGTGACAAGTACGGGAATGTTGATGGCTGTCAGCTTCCATGGTAGACCAGTAGTAGCCTTCCCTTAGAATCTTCTTAGCCATCATATGTCCGCTCAAGTGGGTGCCAAATATGCCATTATGTATTTCAGTCATGATCAACTCTGCTTCAACCTTGTCCACACAACAAAGTAGAACACAATCATGGTTGCGCTTATATAAGATACCATTGCTCAGGAAGAACTTGGCAGCAAATCTCCTTAAGAACTTCTTGTCATTGACGGAAGCTCCTTCAGGGTATTCTCGAGTCTGGAGATACCTTTTGATTTCATGAAACCAGGGTTGTTCCACCACTTCTTTGGTATTAATCTCATGACAGTGCGCAGGTTCGTCCATTCGTTCGATGGTGATTTGGGGAGCCTCATTATCCCAGTTGAGTTTAAACATGGAAGATATTGTGACCAGAGCATCCGCTAGCTGATTTTCTTCTCGCGGGAAGTGCTCAAAGGTAATATGCTCGAAATGAGGCAACAATGTTAGGACATGTTCTTTGTATGGGATAAGATTAGGAGGTCTAGTGTCCCACTCTCCTTTGATTTGACTAATAACCAAAGTTGAGTCCCCAAATACGACCAAAGATTTGATTCCTAAGTCAATAGCATCCTTGAGACCAAAGATACAAGCTTCATACTCGGCCATGTTGTTGGTGCAGCTGAAGCAGAGTCTAGCCGTGAAAGGTGTATGGAAACCTTCCGGAGAAATAAGTACTGTACCGATACCGTTGCCAAGTGCATTTGAAGCACCATCAAAGTACAGGGTCCATCGGGATCCTTATTCAGGTCCGTCATACGGTCCATTACCTTCAATGTTGTCCAATGTCATAATGTCCTCGTCAGGGAAGTCAAACCTCATAGATTGGTAATCTTCAACGGCTTGATGAGCTAGATGGTCAACTAGTACACTCCCCTTTATAGCTTTTTGGGTTGTGTACTGGATATCATACTCTGTCAGGATCATTTGCCATCTAGCGATTCTTCCAGATAAAGCAGGCTTCTCGAAGATATACTTAATCAGATCCATTTTAGAAATCAGCAAAGTGGTATGTGTCAACATATACTGCCTTAGCCGGCGAGTAGCCCATACCAAAGCGCAACAAGTTTTCTCGAGCAGCAAGTAGTGAGTCTCATAGTCATTAAACTTTTTTCTAAGGTAATAAATGGCATGCTCTTTTCGGCTAGACTCGTCATGTTGGCCCAGTACGCACCCCATTGAATTATCCAAAATAGTCAGATACATAATTAAAGGTCTTCCTTCGACGGGTGGCATCAAGATAAGAGGTTCCAGCAAATACTCCTTGATCTTATCAAAAGCAACTTTACAATCATCGTTCCATTCAACCACCTGATCTTTCTTCAACGACTTGATGATTGGCTCACAAGTAGATGTTAGGTGAGAGATGAACCTTGCGATATAGTTTAAGCATCCCAAGAAACCTCTAACCTCCTTTTCAGTGTGGGGGACAAGCATTTCTTGTATAGCTTTGACCTTAGCAGGATCAACCTTAATGCCTTTGTTACTGACGATAAATCCCAAAAGTTTACCGGACCTGACTCCAAAAGTGCACTTGCTTGGGTTCAGTCTGAGCTTATACTCCTTCAATCTGACAAACAGCTTTTGCAGATGGTCGAGGTGCTGTTCTTCTGTCTGTGAACGGGCTATCATGTTGTCTGCGTAGACTTCGATCTCATGATGTATCATGTCATGAAACAAAGCTACCATGGCTCGCTGATAGGTTGCCCCGGCATTCTTCAGTCCGAATGGCATCACTTTATAGTAGAAGGTACCCCACTGCGTGACAAAAGTAGTCTTCTCCATGTCTTCGAGGGCCATTTTGATCTGGTTGTATCCCGAGAATCCATCCATGAAGGAAAATACCTTGTGTTGAGCTGTGTTGTCAACCAAGATGTCAATGTGTGGTAGTGGAAAATCATCTTTAGGGCTAGCCCTGTTTAAGCCCCGATAGTCCACACACATCCTGACTTTGCCGTCCTTCTTAGGCATGGGCACAATGTTAGAAACCCATTGTGGATAGGAAGTAACAGCCAGAAAATCAGCATTGAATTGCTTCATCACCTCAGCTTTGATCTTTTCAGACATGTCGGGCCTCATTCGGCGGACTTTTTGTTTGATCAGTGGATAGTCTTCTCTTGTAGGGAGACGGTGAACCACGATATTTGTGTCTAGTCCCGGCATGTCTTCATAGGACCAGGCAAAGATCTCAACATATTCGTTTAACAACCGCACTAAGCGCTCTTTGAAACTTGGTTCTAGGTTGGCACCCACTTTTACCTCTTTCTTGTCCTCCTCTGTTCCCAAATTGATGGTCTCTAGCAACTCTTCATGGGGTAGAATAGCCCTATCTTCTTGTTGCAAAAGTCTGGCTAACTCTCCAGGCACTTCACAGTCCTCATCACCTTCGTACTCGGCATGATTGACCAAATCTTCAGAGTCACTGAAGGCCAAAGCAGAATAGTCACCCATGGAATCCGGAGTGGATGGGCACCTGCATTTTGTGAGTGTGGGTGTGTGTAAGGGATAGCCATCCTTAAACAAAAATAAAAATGTAAAAGGAAAGATAATGAACACAATAGTTTGTAGATGAAAACGTCCAATGATTCATTAAAAATGGCATATGATAATGAAGAAATCAAGCCCTTACAAATGGACCTATATGCCCCGGGAAAGGCATAAGGCAAAAAGAGAGTGTACGAATTGTTTAATTATTACAGACCAAAAATAGGAAATTTTTCAAAGATAAATTACTGGTTGATGAAAGTGATGGGAACGAAGTCTTTCGCTTCCCAGTTGCTTAATCCTCCTTCAACGGTTGGAAATATCCAATCTTCAAAGTGGTCTTCTTCATCATCATCTTCCAAGGCATTAATTCCATGGTGTGTGATTTTTACGGGTGGTCCTCCAGCCCGGGAGCGACGCACAACTTTCTGGCCAGCGACAGTGAAACCCAATCCGAACTTGTCCGTCTTGTGAGGAAAATCAGGCAGTTTCCCCCACACTGTACTCCTTCCTTATTTGATTACAGCCTATGCATCTTTGAGAGATTCCATCCTAGACACAGGCTTGGAAATTATAGGAACATCAGTCATTGTCTTTGCAACTGCGACTTCAAGAGAAACCTCTTCAAAATGTTGGAAAGGAATTTCTATGAATTCGCCGTCTAACTCCACATAGCGAAAGGAGTTAAGGTGACTTGTCATGTACTATTCCTCCCCATGAACCGTTATGATCTTACCCTCAATTGGATACTTTAGCATTTGGTGCAGAGAGGAAGTGACTTCCCCAACATTGTGGATCCACGGCCTTCCCAACAAGCATGAATATGAAGGACGGATGTCCATCACATAAAAGGTAGAGTTGAAAATTTCTGTGCCCACTTTGATTGGAATGTCCACTTCTCCGTGAACCATCCTCTTAGAACCGTCGAAGGCTCTAACAATGATGTTACTGGGCTTTAGGGTCAAACCTTCACAGTCCAATCTGTCCAACACCTTCTTCGGTAGCACATTTAAAGATGAACCAGTGTCATCCCTCTGCATTCTACCGAGACATGCAGCGCGTCGTTGTGCTTCCTTCCCTTAGGGGTTAAATCAGCATCAGAAAAACCAAGACCATTATCAGCTGTAAGGCTATCCACGCACTCTTGAAACTGGTTAGCAGAAGTTTCTTGAGGCACGTGTGCCGTCTTTAAAAATTTGATCAAGGCTTTAGCATGAGCCTCAGAGCAGAGTAAGATAGCCAACATGGAGATTTTGGAAGGGGTCTGCCCTAGCTGCTCCACGACATCGTAGTCGCTCTTCTTGATTATCTTTAAGATTTCTTCCATCTCTTTTTGGGTGGTCTCGGGGATGACCACAGTCTGAGCCTTCATCCTGACAGGCGCTTCTTGTATCCCCTTACCCTTATTGGTAGTAACATCAGAGGGTCTAGCTTCGGGAGCATCAAATTCTTCAATTATCGGGCTTTGCACAGATGGCTTGACAGGCACAGAAACTCTCAAGGGTCCGAAGACTGCCCGTGGAGGAGCAATCTCCGGAGAAAAGATCCTTCCGCTCAAGTTATCTTGCTTGTTCCTGCAATATTCCCTATATCAGGGGTTTCATCATCGGAATTTTCTTCGGCCGATTCGATCTGCTTGATACCATGGTAGAAGATTTCTCCTCCGTAGTTCCATGGTATCGTCTTGTTAGATTTATACGGGATAGGCCCCGGCATGGTAATTTTCAACGGTACAAACTTAGGATCAGGCGTAATCTTAACAGGCCTTTTGCAGGTCTTGGAAAGATCGGCGGAGATGGTTATTATAGCAATGTCATTGGTTGGAGTATCAAAGGTAGCAGGAGTAACATGAGTGATAGTAGCAACAGGAGTCTTTTGAAAGAGGATCTCTTGGGTATTCATCAGGCGTTGGATGCCTGATTTCAATAGTGTGCAGTCAGCTTGCAAGTTTGAACAAAAGTAAAAGTCTTTTCCACAGCCCGGGAATATCCAGGCTTTCATCAAATTCACTTTAATCACTGGTAACGGAGTCAAAAGGTCATCAACAGTGGTAACATGAAGATCTTCCATAACGGCATGGACATTATGATCGTGCTTCGGCATTAGGGAAGAAATCACATTCGGCTTTTCGGGCGCATCAAATTCTACCTCCTTGGCGTCTATCAAGTCTTGGATCTTGTTTTTAAGAGCCCAACAGTTGTTGGTATCATGCCCTACACTGTCCGAGTGGTATGCATATTTTGCATTTGAATGATAATAAGGAGAAGAGGTATTAGGGTTTTTCGGTGCTTCTTTCAAGTTGGTAAGGTTCAGTTTCAACAGATGACGGAGGACTTGAGCTGGCATCATATTGATTCGGGTGAATTGCCGTTGTGGCCTTTCTACCCTTTGCTGATTAACTCTTGGTTGATTGCTGCGAGGTTGATCGGTTGAGGAGTTTTGGATCATCACAGCCCCCACCGTTGGTCGGCTCTCTGTTCTCCCTTGGTTTCTCTGGGTGTGAACAGCATAAACTTCCTTCTTAGATGGGAAGGTCTTCTTAATAGCAGTGGAAGCGGAGGCATCCTTCTGAATTTTACCACTTTTAATGCCAGCTTCGACCCTTTCACCGGTCAGAATTAATTCGGTGAATCCTGCAGATGAACTCCTGATTAAATGATTGAAGAATGGTCCTGACAGAGTCCCTAAAAACATGTCAACCAGCTCTCTATCCGACAAAGGTGGCTGCACCCTTCCAGCCAAATCCCGCCACTTCTGGGCATACTCGTTAAATCCCTCATTAGAAGCCATACCCATACTCTGTAGTTGAGTACGAGTAGGCGTTAAATCTGCATTGTATTGGTATTGTCGGTAGAAAGCAGCAGCTAAATCTTCCCAGTTGTGAACATCAGATCTCTCAAGTTGATAGAACCAGTCCAATTGCCTTCCTGACAAACTATCTTGAAAAAAGTGGACCCATAGATCCTTATCAGAAGAGTGAGGTTGGATCTTTCTGACGTAGGATCTCAGATGCATCTTTGGACAGGACAAACCGTCATACTTAGAAAATGTAGGTACTTTGAACTTGGGAGGAATGACATTCCCAGCGACCAACCCTAGTTCTTCGAAATCTAACCCAGGAACCCTTTGCAACTCTATGGCTGCCAACCGATCTTCAAGATTTTTATACTTATCATCAACAGAAACTTCCTTCTTAACTGGGAAGGTCTTCTTAGTAGCAGTGGAAGCGGAGGAATCCTTCTGAATTTTACCACTTTTAATGCCAGCTTCGACCCTTTCATCGGTCAGAATTAATTCGGTGAATCCTGCAGATGAACTCCTAATTAAATGATTGAAGAATGGTCCTGACAGAATCCTTAAAAACATGTCAACCAGCTCTCTATCTGACAAAGGTGGATTTACCCTTCCAGCCAAATCCCGCCACTTCTGGGCATACTCCTTAAATCCCTCATTAGAAGCCATACCCATACTCTGTAGTTGAGTACGAGTAGGCGCTAAATCTGCATTGTATTGGTATTGTCGGTAGAAAGCAGCAGCTAAATCTTCCCAGTTGTGAACATCAGATCTCTCAAGTTGATAGAACCAGTCCAATTGCGTTCCTGACAAACTATCTTGAAAAAAGTGGACCCATAGATCCTTATCAGAAGAGTGAGGTTGGATCTTTCTGACGTAGGATCTCAGATGCATCTTTGGACAGGACAAATCGTCATACTTAGAAAATGTAGGTACTTTGAACTTGGGAGGAATGACGATCCCAACAACCAACCCTAGTTCTTCGAAATCTAACCCAGGAACCCTTTGCAACTCCATGGCTGCCAACCGATCTTCAAGATTTTTATACTTATCATCCACCAGCGGGTATTGCTGTTCAGAGTAGTCCTCATCCTCTTCCTCTTCTTCTTCTTCAGCTTCAGATTCAGAAGGCATTGCAACTCCTTTAACTTTACCAGCCCCTTCATCAGACGTTGAGGGGAACTCGAGGATCCTTCTAGCCTGGTTTTCAAACCTTCTTCCCATAGTGGCCATATCGGTCCTTTTCTTATTTTTCTCTTTGTCTTTCCCTTTTTCCAATAGTGCTTTAAGGTCCTCTTGACCCTTTTCTAAGGTCATGAGGAGTTGCTGGAATTGCGAATTCTGTGCTTGCAGATCCTTAATCGTTTGCTCCAAATCCATCTTGCTGAAATAAACAACAGAAAGATAAGGAAACCTGGTGTGAAGACCTGTTTATGCATATGATGAATGATATGTTATTCATGTAATGCATTCAAGGATTCAGAAATTCAAATTTGTTGCAAACAAAAAGAACACACGTCATATTAAGAAGAAATTTATTAGTACATAAATGCCACATGGGAAAAATATTACAAAATTCTTAATGTAAAAAAGACATTTCGCATCCTCTTTGGTGCGATGTAAGTGTTAAGAGTTTCCTCATCATGAATTCGGCGGGTAAGTTCCAAAACCTTCTTCTCACTGGCATAGAAGCTGGCTTCAAAAGTGTTTCGTTCTTCCTTGAGTTGTATCCAACTCTTTTGCAATTCTTCCAATGATGTTGGCATGTCTGGATGTAGGAGGGTGTATGGAACCTCTCCTTCCATAACGGGCTCTTTGATCACGGGGAGAATGTGAGGGTATGGCATCATAAGATTTTGGGCGCGGGTTCGTACCCACTTGAGATAAGGCTCAAGGGGGATGGAATTCTTGTGCCCCAGTGTATTACTATCCACTTTGTTGGGTGTGATCGGTGGATCTGGAACTGACTGTTTAACGCTGGTTCGCGAAATGTCGCGGAAGCAAGAGTCGCCACCGTCTTTTATTTTCTCCAATATGGAAAGGACAAAAGCACAGAAAAATTCCTTATTGAGATTAGCTCTCGGTTCGGGAGGTAGATTTATAGAAAGGGAAGGTGTTAGCACCCTTTCTATCCATGGTTATCCATGGGCTCTTAGATACTTGCTCATTTGTGTTTTCAAAATGTTTGTTTGCTTTTCAAGGTGAGTGGGTTTGAAAAAGTTCCGTTTAAAATTTCAGTTCGACTCTTGTATCAGTCCTCAAGAGTGTTTGAAAAGTTGTTTTTGAAAGCTTTTTGCAAAGTGTCGGTGTGAAAAGAAGTTTTTTGATTTGTTTTGAATTAGAGCAAGTATCTACGAGTCATCTACCTACCCTAAGGAATTAGTCTGTGTAAATGTCCTTAAGGTAGTGCCATCCCACCATTGAGAGGTAGGTAGCACCACCGTTGGAGGTGTTCGGGTCAATTCGAGTTTAGGGACAGTGTGGTCACCAGAGCAATAGGAGGACACCTTAGAAGCTACCCTCATGCCATGTTCATGGACATGAGGACTTACTAAAACGTCCTTTACTTGATGACCACATTTCGAGGGGCAAGGCAACAGTGAGGCGTACCCTAGGAGTGGTGTGTGAATTGTGTGTCATTTTCAGTTATTATTTGTCTTGATCATGCATTGAGTGTTCTACGCTTTGATTTTATTTGGGCATACATTCTTTCATCTGATTAACAGTTTAAAGGGTGCGGAAATTAAAATGCGGAAAAATAAAGGTCCTACGCTATTACAAGGCGCGAGTCTACATCGCCAAATTAAACCAAGACCCGATTTGAATAAAAGTGCGGAAAGTAAATGTCCTAATTATCTATTACAAGGCTTTGGGGAAATTACATAAAAAAGAAAAATAAAAGTAAACGTGCGAAAAGAAATTAGAATCGAGTGCGAGGGCGTTGGACCCTTTAAGGAATTGAATTGAAATTATTAAATTTAATTAAATTAAATAAAGAAAAGAACTTATTTTTTTTTATGTTTTTGTATTTATGAAATGTAATGAGAATAAAGAAAATTAATATTGAAAGAAACCCTAATTCTCATTTGTTTTTAATTATTAAAGAAAAAATGTTTAAGTTGTAACCTAATTTACCCTAATTAATTAAATGACATATTTATTTACAAATTTGTTTACAAAAATAATTAGTTATTAATAATAATGATGATAAGGAAATAAATTATTTATTAAGAAAAAAAGAATAAACATGCTAAAACCTAATTTTTATGTTTTTTTAGTTTATTTAAGAAAAAAAATGTTAAAGTTAAAAAAGGCCTAAATTAACCTAAATAGATTATTTTATTTACAAAAACTACATTAATGCATTAAATAATAAATAAATATATTTTATTTTTGACTTTTCTGATTTTTTTGTATTTTTGCATTATAAAAAATTAATTAAAATAATCAAGATAAATTAAAATAAATAAAAGAGAATAAAAAGAAAGGGAAAGAAAATACAAACAGGGGGTTTCTGGCCCAATTATGGAGGTTCATAGAAAGCAGTTTGGCCCAAGAATTCCAGGCCCATGTTGACTTTCAGCGCTTGTGTGAGAAACAGTTGACCAACGCGTATGGTGGATCGCTGGTGATGGCCATTAGATTGGCCTTCAGAGACATGTGGCAAGCATAGATCTGGAGTTGCATGGTAGCCTTTTGGAAGCGTACTGCACATAATTATGTTAAAGAAAAAAATATTGAATAAAGTGGGGGGACCTGGGAATCGAACCCAGGTCCCAATGCTTGCAACAACCTTCTCTCACTAACTGAGCTACTTAACATCTTTGTTAATACAATGGAATATAAATAATATATATGAAAAACACGTTATTGGTAGAGAACAAAAAAACGCGCTAAATTATTTGAATGGCCCAATAGTAACAAGCCACGCCTGCTTCTTCTCCGTTTTGCCTGCAAACAGAAAAGAGATAGCGATTAGAGTATGCTGGACCATAAATTGAGCGCGAGGTATGAGCTTGCTTCGTCTTGACACAACGAGTTTGCCTGCACTGGTTTGGTGATCCAATTTTACACCTTGTATAAAGCCCCAATTTTGGAACTCTGAAACCCTAAAATCCGTCAATGGTGAATCACGCTACAAGCATTAATAATTCAATTGATTTATGTCATTAGCTTCAGAAAGATAACATTAGCATAAATCACTCAAGAAACATGATTAAAAATGCATGAATCGTCGTATTGAATTCAAGAATTTTGGGCAAACCGTATGATCTGTAATTTCTGATTCTCAGCGCGTTTGAAATGACTCTTGATGCTAACAGGTTCCTGGGAGGTCTACCAATGTATTAGAATAGTTTTTGGACCTTGAATTGTCCTCTAACCAAGAAATCAGTTTCAAGCTTTTTTTAATGAAAATTTGCAATTTTGTTTGGCCTCCTTGAGCAGCTTTTTTCTGTCTTAGGATTAGGTCTTAATTATGCATATATGTGTGAATGACTTAGGTCAACAAAAAAGGCCCAAAGTCTTTGCATTCATGATTCAAATATTTGATATTTCCATATCTTTTTCAATCCTTTTTCCATTGAAATCTTGCCAAATTTAGATGATTTTGTCTCCTTGAGAAGGTGCACGAAATCTCTATCGCATGTGGAAGGTATTTGCTGCATAAAAGGATTTAAAAACATTGATTTAGTATTTTTGTCATATTTAATTTTAATTAAGTGAATTAATAATAATAATAATTCAAATAATTAATCAAAAATGATAAAATAAATCCCTTGGATGTCAATGGGTCGTGCATAGCTTTTGGGTGATGATTCTTGGAAGAAATTGAGGCCCATTAGCAATTTTGAGGCATTTGAAGCAAAGTTGACTTTTCAAAATTCCCAAATATTTCCCAACTTCCACAAGTCATATCTTGCTCAATTTTTAAGCTTTGATCATGTTCTTGGACATTTTGGAAAGGTCTTGAAGTCCTATAACCAATGTCTTTGGTCCCATGTCATTTTGATTTACCAATCTCAATTTATGGTCTTTGACTTAAAGTGCCTTTTTGTTGACTTTTGAAAATGACCTATAATGTTGAGATTGATAACTTTTTGTGAGAGCATTTCTTGGACTTGAAGTGTGAAGATGAGTTTTAGGAAATGTCATTCTATTAAAAATGAGCTTTGGATGGAATTTTTCTGATAAACCATGTGGAAGTTATGCTCTGGTCAATTTGCAGTTGACTTTTTCAGCTGTCCAAATATAGAAACTTTTGCATCTTGAGACTTTTTGAGCCATGCTTTGAGAATCATGATAAAGAATTGATAAAATGGTGTTTGTGGCTTCAAAATAAGATGTTGACCAAAAATTTTGACTTTTGACTGTCAAATGACCATTTTGCCCCTACAGTTGACTGTTGAGCAATTAGGGTTTTTGACTATGCAATTTTGTGCTGTAAGTCTTGAAACTTGGCATAAGGATGCTTGACAATGTTTATGGGCATGTGGGACTTATTTGGACCCTTGGAAACTTCAATTTCTTTGCCAGAACCAAAACCCTAATTTTTTACTGTTAGGAGGTCACTGAACTGTGCAACCTTTGGGGAGATTTTAAAGCATGATCTTAGCAAACCTTGAAGAATATGGGAGGGCAAATTTTGGGGTACAACAGTTTCCCCTGTTCAATCTTCTTAGACCTGAGGATGTAGATTGGCTGACGTGCCTTTCGTAATCCAAAGGTGGAAGATGATTGAACACTAGAGTGCCCAGAAATTTGCGCTCACATGTTAGTAGTGTGATGGTGGGAATGGGCTTACAGATGCCATTTGGAGATTGATGGATAGGAAGATGGGCTTACATATGCCATGTTGAGAGGTGATGGATAGGTGGATGGGCTTATAGATGCCATCTGGGTGTCGATCACGTAAGAGATTCCTTAGCGAGAACTTGCATACCTGAAAAAAGAAAGATAATTACCTGGCCTGTTACAGGAGTTGATCTTCAAACTCTTTGTGTAGATGTGCCCTGGTTGGTTACAGGAATCGAATCTTCAACCTCTTCAGACGTGCCCTGGCGAGATACATGAATCGAGTCTCGAGCTTCAAAAGGTGATGAATGAATCAGGGATGGTTACTACCTCACGGGATGGTGAAAGAACCTTGGGCGATTACTACCTCAACAGTAACGATGAGCGAATCTGGGGTGATTACTACCTCAACAGTAACGATGAGAGAACCTGGGGCGATTACTACCTCAACAGTAACGATGAGAAAATCTGGGGCGATTACTACCTCAACAGTAACGATGAGAGAATCTGGGGTGATTACTACCTCAACAGTAATGATGAGAGAACCTGGGGCGATTACTACCTCAACAGTAACGATGAGAGAATTTGGGGCGATTACTACCTCAACAGTAACGATGAGAGAATCTGGGGCGATTACTACCTCAATAGTAACGATGAGAGAATCTGGGGCGATTACTACCTCAACAATAACGATGAGAGAATCTGGGGCGATTACTACCTCAACAGTAACAATGAGAGAACCTGGGGCAATTACTACCTCAACAGTAACGATGAGAGAATTTGGGGCGTCTTCTACTGAGTCTTCATTAGGAAAATCTTTAGGAATCGATTTAACTGGACCAGAGAAGGCCTTTGACTGGATCGGCATCAGAAAAATCTTTAGGAGTCGATTTAACTGAACCAGGCAAGGTCTTGGAATCTTCAACTTAGTCTTCATCAGGAAAATCTTTAGGAATCAATTTAACTGGACCAGAGAAGGCCTTTGACTGGATAAGAATCAGAAAAATCTTTAGGAGTCGATTTAACTGAACCAGGCAAGGTCTTGGAATCTTCAACTGAGTCTTCATCAGGAAAATATTTAGGAATCGATTTAAATGGACCAGAGAAGGCCTTTGACTGGATAAGAATCAGAAAAATCCTTAGGAGTCGATTTAACTGAACCAGGAAAGGTCTTGGAATCTTCAACTGAGTCTTCATCAGGAAAATCTTTAGAAATCGATTTAACTGGACCAGTGAAGGCCTTGAAATAACTTCAACTGGATAAGAATCAGAAAAATCTTTAGGAATCGATTTAACTGAACCAGAGAAGGTCTTTGAATATGGCTGAGAACTTAACTGGATATTTCCTGAAAGGTAAAGGTCAGTCATATCATGATATGGATCAAGCAATGATGTTCTCAACATAAATGAGATCGTATGTTCATGATGCATATATGCATGCTATAATGTATGGAAATGCGATGTTTATGAATGTATGTTCTTGTCTAGGAAAGTAAATCCTTGACGGGTGCCGGGAAGTCACATCATGGGCTGATGTTGGAGAATAGTGCTTTGTTGTTTCCGCTGGGGATGATAGTTGCAAGATTACCGGTAAGGGAAGATAACTCCGTTAGGGGATAAACTTGGCGAATGAATTACTTTGCAGGGAAAAATTACTCTAGCTACCTTGCTGGGGAACAGTACTCTGTGGGGAGAGAGGTATGCTGTTGAGATGTTGGTGGTAACTCCGTTGGGGATACCGTTGTTATGTTGGAAGTGTTAATGGACTCCGCTGGGGATAAGAAGATTTTATCGAGGACGGTCTTCCCGTGGCTTTTGGCTGAGGATAACCCAATTATATCCTGGTAGGGAAATAACCTTTGAATAAAGCCGGGGGACACGTTCGTGCTCTGCAGGGGAGAAGCTTCCAGAATCTACTGGGGATAAGCTTCCTGCTGGGGAGATGGATTCAAACTTTCCTGGGGAAATCTTGAACTATACTGGACTCTCCTGGGGAGTTTTTGAGATGTACTGGAAGTGACTCCACTGAATGTCTGGTATACTGCCGGGGAACAATCTTAGCTCAAGACTGCCGGGGATGCTTGTTAAGAATATCTGTATAATGTGCTGGGGAATGTTGAGGTCTGCTGGAGGATACCCAACTTCCTTAAGGCTGATAATATAGCTTTGCTTGGGGAGAATGCATTGACTTAATGGCTCACTCTCTGGGGAGTTAAGATATCTTGGTTATGTTCTTCGGCCGAACTTGCCTTGGTACCTTGGTGGACGGAGTAACTAGGTCGCTTAGACAACTCATTACTGCCCCTGTTTTTGTGGGAGAAGGCACCTGTAGGGGTAATTGACAAATCTTCTGGTAGACAGGTGACGAGATGTCGGGACATAGTCGTACGCTTTGATCCCTAACTTTTGCCTGGACCGCCCTTTCGGGTTTTCAGTCCACCGGGATATCCATTTTTGCCCAAGCCGCCTTTTCAGGTTTTCGACTTGCCGGGTGTACAGATTTTTCATTTCATCCCTTATTTTTGCCCGAACCCTTTTGGTTCGCCGGGAAGCCCTTATTTTTTCCTAGGTGTGTCAACCTAGCGGGTCTTTGATTATGCGTAGTATTTTTCCGACTATATCCATGCTCTCAGGATGTAGGGAGTTGACCCTGTTAGTAGTGTTTTTCCATGCCACCAGAAGGTGTTTGATCGGGCAAGATTCATTGCTGGAATGCCCCCAAGTGACTCAGGCAGAGATTTGCCTCTGGCTATTTGGCCTTTGAGAGATTCTCCGAATCTTGATTGGACTGCCCCCAGATGACAGACAATGATCATGCCATGCCCCTTGATTGGAAGTGCTTTTGTTCACTAGATATTCTTCGTGCAAATTTCTTTGCTGCTCGAACTAAAAGTCATATGCAAACAAAGTTATGTTAAAAAATGCAAAGCTTATGTCTGTCTTGAAGTTTTTGAAAAATTCATTTTTCAGTAAAACCAGCAAATTTTGTAAAATGTGATGTCAACTTAATATTTTATAGCAAGCCTTAAGGAGTCAGGATACCTTTCGTAACAATATGCTTTCGAACTAACCCATGCTTCAGCTAGGACTTTTAAGGGTTATAACGTGGCCTGGTTCACGGTTTAAGAAACAAAAGATAAAGGCTCAAAGTATTTATACCCACCCGCTCTTCGTGATGTTCTTCGAACCTAAACTCAGCTGATCGTGCGTTTGACCTTGTTTGGGTCTTTGTCCTGATATTCCAATGATGGTTCGGATATTGATAGTTTATTTTGAATAGGCAGTCATTCCTTTTTGTTATTGAGGGTTTGTATGACCTCTTTCCCTTTTTTTTTTTTGATTTCGTTATCCCTGTTTTTTGCCTGAACTGTTTCTTTTGTGATTACAGTCAGCGGGATGCCCCAGTTTTGTAAGTCTCCTTCATAGGTTTTGACTTATTGGGTTTTTATTTTTGAGATATAATGACTGCCTATCCTTATGATTACTCGGAATCATCACTGTCTTCTTTTTTTTGTAAGGACCTCTTTGGTGTCATTCGTTGCGCACCTGGATCAACTGAGAGAACTACCCTGCCCCGGGTCATGATTAAGGGTTTTAATTTTCGAAAAGAAAAACTCCTACTTCTTTGGCTCAAAGGGGTTGACGAGGGATTATCTTCCTTATAACTCCAGTGTTTAGGACTTGAAACAATGCATGTACCTCATCAGCGGGGTCTATTCAAAAGCATACTGTAGAGATCGTGGTATCGTTTTCGTCATCCTCCCTCAAGAGGCTTAGAATTATTAATTGAGAGTTGACATCAAAAAATGAAAGCAGTTTGAATATAGCGAATGCAAAATAATTACTTCAAAACAGACATGTGTAATGCATTAATGAAATAACAATGTTTGATATGAATAAAATGTTTAAACAATCAAAGAAAAATACAACTCGAACATTCGAATGAACAAAAGTTTCTTAGTTTGAACTAGTCATCTCAGATGGAAGATTCTTAGCAGAAGATGTTCATTTTACCACCCGACATGAACTCTAGCACCCTTCCGTCGATCAAGTCTTGAATATTGTTCCTCAGGCTCCAACAGTCGTCAGTGTCATGTCCAGGGCTGTCAGAATGGTAGGCACACCTTTCATCAGGATTGTACTTTAGGGAGGTTATGTTGAGCTTCTTAGGAGGATCCTTTAAAGCAATCAGCTTGACCTCCAACAGACGTTTCATTATTAATGATGATGGTATACCAGTCTCCGAGAAATGTCTTCCAGACGTATTTCGCTTATGCCGATTACCCTGTCGACGCTGGTGAGGTTGATGTTGGGCTTGTGACCCTGAAGCAAACTGAGGAGCTTTTCCCTTGTCTTCTTGCCCCACAGGTGGTTGAATGATGGCTTGCTCTTCAACCTTAGATGTTTTCCCCAGTTTGTTATCCCGAAGCAGTTGGTTGACGAGAACCCTGAGCTCTCCTTGTCTTTGAGATAAGTCTTGGATAAGAGCCATTTGCCCCACCATCTGGGTTCTCATTGTATCCACCTCAGCTTGTAGACGTTTCAGCCGTTCGTCCTTATCGTCTTCAGGACTGTTCTTGACCAAAGTCCCTGTGAGGAGTGTTCTCAGCTCTTCTTGCCCCTTGGATAGATTTAGGAGGATCTCCCCAAACCGAGTCTCTTGAGCGTGAAGATCCTGGTTGTCTTGTTGGGAAGCAATTGCTGAAATAAACAGCGAGAAAGGTAAGTGACCTGCAACAAGGGTACCTGTTATGCAATGATGTGCATGTATGCATGCAATGTTTTCAAGGACCTCGCGGGGTAAACAAGGAAATTGTTAGAGTTGGAAACTGGTAACTTGATTGAAGGTACTTCATATTGTTGAGAGTCCTTCTTCAAGGGTCAAAGGCTCACCATATCCAGTGGGTCATAGCCCCTGACAACCTTGGCTTAGAGGAAAATAAATCCCCTTTGCCCCTTGCTAGACAGTTTGGTTCATCGTGACCTGCACCACAGACCCTTGAGATCCTTGAAATGGATTAGTCCTTAAGTAGGATGTATGCAATGGTATGATGTTATGCTATGCATGGGGTAACGTAGGTAAACCCTGTTATGAGTCCCAATTAAGGACTGTAAACAAAACCTGCAAGAAGCTCAAGTAAACCCTATTATGATTCCCAATTAAGGACTATAAAAAAAACCTGCAAGAAACTCAAGTGTCAGGTAACAAGCATGCAAGTAGTCAAGTTCGAAAGCACACAAGTCACACCACAGCCCTTAGAGTTTAGGCCAGCATGAGGTCTAGGTATTACCCTCTTTCAGTTAGTTGGTTAAGACATGTCCTATCAGAAGTAACCGGGTTCTAGAGGATCCCAATATCACTGACTACCCTCAATCGGTCATAACTCCAGCATCGCAATCTTTTCTTGTAGCCAGAACCATCACGAGAGTTTAGCCTCAATGGGCGTAGCATACTGCTACTGTTCTATTGGCCAAGTTGGTTCATTTAAGGTTCTAAGGTCGGTTGGTGCTTAATCACTCCTCAAAAGACCCATATTCTCCTCGTTGCGACACAAGGGACATCGGTACAGACCAAAGCGCCACACCAACGTAGCCACTGCTTCACCCATGTCAGTCTACGCCGTACAGGTCCCTCACAGCTTATGCTACCTAACAGGGTATCCCTAGATCCGGGTTAGGATCTAGGTAACTCCGATGCAGGGCCCACAAATATAAAGCAAACAAACACAGCAATTGAAAACACAAGTCTGAGCTATCCTAAGGTACACCTCACTTTATAAAGTATCCCCAGCAGAGTCGCCAGTTCTGTGATCGGTGGATCTGGAACTGACTGTTAAACGTTGGTTCGCGAAATGTCGCAGAAGCAAGAGTCGCCACCGTCTTTTATTTTCTCCAATATGGAAAGGATAAAAGCACAGAAAAATTCCTTATTGAGATTAGCTCTCGGTTCGGGAGGTAGATTTATAGAAAGGGAAGGTGTTAGCACCCTTTCTATCCATGGTTATCTATGGGCTCTTAGATACTTGCTCATTTGTGTTTTCAAAATGTTTGTTTGCTTTTCAAGGTGAGTGGGTTTGAAAAAGTTCCGTTTAAAATTTCAGTTCGACTCTTGTATCAGTTCTCAAGAGTGTTTGAAAAGTTGTTTTTGAAAGCTTTTTGCAAAGTGTCGGTGTGAAAAGAAGTTTTTTTATTTGTTTTGAATTATAGCAAGTATCTACGAGTCATCTACCTACCCTAAGGAATTAGTCTGTGTAAATGTCCTTAAGGTAGTGCCATCCCACCATTGAGAGGTAGGTAGCACCACCGTTGGAGGTGTTCGGGTCAATTCGAGTTTAGGGACAGTGTGGTCACCAGAGCAATAGGAGGACACCTTAGAAGCTACCCTCATGCCATGTTCATGGACATGAGGACTTACTAAAACGTCCTCTACTCGACGACCACATTTCGAGGGGCAAGGCAACAGTGAGGCGTACCCTAGGAGTGGTGTGTGAATTGTGTGTCATTTTCAGTTATTATTTGTCTTGATCATGCATTGAGTGTTCTACACTTTGATTTTATTTGGGCATACATTCTTTCATGTGATTAACAGTTTAAAGGGTGCGGAAATTAAAATGCGGAAAAATAAAGGTCCTACGCTATTACAAGGCGCGGGTCTACATCGCCAAATTAAACCAAGACCCGATTTGAATAAAAGTGCGGAAAGTAAATGTCCTAATTATCTATTACAAGGCTTTGGGGCAATTACATAAAAAAGAAAAATAAAAGTAAACGTGCGAAAAGAAATTAGAATCGAGTGCGAGGGCGTTGGACCCTTTAAGGAATTGAATTGAAATTATTAAATTTAATTAAATTAAATAAAGAAAAGAACTTATTTTTTTTTATGTTTTTGTATTTATGAAATGTAATGAGAATAAAGAAAATTAATATTGAAAGAAACCCTAATTCTCATTTGTTTTTAATTATTAAAGAAAAAATGTTTAAGTTGTAACCTAATTTACCCTAATTAATTAAATGACATATTTATTTACAAATTTGTTTACAAAAATAATTAGTTATTAATAATAATGATGATAAGGAAATAAATTATTTATTAAGAAAAAAAAGAATAAACATGCTAAAACCTAATTTTTATGTTTTTTTAGTTTATTTAAGAAAAAAAATGTTAAAGTTAAAAAAGGCCTAAATTAACCTAAATAGATTATTTTATTTACAAAAACTACATTAATGCATTAAATAATAAATAAATATATTTTATTTTTGACTTTTCTGATTTTTTTTGTATTTTTGAATTATAAAAAATTAATTAAAATAATCAAGATAAATTAAAATAAATAAAAGAGAATAAAAAGAAAGGGAAAGAAAATACAAACAGGGGGATTTCTGGCCCAATTATGGAGGTTCATAGAAAGCAGTTTGGCCCAAGAATTCCAGGCCCATGTTGACTTCCAGCGCTTGTGTGAGAAACAGTTGACCAACGCGTATGGTGGATCGCTGGTGATGGCCATTAGATTGGCCTTCAGAGACATGTGGCAAGCATAGATCTGGAGTTGCATGGTAGCCTTTTGGAAGCGTACTGCACAGAATTATGTTAAAGAAAAAAATATTGAATAAAGTAGGGGGACCTGGGAATCGAACCCAGGTCCCAATGCTTGCAACAACCTTCTCTCACCAACTGAGCTACTTAACATCTTTGTTAATACAATGGAATATAAATAATATATATGAAAAACACGTTATTGGTAGAGAACAAAAAAACGTGCTAAATTATTTGAATGGCCCAATAGTAACAAGCCACGCCTGCTTCTTCTCCATTTTGCCTGCAAAAAGAAAAGAGATAGCGATTAGAGTATGCTGGACCATAAATTGAGCGCGAGGTATGAGCTTGCTTCGTCTTGACACAACGAGTTTGCCTGCACTGGTTTGGTGATCCAATTTTACACCTTGTATAAAGCCCCAATTTTGGAACTCTGAAACCCTAAAATCCGTCAATGGTGAATCACGCTACAGGAATTAATAATTCAATTGATTTATGTCATTAGCTTCAGAAAGATAACATTAGCATAAATCACTCAAGAAACATGATTAAAAATGCATGAATCGTCGTATTGAATTCAAGAATTTTGGGCAAACCGTATGATCTGTAACTTCTGATTCTCAGCGTGTTTGGAATGACTCTTGATGCTAACAGGTTCCTGGGAGGTTGTTGTACCCCAAAATTTTCCCTCCCATATTCTTCAAGATTTGCCAAATCAAGCTTCAAAATCTCCCCAAGGGTTGCACAGTGCAAGGGCCTCCTAAGCAGTCAAAATTAGGGTTTTGGTTCTGATCAAGAAAATGAAGTTTCCAAAGGTTCAATCAAGTCTCACATGCCTATAAATATTGTCAATCATCCTCATATCAAGTTTCAAGACTTTCAGCACAAAATTGCACAGTCAAAACCCTAATTGCACTACAGTCAACTGCAGGGGCAAAATGGTCATTTGACAGTCAAAAGTTCAAATTTTTGGTCAACATCTCATTTTGAAGCCACAAACATCATTTGATCAATGCTTGATCATGATTCTCAAAACTTGGCTCAAAAATCATCAAGATGCAAAAGTTTCCTTATTTGGACAGCTGAAAAAGTCAGCTGTAAATTGACCAGGGCATAACTTTCACATGGATTATCAGAAAAATTCCATCCAAAGCTCATTTTAAAGAGAAAGACATTTCCTACAACTCATCTTCATACTTAAAGTCCAAGAAATGCTCTCACAAAAAGTTATCAATTTCAACATTATAGGTCATTTTCAAAAGTCAACAAAAAGGGACTTTAAGTCAAAGGCCATAACTTGAGATTGGTAAATCAAAATGACATGGGACCAAAGGCATTGGTAAGAGGACTCAAAGACTTTCCAAAATGTCCAAGAACATGAGCAAAGCTTAAAAATTGAGCAAGTTATGCCTTGTAGAAGTTGGGAAATTTTTGGATATTTTGAAAAGTCAACATTGATTCAAATGACCTAAAATTGCTAATGGGCCTATTTTTCTTCCATAATTCATCATCCAAGGCATGTGCACGACCATTTGGCCCAAAGGGAAGTTTTTCTCCATTTTTATTTATTTATTTGAATTTTTTATTATTAATAAATCATTTAATCAAATAAAATACATGAAAAATATAAAACCAATGAAATAAAATCTTTTTGTGCATGAAATATATTCAATAATTCGTGCATGATCAGATATGGAAGGAATTGGATTGATTGGATATGATTGAGAGCAAAAACACATGAAAAAAGATTGAAAAAGATCTTTGAAAATCAAATTTCAAAAACCATGAATGCAAATGATTTGGTTTGTTTTTCTTGACCTAATTCACTCATACTTATACAAGGAATCAAAACCTAATGAAAAGGACCACTGAGCTGCGCTAAGGACCAATATACAAACTTGAAATTTTCTTTGAAAACTCATATTCTGAAAACAGGTTTGCAGGTCGTTTCAAGCCACGAGACTCATCCCATTGCATTCCTGGGACATCAAACAACGTGCTTGGATCAAAAACATCAATCCTAACGCCTTGAAACGGTATACAGAAGTCCAGTTTTTTTCACTTTTTCTCATAATCGTGTTTTACATTCTATGCACATTCATGGCATTTTATTTATATATTCATGATCAGTGAAGTGTTTGCAAGCTAACCATATGCTTTGATTGGATTATTACATGCTATATACGATTTCACCATTATCAAATTCTATGGTTTTCAGGACTTGGAATTAGGGGTTTTAAATTAAGGAAAAATTGGCCTTCAAGACTTACACCACTGGATTCAGCATGAGTGGACGAAGACAAAGCCACCCTCGCGCTCAATTTATGAGCATCACAGGGCTATTCGTTATTTTCCCAAAACATTCCAAGAAGAACGCTTGAAAAAACGTTGCCTAATGTGTTTATGTTTCAGGAACGAGGAAGAAGAAGATGCGTGGCCATCAATGATTGGCTGGTTTGAAACTTCGCGCGAAAAACCCTCTAACGCCTTTGTTTTATTTGATATTATTTGTTTATTATATTACATACAAAGCGCGTGAATTGGTTCAGTGGTAGGTACAGTTGTTGATAACATTCATGACCTGGTTCGAGCCCCAGGTCTTCACCCTTTCAATATTATTTTTCAACTCATGTTCATATGCAGTTCAAGCCTTGAAGACCACCATATGCCTTCATAATCAGACGTCCACGCGTCCCAATAGAACAATCAGAAGGCCAAGAACTGCGCAATACCATGGATTGTAGTCAACGCGTATACACGCTAGTGCCAAAGTCAACAAGGCCAGGCTTGTTTGGGCTCAAATTCCTGGGCTATACCTCCACATTGGGGACTGATACCCCCCTAGGTTTGCCATTTTAAATATTTTCTTTTGCATTATTTCTATTTTTATTTTAATTATTGTGTTTAATTAATTTATTATTTTCACAAAATATAAAAAACCATAAAAATCAGAAAAGAGAAAAATAATAACTATTTTTATTTTTAGTGTTTTCCTAAATAAATTATATTAATTCATAAATTGATTAGTTTTAAATTAGGTTTTCAATTTTAATTCTTTTAATAAAAACCTAAAAAATATAGAATTAGGGTTAATTAATTTTCATCTTTTTTTTCTTTTATTAAATAATTAGATATTTATTTTTGTAAGAAAAATTGCATGTAAATTAATTAGGGTTAATATTAGGTTTTAATCTTCTTTTCTTAATAAATTAAAAGCAATTAGAATTAGGTTTAATTTTAATTAATTATTTTTCATTAACATCATAAAATACCAAAAACATCTCCTTTTCTTTTTCTTTATTAATTAATTCATCGTTTAATTTAATTTTGCAAAAAGGGTCCAACGCCCTCGTTTTAATTCCCATTTAATTCGCATATTTATTTTATTTCGTTTAAATATTTATGTATCTCTCCCGAAGCCATGTAATTAATTTCTTGCACTTTTAATTCTTTATTTTCTTTAATTCTTTATTTTTCTATCAAATCGGGTTCGAGAAATTTTGGCGATGTGGACCCGCGCCTTTTGTAATAGCTTAGAACTTTTACTTTTCTCGCAAATTTTTAACTATTAAATAATGGCATGAAAGAATGTATGGACAAAAATAAAAACAAACGCTAGATCACCAATGACATGACAAAAGACAAAAATAACTGAAAACGACACACAAATCACACACCACCCCTAGGGTACGCCTCACTGTTGCCTTGCCTCGAAAGGTGATCGTCGAGTAGAGGATGTCTTAGTAAGTCCTCATGATCCGGGAACCTGGCATGAGGGTAGCTTCTAAGGTGTCTTCCCATTGCTCTGGTGATCACCATGTCCCGAACCTCGAATCGACCCGAACACCTCCAACGGTGGTGCTACCTACCTCTCAATGGTGGGATGGCACTACTTTAAAGGACATTTACACAGACGAATTCCTTAGGGTAGGTAGGTTCTCGTAGATACTTGCTCTAATTTCCAAACAAATCAAAAAAATACTTTTCACACCGACACTTTTCAAAAAGCTTTCGAAAGCAACTTTTCAAACACTCTTGAGGACCGATACAAGAGTCGAACTGAAATTTTCAAAGAAACTTTTTAAAACCCACAGTTGAAAAGCAAACAAACAATTTCGAAAACACAAATGAGCAAGTATCTAAGAGCCCATGGATAACCATGGATAGAAAGGGTGCTAACACCTTCCCTTTCTATAACCTACCTCCCGAACCGAGAGCAATCTCTTTAAGGAATTTTTCTGTGCTTTTGTCCTTTCCATTTGGAGAAAATAAAAGATGGTGGCGACTCTTGCTTCCGCGACATTTCGCGAACCAGCGTTGAACAGTCAGTTCCAGATCCACCGATCACAGAACTGGCGACTCTGCTGGGGACACTTTATAAAGTGAGGTGTACCTTAGGGCTAGTTCATAACTGTGTTTTCAATTGTTTTCCTTGTGTGCTTTAAATTGTGGGTTGCTTGGGAGTTCTATAGATCCTAACCCGGATCTGGGGGATACCTTCTTAGAAAGTAGCAACAAGACTATGAGGGAACTGTGCGGGGTATACCGACATGGTTGAAACAGTCTGCTACGTTGATGTGGCACTTTGGTGTGTACCGGTAACCCTTGAGTTCAGTCAAGGAGAGTACGGGGCCTCCGCGTGGTGTCATGAAGCATCAACCGACCTTGGAACCTTAATTGAACAATCTTGGCCTCTTTAGGGTAGTGAGATAACTGACTTTGGTGCAGTCCGAGGTTGGTTGATACTCGATACTACACTCAATTGAGGGTTGCTTTCCTGGAATATTTCGGTCGCCAGTTCAGTGGCTAAATCGAAACGATGAACAATGAAAGCAATCCCGTGATATTGGGACCCTTAGAACCCGGTTACTTTGATAGGACAGGTTGAACCCACCAACTTCAAGAGGGTACTACCCAGACCTCATGCTGGCCTTAAACCCTAAGGGCTTGTCTTGTGTGCCTTGTGTGCCTTACATGTTTGTCTTTGTAAATATTTGTGGTGTGTTTAATCATAGCATCATGACATCATCCAGCATCATATGCATTGACTAACCATTTCAGGGGTTCGAATCTTCATCTTTGTTCTTTATTTTGTAGGACATGGAAACTGTTCGTAGAAAGACAATTCAAGTCAGTCTTGTAAGGATCCCTCCTCAGCTTAAGGAGCTCATATCCAGGATTCCCGAGAACTCATCATTCAGTGAAAGACATGGAAGTCTCATCAGCTTGGTCAATACCAACATTGAGGAAGATATGATAAAGGTCCTGTTCCAATTCTTTGACCCTCTGCATCACTGTTTCACCTTCTTGGATTATCAGCTGGTACCTACATTGGAGGAGTTCTCCCGGCTCCTGAAGATCCCTATCCTTGATCAGCTACCCTTCAACGGTACGGAAAAGGAACCTAAGCTTGAAGAGATTGCTAAATCCTTGCACCTACAGTCATCTGACCTCAAGGGACATTGGGAAGTCAGAAGTGGTATCAAAGGGTTCTTAGCCAGGTTTCTGTTTGAAAAGGCCCATGAATGTTGGAACTCCCTTGACTTGCAAGCTTTCGAAGAAGTTGTGGCCCTCCTTGTCTATGGTTTGGTGTTGTTCCCTAATCCAGATCAGCTTATTGATATCAGTGCTGTCCAGATCTTTATGTCCAGGAATCCTATACCTACGTTGCTAGGGGACATCCTTCACTCATGTTACACTCGAACCATGAGAAAAAGAGGTGTCCTAATGTGTTGCACTCCTCTCCTGGGAAGGTGGTTTATTTCGCACCTTCCACAATCAGTTTTGAAGAATGAGCGGGGTTTGAGATGGTCACAGCAGTTGATGACCCTTACACATGCAGATATACATTGGTGCCCTCGGTCCAGAGAAAATGTCACTATCATTGATCGTTGCGGGGAGTACCCTAATGTTCCTTTACTTGGAATCAGAGGAGGTATTACTTACAGCCCATGCCTGGCTTGGAGACAGTTTGGTTATGCTCGGAGGGATGGTCCTCATGACATGTTAATTCCTGACATAGTTTTTGACTTCGACAACGATACTCAAGGACTTCGCCAGAGATTTATCAGAGCCTGGAGGATGCCAAGTAGGACAGACAACAAGACACTGGGGCACAGGAACTCCATACCATTGGAACCTTATCTCAAGTGGGTACACGCCCGCTCCCAGAAGTTAGTGATGCCTTATCCTCATATGCTCCCTGTGATCAAAGAACCAGTCTTGGAAGGAGAAGTGTCCTACACCATTCAGCACCCTGATATGCCCACATCCTGGGAAGAGATGCAGAAGAGCTGGATCCAGCTTAAGGAAGAACGGAATTCTCTTGAGACTAGTCTACATGCCAGTGAAAAGAAGGTCTTGGAGCTCACCCGCCTGTTGCATGAGGAGAGGAATCTCAACACTTACATAGCTCCGAAGAGGATGCGCAGTGTATTTTGGGATTGATTTGCTTTTGTCTTATTTGGCCCATGAGGCTTTGATGTATTAAACAATGATTTCCTTAATGATAACGTGTGTTTCTTTTTGTCTACAACAAATTTGAACTTTCGAACCCTTGAATGCATTGCATAAACACATCTCATTCATCATGTGCATAGCAGGTTTTTCCTCTTTTCAGGTTGCTTACAGTTCTTCGCTGTTTATTTCAGCATCATGAATCCTGACTCTTCATCAACTGAGACATCCATCAAAGCTCTTCAGGCGCAGAATGCGCAATTCCAGGAATTAATCAAGGGTTTGGCTCAGGGCCAAGAAGAGCTGAAGGCTCTGCTTCTGAAAAAGGAAAAGAAGAAGAAGAGAAGAACTGTTCTGTTTAACTCGGGCCGAAGGTTCGGCAATACTCTGCAGCATGAAGAGGCTGGTTCTTCTGTTGGCAAGGGTACTCCTCAAGAGGCCAGGGTTCCAAGTCCGGTAGTCTCCGACAACGAGACTGATTTTGATGAAGAGCAGTATCCTCCGGCAGAAGACCGTTACAAGCAACTGGAAGACAGGTTGAATGCTATGGAGATACAACAGGTACCTAGGCTGGATTTCGGAGATCTGGGTTTGTCTACTGGTGTGATTATTCCTCATAAGTTCAAAGCACCATCTTTCGCTAAGTATGACGGGGCGTCTTGTCCCAAGCTACATCTCAGGTCCTATGTTCGGAAAATCCAACCGTACTCAGCGGATAAGAATTTGTGGATCCACTTCTTCCAGGAGAGTCTTTCAGGGACTCATCTCGAATGGTTCTATCAACTGGATGGGACCAAGGTTCGTAACTGGGAGGAGTTGGCTACTGCTTTCTATAAGCAGTATCAATATAATGCCGACCTTGCCCCTACACGTACCCAACTCCAGGGTATGTCGTTAGGTTCAAGTGAAGGTTTTAAGGAGTACGCTCAGAAGTGGAGAGACCTGGCTGGCAGGGTGCAGCCACCGTTGACTGATCGGGAGTTGGTAGACATGTTCTTGGGGACCCTATCTGGGCCATTTTTCAACCATCTCATTGGGAATTCGTCTGCAGGGTTCACTGATTTGATTCTGACTGGAGAAAGAATTGAGGCTGGGTTAAAGTCTGGAAAAATTCCGAAGGGTGCATCGTCTAGTTCTGAGAAGAAACCCTTCAAAAAGGAGGCTAGTGCTGTATATGGCTCCCGGAAATCAGAAAGATTTGAGCGCCGCCAATCTGTCAGTGCGGTAACGATTGCTAAGCCTGCTGCCGCTCCTCGGCCGACCAATCCTCAAAGGGCTGAAAGACCCCGGAGAGAGTTCACCCGCTTAAGTATGACCTTGTCGTAGATCTTGCCACAGTTGCTCTCAACCAACTTAGTGACCGTCAGAGAGGCGCCGAAGTTTCCAAATACTGCATCTCCTAAGTACAACCCGAATGCTCGTTGTGCTTACCATTCTGATAGCCCGGGGCACTCCACTGATGGCTGTTGGGCATTAAGGAGCAAGCTGCAGGACCTTATTGACGCCAAGGAAGTACAGTTTGAGGCATCTGAGAAGCCTAATGTAGTGACAGCTCCCCTGCCTGCTCATGGAGTGAACGCTATTGGGGACGAAGAGGAAGTGGATGAAGCTGAGTTTGATAGCTGGATCTACCCGGCAACCGACAATGGACTTAACAATTGGAGTGCAAAGGACAATCTATCTGTTTCTCTTGTTACTAAGTAATGAATTCCTATGTTTTTGGTATCTGTAATAAACAATAATAAACTCTTTGTCCCGGTGTCTTACCCGAGACACCGTGGTTTCATTTGTGAGGGCATATAAATTGTCATTTCATATATCATGAATGAAAATCTTGGACGTTTCTCGCATTGCAAATTTTATGCTCCTTTTCTGTCTTTCTTTCCTTTACATATATTTCAAAACAACTGTATTTACACACACACTCACTCATACAGGCTTCAATCCACTCTGGATCTCACTGGTAACGACTCTGCTACTGCCAGTTATGACTTCGAAAATCCGATCAACTTAGCCGAAGACGAAGGTGAAGATGATTGCGAAGTGCCTGGCGAGCTTGCAAGACTGTTGCTTCAGGAAGAGAGGGCAATTCAACCCCATGAGGAGCCAGTGGAAACAATAAACTTGGGTACTGAGGCAGACAGGAAAGAGGTAAAGATTGGTGCCAACCTAGAGCTCAGCGTGAAGCAACGGTTAACCAAGATGTTACATGATTATATGGAGATCTTTGCCTGGTCCTACGAAGACATGCCCGGGTTGGATACCGATATCGTGGTCCATCACTTGCCAACTAAGGAAGACTGCCCTCCGGTTAAGCAAAAGGTCCGTCGGATGCGTCCGGAGATGTCTGAGAAGATTAAGGCTGAGGTTATGAAACAGTTTGATGCCGGGTTCCTTGCAGTGACTTCTTACCCTCAGTGGGTTGCTAATGTGGTGCCGGTACCTACGAAGGACGGTAAGGTCAGAATGTGTGTCGATTACAGGGATCTGAACAGGGCCAGCCCCAAGGATGACTTCCCTTTACCTCACATTGATGTCCTTGTTGATAATACAGCTCAGCATAAGGTGTTCTCTTTCATGGATGGCTTTTCAGGTTACAATCAGATCAAGATGGCACCTGAAGACATGGAAAAGACTACATTTGTTACTCAGTGGGGAACCTTCTGTTACAAGGTCATGCCTTTCGGGTTGAAGAACGCTGGGGCAACCTACCAGCGTGCCATGGTTGCTTTATTTCATGACATGATCCATCATGAGATAGAAGTGTATGTGGACGACATGATCGCAAGGTCCCAGACTGAGGAAGAACACCTAGATCATCTGCAGAAGTTGTTTGACCGGTTGAAACTATACAAGCTGAGATTGAATCCGAACAAGTGCACCTTTGGGGTAAGATCCGGAAAGTTGCTAGGCTTCGTGGTAAGTGACAAGGGTATTCAAGTGGACCCTGCTAAGGTCAAAGCTATTCAAGAGATGCCAGTTCCTAAGACAGAGAAAGAAGTCATAGGCTTTTTAGGACGCCTGAATTACATTGCTCGGTTCATCTCGCATCTAACCGCTACCTGTGAGCCAATCTTCAAGCTGCTGAAGAAAGATCAGGTAGTACGTTGGAACGATGAATGTCAGGCTGCTTTTGACAGAATCAAAGAGTATCTCCAAGAACCACCCATCCTTATGCCACCGGTCGAAGGGAGACCTCTGATACTATACCTGACAGTGCTCGACAACTCAATGGGGTGTGTGTTGGGGCAGCATGACGAGTCTGGCCGAAAAGAGCATGCCATTTATTACCTTAGCAAAAAGTTTACCGACTGTGAGACCCGATACTCACTGCTCGAGAAAACTTGCTGCGCTTTGGTATGGGCTGCTCGCCGGCTGAGACAGTATATGCTGACTCACACTACCTTGTTGATCTCAAAGATGGATCCTATAAAGTACATATTCGAAAAGCCTGCTCTGTCTGGGAGAATTGCAAGATGGCAAATGATCTTGACGGAATACGACATTCAGTATACAACCCAGAAAGCCATCAAGGGGAGTGTATTGGCAGACCACTTGGCACATCAGGCCGTAGACGACTATCAGTCAATGAACTTCGAGTTTCCGGATGAAAGCATCATGATAGTAACTGATTGTGAAGTACCTGGACCGGATGAAGGACCTGAACCAGGATCCCGATGGTCTATGCACTTTGACGGAGCCTCCAATGCTTTGGGAAATGGTATCGGCGCCATAATCATATCACCTCAAGGTACTCATACTCCGCTCACTGCCTGACTATGTTTCAACTGTACCAACAACATGGCGGAGTACGAGGCGTGCATCATGGGTCTTCAAGCTGCGATCGACCTAAGGATCAAGTTTCTAAGTGTCTTCGGAGATTCCGCTCTTGTGATCAATCAAATCAAAGGAGAGTGGGATACGAAACATCCAAACCTGATTCCTTACAGAGAATGTGTGTTGACTTTGATCCCCCACTTTACAGAGATAACCTTTGAACACTTCCCAAGAGAAGAGAATCAGCTGGCGGACGCGTTAGCTACAATGTCTTCTATGTTCAAGGTCAAGTGGGATAATGAAGCTCCCCGAATCATCATCTGGAAACTGGACGAACCGGCATACTGTTGCGATCTCGAGACTGAATTGGTAATTGAGAAGCCTTGGTACCATGAGGTGAAGAGATATCTGGAAGCTCAGGAATACCCGGAAGGTGCCTCTGTCAATGATAAGAAGTTCCTGAGGAGATTCGCGGCAAAGTTCTTCCTTAGCAACGACATCTTGTACAAGCGAAACCATGATTCAACCTTACTGCGTTGTGTGGATAAAACTGAAGCAGAAAGAATCATGGAAGAGCTACATGAAGGGACCTTTGGTACACATTCCAGTGGGCACACTATGGCTAAGAAAATCCTACGGGCAGGATATTACTGGTCCACAATGGAAGCTGACTTCTACCAACATTCCAGGACATGCCACAAGTGCCAGATTTATGCAGACAAGGTGCATGTTCCTCCAGTTCCTTTGAATGTTCTGACTGCGCCTTGGCCGTTTGCAATGTGGGGCATAGACATGATCGGCGAGATTAAACCTACGGAATCTAATGGGCATCGCTTCATCCTAGTGGCGATTGATTATTTTACAAAGTGGGTCGAAGCAGCATCCTATGCTACGGTAACCAAGACTATTGTGGCACGGTTCATTTGGCACAATCTGATCTGTCGGTACGGCGTCCGTGAGAGAATCATTACAGACAACGGTACCAATCTGAACAACAAGATGATCGCTGAGCTCTGCGAGCAGTTCAAGATACAGCACCACAATTCTTCTCCTTACAGACCGAAGATGAATGGGGCTGTAGAAGCAGCAAATAAGAACATCAAGAAAATCGTGCAGAAGATGACAGTGACTTATAAGGATTGGCACGAGATGTTACCGTTCGCTCTACATGGGTACCGTACCTCAGCCAGGACGTCAACCGGGGCAACTCCTTTCTCTCTGGTTTATGGCATGGAGGCAGTCTTACCGATCAAAGTGCAAATACCCTCTCTCCGGATAATGAAGGATGCAAATCTGAACGAAGATGATTGGATCCAGACACGACTTGATCAGCTCAACCTCATTGATGAAAAGAGACTGGCTGCTATCTGTCATGGTCAGACGTATCAGAAACGGATGATCAGGGCATTTAACAAAAAGGTTAGACCACAGGAATATCAAGTTGGGGATCTGGTGATCAAGCGAATCATCCTTCCTCAGAGTGATCCAAGGGGCAAATGGACCCCTACGTACGAAGGGCCATTTGTGGTTAAGCATGTGTTCTCAGGAGGAGCCATGATTCTAACCAATATGGATGGTGACGACCTTCCTCACCCCGCCAATGCAGACATAGTAAAAAGATACTACGCATGAAAAAAGACCCGCTAGGCTGACATGCCTAGGCAAAAATTAGGGCTTCCCGTCGAACCAAAAGGGTTCGGGCAAAATGAAGGGATGAAATGAAAAAATCTGTACACCCGGCAAGTCGAAAACCTGAAAAGGCGGCTTGGGCAAAAATGGGTATCCCGGTGGACTGAAAACCCGAAAGGGCGGTCCAGGCAAAAATTAGGGATAAAAGCGTAATACTATGTCTCATTGATCACTTTGCATCCAGAATCCGGTATCTATATCAAGTTCAGACGGCATCGATCAGTCAACTTCACCTTCAACCAAAGTCATCAAGTGATGAGACGCTCGGAGTTATAAAGGCAATAGCAGAGTTGAAACCCAGTGGGATCATTCATTTCACACAGCTGTTTTATTTTCTTTTGTACGAAACTTGTATAAACTCTTTTGTTCGGCGACGTTCTCTTACTAGGACGTCAGCCTCTTGTACACAAAACGCCTATTTTCAGGCCATTCAAAATCAATACAAATATACTCTTCAGTTAAAAGTGCCAATTGTTTTTCTTTTCCTGTTTTGTTTTGCGAAGAACGTCCAAGGTTCAATTTGTGATATATGCATTGACAATAATTTGCTAACTCATGAATATTTGCATACGAAACAAAGGATTAATTACAGGTAACATTAGAAACAGGGGCAATAAAGAGTTGTCTGAGCAATCTAATTGTTCTTTCCTCCAAGGTACCAAGGTAGGATCAGCTAAAGAACATAACCAGCATATCTTAATTCCCCAGAGAGTGAGTCAGCAAGTCAGTACACTCTCTCCAAGCTATCAAATCTTAAGGAAGTTGAGTATCCTCCAGTAGATCTCAACATCTCCCCAGCAGCATATATATTCTTAACAAGCATCCCCGGCAGTCTTGGTCTAAAGATTGTTCCCCGGCGGCATACAAACATTCAAAAGAAGTCACTTCCCCAGCATAGCAAAACTTCCCCAGGAGAGTCCAATCTAGTTCCCCAGGAAAATTGGAATCCATCTCCCCAAGCAGTAAGCTTATCCCCAGTAGATTCTAGAAGCTTATCCCTCGCAAAGCACGAACGCGTCGTCCGGCTTTATTCAAAGAGTTATTTCCTTAACAGGATATAACTGGGTTATCCTCATCCAAAAGCCACGGAAAGATCGCCGTCAACGCAGTCTTCTTATCCCCAGCGAAGTCTATTCACACTTCCAATACAACAAGGATATCCCCAGCAAATTATTATCAACAATTCAGCAAAGTATCTCTCTCCCCACAGAGTATTTCTTCCCAGCAAGATCGTCAGAGTACTTTTCTCCCCGCAGAATATTCCATTCGCCAAGTTTATTCCTCAACGGAGTCATCTTCTCCTACCGGTATTCTTACAGTTATCATCCCCAGCAGGAGTAAAAGCTTATTCTTCAATATCAGCCCAGGAGTGACTTCCCGGCACCCGTCAAGGATTTACATTCCCAGACGAAAGCATACATAAACATCACATACATCATTATAGCATGCATGTACGCATCATATCATACAAATCTCATTTATGTTGAGAACATCATTGCTTGGTCCATATCATGCATGGCATATGACTGACCTCTACCTTTCAGGAAAGATTCAGCTAAATTCTCAATCATCTTTCAAGACCTAGACCGGTTCAGTTAATCGACTCCAAAGATTTCTTATTCAGTCCAAGGCCTTCTCTAAGCCAGCTAAATCGACTCCCAACAGATTTTTCTGATGAAGACTCAGTAGAAGTTATCCAGGTTTTTCTCAAACGTCCGCTTTTGAGATTATAATTTCATATGGTTCTCTCCCCGACGGTGCGTGAGATGATAATTCCATTCCAGGTTTTTCTCAAACGTCCGCTTTTGAGATTATAATTTCCTATGGTTCTCTGCCCGACGGTGCGTGAGATGATAATTCCATTCCAGGTTTTTCTCAGACATCCGCTTTTGAGATTATAATTTCCTATGGTTCTCTCCCCGACGGTGCGTGAGATGATAATTTCATCCCAGGTTTTTCTCAGACGTCCGCTTTTGAGATTATAATTTCCTATGGTTCTCTCCCCGACGGTGCGTGAGATGATAATTCCAGCCCAGGTTTTTCTCAAACGTCCGCTTTTGAGATTATAATTTCCTATGGTTCTCTCCCCGACGGTGCGTGAGATGATAATTCCATCCCAGGTTTTTCTCAGACGTCCGCTTTTGAGATTATAATTGCCTATTGGTTCTCTTCCCGATACTGCGAAGATGGTAATTCCCACCAAGATTTTCTCAACGAGCGTTGTTGAAGTTAAAGTCACCCAAGGTTCTCTTACTGTTCATGCTAAGGTAGTAACCATCCCTGGTTTATTCATCATCTTTTGAAACTCCAGACTCAGCTCCTGTAGCCAGTCAGGACACATCTATACCAAGCATCTGAAAACCAGCTCCTGCAACATGTCAGGTAATCATTTTCTGTTTTGCAGGTACGCAAGTTCTCGCTAAGGAATCTCTTACGCGATCAACATCCAGATGGCATCTATAAGCCCATCATCCTATTCATCAATCTCCAAATGGCATCTATAAGCCCATTCCCACCATCACTGTTGCTATGTGAGCGCAAATTTCTGGGCACTCTAGTGTTCAATCATCTTCCACCCTCGGATTACGAAAGGCACGTCAGCCAATCTGCATCCTCAGGTCTAAGAAGATTGAACAGAGGCAACTGTTGTACCCCAAAATTTTCCCTCCCATATTCTTCAAGATTTGCCAAATCAAGCTTCAAAATCTCCCCAAGGGTTGCACAGTGCAAGGGCCTCCTAAGCAGTCAAAATTAGGGTTTTGGTTCTGATCAAGAAAATGAAGTTTCCAAAGGTCCAATCAAGTCTCACATGCCTATAAATATGGTCAAGCATCCTCATATCAAGTTTCAAGACTTTCAGCACAAAATTGCACAGTCAAAACCCTAATTGCACTACAGTCAACTGTAGGGGCAAAATGGTCATTTGACAGTCAAAAGTTCAAATTTTTGGTCAACATCTAATTTTGAAGCCACAAACATCATTTGATCAATGCTTGATCATGATTCTCAAAACTTGGCTCAAAAATCATCAAGATGCAAAAGTTTCCTTATTTGGACAATTGAAAAAGTCAACTGTAAATTGACCAGGGCATAACTTTCACATGGATTATCAGAAAAATTCCATCCAAAGCTCATTTTGAAGAGAAAGACATTTCCTACAACTCATCTTCATACTTAAAGTCCAAGAAATGCTCTCACAAAAAGTTATCAATTTCAACATTATAGGTCATTTTCAAAAGTCAACAAAAAGGGACTTTAAGTCAAAGGCCATAACTTGATATTGGTAAATCAAAATGACATGGGACCAAAGGAATTGGTTATAGGACTCAAAGACCTTTCCAAAATGTCCAAGAACATGAGCAAAGCTTAAACATTGAGCAAGTTATGCCTTGTAGAAGTTGGGAAATTTTTAGATATTTTGAAAAGTCAACATTGATTCAAATGACCTAAAATTGCTAATGGGCCTATTTTTCTTCCATAATTCATCATCCAAGGCATGTGCACGACCATTTGGCCCAAAGGGAAGTTTTTCTCCATTTTTATTTATTTATTTGAATTTTTTATTATTAATAATTCATTTAATCAAATAAAATACATGAAAAATATAAAACCAATGAAATAAAATCTTTTTGTGCATGAAATATATTCAATAATTCGTGCATGATCAGATATGGAAGGAATTGGATTGATTGGATATGATTGAGAGCAAAAACACATGAAAAAAGATTGAAAAAGATCTTTGAAAATCAAATTTCAAAAACCATGAATGCAAATGATTTGGTTTGTTTTTCTTGACCTAATTCACTCATACTTATACAAGGAATCAAAACCTAATGAAAAGGACCACTGAGCTGCGCTAAGGACCAATATACAAACTTGAAATTTTCTTTGAAAACTCATATTCTGAAAACAGGTTTGCAGGTCGTTTCAAGCCACGAGACTCATCCCATTGCATTCCTGGGACATCAAACAACGTGCTTGGATCAAAAACATCAATCCTAACGCCTTGAAACGGTATACAGAAGTCCAGTTTTTTTCACTTTTTCTCATAATCGTGTTTTACATTCTATGCACATTCATGGCATTTTATTTATATATTCATGATCAGTGAAGTGTTTGCAAGCTAACCATATGCTTTGATTGGATTATTACATGCTATATACGATTTCACCATTATCAAATTCTAGGGTTTTCAGGACTTGGAATTAGGGGTTTTAAATTAAGGAAAAATTGGCCTTCAAGACTTACACCACTGGATTCAGCATGAGTGGACGAAGACAAAGCCACCCTCGCGCTCAATTTATGAGCATCACAGGGCTATTCGTTATTTTCCCAAAACATGCCAAGAAGAACGCTTGAAAAAACGTTGCCTAATGTGTTTATGTTTCAGGAACGAGGAAGAAGAAGATGCGTGGCCATCAATGATTGGCTGGTTTGAAACTTCGCGCGAAAAACCCACTAACGCCTTTGTTTTATTTGATATTATTTGTTTATTATATTACATACAAAGCGCGTGAATTGGTTCAGTGGTAGGTACAGTTGTTGATAACATTCATGACCTGGGTTCGAGCCCCAGGTCTTCACCCTTTCAATATTATTTTTCAACTCATGTTCATATGCAGTTCAAGCCTTGAAGACCACCATATGCCTTCATAATCAGACGTCCACGCGTCCCAATAGAACAATCAGAAGGCCAAGAACTGCGCAATACCATGGATTGTAGTCAACGCGTATACACTCTAGTGCCAAAGTCAACAAGGCCAGGCTTGTTTGGGCTCAAATTCCTGGGCTATACCTCCACATTGGGGACTGATACCCCCCTAGGTTTGCCATTTTAAATATTTTCTTTTGCATTATTTCTATTTTTATTTTAATTATTGTGTTTAATTAATTTATTATTTTCACAAAATATAAAAAACCCATAAAAATCAGAAAAGAGAAAAATAATAACTATTTTTATTTTTAGTGTTTTCCTAAATAAATTATATTAATTCATAAATTGATTAGTTTTAAATTAGGTTTTCAATTTTAATTCTTTTAATAAAAACCTAAAAAATATAGAATTAGGGTTAATTAATTTTCATCTTTTTTTTTCTTTTATTAAATAATTAGATATTTATTTTTGTAAGAAAAATTGCATGTAAATTAATTAGGGTTAATATTAAGTTTTAATCTTCTTTTCTTAATAAATTAAAAGCAATTAGAATTAGGTTTAATTTTAATTAATTCTTTTTCATTAACATCATAAAATACCAAAAACATCTCCTTTTCTTTTTCTTTATTAATTAATTCATCGTTTAATTTAATTTTGCAAAAAGGGTCCAACGCCCTCATTTTAATTCCCATTTAATTCGCATATTTATTTTATTTCGTTTAAATATTTATGTATCTCTCCCGAAGCCATGTAATTAATTTCTTGCACTTTTAATTCTTTATTTTCTTTAATTCTTTATTTTTCTGTCAAATCGGGTTCGAGAAATTTTGGCGATGTGGACCCGCGCCTTTTGTAATAGCTTAGAACTTTTACTTTTCTCGCAAATTTTTAACTATTAAATAATGGCATGAAAGAATGTATGGACAAAAATAAAAACAAACGCTAGATCACCAATGACATGACAAAAGACAAAAATAACTGAAAACGACACACAAATCACACACCACCCCTAGGGTACGCCTCACTGTTGCCTTGCCTCGAAAGGTGATCGTCGAGTAGAGGATGTCTTAGTAAGTCCTCATGATCCGGGAACCTGGCATGAGGGTAGCTTCTAAGGTGTCTTCCCATTGCTCTGGTGATCACCATGTCCCGAACCTCGAATCGACCCGAACACCTCCAACGGTGGTGCTACCTACCTCTCAATGGTGGGATGGCACTACTTTAAAGGACATTTACACAGACGAATTCCTTAGGGTAGGTAGGTTCTCGTAGATACTTGCTCTAATTTCCAAACAAATCAAAAAAATACTTTTCACACCGACACTTTTCAAAAAGCTTTCGAAAGCAACTTTTCAAACACTCTTGAGGACCGATACAAGAGTCGAACTGAAATTTTCAAAGAAACTTTTTAAAACCCACAGTTGAAAAGCAAACAAACAATTTCGAAAACACAAATGAGCAAGTATCTAAGAGCCCATGGATAACCATGGATAGAAAGGGTGCTAACACCTTCCCTTTCTATAACCTACCTCCCGAACCGAAAGCAATCTCTTTAAGGAATTTTTCTGTGCTTTTGTCCTTTCCATTTGGAGAAAATAAAAGACGGTGGCGACTCTTGCTTCCGCGACATTTCGCGAACCAGCGTTAAACAGTCAGTTCCAGATCCACCGATCACAGAGGTCTACCAATGTATTAGAATAGTTTTTGGACCTTGAATTGTCCTCTAACCAAGAAATCAGTTTCAAGCTTTTTTTAATGAAAATTTGCAATTTTGTTTGGCCTCCTTGAGTAGCTTTTTCTTGTCTTAGGATTAGGTCTTGATTATGCATATATGTGTGAATGACTTAGGTCAACAAAAAAGGCCCAAAGTCTTTGCATTCATGATTCAAATATTTGATATTTCCATATCTTTTTCAATCCTTTTTCCATTGAAATCTTGCCAAATTTAGATGATTTTGTCTCCTTGAGAAGGTGCACGAAATCTCTATCACATGTGGAAGGTATTTGCTGCATAAAAGGATTTAAAAACATTGATTTAGTATTTTTGTCATATTTAATTTTAATTAAGTGAATTAATAATATTAATCAAAAATGATAAAATAAATCCCTTGGATGTCAATGGGTCGTGCATAGCTTTTGGGTGATGATTCTTGGAAGAAATTGAGGCCCATTAGCAATTTTGAGGCATTTGAAGCAAAGTTGACTTTTCAAAATTCCCAAAAATTTCCCAACTTCCACAAGGCATATCTTGCTCAATTTTTAAGCTTTGATCATGTTCTTGGAAATTTTGGAAAGGTCTTGAAGTCCTCTAACCAATGTCTTTGGTCCCCTGTCAATTTGATTTACCAATCTCAAGTTATGGTCTTTGACTTAAAGTGCCTTTTTGTTGACTTTTGAAAATGACCTATAATGTTGAGATTGATAACTTTTTGTGAGAGCATTTATTGGACTTGAAGTGTGAAGATGAGTTGTAGGAAATGTCATTCTCTTCAAAATGAGCTTTGGATGGAATTTTTCTGATAAACCATGTGGAAGTTATGCTCTGGTCAATTTGCAGTTGACTTTTTCAACTGTCCAAATATAGAAACTTTTGCATCTTGAGAATTTTTGAGCCATGCTTTGAGAATCATGATCAAGAATTGATCAAATGATGTTTGTGGCTTCAAACTAAGATGTTGACCAAAATTTTTGAATTTTGACTATCAAATGACCATTTTGCCCCTGCAGTTGACTGTTGAGCAATTAGGGTTTTTGACTGTGCAATTTTGTGTTGTAAGTCTTGAAACTTGGCATAAGGATGCTTGACAATGTTTATGGGCATGTGGGACTTATTTGGACCCTTGGAAACTTCAATTTCTTTGCCAGAACCAAAACCCTAATTTTTGACTGTTAGGAGGTCATTGAACTGTGCAACCTTTGGGGAGATTTTAAAGCATGGTCTTAGCAAACCTTGAAGAATATGGGAGGGAAAATTTTGGGGTACAACATTGGGCATCCTCCAAGCTCGGATAAACCTTTGTGGAAGTCCTTGCGCATCGTTGTCGAAGTCAAAAACTAGGTCAGGAATCAGCATATCATGAGGACCATCTCTCCGAGCATATCTAAACTGCCTTAGAGATAAACAGGGGTTGTAGGTAATGCCTCCCCTAATGCCAAGTAGTGGGACATTAGGGAACTCCCCACAACGATCAATGATGATGACATTTTCTCTGGACCGAGAACACCAATGAACTTCAGAATGTGTTAGGGTCATCAATCGTTTTGACCACCTTAAACCCTGCTCATTCTTCAAAACTGTTTGGGGAAGGTGAGAAATAAACCACCTTGCTAGAAGAGGAGTACAGCACATGAGAACACCTCTTTTCCTCATTGTTCGTGTGTAAAACGAGTGTAGGATATCCCCAAGCAATGTAGGTACAGGATTCCGAGATATGAAAATCTTGACAGCATTTACATCTATAAGCTAACCAGTGTTTGGGAACAAGACCAACCCATAGATAAGGAGTGCCACAATCTCTTCAAAAGATTGCAGATCTAGAGAATTCCAACAGTCTTGTGCCTTCTCAAACAGAAACTTTCCAAGAAACCCTTGACACCACTTCTGGTTTCCCAATGACCCTTGATATCAGATGGTTGCAAGTGTAATGCTTGAGCAACATCTTTAGGCTTTGGTTCTCTTTTTGTACCGTTGTAGGGTAGTTGATGAAGAATAAGAATCCTCAGAAGTTGATAAAATTCCTCCAAAGTAGGTACTAGTTGGTAATCAGGGAATGTGAAACAGTGGTGTAGGGGGTCAAAGAACTGGAAGAGAACTTTCACCATGTCTTCTTCAATGTTGGAGTTGACCAAGTTGAGAAGTCTACCATGTCTTTCACTGAAGGTAGAATTCTCAGGAATCTTGGAAGTAAGATGTTTAAGTTGAAGAGGGATTCTCACAAGGTTGACTTGAATTGTTTTCCTGCAAAGAGATTCCATGACCTGCAAAACAAGAACAAAGATGAAGATCCAAACCCTTGAAATGGTTAGTGGATGCATATGATGCTTTATGATGTTCATCATGTATGCACAAGCACATGTACAAACAAGTCACACAAGTTCATAGTTTCAGGCTTGCATGAGGTTTCATAGGTAAGTACCCTCTAAAATTTGTTGGCTCAACCTGTCCTATAAATAGTAACCGGGTTCTAAGGAGCTCAATATCACTGGATTATTTTCTATGTTCATTGTTTTGGTTTAGCCACTTAACTGGCGACCAAAATATTCCAAGAAAACAACCCTCAATGAGTGTAGTATCGAGTATCTACCAACTTCGGACTGCACCAAAGCCGGTCATCTCACTACCCCTAATAAGGCCAAGATGGTAAAGTAAGGTTCTAAGAGTTCATTAGTGCTTCATGACATCACTCAGCGGCCCCGTATTCTCTTTGATTGACTCAAAGGCTACCGATACTCACAAATATTTCACACTAATATAGCTATTGCTTCAACCATGTCGGTATACCCCGCACAGTTTCCACAATGTATTGCTATTTACCTATGAATGTTTCCCAAAAATTCGGGTGGAGGATTCAAAACCCAAACAAGAGAACCAAATGTAAAGCAATCAAAACAAACAATATAATCATGCAAAGGTGATCTAACCCTAAGGTTACTCCACTTTTAAAGCAAGTCCCCAGCAGAGTCGCCAGTTCTGTGATACGGTGGGAGAACTGACTTGAGGTTTTGCGTTTGGGTTTGCAAATGTTTCGATTTAGCAAGAGTCGCCACCTACTTTTTATTTTATCCTAAGGAAAGGTCAAAAAGCACAGGAAAGACCTTTGAGATGTTTTCTTGGGTTCGGGGAGTAGATTATGAAAAGGGAAGGTGCAAGCACCCTTTTCATCCATGGTTATCCATGGGCTCTTAGTTACTTGTTTAGATCACTTGCTTTTGCTTTTCAATTGTTTGAAATGATGCTTTGTGTGTGGTTTTGAAAGATGTTTTGAAAAGAGGCCATCGTTGTGGCAACCTTTGTAATGATTCTTGTTTGAATGTATACAAAGGTGTTTTTGTCTTTTGAAAGGATTTAAATGCTTGAAAGTTTGATTTGAATAATGTTTTAAAATTGTGTTTGTGAAGTGTGTTTTAAAATAGCAAGGATGTTTTTGCAAGCTTTTTGATCAAGTAACTAAGAGCTATCTACCCTATTTTATTCAAAGATCTTTCTTATGTTTTTAACCCTTTTGACAGTGTTGTTTCACCATTGCATTTGGTGAACAACCTTGTGTTAGGATGTTAAACGGGACAGGAGCGGGTCATCGTATAGACCATGATAGCAATTGTGTTAAGTATCTTTGGCAATTTTCTTGAGGGACTTGATCATTTTTGTATAGGCAACCAAGATAGCGTCATCGAGGGACTATGATCTTTTGTTTTGTTTTTGTTTTGCCAAAGTACCCAACATGCATAACATGGCCCATTTTTGAAGGCAACAAGTGGATTGTAACCCTAGGGGTGCAAGTGTGCATTGTGTTTGATTTTCATGCATTTTTGTCTTTGATTATGTCAAACTATTTGTTGATTTGGATTTTTGCATACAAACCCTAATTCTCTAATCATGGCATAATTGAAAGCGTAAAATGCGAGAATTAAAATTCTAAGCTATTACAACATGATTATGGGGATAGGGGTACAATTTTGAATGGGGGGTATTTTACAAGAAATATAAACCCTAATTTACTATTTCATCCAAATTGAATTTGCTTGCATAAATATTAAATGGACAATATTTAAATAAACAAAATAAGTAAATATCAAATAATATGTATTATGTAAAAAGGGTTTTTTTTTGTTTACCTATGTATGTAAAAGTATTTTTAATGTAAAAAAAGTATAAGGAAATAAATAAATAAATAATATTAGTTTTATTTGTTTAACTATGTATGTAAAAGTATTTTAAATGTAAAAAAAGTATAAGGAAATAAATAAATAAAAAAAGATTAATTTTATTTGTTTAACTATGTATGTAAAAGTATTTTTTAGTATAAATAATAATAAAAATAAAAAAGTAATATTTTGTATTTTTTTATTCTAGAGTATTTAATAAAATAAAAAGTATATATTTATATATGTATATTAATCAAATTAAATATGTACAATATAAAATAAAATATGTACAAAAATAAAATTATTCAAGAAAATATTTTTAGTATGAATAAAAATAAAGAACAAAAATAAAAATATAAATTACATATTATTTTCAAGTTTTTAAATAAATTATAAAAGTATTCAAAATATTTTTATGTTAGAAAAATTAAAATAAAATGCCAAATAAATGTAAAAAAATATGAAAATGTTTTTTGAGCATTTTTTATATTTGTAAATAAATAAACAAAATCAGAAATGAAAACAAAAATGCAAAAATATAATAATTCAAGAAATTGGGTCAGGGGGTGCAAGAATGAAAATAGGAGGTGTTAGAAGCAAGCCAGGCCAAGCCCAGCCCAAGCCAGCGTCATCTTCAACCTTTAGACTAAAAAACGCGCGCTTGTCCTGTTCAAACACTAGATCCTGTATATGTGATCTATTGCAAAAACACACAACATCAAACTTGTAGAGAATTTCAAGACGATTCCAACCATATAAAAAACTAATCTTAACTCTCAAAGACCAGAGAGAATTTCTCTGGCCCTAAAATCTGACCTAGTTTTTTCAGCATGTTCATGGATGAAATTCTCCTAGCACACTTAATATAAATGAAAACCTAACATTTGTACAGCTTCATGGAAATGAACACTACATTTTTCATTCACAAACCTAATGCTAAATGTTCCTAAATAGAGAGATAGAAAGTGAAGAAAAACTTGTTTCAGTTAGATTCGTGTAGGGCAATATAGTGTCTTTCAGCAAGGTTTGAGATGTCTGGTAGCTTGCCTGAACTTCACTTGTCCTTTTCCAATAGCTAGCTTGCCTTGAATGTCCTTGAATCAGTCTATAGAACTCAACCTGCACAAGCTCAAAATGAAAATGGTGAACACTGTAAATGGAGTTACAGTTGTTAATGGAGGTTTGAGATAGCTTGAGTGAGTTGAATGGAAAGTGTTTGAAGAAAAATGGGGCAAAACGCACGAGCCAAATGAGCTGGGGAACACAAGTTGCAACACCTGCCCTATTTTGCCAAAGAAGTGTGATTTCTGGCTATGGGGTGTTTTGGGGCTCAAGCACTCGTGTTTCTAGTTCAAAGGGTTGTGTGAAAGATGTTTGAAGTGTTTGTCTAAGTTAACATTAGCTGGTTTTCAAGTTCTAAGCATTTGGACCAATTTCTTGTTTTTGAAGTAAGAAAGTGAACTTGTGGTTACAGGCCTGTACATGCCATCTTATCACCTTGCATACAATCCTCTTGGACCCTCTGATTAGTGGATTTGTTTATCTGCAAGATATTTGGCTCTATGCTCAAGGATTAGTGGTTTGACATAAAGCAAACTTTTGCAAAAATGGAAATGTGCCTTTTACCATTTAGGGATTAAACTTGTGTACAATACCCTAATGACTAAGACAATGTATTAGCTCAATGGATTTGCATTAAATTATGGAGTATGAAATGGTTTAGAGGCCTGCAAACTAGTGCGAGGCATGCTGGTTTGAAAATACAACTTGAGTGATCATGATTTTGCCATGGATACAAAGTGAGTTTTTGCCAACTTCAAGCATTCGATTCTCCCTAACCACAAATATGTTTTAGGAGTTCTTGGACAATTTGGAAATCTTTCAACATGCTCTATAATCCATATTTGAAATGCAACTTGAGACTCCAAGTGGAACTATGTGAAAAATGGCCAAGAAGATAGGTCAAAATCCTGCCTAAACTAGGGCAAAATTTCACTAAGTTAAAAGTTTTAGAGACCCTTGTTCCAAAAATCATAACTTGAGATCCAAGCTTATTTTGAGAAAACTTTGTGAATCAAAGTTGTAGACTTTGTGCAGGACTACAACTTTCATGTTGTAAGTTTTGTTTGAATCCATTTTCATCATGGTGTAAATGTGGGGCAAAGTTAGGAAAAATTAAGAAAATTTCATAACTTAGAAAATATCTAAGTTATGAAAATTTTCAATTTCAAACCCTAATTTGCAATTTTGGGTTTCTTGATGAATAAATTTCATAATTTGACACATATTGATGAAAAATGACCCTTGGCACTTGATTTTGACCAAAAAGTCAAAGTTTGACTTTTCAGTGTACAGTCAAATTTTGATCAGTTGACTGAAAAATTCATTTGTCAATCCCATGCATTCGAGATCTTTTGAACTTGTTGAATAGGTCAAGATGATGCCATTGATCCCTTGAGTCCTTGGTTGAGCTTGAATGGCCATTATCTAGGTCAAAAAGTCAGAAATTGCCTTTGTATAGTCAAAACCCTAAAAATGACCATTTTGCCCTTTTGGTGATCTGATCAAATTTCTTGTGGAGTTGTGGTCCAAACTTGATACAATGGTTCATATGAGTTCATAATGTTGATGTGGGTCGAAATTCCTGAGGTTTGACTATAAATTGGCCACAGTTGACTTTTTCCCCAATACAGTTGATTTCTAGGTCAACTGTCTAGTTGACTGGGCAAAAATTCGATCCAAGGCTTGAAACTTGGTATGGACAAACTTATGAGTCCAATATGAAGTATGAAAGTCAATTTGAGCATTGAAGGTCCAAAAATCCCTGTGCAAACTCAAACCCTAATTTCAGGTCATTAGTGCAAGGAGAAGTCTTGAGCAGAGCAAACCCTAATCTGATCTTGAGTCCAAAGAGTCTTGTGAGGGGAAATCTTGGTAAAAAGGGAGGGAAAATTTTGGGGTACAACAATAGGACATGGGAATGAGATCAAATATGCTCTCGGGCCCTCTCTGTCTCTGTTGAACTCTTGGAACTTGAGGTTGCTGATTTTGTTGTTGATAATTCAGAGGTGGTGCAAATTGTTGTGGTGGAAGATATTATGGTTGAGGAGAGAAAGGTCGTTGTTGGGCCATCCAGGGTGTTGGAGTTCTAGCAGCATACACTTGAGGAACATATTGATTATGAACAGCAACAAGTGTTGGGAAATAAGGAAATCGAACTTGAGGATATGTAGGAGCTTTTCCTTGGTTGATGGTGACAACACTAGTCTCACCCTCTTTCTTCTTGACGAAACCAGAAAATGGCTTCCTACCAATATCATTATTGTTGTTGGTATTGTTAGGGATACCTTGGATCATTCCAGCCTTAATACAAGTTTCAACATGTTCTCCAATAATGACCATATCAGAGAAAGAAGTAGAGGTATTGCCGAGCATGTGTTAGAGATAAGGACCTCGTAAAGTAACCATGAACAAATCAATCAATTCACGATCCAAGAGAGGAGGTTAGACCCTTGCAACCTGTTCACGCCACCTTTAGGCATACTCTTTAAAAAACTCTTCAGATTTTTGTGTCATCCCTTGGAGTTGAGTGCGGCTAGGAGCCATGGCGGTATTATAATGGTAATGTTTCAAAAAGTCGTCAGCAATCTCTCCCCGTGTACTAATGCGAGTTCTCTCTAATTGCATATACCAGTCCAACATTACCCCTGTCAAGCTTCCTTGGAAGAAATGCATGAGCAACGATTCATTTTCAGCATAAACTAAGATGAGTCTCTGGGTAGGAGGTGCCTTTGTATTTGTCAAAATCAGGAACTTTGAATTTAGGAGGGATAACTACCCTAGGCACGAGACACATTGCAGCAATATTGAATCCCGAAGTCTCGATACTTCTATAGCTTTGAGATGCTCTTCAAGAGCATGGTACATTTTTGCAGTTTTAACAACTCCAGCGGCGAGATTCGCGTAGGGCTCATTAATATCAATGATGTCGTGATGATTGTCATCATTATTCCGAGGAATTCCTTTAGGGGCCTCAACATTCACATTATTATTCCCTCCATTTGCAGAAGTGGAGGAGGCCGCAATGGCAAGCTTGGCAACACTTTGATGTAGCTCTTCTTGACCCTTGATGACAGCATGAAGGGTTTCCATAAGCTGATCCATTCGAGTGCCCATGGTGTCCATATCTCAGCGGAGAGCATTCTGATTTTCTTCGAAGAGATCCATAAGTCTTTGTTGGTTATTTTTATACGGTAGGGATGTAGAGAAGTCTTCTTTGCTGTTCATTGAAGCCGGTTTAAAAAGGGACCCCAATAAGTTTTTATTGTGAATAATGAATGTATAATAGTATGAATGCATGTTTTATCTTTATTTCCGAGGAAATCTAAAAACTCATCTATCTTTTAACAATTTTTTTCATTTTTGAAGAGCTCAACCAACGAGACTTGTCTTTGGAATTCCTTAGATATGAGATGTATATACATGATGGAATGATGTCATGGTATGCTATGACATGATATCTCAGCTCCACATATTCTGGATAACCACTGTGTAGTCCTTTGCAAAAACTGAACGTAGCAGGATCAAAGGTCCAACGTCATAGGCATGAATTCAAGGTAACCACCCATAAGGTATGTACTAGGGGTTTATCACCTGCCGAACAAGGTTCTAGGGAAATCTTAGAGTCTACGCTCTTCCTTTGGATATTACCAATGTCCTAATTACTCGTTAATTAGTAATATTCGCAGGAAAAACTCTTCCGAGTGCAGCATCGCGTGACAACTACTTTCAAATTACTCTGTCATAGTCTCTGCACTACACCTAAAAAGGCCAGGATGGGTTAAAGGTTCTATGGCTCTCAAATTCTCTGGCTCCCAGGTCGAAAGCAACAATGTCTTTCCAATTACTTGATAAACAATGCTATATTCAAGGGGACCTCCACTGAGTGGGGGATCTCATGCCTCCTTCTTCGGGATTAATCCCTCAAACTTAACATGACTATACCTGCCGTCCTAATCCTAAGTGTAACCCCAAGTCCGGGTATAAGACTTATCAAATGTATCACCCATCCAAACATCACAAAAAGATACGGCATATCCAGAATATGTGAGTAGCAAAAGATACAAGGCAATATATACAAAAGAAAGAAATAAATAAAGAAAGAGGTAAATAAAATAAAGTAAATAAATAAACACCCAAAGAAACAAATAAACAAAACTAGGATAGACTTGCATTGGGTCCCCAACAGAGTCGCCAACTGAAGCTACCGACAAAAAACACAGAGCGACCATCGAACTTTATTTGTCCTGAAGGAAAGGGAAATATCGAGAAAACCCCAAGAGGAATGGATAAGATGGTCTTGCAACAAAAAGAGAGGGTACGAAAGTCGATTATGCAAGGGGAAGGTATTATCACCCCTCACATCTGTTGTACTCAACGGGATCCATTTTGATTGTTTACTTCTAAGGGTGTGTCTATCTATAACTATACTTGCTAAAGGGAATGAAATGGTTTTTTATTAGTGCGTTCGTGAGGGTCTCGCAACCCTTTTCCTATGTATCCCGTGAAGGAATCAGAACACTGTATTTCTTCTAGAAAATGTTAGTTTATTGGTGTTTTTTAGCGGGAAACGTTAACGCACACATTATAGCAATAGGCAAGGCCGGTAACACGGTAGAATAGAGATAACACCCCCTTTTGAGGAGATCTTTGATTTGTTGAATGTTTTGTTATGTATGAAATGGGTTTGAATAATGATTAAGTGTTTTGGGATTTTTTTTATTTAAGAAAAGAAGTTATTGTTTTAACTACAAAAGAAAAAAAAAAGAGTCTAAGGGAAAGACTTAAAAAACCTAATTATTGTCATACAAAGATGGACCTAATGTTGAGTGTAAAAGGTAAATTCTATCCTAAAGTTATCATACATAGTTTCAACCCTAATTTTTAATTCAACACGAAACGATCAACATGAATTTAATCGATTTGGAGAATCACTTAAGGGAACATGTAACCAAGTAATCAAACAAAGATAAAGAAATTAGGTTCTTAATATTTTTATGATTTTTATCAAGTAAATAAAAGAACATAATACTATAATGTTTTTATTATTTTTTATGAAAATAAATATTAAAACCTAATTCTAAATTATTTGTGTTTTCTATCATATAAAGAAAATTAAAACCTAATTCTATTTTATTTTTTTTGTATAAGATTTAAAATGAAATAAGCAAAAACATGAAACTTAGAATATTAAATAAAAAAAGGTAGATTTAGGGATTGAACTCATGCCCCTTGGATTATTACTCTCTTGCCTTGCCACTAAACCAGGTTTTTTTCCTTCTATATGTACACCTTTAATGAAAAATAAAATGAAAGAGTTTGGGTTAAAATGACAAAATAAAATAATGGTAAAAATGTCCCTGGGGGGCTCGAACCCGGGATCTCAAGCATTTAAACACACACGTTTACCATTGCACCATCTGTTTATTTGGTTACATCTACACTTCCATTAATATAAGAACAAAACTTGTGAAATGGGTTTAATAGAAACAAAAATGCAGAAAAGTGGTAAAAATTCCCCCAAGGGGTCTCGAACCCAGTACCTCACACCTAGAGACCCACGCTTCAACCACTACACCATGCTTCTCATTTGTTACTTATATCTTTTGATTAAAGTAAATATAAAATAAAGATAAATAAAAATGGGCTATCAGACCCAATGGGTCGACCCAGTTGGGAGAGGAATATGAAGGGTTTTTTGGAAACCCTAGTAACCAGGAGGCGTTGAGCTGGTGTTTATGGGAAAGGGGAAAGTCAAAATTAGAATTAAATTTTTTATTTACTCATTAACTAACAATTAATACAAAAGAATATCTCTCTCTTATCTCACGATCAACTCTATGTTCCTCTTCTATCAATCTTTCTCCAAAAATCAACACCTTTTCTCTCTATTTCTCTCTCACTAACCGTCTCAGATTTATCTGCCTCAAACCAACGCTTCATCACCGTGAATCACCACCTTTCCGATCTTTGTCTCAAATTTTAATTTTGAAGTCATGACTCTCTCAGCTTCGTGCATCTTCACCATTGTGGCTACATTTACGTTCCAACCAGACTTATCTTCTTTCTCCTTCTGGATTTTCATTCACGATTTCTCTCTCTGACTCGTGTGACAGGAAGGTGATGATGTTGGTTATGGTGGTGGCGACACGCCAAACCCTACGGAAGAGCCACCAATACTATGACCGCCCTCTCTTTTTGATTCTTTGATATTTGTTTGATTTTATTTCATTTTTTGTTTATTGACTAATTGTGGTGTTTGATTTTACAAAAACAAGCGAGATATGTGATGGGGGAAAACAAACCCTAATGTGAAATGTGCGGTTTGTGGAGTAACAGAGAAAAGAGCAAGGAAAGAAGAGAAAAAGTAGAAAGGAAAAGAGGAAATGCACTGGTTTACCGTGATTTACCACTTTCAGTGAGATCTTTCTGTTTTCACTCTTCTTTTCTCGATCTAGAGCTTACGATTTCGCACTTCTTTTCACTTTCTTCTTTTAATTTCTGAAGGATTTAGTGTAGGATGATGATGAAATCATTTTAGAGTTTTTGCTGGCTTGATAGCTTGATGAGTATTATGTGGTTTTGTGTTGAACATTGTGATACAGTGGGAGAACTGACTTGAGGTTTTGCGTTTGTGTTCGCAAATGTTTCGGTTTAGCAAGAGTCGCCACCGACTTTTTATTTTATCCTAAGGAAAGGTCAAAAAGCACAGGAAAGACCTTTGAGATGTTTTCTTGGGTTTGGGGAGTAGATAATGAAAAGGGAAGGTGCAAGCACCCTTTTCATCCATGGTTATCCATGGGCTCTTAGTTACTTGTTTAGATCACTTGCTTTTGCTTTTCAATTGTTTAAAATGGTGCTTTGTGTGTGGTTTTGAAAGATGTTTTGAAAAGAGGCCATCGTTGTGGCAACCTTTGTAATGATTCTTGTTTGAATGTATACAAAGATGTATTGTCTTTTGAAAAGATTTCAATGTTTGAAAGTTTGATTTGGGAAATTGTGTTGTGAGGCGTGTTTGAAAATAGCAAGGATGTTTTGCAAGTTTTGATCAAGTAACTAAGAGCGATCTACCCTATTTTACTCAAAGGTATTTCCTACACATTTTTAACCCTTTTGACAGTGTTGTTTTAACATTGCATTTGGTAAACAACCTTGTATTAGGATGTTAAACGGGACAGGCGCGAGTCATCGTATAGACCATGATAGCAATTGTGTTAAGTATTTTTGGAAAATTTTCCGAGGGACTAGATCATTTTGTATTGGCAACCATGATAGCGTCATCGAGGGACTATGATCTTTTGTTTTGTTTTTGTATTGCCAAGATACTCAACATGCATAACATGGCCCATTTTTAAGGCAACAAGTGGATGTAACCCTAGGGATGCAAGTGTGCATTGTGTATTAATTTTCATGCATTTTTGTCTTGGCATTAGTCAACCTATTTGTTTTGATTTTGGATGTTGGCATACAAACCCTAATCACTAATCATGGCATAACTGAAAGCATAAAGTGCGAGAATTAAAATTCTAAGTTATTACAAAAGTGTCCGGGGGATGGGGGTACAATTATTTACAAATGGGGATGAGTCTCACAAGAATAATAATGTCCAAATATCATGTGTTACAACCAAATCGAATTGTCGCAATTCAATATAAAGCCATAAAAAATTATAAAATAAAGAAAATCAATCAATTATGAAATGCATGTATTTACTTAAAAAAACAAATAAAAATCTATTCTAAAAAAGAAAGATTAAATATTATATTATTATTATTCTTTGTATGTGTTTTATTAATCATGTAAATAAAAAGTTTAAAGGAAGAAAAATTAGTTAAACAAAATTTCTATTATTTTTTATTAATCAATAAATAAAAAAAGGTTTTAAAGAAAACAAAATTAATTAAATCAATTAAAATGCTTTTTTTGGTATTTTCATTATGAAACAAAATTAATTAATAAAAGAAGAAAATAAAATTAATTTAAAAAAATAAATATTATTAGTGTTATTATTAACAAAATAAAACAAATTAATTAAAATGAGTTAATTAACAAAACATTGGTATTTGTTTAAACAAAAGAAAATAAATTGAAACTTAAGATGGGCTTAGGATTGCTGAAATGTGTTTGAAGCCCAAAACAAAAAAAAAATGAAGAAGAAGAAAAGGGGAAGAATGGAGGGGGTGCGCCAGCTAGCAATTAGATGGGCTTTGGTTGTATAGGGGAGGATAGGCCCAATGCACAAATGGTTTCGTTTTAGGGGTTTTGTTACAAATTAGGGTTTGTGTGCTCCTTGTGGTTACAGCGGCGCCGCTTGCTTCATTTTCTTCTTCACTTCTCTCATTCAAACGAATGTTCTGATCTCCCTCTCCTACCTAAGCTGCCAGAGCAACCCTCACTCTCTCATCTCCTCACAAAGACCCAAGGCCTTGGTTGTAAAACGGTATAGTTCGTTTCTTGTTTGAGTTTTACAGTTTCATGTTTGTTTGATTTTTACAGTTTTCAAGCTTTATTCATTCTTCATGTTTGAGATGCAGAGAGATATACCTGTGAGTTTTTTCTGGAAAAGAGAGAGGGAGGGTGAGACGGAGCTCCCTGGTGGCTAGAGACGGAGGAGGGAAGAGATGATGACGAACACGAGGCACAAGCTTCTGGTATCTCTTTTTGTTGTTCTTTTTGAACCTTGAATGATGATGCTTGATTGTTGATGATGACTATCCTGAATCTTTTGATTATTTCTGATTGTTCTTGTTAATAATGATTTCTTTCTGAAACCCTATTTATTTTCCTCTATCTTGAGTGTTGAATGTTGATGATGAAATGTTTCTGAAACTTTGATAATGGTTTGTTGGTGATTGTTTATGTTCTGAAACTTGTTTGAAAGTTTGCTGAACTTGAATGTTGGTTGATGTTTCTGAAACTCTTTTCCTTTCTCTTGAATATTGATGATGATGGTTTCTGAAACTGATTTTTATTGCTTCTGAAACTCTCTCCTCTCTCTTGAATGTTGATGATGAGTACAGTTCTGAAACTTTGTTGGTTTGTTGTTGGATGATTTACAATGATGATGATTCTGAAATTCTTTTCCTTTCTCTTGGAGTTTGAATGCTGATTGTGTATTCCGAAACTTTTGGTTCTTGTTGGTTTTGGAGTTTTAGCTTTGGTGGTTGTTGTTCTGAGTTTGAAACTTACAGTTTTTGTTGTTTTTACAAGCTTGATGCAGTTTTGGTAGGCTTCTTACAATTTGTTTGCAGTTTGGCTATCTTGCAGTTTTGATTGTGTTCTGCAATTGTTATGAAGTTATGGTTGTTGTGCAGGTTGGTTTTTGTTAGCAGTCTGGCAAGGCAGTTTAGCTTGTTTACAATTTGGCCAGGCAGTTTGGCAATTGTTGCAGCATGTGCAGTTTTGCAATGATTTTGTAGTTTGAGTTGTTATGCTGGTGTACAGTTTGGTTGTTTGCAGGTTTACAGTTTGGCTGTTTGTTTCAGTTTGAAAGTTGTTGCAGGTTTTGTTGTTTTTATTATTTGGTTCTGCTAGCAAGCTTTGACTGTGTTCTGCGGTTTTGCTAGGCAGTTTGGCTTGTTGTAGTTTCAGGCAGGTTCTACAAGTTTGTAGTTTGTATGGTTTTTGGAAGTTTTTTGTTATGTTTTCACAGGTTTGGAGGTTTTTGTGAAAACTCTTAACATTTTGTAGTTTTGATACCCATGTTCTCTTTTTTTTAAACTGTTATGCAGTTTGGAGTTTTATATCTTTTTAGTTTTTTGTTTGCAACTTGTGATAGCCTCTTTCCAAACTGTACACTCTCACCAAGGTGATATCTTTTCTCTCTTTCTCTCTCTACGACAAAGCAGATTTGCTTTTTTTTCACTTTTCTGAAAAATTTGCCTATTTCCATGGAAAATGATGAAAAAGCTATGATAAGCTTTTTGGCTTGTGATTTGGTTTACCTCCTGCATTGCCTGCTGTTTGATTTGCCATGTACTTTCTGCATTGTTCAGTTTGCATACTTTTTGCATTCAGTTTGCTTTGTAACTTGCTGCCACGGTTCAGTTTTCATTCAGTTTGCTTAGTGCAGTTTGGCGCCTGTTTGCCTTAGTTGCTTGGCCTATGTTTGCATAACAGTTTTCCTTGTGCTTTGGTTGAGGTACAATGGTTCAGTTTGCTGACTTTGTTTGGCCTTGTGCTTTAGTACAGTTTTGGCGCCCTAATGCTTTTTTTGAATAAATTGCTTTATTTACATTCTTCAATTTGCATTTTTATTTTTCTCTTTGTGAACCAAGAAGAGCAATCTTCTTGTGATTTGCGAAGAGAAAAATAAAACGTGATGAAAAATAACACTCTGATTCCAGACGGAAAATTTTAATGATGAACAATTTCCTTTCTCTTTTTTATTTGAAAATTCTTTACTAATCCTCTTTTCTTTGTCTTTTTCATGTGAGCACAAATTGGGTGATAGAGGAAGCAGAGGAAGCAGGAGACTTTGAGCATGGGAGCAATGGAGCAATGGAGGCTTAGGCTTAGATTAGATAGATTTCCATTAATTGTAACAATTTATTTTCCCAAGTACTATAAGTTGTAAAAACTTACAATATTCAAATAATAAATTATTTTTGTATCAATCATCTGAAAAATCTTTGTGAGGAAAACTGATATCCAATAAAATCATTTACTGTCCAATAATCTTGCCATTCTTTCTTCAAGTCTTCACTTATTCCTTTAAGATTCTCAGATCAAAATAATTGAAATTGCATTCCAACAATTCTAATACAGATAGCTTAAACTTTAAGTAATCCAATAACTTTGTAGTCTCATAACCTTGCAACAACACTCCAATCAAAATACGCATTGTATATTCCAATAAACAAGCAAGCATTTCATTCCATTAACAGGCAAACATTTTAACAGACGCATATTATCTTGGTTAACCTGGATCAGACAAAAACCTGAATGTTCCAAATGACAGTCTCAGCTCCTATCTCTTATCCCAGATAAACAAGCCTTGAGAATAATCAGTAACCTTTCAGCAAACTTAAAAAAGCATGAAAACATGTGACAGTTAATTTGAATTTCTGAGAATTCAGTTTCTTCTGGGAAATGCGAGAGAAACCCTAATTCTTGATCCACTGCCAAAGAAAAGTTTGTCTGATCGATTCCTGAGCCAATCTTGAAAATCAGAGAAAACCCTAGGGTTATGATTTCTTGTGAAAAAGGGAGGGCAAATTTTGGGGTTCAACAGCTGCCCCTGTTCAATCTTCTTGAACCTGAAGAGTTAGATCAGCGAGTTTGTCGTTCGCGACTCGAAGGTAAATGATGATTGGACACTAGAGTGCCCATAAATTTTCACTTTGTCAAAGCATAGTTGAGGGAATGGGCTTACAGATGCCATTTGGAGATGTGACATAATCTTGTCGGAGATGGGCTTAAAGATGCAATCCAAGAATGTTTGTTGAACTGTATGTTGTAGGTGAAATAATGAGTATCAGAAAGGTATCCATGTTTGGAACGTCTCTGAGCTGGGGGTTTGAATAAGCAATAGATTAGCATCCGTGTTTGGAGCCTCCGTAAACTGTTTTCAATGAGCCGAATCTGAACAAGCGATAGATTAAGATCCATGTTTGGAAGCACCCGTAAACTATTTTCATGATTCTTGAGTTGAAACTTGCTAATCTTATCCTGAAAAGGGTAAAATATTAGCTGAAACACAAAGTTATGTTGCATGAAATGTATGATGCAAAATATGTGTTTTGTCAATGCTCATGATTTATGAATGTAATGTATGCGCATGTAAGCTGATAAGCTGTCTTGCTGAGGAAAATAAATCCTGGAGAGCTGGAGATAATAAAATCTTTGACTGCTATCGAGGAAAATAAATCCTGGACCACTGTTGAAGAGTATGTGTGTCTTCAAGCTTTTTGACAACCTCTGTGGGGAGAAGTTATACTGCTGGGGAAATCAGGAGTTTGGGTTGTATGCCAATCTACTGGGGATTCCTGTTTCGTTGTTTTGAGGAGAACTTCGCTGTGGAATATTTGAAAACTCTGTGGGGATTTGAGAATGAGAATCTTCATTCTGCTAGGGGAATTTGTGCTGAGGAGTTAAGAACGAGAATCTTCGATCTGAGGGGATTAAAAACTCTGAAAAATTTATGTTGAGAGTAAAGAAGGTTCTGGCAACTTCACTGGAGAATCAAGGATGAAAATCTTCATTCTGTTGGGGGAGTAAAAACTCTGTGGGGAATAGCTGTACTGTTGGGGAGTAGTTATCCGGCTGGAGAGTAAGCTCAGGACTCTGGGAAAAGCTTATTCCTGTTTGGAAGAAGTTTAGGAGTTTAGGTTGTATACCACTTTGAGAATGAGAATCTTCATTCTGTCGGGAATATCAGGAATTCAGGTTGTATGCCACTTTGAGAATGAGAATCTTCATTCTTTCGGGAATATCAGGAATCCAGGTTGTATGCCACTTTGAGAATGAGAATCTTCATTCTGTAGGGAATATCAGGAATCCAGGTTGTATGCCACTTTGAGAATGAGAATCTTCATTCTGTCGGGAATATCAGGAATCCAGGTTGTATGCCACTTTGAGAATGAGAATCTTCATTTTGTTGGGTTAGGAGGTTGGGTGTATGCCAATCTTCTGGGGTTTTAAGGATGAGAATCTTCATTCTGTTAAGGGTATTAGGAGCTTGGGAGTATGCCAATCTTCTGAGGTTTCAAGAATGAAAATCTTCATTATGTTAAGGGTATCAGGAGCTTGGGAGTATGCCAATCTTCTGAGGTTTCAAGAATGAGAATCTTCATTCTGTTAAGGGTATAAGGAGCTTGGGAGTATGCCAATCTTTTGAGGTTTCAACAATGAGAATCTTCATTCTGTTAAGGGTATCAGCAGCTTGGGAGTATGCCAATCTTCTGGGGTTTTAAGGATGAGAATCTTCATTCTGTTAACGGTTAACTGTTATCTGGTCAACGTCCAGGTTTCACAGTAACTTGCTGAGCTGTTATCTGGTTGAATCCGAGCTTCACGGCTTGTGTTAAAGATATACCACTATCTGGTCGACTCTAGGCTTCGTAGTATTCTTGGCTGCTATCTGGTCATAATCCAGGCTTCACAGAAACTTACATTTCTATCTGGTTGTAATCCAGGCTTCACAATAACTTACTGAGCTGTTATCCGGTCGAATCCGGGCTTCACGGCTTGTGTTAAAGATATACCACTATCTGGTCGACTCCAGGCTTCGTGGTAGTCTGATACTGTTATCCGGTCGTAATCCGGGCTTCACAATATGCTGTAGAGATCAAGATACTATCCGGTCGTACCCGGGCTTCATAACTTGAATTTTGTGAGAATTTGATTGCATCTCTCCTGAAAGATAAAGGTTAGTGGCATGACATATATCAAACAATGACGTTCTCAAAATAAATGGGATTGCGTTGTATGATGTCCTGATGCACGGATGTGTAATGTTTTTTCAAGACAACCTCTCGCTGGGGAAAATAAATCCTGAACTGGTGATGGAGAAAAGAGTTGGACTCTTCGTCTCTGATAGTGAAAAATCTGGAAGTGAATTAGAATAAATCGTTGAGAGATTTATCTGAAACAGCAAAACCCGGAATATCTTCCACTGGAATGAGAATCAGGGAGATCTTAGTGTCGATCTGACTTAACCAAAGAAGGTCTTGAATTAACTTTGACTGGATAAGAATCAGAAAAGTCTTAGAATCGATTTAACTGAGCCAGACGAAAGTCTTGGAATATCTTCAACTGGAATAAGAATCAGGGAGATCTTAGTGTCGATCTGACTGAGCCAGAGAAGGTCTTGAATTAACTTTGACTCAACCGGATGATGAAGGAATCTTTGACCACTACTACTCCAAAAGGTGATGATAACCTTTACCTGCTGATCAATCTGCATGTGTTATGAATTTTGTTGAAATGTAATTTTATTTTGGAGAATAAATCCTTGGCAAGTGTTGGGGAAATAAACCCATGACCGCTGGTCTGCTAGAGAGGTGAATAACTTCTCGAGGATTCTTGAATTTCCTTTCAGAAGGATTTTAGGGAGATTTGTCATTGCCCCTAGTATCAAATGTTTGTGGCACTGCCAGGAAATTTGGACTGTACGCAACCCTTTGATGAGATTGACGTTTAATGCCCCAAGCGATGGAGATGGAGACTTGCCCCAGGCTACTCTGCAATTGAGAGATTTCTTGAAATCTTAACTGGACTGCCCCAGGTTAACTGGACTTTGAGAGATTTCTCGAAGTCTTGACTGGACTGCCCCTGGTTAACTGGACTTTGAGAGATTTCTCGAAATCTTGACTGGACTGCCCCAGGTTAACTGGACTTTGAGAGATTTGTTGAAATCTTGACTGGACTGCCCCAGGTTTACTGGACAATGCCATGCTAAGTCCCCTTTGTTGATAGGAGATTTTTGCAAAGGAAGTGTCATCCCCCTTGAAGTGGTTTTTTTCACTGAGAGAGCTTTCGTTCATCGGAACATTCACTGCGTGAACTTCTTCGCTGTCAAACAAATAGCCATATGCAAACAATGATATTCAAATAATGCAAAGTTTATGCTCATCTTGAAATTTTGAAAAATGCTTTTTTTTTTTAGAAAACTTTTATAAGACAAATTCAACACAAGATTTGGAGCAAAGCCTTACAGGAGTCAGGATACCTTTTGTAACAGTATGCTTTCTAACTAACCCATGCTTCAATTAGGACTTTTGAAGGGTTGTAACGTGGCTTGGTTCACGGTTTAAGAAACAAAGGATAAAGGCTCAAAGTATATTTGTACCCACCCGCTCTTCGTGATGTTCTTCAATCCTATACTCAGATAATTGTGCGTTGAACTCCAAATGAGTCTTGGAACGACGTTTTGGTGATGGTTCACACAAGTTGAATTTTGTTGGAAGGCAGTCATTTTTTGCAACATTTTTTCATGTTGTTGAGGATTTGTAGTGACCTCTTTCTTTTGATTCATTATCCCTAATTTTTGCCTGACTGTTCTTATTTTTGAGATTTACAGTCAGCGAGATGCCCTAGCTTTCGCAAGTCTCCTTTGTAGGTTTTGAATCAGTGGGCTCTTTTTGATAGATAATGACTGCCTATGAGATAAGGAACCATCACTGTCTTTTGGTTCCAAAGGAATGTTTTGATGTCATTCGCTGTATCACAAAATGAGAGTTTGCGGCTTAAATGCACTTTTGAATTAACCGAGAGACTACCCTTCCCCAGGTTTGATTAAAGGTTTAAATTTGTGTTTAAACAGAAAACTTCTACTTCTTTGGCTCGAAGGGGTTGACTAGGGATTATCTTCCTTATAACTCCAGCGTTTAGGATTTGAAAGAAACGCATGTACATCATCAGCAAGGTCTGTCCAAAAGCATATTGTATGAGATTATGGCATTGTTTTTGTTATCCTCCCTCTAAAGGCTCGTAACTTTTAGCAAGAGTTAAATGTCATCAAGAAAGTAGAAAGCATAGTTTAAGAATAGTGAAAACGAATGGATGAATTCAAGACAAACATATTCAATGCATTAATGAAACAGAGTTTGACATCAACAGATAATTGTTTGAATAACAAAAGAAATTACAACTTGAAAATTCAAATGAAACTAAAGCCTCTTTGTCTGAACTTGTCACTTTAGGTGGAGGACCCTCAGCGGAAGATTTTCATCTGACCATCTTGCATGAATTCCAGCGTTGTTTCTTTAACCAGATCTTGGATTTTGTTTTTCAATGCCCAACAGCTATCGGTGTCATGCCCTGGACTGTTGGAATGATACGCACATCTCGCATTTGGATTGTACCCTGGGGAGGATGTTTTGGGACGCCGAGGGGGTCCCTTAGTACAATTAGCTTGACTTCCAACAAGCGATGCAACACTTGGGATAATGGTATGTTAATCTCAGTGGAGTGCGTTTCAGACGTATTTTGCTCACACCGACTATCCTGTTGATGCTGGTGAGGCTGTTGTTGGACTTGTGACCCTGAAGTAAACTGGGAAGACTTTCCCTTGAATTCTTGTCTCAAAGGAGGCTGAATGGTGACTTGATCCTCTACCATAGTTGTTTTCCCCAATGGGTTTCATCCATCTTGATGCAGTTTGTTGATGAGGACCTTTAACTCTTCTTGTCCTTGAGCCAGGTTTTGAATGAGAGCCATCTGGCCCACCAGTTGTCCCATCATCTGAATTCTCATTGTTGCCATCTCAATCTGTAGCCCTTCCAACTGATCATTCCTGACGTCGCTTGGATTCCCTGTAACCATGCCCCCTTGTGAGGAGAGCTTTCACTTCTTCCTGCCCCTTGGATAGGTTCAAGAACATTTCTTGAAGTTGAGCGTTTTGAGCCTGGATATCTTTGACAATCCTCTCTAGAGCCATCTCTACTGAAATAAACAGTAGGAAAATAAGGAGACCTGAAAAGGAGAAAACCTGTCATGATAAGATGCATGATATGTGGATGCATGTTTTCAAGGATCTCGCGGGGTAAACACAAGAAAATGTTAGAGGTTGAACTTCGATCATCATCTTTGATTGGTGTACTTTGTATTGGTGGATGTCTTTCCACGAGAATCAAGCTCACCATGTCAAGTGGGCCATAACCCTTGATTTAAGTTGTTGTACTTGATCTTTAATGGCGTTTGTTTAGAGGAAAATGAATCCTCTTGCCCCTTGGCAGACGTCTGGTTCAATGTGACCCTGCATCAAAAGACCCTCGAGATCCTTGAAATGGTTATTGAAAATGCTATGGTATGATGTTATGATGTTATGTACAAGTATGCAAAAGTAAGCAAGTGTATATACATACAATCATATTCACACAAAGCAGACAAGTCCTTAAGTTTAGGCTTGCATGGAGTTCGTAGGTAAGTACCCTCTTGAAGTTAGTTGGCTCAACCTGTCCTAGAAATAGTAACCGGGTTCTAAGGAGCTCAATATCACTGGATTATTTTCTGTGTTCATTGTTTCAGTTTAGCCACTTTACTTGCGACTGAGATATTCCAAGAAAACAACCCTCAATGAGTGTAGTATCGAGTATCTACCAACTTCGAATTGCACCAAAGTCGGTCATCTCATTACCCCTAATAAGGTCGGGATGGTCAAGTAAGGTTCTAAGAGTTTATTAGTGCTTCATGACATCACTCAGCGGCCCCGTATTCTCTTTGGTTGACTTAAAGGCTACTGGTACCCACAAATATGTCGCACTAATATAGCCACTGCTTCAACCATGTCGGTATACCCCGCACAGTTCCCTCGCAGTTTATTGCTACTTACCTAATAGGTGCCCCCAAATCCGGGTGTAGGATTTAAAACAAACCCAAACAAGGAACCCAAAAGTAAAGCATACAAGTAAAATAAGGTAAGCATGTAAAGGTGATCTAAAACCCTAAGGTAACCCCACTTTTAAATATTTCCCCAGCAGAGTCGCAAATTTTATGATACGGTGGGAGAACTGACTTGAGGTTTTGCGTTTGTGTTCGCAAATGTTTCGGTTTAGCAAGAGTCACCACCGACTTTTTATTTTATCCTAAGGAAAGGTCAAAAAGCACAGGAAAGACCTTTGAGATGTTTTCTTGGGTTCGGGGAGTAGATTATGAAAAGGGAAGGTGCAAGCACCCTTTTCATCCATGGTTATCCATGGGCTCTTAGTTACTTGTTTAGATCACTTGCTTTTGCTTTTCAATTGTTTGAAATGGTGCTTTGTGTGTGGTTTTGAAAGATGTTTTGAAAAGAGGCCATCATTGTGGTAACCTTTGTAATGATTCTTGTTTGAATGTATACAAAGATGTATTGTCTTTTGAAAAGATTTCAATGTTTGAAAGTTTGATTTGGGAAATTGTGTTGTGAGGTGTGTTTGAAAATAGCAAGGATGTTTTGCAAGTTTTGATCAAGTAACTAAGAGTGATCTACCCTATTTTACTCAAAGGTATTTCCTACACATTTTTAACCCTTTTGACAGTGTTGTTTTACCATTGCATTTGGTAAACAACCTTGTATTAGGATGTTAAACGGGACAGACGCGGGTCATCGTATAGACCATGATAGCAATTGTGTTAAGTATTTTTGGCAAATTTTCCGAGGGACTAGATCATTTTGTATTGGCAACCAAGATAGCGTCATCGAGGGACTATGATCTTTTGTTTTGTTTTTGTATTGCCAAGATACTCAACATGCATAACATGGCCCATTTTTAATGTAACAAGTGGATGTAACCCTAGGAGTGCAAGTGTGCATTGTGTATTGATTTTCATGCATTTTAGTCTTGGCATTAGTCAAGCTATTTGTTTTGATTTTGGATGTTGGCATACAAACCCTAATCTCTAATCATGGCATAATTGAAAGCATAAAGTGCGAGAATTAAAATTCTAAGTTATTACAGAAGTGTCTGGGGGATGGGGGTACAATTATTTACAAATGGGGATGAGTCTCACAAGAATAATAATATCCAAATATCATGTGTTACAACCAAATCGAATTGTCGCAATTCAATATAAAGCCATAACAAATTATAAAATAAAGAAAATCAATCAATTATGAAATGCATGTATTTACTTTAAAAAAACAAATAAAAATCTATTCTAAAAAAGAAAGATTAAATATTATATTATTATTATTCTTTGTATGTGTTTTATTAATCATGTAAATAAAAAGTTTAAAGGAAGAAAAATTAGTTAAACAAAATTTCTATTATTTTTTATTAATAAATAAATAAAAAAAGGGTTTAAAGAAAACAAAATTAATTAAATCAATTAAAATGTTTTTTTTTTTGGTATTTTCATTATGAAACAAAATTAATTAATAAAAGAAGAAAATAAAATTAATTTAAGAAAGTAAATATTATTAGTGTTATTATTAACAAAATAAAACAAATTAATTAAAATGAGTTAATTAACAAAACATTAGTATTTGTTTAAACAAAAGAAAATAAATTGAAACTTAAGATGGGCTTCGGATTGTTGAAATGTGTTTGAAGCCCAAAAAAAAATGAAGAAGAAGAAAAGGGGCAGAATGAAGGGGGTGCGCCAGCTAGCAATTAGATGGGCTTTGGTTGTATAGGGGCGGACAGGCCCAATGCATAAATGGTTTCGTTTTAGGGGTTGTGTGACAAATTAGGGTTTGTGTGCTCCTTGTGGTTACAACGGCGCCGCTTGCTTCGTTTTCTTCTTCCTTTCTCCCATTCAAACAAATGTTCTGATCTCCCCCTCCTACCTAAGCTTCCGGAGCAAGCCTCACTCTCTCATCTCCTCACAAAGACCCAATGCCTTGGTTGCAAAACGGTATAGTTCGTTTCTTGTTTGAGTTTTACAGTTTCATGTTTGTTTGATTTTTACAGTTTTCAAGCTTTATTCATTCTTCATGTTTGAGATGCAGAGAGATATACCTGTGAGTTTTTTCTGGACAAGAGAGAGGGAGGGTGAGACGGAGCTCCCTGGTGGCTAGAGACGGAGGAGGGAAGATATGATGACGAACACGAGGCACAAGCTTCTGGTATCTCTTTTTGTTGTTCTTTTTGAACCTTGAATGATGATGCTTGATTGTTGATGATGACTATCCTGAATCTTTTGATTGTTTCTGATTGTTCTTGTTAATGATGATTTCTTTCTGAAACCCTATTTCTTTTCCTCTATCTTAAGTGTTAAATGTTGATGATGAAATGTTTCTGAAACTTTGATAATGTCTTGTTGGTGATTGTTTATGTTCTAAAACTTGTTTGAAAGTTTGCTGAACTTGAATGTTGGTTGATGTTTCTGAAACTCTTTTCCTTTCTCTTGAATGTTGATGATGATGGTTTCTGAAACTGATTTTTATTGCTTCTGAAACTCTCTCCTCTCTCTTGAATGTTGATGATGAGTACAGTTCTGAAACTTTGTTGGTTTGTTGTTGTTGGATGATTTACAATGATGATGATTCTGAAACTCTTTTCCTTTCTCTTGGAGTTTGAATGCTGATTGTGTATTCCGGAACTTTTGGTTCTTGTTGGTTTTGGAGTTTTAGCTTTGGTGGTTATTGTTCTGGGTTTGAAACTTGCAGGTTTTGTTGTTTTTACAAGCTTGATGCAGTTTTGGTAGGCATGTTACAATTTAATTGTTGTTTGGCTATCTTGCAGTTTTGACTGTGTTCTGCAATTGTTATGCAGTTATGGTTTTTGTGCAGGTTGGTTTTTGTTAGCACTCTGGCCAGGCAGTTTAGCTTGTTTACAGTTTGGCCAGGCAGTTTGGCTATTGTTGCAGCTTGTGCAGTTTTGCAATGGTTTTGTAGTTTGAGTTGTTATGCTGGTTTACAGTTTGGCTATTTGCAGGTTTACAGTTTGGTTGTTTGTTTCTGTTTGAAAGCTGTTGCAGGTTTTGTTGTTTTTATTGTTTGGTTCTGCTAGCAAGCTTTGACTGTGTTCTGCAGTTTTGCTAGGCAGTTTGGCTTGTTGCAGTTTCAGGCTGGTTCTGCAAGTTTGTAGTTTGTAGGGTTTTTGGAAGTTTTTTGTTATGTTTTCACAGGTTTGGAGGTTTTTGTGAAAACTCTTAACAGTTTGCAGTTTTTATACCCATGTTCTCTCTTTTTTTTAAACTGTTATGCAGTTTGGAGTTTTATATCTTTTTAGCTTTTTGTTTGCAACTTGTGATAGCCTCTTGCCAAATTGTACACTCTCACCAAGGTGATATCTTTTCTCTCTTTCTCTCTCTATGACAAAGCAAATTTGCTTTTTTTTTCACTTTTCTGAAAAATTTGCCTATTTCCATGGAAAATGATGAAAAAGCTATGACAAGCTTTTTGGCTTGTGATTTGGTTTACCTTCTGCATTGTCTGCTGTTTGATTTGCCATGTACTTTCTGTATTGTTCAGTTTGCATACTTTTTGCATTCAATTTGCTTTGTAACTTGCTGCCACGGTTCAGTTTGCATTAAGTTTGCTTAGTGCAGTTTGGCGCCTGTTTGCCTTAGTTGCTTGGCCTATGTTTGCATAACAGTTTGCCTTGTGCTTTGGTTGAGTTGCAATGTTTCAGTTTGCTGACTTTGTTTGGCCTTGTGCTTTAGTACAGTTTTGGCGCCCTAATGCTTTTTTTGAATAAATTGCTTTGTTTACATTCTTCAATTTGCATTTTTATTTTTCTCTTTGTGAACCAAGAAGAGCAATCTTCTTGTGATTTGCGAAGAGAAAAATAAAACGTGATGAAAAATAGCACTCTGATTCTGGACGACAAATTTTAATGATGAACAATTTCCTTTCTCTTTTTTATTTGAAAATTCTTTACTAATCCTCTTTTCTTTGCCTTTTTAATGTGAGCACAAATTGGATGATAGAGGAAGCAGAGGAAGCAGGAGACTTTGAGCATGGGAGCAATGGAGCAATGGAGGCTTAGGCTTAGATTAGATAGATTTCCATTAATTGTAACAATTTATTTTCCCAAGTACTATAAGTTGTAAAAACTTACAATATTCAAATAATAAATTATTTTTGTATCAATCATCTAAAAAATCTTTGTGAGGTAAACTGATATCCAATAAAATCATTTACTGTCCAATAATCTTGCCATTCTTTCTTCAAGTCTTCACTTATTCCTTTAAGATTCTCAGATCAAAATAATTAAAATTGCATTCCAACAATTCTAATACAGATAGCTTAAACTTTAAGTAATCCAATAACTTTGTAGTCTCATAACCTTGCAACAGCACCCCAATCAAAATACGCATTGTATATTCCAATAAACAAGCAAGCATTTCATTCCATTAACAGGAAAACATTTTAACAGACGCATATTATCTTGGTTAACCTGGATCAGACAAAAACCTGAATGTTCCAAATGACAGTCTCAACTCGTATCTCTTATCCCAGATAAACAAGCCTTGAGAACAACCAGTAACCTTTCAGCAAACTTAAAAAAGCATGAAAACATGTGACAGTTAATTTGAATTTATGAGAATTCAGTTTCTTCTGGGAAATGTGAGAGAAACCCTAATTGTTGATCTACTGCCAAAGAAAAGTCTGTCTGATTGATTCCTGAGCCAATCTTGAAAATCAGAGAAAACCCTAGGGTTGTGATTTCTTGTGAAAAAGGGAGGGCAAATTTTGGGGTACAACAAACATGAATCGTGGCCTCTATGAACAATATTCTTTCTTTTTTATATTTTCTGAAGTTTTTTTAGTAAAATGAAAGATGATGATGGTTAGGGTTTGGTTATTGTTGAGGCTGTGCTTCTTCGAACAATATCCTCTTTATTTCTCTCCTTCTGCTATATCTTTTTTATCCATGTTATATTGAAAAAAGGAGGTTTTTTTGGGGGAAAAGATTACATGAGTTTGAACTGTTTTGGTATGCTGTTTAAATGCTTTCTTGATACAGTTTTCTTTTCCTATCTTTGTTCAATGTTACAATAGGTTTTTAACTGTTATGCTTGTTTATGGGCAACAAACTTTTGACATGTTTTTGACTGATTTGGGACATGTTTCAACAAGGTTTTGGACAATTTTTGGGATTTATGACAAGTTTTGGCTTGTTGTGTTTGGTTTTACAGTGAAGCAGACTGTTTGCAGCAGGGCTGAACTTTTGACAATGTTTTTTATTGATAATGTTACTGTAGTAACTCGTATCTTAAGTTGTCCTATTGCGAACCAAACCAGTTTTGTGATTTGCATTAGGAACACTCTTGGGCCAATGATAGAATCTGATTTTTATTTGCAAGATAATGAGGCCTTTGTTGGGCTTTGGCATATGATTTAATTCAAACCCCTTGTTTCTGATTCCTTCCTAAATCCGAATGATGAGATTAGAAGACTTTGCTTGAAAACTTCTTGTTTATGTTTTAATGATGATTGAACTAACCAATTTTCTCTCTTTTGGTTTCATTTGATGGTTGTTGATTGGAAGGTGAAGAAGGCAAGGCAAAGTTGAAGAAGGGATTGTGGCTAGCATGAAGCTTGGAAAAGAGTTTGAAAGCTTTGAAGTTTCGGCCCACACAAGATCATAGAATAGCTTTAGGATTTAGATTCTTCCTTTTTGATTTTTTTTCTTGAAAAGAAAATATTGAGTGTACTTGTAAATGATGAATGATGTAACCAAACAAAATATATGTTCTTGTGACAATGAGAATGTAGTCGAAGTTTAAGCCATTACAATCTTGAATGTGTCAAAGTCTTACCATATTTTAATCAAACCAAAATTTGTAATATTGATATGAGTTTGCTTGAAGTTTAGGTTTAGAAATGCTTCAAATCCTAAGTCATGAGTGTAATTCAAAATTATGAGTGTAACTCTTGAGAGGAACTTGAATGAATTTTGCAAAATTGAACTTTGATTATGGTCTTGAGAAGTGCTTGAAATCTAAATGAGCTTTTGGATAACTTGGGATTTATGATGCACTTGAATAAGAATTGAATCTTAAATGATATTTGAATCTTGAATTTCGATTGAAATCCTTTGGTGATGAAATGCTTGATACAAACCACTTTTGAAAAGAACCTTGAATCAAGATGGACTTTGAGTTAGATGATGATGAATGAATAAAACTTGGATGAATATCAAACCAATCTCTCAAATGAATCCAAATCCCAAACTATCTTCAAATTTAAGTCCAAATCCTCTTGCATTAGAAATAACAAGTACTTGAGGGAATAAGAACGCCTTGACTTTAACGAGCAACAAAATATCAGTGCCTTGAATCTTTGAAGATGAAAGTAAGACTTGAATTGTAAAAAGAAAATGACCGCCAATATGTTCTTTGACATGAAACTCTTGAGGTGATGGAAAGAAACCAAACCCTAGCTTCTAAATTAGACCTTTGATAAAACCCTGAGAATTTATTTAAAAGCCCAGTGATAAAGAAGATGGTTTAAGATGCGAAAGAAATGCCAAAACCCTAGTCCAACCATATTTGATAAAGAAACCAATTGAATTCATCTTGAATGAAGTAGAAAGCCTCAAAACATAAGGAAACCCTAATTTCTGACTGAATAACTTAAAAGATGGCAACTGAATAGAAAACCCTGATTTTTAGTCACACATAGGGAAATAAACCTTATTCCAAGATCTTAATGAATTTGAATGAGAAATGGCCTTGAACATGGATAAATAAGAATCTCATGATAACCATACTTCAAAACCTGATTCCACTGCCCACTGCCCAAGGTGGAGCCAAGAAAATCAACTGTAGAATGTAGAAGCCTCAAACCAAGATTAAACCCTAGTTAGCACAACCTCTAATTACGAACCCCTGCTTTATATGTGTGAATGTCCTGATGAAAATAATACAAATGAAATGCAAAGCCTAAGCCAGATAAAAGTGAAAAGGTAGGACAAATTTGGGGTATGACAACAGAAACTCCTTAGAGACGAAGATAATAATAGACATGGATATGATGATATCCTACATTGTCTCAGAGATTGAGACATGCATGAATTCCTTAAGGATTATGGCCCATGAATGGCGATGAGGAATCCCTACAAGCTAGGGATTATGACATGGAAAGGGAAAATCCTATAGGCTAAATCTAGTAATGGACGAAAAGATAACCCTTGCGGGTTTAGGGATTGTAATGGGATTTTATAAAAGGTATCCTTAATTGATAGGTTCCTAGTTTTGGCCTACGAATATTCTACCATCCCAATAAGGTAGTTTCCTTAAGGGTATCATGGATGACACTAGAGGGAAAGGCACAAGGGCCTCCCTTAAGTGGAGCCTCTTTGCAGACCGAAACTTTCGTCTCTAGGTCATGAAAGGTCTCGTCATGAGATTTTAGTTTAAGGGTTATACAAAGAGTCATATGTTGTATTCTAAAGTCCTACCCCTCAAGAGGATGTCTCTTGAGACATATTCTTTTTGCAGAATTCCACCGGCTCTAGGCGAAGTCGTCACATAAACTCATAGGACTGATTTATCCCCTTGACTAATAGACGAACCTTCTTTCTAAGGGTTTTGTAAAATATTTTTTGAAATTAAAATCCCACCACAACAAATAATATGATATTCACAATAATATGAAATAACTAAAACCAAATAAATAAATAAATAAATAAATATAGAAATAAAAAAATATAGACAAACCCTAACAAAACCCTAAACCTAAAAGAGAGAAATTTCTAAACCCTAGGGTTGAGATCCCCAGTGAAGTCCCCAGCTGTTGTAGCCGGTTTTAAAATGAGAGTCATCACCCTTAATTTTTTTATCTTTGGGAAGGAAATATAAAGGATAACCTTAATGTGGTCAGAGATTCTAAGTTGTTGGATTCGTTCTTAGACGAAGGAAAGGAGTTAGGAACCCCCATCTACCTTGTTCACAAGGATACTAGAGTTAGAAACACAATCTTTGAGAAATAGAGTTTTAATTTTTATTAGGGGAACTCGCAACGATTTTTAAGTCGTATGCCTACGTATCCTCTGATGAAGAATCAGAGTCTCAATTGGTAGTTCGTAGTTTGGTTGGTATTTTTTATAGGATCGCGTAGAATTGCTTTCGATTTTATCGTTGAATCTTGTCTGGGTTGAAAATTGAGCGAGCGTAGACATAGTTCGTAGTTAATTTCGATAACAATTCCCCTTAATCCTTTTTTGAAAATGTTCTTGAATTTTGATTTAGTTGAAAAATATTTTTGTTGTTGGTTAGCTGTTTTAATTTTTATTTAGTGGATTAAAAATAAAAGTAGAAGTGAATAATTAAATAAATATATAAGTGAAAAAATAGCATTAGAGTTAGCAAACATATTTTAAAGTTGAAAAAAAGAGTTTTAATTAGTAAAAACTTATTTATCCCAATTTGTTAAGTAATTAGTAAAATGACGAATTTTAAATTTAGAGTTTATAAAATAAATGTTGATTATAGAAAAATAAATATTGATTAAGTAAAAAGGATTTTTGTTGCTAAAATTTATAAGGAAAAATTATGTTCTATAATAATAATAATAAAATATTTGTAATAAATAAAATCAGATTCAAATTATGATTTAAAAAATAAAACTTACAATAGATTTAAAAATAATAATTTGATTAATAATAAAAATTATTTAGTTATTTTTAATAAAGGAAGAATTAAATTTGTTATTTTTATAAAATGTTTATAACATAGTTATGTTAAAAAAATACTCAATAATACGCCTCATAAAAAATATTATACAAATAATAAAAATAATAAATCATAAAATAATTTAGAATAAAATAATAAAAATAATAAACACTACAAAAATTAAAATAAACACAAAGGAGATTAATGTTTTCGTTTTTCCACTGTAAGAAGACTTACCTCTTTCTAGTTTTGTATTGTTCTTATTTAATATTTTTATCCGTCCTAATTTAGTAATAATAAAGATAGTAAAACTAATTTATCATATAAAAATTTTAGGTTCCTAGTGATTATAATAACAATTAAATATTGAAAAAAACAAATTCATATAAATTACAATACTTAGACTCACTAGATTAACCATGAGAAATAAAAATTGCCGACAACAAAATATTCAAACCATACATGGAAACAACTATTAATCACATAAAAGCATTGTGGATGAAATTTCAAAAGCAAATAAATAAAACTCGAATATTCAAACGAATTAAAAATTGAATTTACATCAAAGAAGACATAGTTACCAACCATAAATATCGCCATTGATTTAAGTTACTTCATTTCCTTCTTCTCGGTCAATCCTTCCTCTTTTTTTGGTACAAGAGTTTCTTGGGTTGATGGAGGGCTTTTAGGAAATACTTCGTTGTTGTTCTTTGATGTGAAGAACAACAATTTTAGGAAAACTCTATTGAGTTGTTGAGTTGCTAATTGTTGGTGAAATTATTGATTTAATAAAAAGAAACATCAGAATCATCATTTGGTTAAAATAACAAATACATTAAAAAATAAAATTGAAAACAAAAGGGTGGCCTCATGGAATATTTACGGTGTGAGTGGTCTTCGGAAAAAAAATTATTAATAAGGAAACACAATTTCAAAAAAACAAATAACCGTCAGATAATCGTCATACGGTTTTGATAATAGACAAATTAAAATTAGAAAGAAGAAAAGATAAAATTGAAACAAAAGGGTGAGTGACCTCATATGAAATCATCGATTGAGAATAAAATTACAAATAACACCAAAATTTTTAAAGAGAAAGTTTAAAATAAAAAGTCAATTGAAAGTATATGAAGACGAACAATTATTTTCTATTTTAAAAATACAAATAATTTGAAATAAATTATTATGTTTTTAAATAGATTTGTAAGCAAATATTTATTAAAAATCAAAAAATATTATAAAATTAGTATTTTTTATCGTAAAATTAAAATACGGACAAATTTAAAATATAACATATTTTTTTTCACTTTTATCGTGAGTTTCACACACAATGATATGCATACAACTTTCACTAAACCAATTCTTAACCACAACCCAACCAAATCACCCTCGTTTTTTTTTCCAAAGCAAAATCATACTAACTTCAAACCAGACACCATATTTCAAATCATCGACACTACCTTCACGTTTTCAACATAACCTTATACAAACTATCATCAAATCAATATGCAAAAACCTGTTTCTTTGTTTCAGTGTTTTTCTAATAAATCATAGCAGAGTCAAACCATACAACTTTCACTTTTACTTTTAAAAAAACATTACAACACCTTTGCAACTTCATGAAATATGAAAACCTGTTAAAAATATATAACAATTTGTATAAAGTTTATTTTGCAGAAAAAAAACTCAGAAGAAGGAGGAGAATGGTTTCGAAGCTGCCGAAAACTCACAGCAACGACGAAACAGAGGGGCATCCCTTTCCTTGCTATGAATTTTTTTAATTTTTTATCATTTATTAGTTATTCATTGTTTATTATTTGTATTTAATGCTATTTCTATTATTATGCAATTTCAATTGGAGGAAAGAATCAGTGCTACACATTTCTGTAAGTTGGTTTTTTCTACCTTTTAATAAGTTGAAAATGTTGGAAATCCACCAAAGTCTATGATAAATTTCTACTACAATGACAATTTAATTATGAGACAAATAAAGAAAGAAGACAAGACAAATAATTTCTGCAGAGTTTCTCTCTGCTCACAAATTATGAAAACTTTATTATTCACTTTGCAACTACAAAATACTGTGAATGACTTGTTTGACTTGCTTAAAAAAAATAGGGGTTACTCCCTCTATTTATAACTGAGATTACACCTTAAGGACAAAGCCTAAAATATCTATTTTGTTACTAAATCAAATCAAATTTATTCTATACTTAAATCAAATCTATTTAAATCTAAAACAAATCAAATCTTTTCGACACATAGTTTTGACACACTGAATTATAATTTAACACACCACATAATTCATTGTGTCTAAACTATCTATGTTCATCATGGCTCTTAGTTTTCTGAATACTTTGACTTGCACTCCCTTCGTCATGATGTCTGCAATCTGATTCTCAGTTCTGCAGTATTCCAAATTCATCTTCCCATCTGCTACCTGCTCTCGAAGATAATGGAACCTCATTTCGATGTGCTTGCTTCGACCATGTGTTATTGAGTTTTTTGTCAGATTAATAGCCGACATGTTGTCTATCTTCATCGTAATTGCTCCATGATCTTTCCCTGTTATCTCTTCGACCAAGTTCACCATCCAAGTTGCTTGACATGCACAAAGAGAAGCAACTATGTATTCTGCTTCGCATGATGATAATGCCACTACTGGTTCCTTTCTTGAATTCCAAGCAACTATTGCACCACCTAGCATAAACACATATCCTGCTGTTGACTTTCGATCTTCAACATCACTACACCAACTCGAATTAGTGTATCCCACTAACTTGTATTCTTTTCCTTTATCAGATGTAGGAAATAAAATGCCATAATCGAAAGTTTCTTTGAGATACCTCAATATCCTTTTTATTGCTGCTAGATGTGATACCTTTGGCTTCTGCATGAATCTACTTATCATACCTACATTATATGCTAAGTCAGGCCTTGTATGACAAAGGTATCTCAATGATCCAATAAGTTTTCTGTATTGGGTTGGATCAACATCATCTTCATCTACATCTTTCGATAGTTGCAGTCTTGGTTCTGCAGGTGTCGAAGTTGGGTTGCATTCTTCCATCTCAAATCTCTTGAGAATTTCTCCTGCATATCTTCTTTGATGCATCATCAAACCTCTACCGCTCTTGTAGAATTCGATACCAAGGAAATATGAAATCTCACCCAAATCAGACATTTCGAATTCCTTGCTGAGATCACCTTTGAAGTCTTCGATCTAAATTTTACAGCTACCTGTTATCAACAAATCATCTACATAGAGACATAGTATAAGCAATTCACTCTTGCTTCTTCTTACATATACTCCATGTTCAGTTGCGCACTTTACAAATTCCTTCTCCCTTAGGAAACTATCAATTTTCTTATTCCAAGATCTTGGAGCTTGTTTCAATCCATACAGGGCTTTATACAGCCGGTATACCTTTCTTTCTCTGTCATGTTTCACAAATCCAACTGGTTGTTTAACATAGACTTCATCATCTAAGGGTCCATTTAGGAATGCACACTTCACGCCCATCTGACATATGTGCGAACTATTTATTTCTGCTAGACCAACAACCAACCTGATTGTTTCAATCCTAGCAATAGGTGCAAAAACTTCATCGAAGTCTATTCCTTCTTTTTGTAGAAATTCTTTCCCCACAAGTCTTTCTTTGTGTCGATTTACTTCACCTTTCGAATTCGTTTTCACTTTGAATACCCACTTGACATTAATTTCCTTCTTGCCTTGAGGCAATTCGACAAGTGACCAAGTGTTGTTTCTTCGATAGACTTCACTTCTTAGTTCATTGCTTTCACCCACTTCGAATCCTTCAATGCTTCAGCTGCATTAACAGGTTCGACATCTGCATAGAAAGCATAATGTACCAGCTTACCTTTATCATCTATCACATCATCTGATGTAATCACACAATCTTGTAATCTTGAAGGCATGCGTCTTATTCTTTGAGGTCTGCTTGTACTTGGTATATCTATTGGTTCCTCTTGTCGAACTTCTCTTTCGACTTGAGTTTCTGGTTCTTCGAATAGGATTTCCACTGAATCTTTCTTGACATTTTCAGTCTAATCCCATTCTTTAAACTCATCTATGATCACGTCCCTGCTGATCACAATCTTCTTGTTCTCTGGATCGAATAACTTGTAATCTCCTGTCGAATGATATCCAACTAGAATCATTTGACTTGACTTGTCATCAAGTTTTCTTCTCAACTGATCTGGCACATGTCTATGTACAATAGATCCAAATACCTTCAGATGAATCAAGCCAGGCTTCACACCAGACCAACATTCTTCTGGAGTAATTCCTTCTAGCTTCTTTGTAGGACATCTGTTCAAAATGTATGTTGCCGTCGAAACAGCTTCACCCTAAAACTCTTTAGGTAAATTCTTGCCTTTCAACATACTTCGTACCATATTCATGATGGTTCGATTCTTCCTTTGTGCAATTCCATTTTGTTGTGGAGTATAGGGTGGCACCACCTCATACACAATCCCTTCCTTTTCACATAGCCTGTCGAAGTCTTTCGACACATATTCTCCACCACCATTAGTTCTCAAAACTTTGAGCTTTCGACCACTTTGTCTTTCGACCATAGACTTAAACTTGGCAAATACTTTGATCACTTCACTTTTCTTCTTGATCAGATAAGTCCACAGCTTTCGACTGAAATCATCTATGAATGTAACAAAGTATTTGTTACTTCCCATCGAATCTACCTGGATTGGTCCACATACATCAGAGTATATGACTTCAAGAATAACCTTCGACCTGCTTCCTGCATCTTGCTGAAGCTATTCTTGTGTTGCTTCGCCTGCACACATTCCTCACATACTTAATTTGGAATGTCAATTTCAGGCAATCCTGAAACCATATTTTTTCTCTTCAAATCTCTGATGTCTCTGAAGTTGAGACGGCCTAGTCTAAAATTCCATATCCATTCATCTCTGCTAGCTGCAGTCGAAAGACACTTGTGCTCCATCACATTTAGTTCAATTTTGAAGGTTCGATTCTGAGACATAGGATCCTTCAATATTAATCTCCCATTTGCATCAACGACTCTCATCATCTTATCTTTGATTGACACTTTATAATTATTTTCGACCAACTGCCCTATACTGAACAAATTGCTCTTCATGCCTGGTATGTACAATACATTGGAAATTACTGACCTCTTGCCATCTTTCCTCATAATCATAACATCACCAATACCTTCAGCTGCTAGGGTATTGTCATTTGCAAATTTTACCATATTTTTCATTGAGGGCTTTATATTGACAAACCAGTCTTTCCATCCAGACATATGTGATGAACATCCTGAATCTAAGTACCATTGGTCCTTGAATATATCTTTATCTTTTGTTGTGACCATCAACATCATCTCTTCTTCTTCTTCATGTTTTGCAAGCTTTGCATAACTTTCTTGATTCTTTTGTTTTTTTGGAAAATCACTCGAATAGTGACCATACTTCTGACAATTGTAACATTGAATGTGACTCTTATCAGGTTTTTGACCACCACTCTTCCTCTATTTTCAACACCGCCTCTTTGGTTGCCTTGGTATGGCCTTCTTTGATTCGACATGTTTCCTTCGATCTGGTTTCCTCTACCATTCGATTTGTTGTAGCCACCTCTACCTTTGTTGAAACACTTTCCTCTGTCTTTGGTTTCTTTTGCTGAATGTGCCTGCAAGGCCACATCACTCTTCAATTTACCTGAAGCTCTTTCATTCATTATTTGTTCATGATATTCAAGCGTCTCTTGAAAATCTTCCTTTGTCAATTTTGACAAGTCTTTCCCCTCTTCTATCGCCACCACTATGTGGTTGAACTTAGGAGCTAAAGATCTCAAGATCTTCGAAATAACAACTCTTGTTGTTAACGCTTCTCCATATATCTTGATTTAATTTGCTTGTTTTGTAACTCTAGTGAAGAAATCAGATACGCTTTCACTGTCTTCCATCTGAAGCAGTTCATACGTCCTTTTGTGAGTTTGTAACCTCACTTGTTTCACCTTCTCAGCGCCTCCAAAAGACTTCTCAAGGATCTCCCAAGCTTCTTTTACAGATTCTGAATCACTAACCTTTTCAAAATTGTCTGGGCTGACACATTGATGAATTATAAATAATGCTTTATAACCCAGCTTCTCAGATTCTATGTATTTCTTCTTTTCTTCTTCTGAAGCGTTTTCTCCAAGCGCTTCGACTCCATCTTTTACAAGGTCCCTGAAATTCTGGAAACAAATACTCAATGTCACAGTGAATGTTATGACACCGTATCTGACACACTTCAAGACAGTAATTTTAAAAGCAGTAAAGAACACAATCAATTGTTTACCCAGTTCAGTGTGTAACAACACCTACTCTGAGGGCTACCAAGCCAGGGAGGAAATGCACTATAAGAGATATTAATTTAGGAATAAACCAACCAGTTTATCTCCTTCACTTAAGACCTGCCCAATGCAACTTCAATCTAAGTTCAACTTAAACCTGAGTTCCTGCTCACTCCCCCTCAATCACAGCAGTGATACTAAACTATTGATTAATGAAATTATGAAGATACTCTTCAGTACACACACTTGATTTTTCTTCACAGCTTTAATCAAGTGACAAACACTCTTGCTTCAAAGCTTTGAGTGATACACAACCCTTACAATCAAATCCTACTCCAAGTCACTTATCACAATGATAATTGCTTGGCTCATAGTAGTTACAACTATACAATCCCTTATTGATCTTCTGTCAAAAAGTATTCTTCACCAACAGTCTTCATGAGGAATATATAGGCAGTTATTCTTCAGTTAGGGTTTCCAAGAAAATAGCTAGGGTTAATTAGAGTTAACCTCAAGACTTGGTCATAGGTCTTTAACAACCAGATTAGGGTTAAGCAGAGTTAACCTAATGTCCACGTGAGTATCTGATCTGGACTGTATAAACCAGATTCCCAAAAATTCTCAGGAATAAAAAATTTGCACAAATGTTAGATCAGTACAGGATGTCTTAACATTGGTTATGACAACAAGAATCTTGTTCACTGATTTTGGTAGAATGCAATAAATATGATCATTGCTTAATGATCAGCTAGACACTCATATTGAGTAGCTTCTGTATGACATTCTTTTTCTGCAGAATGTACCTTGTATCCTAGAATGTTATGACATCAGTCATGACATTCACAAAACTGGTTTTACCAAAAAAAATGCCAACAACCAAACACTTACAAACTCCCCCTTTGACAAATTTTTGGCTAAAACCCCTAAACAATCAGAGATTAGAAAGCAGCAGAATTTTTTAATAACATCTACCAAGTCTAATTCTACCAAAATTATCACAAAATCTTCTCCCCCTCTTTAGCCATAAATAGGCCAAAGATACTTGTACTTTTAAGTTATACAGTCATCCAAAAGGAATAATAAAAACACAGAGAAAAATCAAAAGTCATTTGGCAGCAACAGGTACCAGCAGCAAAATTTTCAACAACACTGATCTTCAAGCACTGTCTTCTTCCGAGGAGGCACTATCTTCAGCATTATGCTGGTCTTCATCAGCATCCTCTTCCCTTCTTTGTCCTTCATTCTCCTCCTGTTCTAGTCTAGCAATCAGGTCCTCAAGAGTCCTTTTCCTTGTATCAAGCTCTTTGCAGGTTTCCTTCAGCACAACTATAACATCAGTTTTCTTGGAATGAGATTTGACAGTTGATGTCTCAGCAGATGTCATAACAATGTCAGGGACATGTGTTCCCTGAAACAATTTATAGTGCAAACCAAGAGCAGGGGCTCTTTTGCATACAATATCTTTTTCAACTAGAATATCAGGATACTGAGCAATGACTATACCACACAGGAGAGATGGAAAGGCAATAGGGCCTTTAATAGCACAGCTTCCAGCATGTTTCAATGTTTGATCAAAGATATACTTTCCATAGTCAAAGTTTGTCCTGGTTCCAACAGCATAAATAAATCTTCCCAAGCATGTGGAGATGGTTGATTTATGGTTGGTGGGAACCCAGTTAGCTGCACCAATTTTATGCAGAATGGCAAACTTCATGCTCAGCTTGCTTGCATTCAGCTTCCCTTTTAAGGGCCAACTCTTGACTTGATTTGCAGTGATGGTTTGAAAAACTTGGTTGTCAGAAACTTCAAGCTCAGGGCAAGCATCATCAGGTCTTCCTAGGAATTTGTTTATTTCAGAGGGAGAGAAATTTAGCTTCCTTCCTCTCACATACACACTCTTAAAATCAGCTGACTTTCCATCAGCATACCCATCAGATAAATTTACTATGAATTCTTTGACAAGAATCGCATAGCAGTTGGTAAACTTTATCACAGTTTTAATTAGACCAGCAATCTTGATTAGATCCATGATCTCTTTACATTCAATGACACTGTTTTTCAGCTCTCTTTCCAAGGCAATCCTTTTCTGAAAAACATACTTCCACCTATTTGCATTTTCTGGATGGTGAAAGGAGATGTTGTCAATGGCAACTTCAGGGACTTTAGGCATTTTTCTCGAAGAGAGTTTCTTTCTGAGAGGAATGTCTGCAACATGGCTCTCAACATCAAACTCAAATTCTGATTCCTCATCAGATTCAGAGGGTTCAGGGTCCTTCCTTTTCTTGGCTATTGGTTGTCTCAAAGGTTTTGAGAGACTACCAACAGGTACTCTAGTTTTCACCTTCCCCTTCTCTTTTGACAATCCAACCTTCTCAGCTTCTACTCCAGTCTTGTTCTCAGACCTGGTTTTCTTATGAACAACTTCAGTAGCCTTTTCTTTGGAGAGGCTTTTGGCAGCATCCTGCTTTCCTTTTCTGTTCATCATCCTTCTAGCTACGCTAGGGTTGATATTGGCAATTAAGTCATTGTCAGAGTATTCTTCATCAACATCAATAACCGGGGGTTCAACATCCTTGTCAGTAGCGTTCTGGTGATCATCATGATTTTCAGGAGATTTCCTAATGTTGTCATCAGGTGTCTCAACATTCTGAGTGACATCTGGATTTATTTCAACATTTGGACTAGCAGATTCTTGGTTCAAAGGTACAGAAATGCCAGGTACAGAGTGATTCTCATTTAGAATCCTAGTGACTAGTCTAGCTATAGCTTGATGAACATAAATAGAGCCTTCCCTATTTGCTATTTCTGGAGGAACAAAAGATGATGGTTGAGAAGATTTACCAGATAGAGAGGCTTGTGATCTTCTTGCATGCCTGGTTCGCAGCTTCTTGACCTTAGTGGGGTCAGCTGCCAGTTCATGAAGAGGAGTTATCTCCAGAACATCAGAATCCATGCAGTTTGTGATTGCCCTAGGTACGCGATCAGAGTATGCGGAAGAAGCACTCGCCTTTGGAGAGGATGATGACATGGATAGTTGAGACATTTTGAGTGATTTAGAAAACAGGTAACAACGATAGTGAAATCTTCGTTTGAGAGATTGGAGATTGTTGCAGAAACGAGAGAGGAGGGAGATATATGAATGTCTATTCAACTTCTTAAAATTTTGGAAAGAAATAGAGAAACAGATGATTAGCCCAATCAGAGTAGACTTAACTAAAATATCTCTTTCATCCCTTGTTTTAAGCAAAATTAATTGCTACATTTCTTCATGTTGGCAAATACCCAGCTTGCCCCTCAAATTTTCAAATTGACTAGCATCAAGTGCCTTGGTAAAAATGTCAGCCAATTGTAGTTCAGTGGCAACATGTTCCAGTTTAATCGCCTTTTCCTCCACAAGATCTCTGATGAAGTGATGTCTAATGTCAATATGCTTGGTCCTGCTATGCTGAATAGGATTCTTGAAAATGTTGATAGTACTCAGATTGTCACAGTACAATGTTATGACATCTTGTGTGACATTATACTCAGTAAGTATCTGTTTCATCCAGATCATTTGAGAATAGCTACTACCAGCTGCTATGTATTTAGCTTCAGCAGTAGATAGAGACACACAGTTCTATTTCTTGCTGAACCAAGAGACAAGATTATTTCCCAAGAAGAAACATCCTCCAGAGGTGCTCTTTCTATCATCAGCACTTCCAGCACAATCAACATCACAGTAACCAGACAGATTTGGTTCACATCCATGAGAGTACAGCAAGCCATAGTTGTAAGTTCCACTCACATACTTCATAATTCTTTTCACTTGGTTGACATGACTTACTTTGGGTTCAGCCTGGTATCTTGCACATACTCCAACTGCAAAAGCAATGTCAGGTCTGCTGGCTGTTAAGTATAGCAGACTTCCTATCATGCTTCTGTACAAGCTTTGATCCACATTAACTCCACTTGAATCTTTGGACAGCTTTAAATGAGTAGGTGCAGGAGTCCTTTTGTGACTGACATTCTCCATTCCAAACTTCTTGACAATGTTCTTTGCATACTTGCTTTGAGACAGAAAAATTGAGTCTTCCATCTGGGTGACTTGCAGTCCAAGAAAGTAGGTCAATTCTCCCATGAGGCTCATTTCAAATTCAGCTTGCATCTGGTCAGCAAAATGTTTAACCATTTTATCTGACATTCCCCAAACACTATGTCATCAACATAGATTTGAGCTACCATTATCTTTCCTCCTTCATTTTTGACAAAAAGAGTTTTATCCAAGCCTCCTTTCCTGTATCCTTTGTCAGAGAGGAATTTTGTCAACCTGTCATACCAGGCTCTAGAAGCTTGTTTCAGGCCATATAAAGCTTTCCTCAATTTGTAGACATGATCAGGGCAGTTTGGATCCACAAATCCTTTAGGCTGTTCCACGTATACTTCCTCATTTAAGTACCCATTAAGGAAGGCACTCTTTACATCCATCTGAAATAGCTTGAACTTAAGGAGACAAGCAATTCCCAGTAGTAGTCTGATTGATTCCAGTCTGGCTACAGGAGCAAAAGTCTCATCAAAATCAACGCCTTCAACTTGGGTGTATCCTTGAGCAACAAGTCTTGCCTTATTCCTGGTGACAACTCCTTCAGCATCTGATTTGTTCTTGTAGATCCATTTTGTGCCAATGATGTTTGTTCCTCCTGGTCTAGGAACTAACTCCCATACTTCATGTAGCTTGAATTGGTTCAATTTATCTTGCATTGCTCCAATCCAGTATTCATCAGTTAAAGCCTCCTTAACATTTCTTGGTTCAATCTTAGATACAAAGCAAGAGTTTGTGATGGTTTCTCTAGATCTTGTAATGACCCCACTGTTAGGATCTCCTATGATGAGTTCCTTAGGATGATCTTTCTGAATTCTGATGGAAGGGTCTTTGTTAGCTTCCTTTGATTCAGACTCTGATGAAGTAGTTTTAGGAACATCATCCTTTTGAGTTGAAGTCTTAAGGAATGTCTCAGCATCATATGTGACATTTGTTTCCTCGTGATAATCATCAACTATGACATTTATAGATTCCATCATAACTTTGGTCCTGGAATTGAATACCCTATATGCTCTGCTGTTGGTAGAGTATCCTAGGAATATTCCTTCATCACTTTTAGGGCCCATCTTTCTCCTTTGTTCACGATCTGTCAGAATATAGCATTTGCTTCCAAAGACATGGAAGTACTTCACTGTAGGCTTTCTTCCTTTCCAAAGTTCATAAATGGTGGAAGATGTTCCCTTTCTCAAGGTGACCCTGTTATGGACATAACATGCTGTATTCATAGCTTCAGCCCAAAAATGAATAGGAAGTCTTTTGGCATGTATCATTGCTCCGGCAGATTCCTGTATAGTCCTGTTTTTCCTTTCCACAACTCCATTTTGTTGAGGAGTTATGGGTGAAGAGAATTCATGATTAATTCCTTCTGAGGAGAAGAACTCATCAAACTTACTGTTTTCAAATTCCTTGCCATGATCACTTCTTATTCTGACAGTGCATCCTTCTTTTTCTCTTTGAATTCTTTTGCACGGTTCCTTAAATACTTCAAATACATCATACTTTTCCCTAATGAAGTTAATCCAGGTGAATCTGGAAAAATCATCCACCACAACATATGCATATCTTTTTCCACCAAGACTTTCCACTTGCATTGGTCCCATCAGATCCATATGTAGAAGTTCTAGCACCTTAGAGGTGGTCAGATGTCTTGTCTTTGGATGTGACATTCTAGTTTGCTTTCCAACCTGACATTCATCACAGACTCTCCCTTCATCAATTTGCAGCCTTGGAATCCCTCTGACTGCCTCCATGGATATAATCCTTTTCATTCCTCTTAGATGTAAATGACCAAGTTTTTGGTGCCACAGTTTCACTTCTTTTTCTTCTTTGGCAATAGAGCACACAGAAGAATAATTAGTGTTCTCAGACTCCCATAAGTAACAGTTGTCTTTAGATCTGACTCCTCTCATTACAACTTCTTGTTTTTCATTAGTTACAAGACATTCAGACTTGGTGAAGTTGACCTTGAATCCTAGATCACATAATTGACTGATACTTATGAGATTAGCAGTCAAGCCTTTTACCAGCAACACTTCATTTAGGTTTGGAACTCCAGGGCAGTCCAAGTTTCCAACTCCTTTGATTTCTCCTCTAGTACCATCTCCAAAAGTCACATAACTAGTAGTATGAGGTTTAACATTATTGAGAAGACTCTTGATTCCAGTCATGTGTTTAGAGCATCCACTGTCAAAGTACCAGTCTTCCTTTGCAGAGACTCTAAGGGAGGTGTGAGCTATCAGGGCTGCAGACTTTTTCTTCCACTGTTGAGTATATGGTGTCTTGTTAGACTTAGGTTTGACAACTGGGGTCTGATTAGGATATCCATATAATCTGAAGCAGAATGGCTTTATGTGACCAAACCTCCCACAATGATGACATCTCCATCTTTGATACTTTTTCTTCATATTTCTCTGTTCTCGATGTTGAGTGCTATGTTGTGACATCTGCTTTGACATTTGTTTATCAGGCCTGATCTTCTTCTTGTCTACAATAGATTTCTTTGCTGCCACAAATCCTAGACCAGACTTGTTTCCCACATTTTGTCCAACCTGAAGGATTTCTTCTAATTTGTCAATTCCATTTGTCAGCATCTTGACATATTTGGTCATCTGGTCAAGTTTTGAGTTTAGCATTTGAACTTCACCTTCGAGATGAATTATAGTATCAATGCCTGCCTTCTTCTCAGCCTCCAACTTTACTATGAGTTTTTTTTTGTCTCTCATTTTGCTGACAGACTTCAGCACTTCTGATACATAACTTCTTGTAGGAGTCAGCCAGTTCTTCAAATGTCACTTCCTCATCACTAGAGTCACTATCAGAGTTACAAATACCAATTAGTGCAGTAACTAGTTTGGCAGATTCTTCTTCAGAATTACTTTCTGAGTCACAATCAGACCAAGTAACAGACATTCCTTTCTTTTGTTTCTTAAGTAAGGTAGGACATTCAGATCGAATGTGCCCATATCCTTCACATCCATGGCATTGGATTCCTTTGCTTTGATTTCCCTTCTCTTCAGAATTTGGTCTTCTGCTGGAGTCATAAGATCTGTTAATGTCAGAGGGAATGTTCTTGACATTTGACCTTGACTCTGGGTCCATTCTCTTGATGAGTTTGTTGAACTGCCTTCCAAGCATGGCTATAGCTTCTGAAATATTTTCTTCTTCATCCTCCTTGTTTTCATCTTCAGTATTAGATACAAGTGCTATGCTCTTGTTTTTCTTGACGACATTGTCACTGATCCCCATCTCAAAGGTCTGAAGTGACCCAATGAGTTCATCAACCTTCAAGTTGCAGATATCCTGAGCTTCCTCTATAGCAGTCACCTTCATTGCAAATCTTTTAGGCAAGGATCTTAGAATCTTTCTCACCAGCTTTTCTTCTGACATCTTTTCTCCCAATGCTCCTGAGGTGTTGGCAATTTCCAAGATGTTCATGTGAAACTAATGAATGATCTCATCTTCCATCATCCTTAGGTTCTCAAATTTGGTAGTCAGCATCTGAAGCCTTGACATTTTTACTTTGGATGTGCCCTCATGGGTAGTTTTGAGAGTGTCCCAAACCTCCTTGGCCAGTTCACATTGATGTACTAGTCTGAATATGTTTCTATCAATTCCATTGAACAAGGAATTTAATGCTTTGGAGTTACCCAGGGCTAACTCATTTTCTTCTTTGCTCCATTCTTCCTCAGGTTTCAGACTGGTTGTCCCATCTTTCCCAGTTATGGTGGGATGGTTCCACCCTTTGTCAGCAGCTCTCCAAGCCTTTTTGTCCAGTGATTTTAAGAAGGCAATCATACTAGGTTTCCATAGTCATAATTTGATCCATCCAGGATGGATGGTTTGTTCCCAAATCCTCCTTCTTTGTCCATAGCGCCAGGAAATAATATCCCTAGATCTCACCCAGTAAGACAGGCAGGGTGCCTGCTCTGATGCCAATTGAAATTCTGGCAACAGATACTCAATGTCACAGTGAATGTTATGACACCGTATCTAACACACTTCAAGACAGTAATTTTAAAAGCAGTAAAGAACACAATTAATTGTTTACCCAGTTCAGTGTGTAAAAACACCTACTCTGGGGGCTACCAAGCCAAGGAGGAAATGAACTATAAGAGATATTAATTTAGGAATAAACCAACCAGTTTATCTCCTTCACTTAAGACCTACCCAATGCAAATTCAATCTAAGTTCAACTTAAACCTGAGTTCCTGCTCACTCCCCCTCAATCACAGTAGTGATACTAAACTATTTATTAATGAAATTATGAAGATACTCTTCAGTACACACACTTGATTTTTCTTCACAGCTTTAATCAAGTGACAAACACTCTTGCTTCAAAGCTTTGAGTGATACACAACCCTTACAATCAAATCCTACTCCAAGTCACTTATCACAATGATAATTGCTTGTCTCACAGTAGTTACAACTATACAATCCCTTATTGATCTTCTATCAAAAAGTATTCTTCACCAACAGTCTTCATGAGGAATATATAGGCAGCTATTCTTCAGTTAGGGTTTCCACGAGAATAGCTAGGGTTAATTAGAGTTAACCTCAAGACTTGATCATAGGTCTTTAACAACCAGATTAGGGTTAAGCAGAGTTAACCTAATGTCCACGTGAGTATCTGATCTGGACTGTATAAACCAGATTCCTGAAAATTCTCAGGAATAACAAATCTGCACAAATGTTAGATAAGTACAGGATGTCTTAACATTGGTTATGACAACAAGAATCTTGTTCACTGATTTTGGTAGAATGCAATAAATATGATCATTGCTTAATGATCAGCTAGACACTCATATTGAGTAGCTTCTGTATGACATTCTTTTTCTGCATAATGTACCTTGTATCCTAGAATGTTATGACATCAGTAATGACATTCACAAAACTGGTTTTACCAAAAAAAATGCCAACAACCAAACACTTACAGTCCCAAAGACCTTGACACCTGAATAAGACTTTCATCTGTTTGCACCAATTCTCATAGTTGTCAACTTTCATAATTGGTAGCGTTGCTGGATAGTTTGCATTCCCATAACTTGTCATCATGAATTCTTCAATCGTTCTTAATTGACACTTCCCTCGAATCGAAACAAAGTTCTTGATACCAGATGTTTGAAATCCACCAAAGTATATGATGAATTTCTACCACAATGACAATTTAATTATGAGACAAACAAAGAAAGAAGACAAGACAAATACTTTCTGCATAGTTTCTCTCTGCTTACAAACTGTGAAAACTTTATTATTCACTTTGCAACTGCAAAATACTGTGAATGACTTGCTTACAAAAAATAGGGGTTACTCCCTCTATTTATAACTGAGCTTACACCCTAAGGCCAAAGCCTAAAATATCTCTTTTGTTCCTAAATCAAATCTAATCTATTCTAGACTTAAATCAAATCTATTTAAATCTAAAACAAATTAAATCTTTTCGACACATAGTTTCGACACACTGAATTACAATTTAACAGAAAAAACTCAAATAACTTGATTGTTCATTATTATTTTTGTTTATTTTCATTAATTGAAATTAGGTTAGTAATGATTTGTTCATTGAGCTTGATTCTAACAAATCAATTTAAACCCATTCAGCTTCATTCATACGCCCTTTCATTTATCTGACACATTATTTATTTTTATTTTGTTATCAATTTTTATTGTTTGTTTTTTTTTTAACTTTAATTATATTAATTCATTCATTTATTTTTTAAATCGATTAATGAATTAAGTATTAAAGTAACTATTAATTAAAGTCAAACTTTTTTCAAGTTAATTATATTTTTTATAAATAATAGGATTGGTAGATTTTACATCTACCATATCCTCGAATAATCGATTGGTAGACTTAACGTCTTACCAATCAAAACTTCTAAAAATTCACAAATACATCAAATCAATTTCTTCACTTAATGCGATTTAATTTCAATAAAGATAAACTCTTTATCAATCAAACATTAACAGGGCTAACCCAATAAACCATACTTTTTTACTAACATAACAAAAAATTCAAGATTATTTTAAAAAAGGATTCAGTAGTATTGCCTTCAAATTGAAACTGCAAACTACGTCTACGATCACTCAATTTTCAAACCCATACAAGGTTCAAGGATTATTCAAAATCAATTCTACACCATCCTATAAAAAACAACAACCAAACATACAACAAACTACAAAATGGAATCTGATTTCTTCGCAAGAGGATATGCAGGCACGCGGTTGAAAATCCAAGGTGAGCCCCGTAACTAAAAAATTAAACATTTTCATATACACCTGATTATAACATACCTTAAGTAGAAAATCTCATTAAGTCCTAAACCTAAATAGGGATCCCCTTGACAATAAGGGAGATAAAGGGTGTCTAACACCTTCCCTTTGTCTAACCAACCCGCGAATCTAGAATCTCTAAACTAAATTATGGTTATTCGTTCTTTCCCATCCTTAGGACAAAAAATAATGGTGAAGACTCATATTTTTTTCCTGTTACGATAATGAGAACCTCAATTGTACGACGGGCATGTCCAGTCAATCATTTCCCTTAAAAAATTCTATAAGACAACTCTTATGAAGTATAAAAGGTTGTCGTGGTTCATGTTTTGATTCAAACGAGAATATTTATGGAATCTAGTTTATCATACTAGATAGTCTCTGAGTTTTATCTAGTTGAGATTGTGTGGTTACAATTTTGTGTTGTGAGGCAGAACAACTATTTTTCGTTCTTGCACCATCCATAACATTTTTCTTAACTATTTTCTCATGCATGTCCAACTGATGTAGATTTGGGTGGTTGAGTACACCCATTGGTTTCAGTTTTCTGCATAATAAAAACAACTTAATGTAATACAAAAATTAAAATAAATAAACAATAACAACAACATACAACATAAATATTTTAAATTATACTTATATCTCAATCACATCGCTGATACACTTCTCCCGATCAACCTCATCCAACCTATCTCGCTCCTCTTTTACCTCTTGCAACATCATCTCTTGCTTCTCTTTCTCATCCTACAACATTCACTCTCGCTCCTCTTGATGCCACTTTCCCGCTCATGTTCTAATACCTCCCCATACTTTTTCAGCAACTATCTCTTCAATTTCTCTCCTACAATTTACTTTGTTAATTGGTTTCTATGGTCCAAAATGTAACTTTAAGCCGATGCCTCTTCCAAGACAACAAACACACCTAACATGCCCCTTGATTCCAATTTCTTTTACCAAGATGTTATGACAATTTTATGGAACGAAGCTACCAACTTTTGCTTGTTCAACCAGTACATTCTTCAACACATTGAATTTACTAAAATTGAATTAAATAAAATAAGTAATGTTGAAAAAGGTATATCCTTGCAATCTTTTCAACCACTACGCATGTAGCCTCTGATGTGAATGAGTTATCTGGTCTTTGAATTATTCTATTTCATTTCTCATGGCGTGATGGTGGAGATGGACTGAGATCAAGGCTTCTACCAAAATCTCCTAACTCTGGTTCCCTTTGTTTACTTTTTCATTAATCATTTTCTTTTCAAGTTTATCATATCCTCCATAAGGTAATCTATATGGATAGATATTTCTAGCTTAATTCTCCTTTCTTTTCTGGCTCTTAGCCAATTATTCAGGAGTGGTGCGACACTTTACAAAATCCTTCCAAACTTTCTTATCAATAAATGAATACTTCATGTATGGAGGTGCTGCATTATCTTTTGGAAATTTAATATATTCATATGTGAGTTGTGTCGGTTCAGATGACTTTTAGCGTCAAAACTGCCCAAACTGCACTGCGAACACCCCTAGTCTTTGACATGTTCTCTTTCATTTCTCATGGCGTGATGGTGGAGATGGATTGAGATCAAGGCTTCTACCAGGTTCTCCTAACTCTAGTTCCCTTTGTTTTCTTTTTTCATTAATAATTTTATTTTCAAGTTTATCATATCCTCCATGAGATAATCTATGTGGATAGATATTTCTAGCTCAATTCTCCTTTCTTTTTTGGCTCTTAGCCAATTACTCAAGAATGGGGCGACACTTTACAGAATCCTACCAAACTTTCTTATCAATAATTGAATACTTCAAGTATGGAGGCACTGCATTATCTTTTGGACGTTTAATATATTCATATGTGAGTTGTGTCTTAAAGCCCCTTCAACGGTCACCAGCATATGCAAGCCATTTGTTTTTCAGTATACTATCCTCTGGAACAATAAATACACCCTACATTTATATAATAGAGTTGATATTAGTATTAAACCAAAATAAATAAATGGTCATATATACTTGTAAAATAAATAAAAAAATTTCATAATAAATATTGTAATGTCGACCCATATGCTATCTTTCAATTCACCATCGACCTCGTGTCAATTATTTATTAAAATACTCACTTTGCTTTTACCTTGTAATGCCACGTAACCCTTAAAATCATCAGCATTTTCGCCATAAGTCTGTCCGTTTTTCAAATCAAAATTAACCATGGAGCGATCGTTGTTTTCGTGAGATTTTTAACATTTGTACACATTGTGGCACCTCTAATTTTTCTTTTACTTTTCGTATTAACAAAGGTTGCCGTAGAATTTGTATGAGAGGTACTTGTCGAATCACTCATGTCTGTGTAAATTAAGAAAAATAGAAACATATAATAGAGACACCAACATGAACATCAAAGAAATATCACACAACACTTCATTAAATAAATATGCAATAGAGAGAGACTATAGAATCATACTAAATAGAAATATGCAGTAGATAGAGGACAAAAAAAGGAACATGAAAGTGATGTTATTGTTGGGTTTGGGTTCCCTTCCTATGTGGAGAAAGGCTCATATATAAATAGCGTATTTATCTCACTTATATAAGTGAATAATGTCAATAAAGGGTTAAGAGAGATAGAGAAAAATAAGGATTCAAAAAGGGAGAAAAGTGGAGAGAAACACATTCTAATTTTTTTCTGCAGCAGTCTCACTAAAACGACGATCTCCGATTCGTTTACCGTCGGATCAAGCTGAAATATGGTGGGATTTTTAGAAACACATATATCTACCTTTGATCAGTTGGGATCTTCAAAACAAGGTATGAGTTGAGAGATATGGGCATCCCACTGAAGCTGGAGATTTGGGAAAATTTTCAGCTTTTTGATTATTATTTGTAAGTTAGTTTGCTTTGTGATTTACGGCTGTTATCACTATTTTGTGAATCAGTTTAAGACTCTCTTTTAACCTCAATTAATTATAGTGGAGATATTTTCCTTGGTCTAGACGACTCATGGTTTTTACTCTCATATTGAGGGATTTTCCACGTTAAAAATATAAGTGTTTTTTTGTGCCTTTATTGTTCAATTGTCGTCTTATATTTGTTGTTGATCCTCAAGGTTCCTACAAGTTTGTGAAATATTATATCCGCTCCATATTTTTATATTATTTTGTCTTAATTTCCCATCAGAGTGGCATCAAAGCTCTTGGTTAAGGGTTATTTTACTTGTTTGAATGATGGAGTCAAATACAAAGATGAAGATGCTATTATTGAATGATTCTAATTACCATTCAAACTACTCCAGTCCATCCTCCAAGGTGATTTCGCCTCTCTCAAATGAGGTCTTAATCCACTAATCAAACTTGATTACACATATACAATGACTGTTGTTAATGTCTTCTTGAGTTTAAACCACAACTCAATTTTCTTAAGGTATTACAAGATAAATCAATTAAAAGTGTGTACAAAGATGTTTTTGAAACAAAACTATATCACAACAGTGATGTATACACAATTGTAAAGCACAAGATAGAACCAAATAATAATATTTGTCTATTTTAGTGAACAATAGTGTTGTTGTGATTTCTTCTTCAAGTCTTCTTTATATAGGCGATGCATGAGAGACATGAGAAGATGATTTTGGAAGGTTGATAAAGCGTAGTTAATTCCCTTTCCAAAAATACAGATATTGTCTTGGTTCAGTCATTACTTTTGATTTGTAATGAATGATTTGTAACACATCAGAACATTTCTTTCTTGGGATCATATAAGAAGAAGAATATTATCATTGAGACTTTAGATCCTCAGAGTTTCTTGATGTCATTAGAACTTGGATGATACGTTGGAGCTTCTTTTGCATATCAAAGTATTTACTAGCAGAGTGTGGATCAAGTGATGAATCTTTAGAAAAGATGAGTAGATGAGTGTGTTGACTTCTTTTGTTCTTCTAGAACTTTATTTATCAGAATATCAGAGTTTTTCTCGTAGCGTTGGTGCTTCCAGAAGTTGTAACATTAGAACTTATTCATTTTAGCGTGTTACATGGAATTGCTTCTAAGTATATTGTGTCTAAATAGAGCTTCAACACGTATCTCTCTCATCTTCTATGCTTCTTTCACCAGAATTTCTCTGCATATTTAAATGCATTATTAGAGAGCATATTTGTTCTTTATATATATCATGTGTTTGTTATCATCAAAAATATTACAAGGATGTAGAACCAAACTATGTTCTAACAATCACCCCCTTTTTAATGACGATAAAAACGTGTATATTTTGATAGATTTCCTAAGAGTGTAAAGATTTAAAGTCTCCCCCTGAGTTGAATACTCAGATAAAGAAAACAAACTTCCCTGAATATGTTCTGATCAAAGCTTTGTGATGGAAGTTTTGATACGTCCACGTGACAGAAGTTACTTTCAAGATATTTTTCCTGTTTTCTTTCAGAAGATAAAAACATAAGTTATGATATTCAAAATGTTTGAGACTAAGTCTTGGTACTGTTATATTTAAAATATCTTACGTTCTCCCCCTTTTTGTGAAGAATCAAAAAGTAATAAAAACACGTAAAAATAATCAAAAAAGGATTTTGTATTCAAAGTGGATTAAGATAAACAGAGGAAGGTAGAAAAACAGAAGATTGAAATAAGAAACAAGAAGCAAAAACAATTTTTTTTATTAGAGCTAAGATTGGGGAGGTGGAAGTCGTGTGAACAAGGCTTCCAATAAACTCTTGATCTGGTTGTTTGGTTCTTCTTATTTCCCAACCTTAATTTCTTTGCTAGTTTCATATTATTTATCTATCATTTCCTTAAACACATTATTTTATTTCTTCAACTCCTCCAGAGTTTTCAATACAAGAGAAGATGAGGATATTTCAACAGAAGAAACCACATTCTCATAATTAACTGCAGCAGATTCTTGCTCAGGAGATTCTTCGATTGCCTTTCCTTTGTCTTGAAACATAACAAGAAGAAGAGGTTCAGGAGATGGTTCAATACAATTTGAAGTATGAGAGGCTTCCCAAGGGGTGTTGTCCAGAAGAAGGAGTGGTTTCTTTACCCAGTGTTGCAGAACTTGATCTTTGAAGGTTTTCAGGCGACCGCAGAAGTTCTGTTGAGCGATTTCATAGTTGAGCTCCTTTAGCTTTAGAGATTCAAATTTAAACCATTTTCTAAAATGATTCCAATGATAATCAGAAGAAGTTGGGTTAAGATTCTCCACACAAGTTAGCTTTAAGGAGTTAACCCATTCCTGTATTTCTGTTTCAAAAATCAGCAGAGATTTACCAACATCTGATTTGGATATTTTTGGTGTTGGTTTTGGAACAAAATTTTCTAAGAACTTGTGACAAGATTTCCCCAAGCTTCTAAATCTATGATTGTTTTGAGGGTATCTTCTGGGTAGTTATTAGAAGATTGAGAGTCGAAAAGAATTATAGGTGAGTTAGGTGGTGTTGAGTGATAGGGAGATGAAATATCTGGAATGGGGAAAGTTTGTGATGAAGTTGTGGGGATTATTGGTGGTTGAGAGATCGTAAAAGGGCAAGTGATGCTTGGGATGGATGTTGTGGTATTAGAGTCAAAATTTGGATTTTTGATTTGGGGAGCTTCAAACAGTGGATCAAATTGATCAATATTAGAGAGAACTTGTGCAAGTTTTGGCTGAGTCTGATCAAAATGGGTAGAAGGTGGATTAATTAGAGGATTATTTATAGGTATTGAGTTGTCAATTTCTAAGTCAAAATAATCAAGGGTTTGAGGAGATGGATCTTCAGTGGGTTTTGGAGATAAGGGAGTTTCATATGTTGATAAAAATACTGATTCAATAATAGAAACAAAAGACGAGTTACCTTTCTTTTTGGCAGCTTTGGGAGTTTTCTGAGAAGTTCTTTCTCCAGCAGCTTTCCTTTTTCTTGATTTTCTGGGAGCAACTTCCAGAGGTTGTTGACTTAGATCAATAATGTCCATATATGGAATCGTACCATCACTCTTGTAGGCTCCCAGATGCCTGAGGATAATTTCTGGAGAGGATTCTGCTTGAGTGAAGAGAGGGAAATCCTTCAAAGGCACTTTTCGGGTGGTGATGACTTCCTTGGTGGTTATTGTTCGGTCCTTCTTAATGGTTTCAATAATCTTCATCTTCTTCAGATTCTTGGTGTTTAGAGGCTTTCCAAAACATTTTCCTGTTGAGCCTCAGTCAGATGTTCTATTAGTCTATTTTCTGTTAGAATATCTGAAATGAGTGTTCTCAAAGGAATCCAATCTCTATTGGTTCTTTCTTCTTCTCTTGTTCTTTGACACTAGTCTTCAGATGGTTGAACATAATATGTGGAAGATGAACTATTTCTTTGGTGGCGATGAAGTACAAAAGGTATTGTTGATCAATGTTGATGTAGTCTAAAGAGATGGTTGGTTTTTTATGATTGATGCACCCCAAAATTATTTTGGACCAAATTCTGAGATAACCCTTCAGATCTTTTATTTTGTTGGATGGTTGTCTACAAGAAAAATTTTCTTTGGAGATAATGGTTAGGTTAGATCATTTCTCTGCCATCTCACTGCATCTTATGTCGATGCCGTCATGACCTATAAGCTTCACAAATAAGGTATTTAGTGATGATGATCTTATTTCCTATAATGTAAGATGTTACCTGGTGATTTGAAACTCTGGCATGGATCCAAAACTCTTTCACTAGTTTTGGGAAAACCGGACCTATGAGATGATAAAAGTATTTTGTCCATCCTTAGAACTCAACATCAAGGGTTAAGTCATACCCATTTTCTTTCATGCTTACAAAATCAATAATGAGTTCACACAGAACTTCTAGAGAATCAATAGGGGTGAGAAGAGTTCTTGATGGTTCAACATACCTTTCTTCCTTAGAGGAGGAAGAACCAAGAATGATTTGAGAAACTTGAGAAATTTGTTGAGAGGAAGCCATTGTTCACATAATCTTTTATGGTTTTGAAAGAGGAACAAATGAAGAGAGAAAAGTGAGTGAAGGTGAATATGTGAGATTGTTTGTGAAAGAGTGGAGTATAAATAGCCAACAGAAAAAAAACAGGAATTTTTATTTTAATTAAAAGAAATAAAAACAATGATTAAGTGAATTTAATGATTCATAAAAAGAGGGATAGCATGAAGATTTTGAACATTTACCGATTTGACTCACGCCTCAATGCATCAACTCAATTGTTTCAGTCCATTCAGATTTTGAACAAGTGTACAGCCTTAGAAGATGACCTTGCGTTTAAAGTTGACAGATGTTGATATTGTGAACTGCTTGCTTCTATCTTAGAAATGAAATGTTTTTGGAAAAGTTCAGATCTTCTGGATAGTTTCTCATACAACTTTCCTTCTTACTTCTGAAGAACTATTGATCAAATGTTCACACAAAAGAAAATTAAAGCATAAAGTACTGAGGATTAAATATATGGAAATTACATTCCTGTTCTGGTCATAATTCCATACTAAGGTGATTCAGAATGAAATCAAATCTATCTTCAGAAAGAGGTTTAGTGAAGACGTTAGCCCATTGATGGTCTGTGTCTATAAAATTTAAAGAAAGAATTCCCTTATGAATATAGTCCCTAATAAAATGGTGTTTAATTTCTATATGTTTAGCCCTAGAGTGTAAAATTGGAGGCATATGGAAGAAGTATTATCGCAAAGGATAGGAATGTTACTCTTATATTATGAGAATCTCTATGGTCCCAAAGATTCAAACTTACTTGGGGCTCCCTACCCAAATTGGGAATTCTAAGAATCTTACTTGACACTGTTGTCGGGGATTGTTTCATTAAGATTTTGATTTTTCATTGAAGTTTCTAAAGTTTACATTTGGGCATTTGACCTTTTGTGTCTTTCTGTGACACGACATATGTGTGAGAGTGCTACATCTGCATCTACTATATTGGCTGCTCAACTAGCTAAAATACACCACATGTTGAAGTCCTTTAAGAAGCCACCTAACATGATAGTTTTGCACCTCTGAATGTCATGACATATAACACTAGTTTTTATTAGGGAGGATGGAAGAACACCCTAATCTTCTTCTAATGCAAGTGTGACAACTAATGGAACCAACACGGTGGTATCTATTTTGAAAACTTTTATGCAAGAAACGAAGTTACAATTTCAAGCTCAAGGGGAAGTATAAAAAATTTGGAGACTCAAATAGGGAAAATGACCACTACTCTAAACTCATGGGAGTATGAGTAGCCAAAGCCACCTAATATGTCAGAAGAAGATACTTTATAAGCTCAAATAATACAACACATTATTGTCACAAGAATTATTGATTTATCAAATCCAAATTTGCAGAAGGTGAAGTCTTATACCACGTCACCTATAGTTGTAGAGATATTATCTAACGTTCCAAAATCTGGAGCATCAAGAATTTTTTTCAAGAAACACCAAAGCCTCTAGATGAAATTTGATTGAAAAAGTATGAAACATTAGATATGACCTCTAATCTTACCTACTGATCAGAGCCTGAAGTGGGCCGACTGATGATGTATGCAAGGCTAGAATCAAAGAGGAAGTGAGGGTGTACCTGTAAGGCATTCCAACTCTCAAGTAAGAAAGAGTGCAAAGAGATACAAGAAAGAGATTAGGGTTTTTAGAATGAATATTGGATGCCTGGCCCTCACAAGTGTGAGGGTTTATACAATGCCCCCGACGCTTGGCCATTGGTACCTATTTTTGGGTCTATATATAAGGTTCCTCAAAATAGGTAACTGCCACGAACTAGTTGTTATAATGGGCAGAGATGCTCGGAACTATCTGTTATGAAGGGAAGATAAGTGCTTCACAAGCAAGCGTTATTTCTGGTCATTCTTGGGTGGTTGTCCTCGTATGCTTTGGCAGGATGAGGACCACCCTGTTTGAGCGAGAAGGAACGACTGCGCATGCCCTGACGGTTATCCGGCCAGAGCTCCTCGAGTAAGAGGAAGAAGGAATTTTTCCTTTATCCTTCACGTTTTATTGGGCCAAGGTTATTGGGTTGTCTTACATGCAGAAATGAATTAGACCTTACTTAGCCATTGGTTCGGTCCAAAACAGAAGCCTCCCAAGTCGTTGCTCTTGGGCGTAGGAACGATGAATTAGAGTTAGCCCGCGAGTCAAGGAGGCAATAATTTATTTGGCGCTTTTCATAGGAGACAAGGACGTTTTAGGATGTATCCGGGGATATGCATGTTTGAGGATCCCAAATGTGGTTTCATGTGTTCGGAAGCGGGAAGCTGAATGTGTTCAAGGACATTCACTTTTCTCAAAGAAATTTGAGCTCAATACGCCTCAAGTGGATTTCATGGTTCCTCATATGTCAAAGGAATGCTCATGCCAAATTTCAAGCCTTACATCACAAGATTGCTCAGTGAATTGCTCAAATGATTGAAAATCAACTGTATTGGATAAAAAGTCAACTATGGTCAACATACAGCCAAACTTCAAGATTTTTGGTCAACATCAAGATTTTTAAGTCACATTCATCATTTGATCAAGGGTTGATCATGATTCATCAAGAAAACTCAAGATTCATCAAAAGTAAAAAATTACCAAATTTGGGTTTTCTTAAGGAAAAGTCAACTAAAATTTGACCAAGCATAACTTTCACATACTTCATCATATTTTTCTTAACCAAATCTCATTTTGAAGTAAATTTAATTCTCTACAACTTTGACTCTCTAAGCTCAAGTCCAAAAAATGCTTCATTTGAAAGATATGAGCCAAAATATTATAGGCCATTTCAAAAGTCAACAAAAAGACACTTTTTGTCAAGGCAATTTACATCACGATAAACTCTTCAAATGAAAAAATGATCAACATAGAGATTGTAGAGGGTATCTTTATCTATCCAAAAAGTCCAATATCACCTCAAATGGTGAAAATTGAGAGAGTTGTGATTGGTGCAAGTTGGGAAATTTTGAGAGAATGCATGAAACCTAAAGTGACCAAACTTGAATTATTGGGCTAGTGGGCTTGTGTTTCAAAGTCCATGTATGTATTAGGCCTCATTGTGAACCTCAGGGCTTATTCACACACCCCTTGTATTTTTTATTCTATTTATTTTTATTTTTATTTATTTAAAGTCAAAATAAAATTAGATAAAGTCAAGCTTTTCTTACAAAGGTCCAAGCCCAGTCCATTTTGACCTAATTCAAGTTCTATATGTTCTCATTATTTCAGACATGACAAGCCACTAAAAACCCTTGCAAAACACCATTCCAAAATCTCAAAAATTCTAAAAAATTAAGGCAAGTTAAAAACCCTATTTGCAGTCACTTTCAAGCAAAACCTACCATCCCATTCGACTTCAGGGACACCATAGGGTAAGATTGGATCCGTCTTGATGATCCAAATCACACAAAACCATCATGCATGTACCTCTGGTTCTCTTGTTTTTCTGCAAATTCGTATATATGTTTTCATGTTATTTTAATGCATACTAACACTATTAACATGCTTCTGAGGTATCACTATGCAGGATAGACCCATCGTGTGAGTTCTATAACGACTGAACCACGAGCTACCATTGTTGTACCCCAAAATTTTCCATCTCATTTGTCAAGTATTTGCTCACAAGATATTCTACGACGTCAAGTTTGCAGCACTGATACATCAATTTAGGTTTGAAATTGGCACAAGGGCAAAATGTTCATTTGCATACTAGAAAGTCAAACTTTGACTTTTTGGTCAACATTAAGTTTCAAATATCAAAATTCATAAAGACATTCAAAAATATCAAGCTTGATCATCAAGAAGTTAAGAAAGTCAAAAGTCAACTTGAAAAGTCAAGATTTCCAAGACTTAGAAATTTTCTAAGTGTTTTTATACATGACAATTCCATCACTTCATGCCATTCTTTCACCAAGATGCAAGACAAATCAAGGGAAACTTTCAACATGAAAGTTGTAGAACTCCATGATATCTACAACATTGCTTTACACAACTTCTCCTAGAAGTGCTTGGATTTCGAGTTATAAATTCATGAAGTCATGACATTTTCATTTAACACTTAGAGAAATTTTCAGCAGTTCTGGTGAGATTTTTATCCCAACTTCTTGGCCAATTTTCATCAAGTTCCAGTTTGATTTAACAAAAGTGGTCAACATGAAAGTTGTAGGGGAGGTTCCAATCTTTCCAAAAAGGCCAAGAACTCATTGAGATCATTCTTGAGCTGAGAGAATCGAAGAGATGAAGTTAGGGTTTCATTCTTGAATTACAGAGCAGAATTTGTGATGAACACTTGACTAAATTCCAACCAAAGCTACAAGATATCTCTTTTCAGGCTATGTTATCTCCAAATCTATGCATAATCAAGCAATTACACAAACCCTAAGTGTATTACATAAGCATTTGAAGCTTTGTCCAAGTCTTGATACCATTTATGGTTAGAAATGTAAAAGCAACATTTCCATTCGCATAAAGCCTCACTTTTCCAACCACTCTCTTCTTTCAAAGCTTGAAATCTGTTCCAAAGATGACAAAAAAATCTCTCAACATCAGAAGCAATCCACAAGACCTGCAAAGCATGGCTAAATTCCTTAATTCACTCCTTTCTTCATCATGAAGCAACTTGTCTTTATGAATTTGAAAAAAGGGCATAACATGTGATTTTCAAAAAGTCTGAGTTTCTCAAGTCTCAAACCTTCTCTATAAATAGAAGAAGCATTTTCAAGGCAAAGGGGGTTGGAAAAAAGGTTAGAAAAATAGAGAGAAAGAACAAAGAGAAAAGCCAGAAGTTATATTGATAAACCCTTAAAATCTCATATTCATAAAAAGCCATAACAATCCATAAAACCTCCACTCTTGAGTTTTGAAGTCTAAACCTTAAAACCTCTCACACTTTGCATATTCCATCTAAAAACCATCCAAACATTTCATACCATACAGAGGTTGTTTAGTAACTTTCAACAAAAAGGAAAGCCTAGCAGCCTGTTGGAGCTTCCTTAAGGTTCATACAACATCTTGAAGGGTATTTGGTTTCAAAACCTAAAGTGAAGTTTTAAGGTAAGTCATCTTTACCTTGCCTTTTCCATACATCAATTTTTCTGTTTATAGGATGTAGCAATCACCATTTTTGAAGTTAATCTTTATTTGTTGTTCCTGTTATTCATTCATATGTTAAAAAACTAACTGATGTATGCAAAGAATGGTGTTTAAGGCAGGAAAATGCAGTATGTATCGACACGTATCCACATGTGTCGACCCATCTTAGTGAAAATACAGGGTATGAGTCGACACATGACCCTCATGCATCGACCCATACTGAGTTCAGGTCACAAAACAGAAGCTGGAAAGGACTATGAGTCGTCACATACGCATTTCGCGTCGATGCAAAAAGGTGTATGAGTCGATACATCCCATTATGTGTCGACTCATACTGAACAAATTTCACAAAACAGAAGCTAGAAAAGCCTATGAGTCGATATATACGCGTTTCGCGTCGATACAAGAAGATGCATGAGTCGACACATCCCATTACGTGTCGACCCATACTGAACTAATTTTGTTTTACAAGAGCAAGGAGAAGCTATGTGTCGATGGCATAGCAGCATGGGTCGACACATAGCAGTTCAAAAGTGCATTTTTCCTTTATTTTGCACTGTTTTCACATTCTTTTCATTATCATTCGATGTGGTTGTAATATTTTAATTCCTACTTCACCCCCATTTGTTAAATTGTACCCCCATCCCTCTAAAGTGATGTAATAACTTAGATTTTACTTTCCGCCTTTTACTTGCTATTCATATATTGCTAGTAAATAAGTGTGTATGGCAAGATAAAAACAACAAAATAGGCCACCCTAATCAAAGACTAAATGCATGCAAATCAAACACATTATTCACACATGCACCTCTAGGGTAATCTCACTTGTTGCCTATCGAAAAATAGTTATGTACCTCGAGCATGGGCATTTTAGCAAAGACCCTCAATAAAAGATCATAGTCCCTCGATGACCCTCGATGTTGCCTTCGGTAAACGATCTAGTCCCTAAAATGACATTGCTAAAACGTCCCATATGTTTCCTTCTATGACTATACAAACGTCCCAATGCCCGTCCCTTCACATCCAACGATGGGGCTTCTTACCAAATCAATGGTAAGACAGCCACATCTAAAGGAGGAGGAAAAGCACATTTAAGACCCTTCGAGTAGGTAGATTCTCTCTTAGTTACTCGCTTGGTCACAACAAAAACATTTTTACCCACACTCACATCTTTGAAATATTTTCGAAATAAACACTTTATAGGCGTTCTTATAGAAACAAGAACCATTACGAAGTTCCATTTTCAAAATAATTTCAAAAATCACCACCACAAGCACACATTCAAACAAAAGCAAGTGATCTAGCAAGTAACTAAGAGCCCATGGAAAACCATGGATGAAAAGGGTGCTAATACCTTCCCTTTTCATAATTTATCCCCCGAACTCAAAAAAACATCTCTAAAGGTCTTTCCAGTGCTTTTTCAACTTTCCTTTTTTGGATAAAAGAAAAGTCAGTGGCGACTCTTGCTAACCGCGACATTTGCGATAAAACGCAAAACATTCAAGTCAATTCTCCCACCGTATCACAACCATGTTTGAACCGTTTCATATTGTTTGCATCGTATCTCACCATACAGTACAAATCAGCCAAAACTAATGGCACCATTGAGTTCATAAGGATGAAATTAGAGGGGTAAGGTCCCTGGGAATCTATAATACTTATTATTTTGCAGGAACGAAGAATCAGCTCGCCGAAGAAGATGACCGGAGCTAGGGCTCTGGCGCTTCTCCAACCCAGTAATTTTGTTTTACTACATAATTATTTGTTTTCATTTATGTTACCAGATGTATAGCCACCCTAGTGGTAAGCGCACATGATAAGGCTTTGATGTACAAGGGTGTGGGTTCGATCCATGCCTTTTGACATTTTTTTTCTTTCATAATTTGCAGGTTTTAACATGTAACACATTTGTTCCTATTCTCCTAACACAGGCGCGCGTCTGGCGTAGTGGCAAGGCAGGCAATGGAAAAGGCTAAGGGCTTCGGTTTAACACCCACCCCTGGCATTTTTCTTGATTTTGTTTCTAACTTGCTTATTTCTTAACCCTAATATTTTCCAACCCTATTTTCACTTAACCATAAAAACAAAACCTTTTTTTTTACAAACTCTAGTTATTTAGGTTTTCGTTTTTTTAATTAATTAACCCTTTTTTAATTAAAATTAATTAGGTTTTTAGGTTTTCAGTTTTTTAATTAACTCTTTTATTAAATTAAATTAATTCGGTTTTTTAGGGTTTCTTAATTATCATTATTTTCATAAGAAAATCATTAAAAATATTTTATTTTTCTATTTTTTACTTTTACATTTCTTAGATCGACTGTATAAGTTTCGCGAATGTAATAGTCTAGATTTTATCTTTCACTCTCTTTTATTATTATGTAATTTCTCCAGTGTGTAATAGTTGTAGGTTTTAATTTCCCAATTTTATTTTCTCGCATATTTATTATGTATCTGCCCCAAGGCCATGTAATAGCGTAGGAACTTTACTTTCTGCACTTTACACTTTTTTTATACTTCTACGTTTTTGCTTAGTAATTAGGGTTTGTATGACAAGATAAAAACCCAATCAATAGATAACCTAAATTCAAGACTAAAATAACTGAAATTAATACACTCACACCTCTAGGGTAACCTCTCTCGTTGCCTTCGAAATAAAACGGTCATGTCCCTCGAAAGTAGGGATGCTTTAGTAAAGTCCCTCGAATAAAAGATCATAAGTCCCTTGATGGCCCTTCAACATTGCCTTTCGAAAAATGATCTAGTCCCTCACGAAATTGCTAAAGTATCCTTATTAGTTGCCTTCGATGATCGTACGACAACCCTACGCCTGTCCCTTCACTTCCAACGATAGAGATTCCTACTAACTAATGGTACAGATAACACTATCTAAAGTAGAAGGAGAAGAATAAGAAAGACTTTAGTGGGTAAGAAACTCTTAATTGCTTGCTCAAAACTTTTCTCAAAACATTTTTTACACATCACACTTTCAAATGAAATATTTTCTAAAACACTTTGTACGCATTTTTGAGGACTGATACAAGAATCATTACACAGTTAGCCTTACATTGGCTTTTCAAAATATTTTCAAATCACACACACACAAAGCAAGATTTTCAAAAGTGTGCTAAGAAATTAAGAGCCCGTAGATAACTACGGATGAAAAGGGTGCTAACACCTTTCCTTTTCATAACCTACCCCCCGAACTCAAAATATTAAAAGGTCTTTTCTGTTATTTTCACCCTTTCCTTATTGGATATAAGAAAAGTCGGTGGAGACTCTAGCTATCTGTAACATTTGTGATAAAACACAAACAAGTCACTTCTCGCACCGTATTACGACATCGTTCACGTGTCTTCATACTCTCTTTCTCCTGATTTAGCGGTGGAAGGATGAATTTGATTTGATCATCGAGTTCACTTTTATCCTCTACTTTTCAGGTGAAGATGTCAACAAACTTCAAGGATGAAATTATAGTCGAGGAGATTGATACTTTTGGGGAAGTCCCGGCCTCCTTAGGCCCTAACGAGTGGATTTCTCCCAATCCAAGCGGGACAACCTCGCTCTTTTCCTCCTTCCCTAATGAGGCTTTTACAACAGTAGGAGGTGAAATGAGTTCGTCAAATGCTGAGCAGGAGTGGAAATTCATATTTCCTGGGGAAAACATACGGACATGTTCTCCATTTGAAACTGATCAATTTCCTGTATATGAATATATTTTAAGAGAGATGGGGCTTCGGTTGCCCTTTTCAGACCTTCAAGTGGCAGTTCTTGACCATCTGGACCTGGCGCCATCATAACTTAATCTGAACTCATTGGCCTTCACTCGAGCATTTGAGATTTTCTGTGACTACCTTAAGATTAGAGCCATCATCCCTATGTTCTTCGCTTGTTTCCATCTCCAACAAAAGACAACCTCAGATGGTCTGTTTGGTTGGGTTTCCTTGAAGCAGTCGAGGGTCATCGACTCTTTGCTCTGGTGGCAGATTATGACATACAGCGATGGGAAACCCTTGTTGAGTGAAAATGGTAGGTAGAAGAGACATCATGTCTAGATGTTCTATTTTTCATGGAGCTGTGACCATTTTGAACCATAGACTAACGAGTATATCATTCGTCCGGATGACTTGGAGAAGGATGACTGGCCCAACTATAACAAATTGGTTCCTTTCGTTGACAGCTTTGTCACCCCCGGTGCATGACCAAGCGTGGGGAAATCATTCTTGGCGAGGACCTGGAGCCTATGCTCATGGTCAAGACGACATCATCTAACAAGTCAAAGCAGATGAAGAAATATGGGCTTTGGAAGAACATCCTAGGTGGTGTTGTAGCCCCCCCAATGGGCTCGGGGAACTCTTCATCTGCTCCTACCAGGGATCATCCTTCTCCTCAGCATGTAACCTCGGCTAGGAAATGTCACCAGGTTGGCAAGTACACCATGGACTTGACCCTGGAGAGGTCTCCGGATAAATATGAATTGCCTCCATATTTGCTGCAAAGGAGCTACTTCGAGGGGGATGGGTCTCTCTCTGAAGGCTCCACAGGCATATTCTCTGCATCTGGAAAACTTGGATCAATCGATCAAGAGGAAAACTCTTGTCCAATATGCGGTAGGCATGATGAGGATATTAGAACTGGCGTTTGTCCATACCAAGGAGGTGAGGGACCTTCATGCGGCCAACATGGCTCTTAAGGCTAAGGTGACTAAGTTGAAGTCTGATAAGGAGAAGTTGGGAAAATAAAAAACAACATTGTCCGATGCTACACTATTTGATATTTGAATCATGGGATGTTTTGGTGGCAACTCAGTTGTTGTACTAAAATAAAACATTCGATAAAGATCTGTGATATGAGATTCCTAGAACCTAGTTACTATTTTAGGACAAGTTAGGTCAACTAACTTCAATAGAAAAGGGTACTTACCTACAGACTTCACAAAAGCCTTTAAACCTAAGTCTTGTACCCCCAATTTTTGCCCCTAAGATCCCTCTATCATCTCATATCAACTCAACCATATCAAGATCATAATTGGGTTTGGTTCTTCCCCCCTATCTCTAGGTTTGCTCATGAGGAATCACTAAGCACCTTGATTCATATATGTTTTGTATTGATTAAATTTTAACTAATAAATACAATGAATGTTTTCTCTAATTGATGATATTATAGGTGACGACATAACACATTTCATCAAGTTGATTTATAGGTTCATGAGTTTATTTCCATGCCTTCTTCAACAAAGCTTCATTGAGATTCAAGCTTCATTATTGAAGATTCTTTAAAGTAATATCATGACAAGGTCTACTATGATTCATCATGCCTCAATTTTTTAAATAAATTCAAAAGATGTAAGAGTTGATTGAAGAAGTTTGACCTAATTGGACAAGTTCTTGATTTCTTGATCACAAATGCATAACACTCTCAATTCTTAAAATTTGGAGGTGGGTTTTGGTGCTATGGTTTCTTACTATCATCTTCAACAACTTTTATTCACATGGAAAAAGTAATTGTGCAAGAAAGATTGCCAAAATTGAAAGGGGTTTCCAAGTCATTTTGGTGCTCTAGGAGCTAGAGTTTTGAATTTCTAAGGGCTATATCTTGCTCATCTTTTGAGATTTTTGAGTAATTCCAAAGACAAGCTTCTCTTTAAAGGGTTATCAACTAATCACTTCAAGAGTTTCAAGAAATTTTATGTGGAAGATGCCTAATGATGAAGAAAGATTACAAGTCCTCTAGATAGGCCATCAAATTCCCTTTATGTGATTTCAAAAGATTATAACTTGGTCAATTTTTATCTCCTTGAGCCCATTATTTTTCCACAATGATCTTAAGGATGTGAACTTCAACTCTTCTTGTATGAGCAAAGCTTGAAAATAAGTGGAAGATGCCCTAAGAACCCAAAAGATTATAGGTCACCTCATGGATTTTCACCAATTTTACAAGGCCATAACTTTTTCAGTAATTGGTATTTTTGAGTGATTCAAGTTTTACAATTCTATTTGGGAAGTCTACTTCAAGTTAGCATCAATGATCAAATCTCAATTTTGGATGAATTCCTTGTTTGAACTCAAAACATTATAGGTCACTTTTGAAGAAAAACTTATAATTTTTCTAAGTACAAAAAGTCAACATATTTTTCTCAACTTTGACTCATCACAACTTTTATCTCAAAAATCCAATTGATCTCACTCTTTTCACATTGTAAAGTTTCTGACCTTATCTTTCAAATGCTTCAAGAATCATACCCTAAGACTCCTTGAGATGTGAATACCATGGATTCAAAAATGGTACCTTGAAACTGATGTTTCACTTCAAGTCAGATTACAAAATTCATAATTTGGCTTCTAATCACCAAATTTCCACGTGTTTTCCACTTAAACATGATTAGCACATATGTTTGGATCATTTAGAATGATAAAGCACATTGTTTGATTGAGTTTTGATGCACATGTGATCACACTTTCTTCATGGTCATAGGTGTGCACGAACTCAGAGGAAATTGCATCATTCACCCCTCCCCTTGATTCCATTCGCTTCTCCTATAAAGACAAGCTATATTCCACTCATTTTTACAAGCTTTTGATAGCCAATTGACCCCTGTTCGGATCCCGCATGAACTTTGAATTTGAATTTCCGATTTCTTGCATTCTCACTCTAAAACACCAAAAGCTCCATTCAGTTAGCTTCATTGAACTTCTTTGAAGCTAACTATACTCTTACCTTCAAGAATTGTGACCTATATTGATCTACAGAAGTCCAGTTTCAGAGCCACCTTTTTCTACTTCATTCAGCTAGATTTCTTGGTCAAATCATTCCAAATAAAAGACTATTCTACTCTCTTCATCTTTCTGATTCTCGTACTTTTTACAATTTGTAATTTCATTGAGATTTGGGTGAGATATTCCAGAATTACATGCTCGCTATTATTTCTGCATTTTCTCTATTTAAATATTGTCCAGTTTATATAAATTTGGCGCGATGGTACCATTAGAATCGTCTTGAAGAGACGAATCTAATGGTATCAGTCTGGTCCTCTAATTTTACAGTTTGAGGAATCATAATCTTGGGCGTCTGGAGGTTGAAGATGACCTACGTGTCGTGCTTCAACCAATGAAAGTGTGACATATTATTTTTTGAATTCAATCCAGTGTGTTTGCTTTATCATACGCGCACTTTGAGAGTCCTTGGATCTGATTACTTCTATTAGTCAGACTCCATCCAACGCGCCATAATTTTAGTTGTTTTTAAATATTAAAAGGTGATATGGTGCAATTTCCAAAGCTGACCACGATATGCACAACATGCCTGATCCTTTGGATCTTATTACTAGCGCGTTTTGACTCTCATCCAGTGGTCTACATTTTTTAAACTTTATTTTATTTTCTGTTTTTTACACCAAACTTCAAAAAATCATAAAAATTCATTTCTGACTCAAAAATTATGAAAAAATTCACAAAACTATTTTCAAATATTCTCTTTCTAATTTTTATTTTTTCATGATTTTATTTTCAGATTTGATATTTTTATAATTTTTTCTTTATTTTAACTTGTTTCTAATTATTTAAAAAATACTTTTTAATATTTTTAAATTCTAAAACTTTTATAAAAATTATTTTCCTCATTTCTGACTTTCTAAAATTTTTCTAGAATTTTATTTTGACTTCTATTATTTTTTATCTTTTTTTTTTACTTATTTTATTGATTTTAATTAGTTTAAAAATACTTTTCTGTTTTAAAAAATTACCAAAAATTTTATAAAAATATTTGAGATTATTTCTGATTTTTCTATGGTCTCTTTAAATTTTTCTTTGATACTTTGAATATAGTTTGCTTTTTTACCTTTTATTTTCATTTTAAAAACTATTTAAAAAATCATTTTTCCTTTTTGTTTTTATTCATTAAATGCAATTTATTCTTTAATATTTTTTGGCTATGTGATTGTTGATCATGAACTTTATTAACATCATTGGATCTTTGGTGTTGAGTTTAACTCTACTAAAATGGATGAATGATTTTAATGATAGTGTGATTAAACTTTTTGATTCAAATATTTCCCCTCTCTCTTCATCTTATCCTTTTCTTACATGTGCTACATGTTGTTAGAGGATTATCTACATATCATCTCTCCAAACATATGGCACATAGATTGCTATTGACCGACCTCGAAATAGGTGTGACTTCTATATAAGTCCACTTACGATTGCTTAACATTGCGCTAAATTTTGTCCCGATTCGAGAAATGATCATTCGTGGCCCAAACCTATGTTTGCAAGCCCAAGTATGTTTAATTTAAAACCTTTGATCCAATAACCTTGAGGTACATTGTTAGGAGGATTTGTTCTTATCAATCCTCTAATGGACTTTCATAAAATTTGGTCTAAGTGAATCATTTAAATATCGTTGATCATTTGTTGTTGCCTTGAGAATTTAAAATGAATGATATACTTGACAAAAAGAAAATGAAACTTGTTGTTGAGAGGCTTTGATTTTATCAATCTTCTAATGAGTTTTCAAATGCACGGTTCAAGATGGTCATTCAACTAACCTCTAATTTCTAACTCATTAACAATTGACTTTTATTTTTATGCTTTTACTTTAAGCACCATTTATTTTAGCATTTTTATTTCATGCTCTTTTTCTCTTTGCTCACTTGAGCATTTATTTTTTATGTTATTTTTACATTTCTCACTTGAGCTTTCATTTTCATTTTGAGGATACCTAATAATCAACTTGAACAATAAAAAAACTTTAAGGTTACTTGGACTATTTGGTTACTATCCTTGGCATTTTGGAGTTATGGACTTCTTGGACTTAGGATTAGAGACCTTGACCTACCTTGAGACCTTGTGACTTCTATTTCTATTTTGTCTGGAGTTCTTGGGGTTTACCCTGAGACATTGTGTTGTTATTTTTTTTTGTGTGCAGGTTATTTAAATTATATGCTTTGTTTGTGATTGGGAATTCATCTGTATACAGCCGTTACTCTGCCCAATTTTTGTGAAGACATAATGCATTTGATGATTGGTTTTGTTAAGAGGTTTATTATCTTTGTTTGTTTGGTTTCAATTCAAAGGATGGGAATTCTATATTGACTCATTGTGTCAAGTGTTAGCTTCTTATTGGTTAGACGGTTCTTTTCCCTAGCTTTTACCTTATGCTTTAGGATAGTCCCTTCACCTCCTTCCATCTTCTTTAATTTCAAAAAATATTCTCCCTCATTTTCAAAAATATTCTTGTTTTCTAAACTTGAACCGCTTTCGCAATAAACTTGGACTTAGTTCCATTCCCTTTTCAAAAATATTTTCTAAATCAAACTTTAACCAACTTAACAATACTTTGACATTTTTGTGAGAAGACTAAAAGCCAATCAATCTCATTCAAACAATTTTTCCACTTTGGCATTTTATTTTAAAATTTTCTCAAAAGATTAAACTCTTGTCAATCCCTGGAGTGACGCGAGCTACTATACTTCTATGATATGTAGTGAAGTGAGATATTTTCCACTTGGGTGTTGAGCGAGGCTTTATTGATTTTAAAATTCAAGCTATATCCTCCACTTTGAGATTACACAAATTCTCCTTTCTCATAATCATGGGTAGTAAGTATGTTCTTCCACTCAGATATGACGATGATGTATCGTCTCTTAAAATTAACCAACACACTTGTGTTTTAAAATTTTTAAAGGTGAACTATGAGTACCCTGATCCCCTATTTCACGGAAGGTGGTACGTAGGTATTAAAGGTTCACAAATGCAACAGGTTCAAAAGTTATAAAAAATATTTCTTTACTCATCCCCATCATCTATTTTTGTATACAATATTTATATCCAAAATACACAAATTTTCAAAGAGGTTCCTGCGAAGTACCATAGATGTTTAGGGTGCTAATACCTTTCCTTTGCATGACCAACCCCCGAACATATATTCTCTCCCCCTCTTTTAGGGTTATTCGCTCTTTTCCCATTCCTTTGAAACAATAAAGTGCGGTGGTGATTTTTATTTTGATCTGTGCAAGTTAAGTCAATCCAATGGCTTAGTCTCAACATTTCAACTGCTACAGAAAAAATGGCGACTTCACTGGGGAAAGATTGACCAATTGCTGGTCCATCCCTAAGTGGATTGAGCCTATCTTTGTTTATCTGTGTATGTGCTATTATGTGTTGTATATTATATGTTGTATATATGTTTGTCTGGATTATCCTGGTTTTCAGGGTGCTTGGTGATTTTTCATAAGTCCTATACCCGGACCTTGGAAAACTTAAGATAGGTCGGGCAGTATAGTCATGTTAACTTTGAGGGAGTAATCCCAAAAAAGGAGGCATGAGATCCCCCACTCAGTGAAGGCCCCTTTGGCTGTATGTCATTTACCGAGTAATTGGGACGATGTGCTACTTTCGACCTGGAAGCATGCTGAAACTAAGGACCGTAGAACCTTTAACCTATCTTGGCCTTTTAGGTCTAGTGTGAAAACTATGACGGAGTAATCCGGAAGTGGTTGTCATTTGATACTACACTCCGACGATTTTTTATTGAGAGTATTACTAATTACCGAGTCAATCGAGACATTGGTAATATTCGAAGGAAGGATGTAGACTCTGGGAACCTCTTAGAACCTTGTTTAGCATGTGATAAACTATTAGACCATACCTTGTGGGTAGTACCTTTGACTTCATACTCGTTACGTCAAACCTATGAACCCCCCATGTTTTTGATCTTGTGTGTGATTGTTGCATCATGCATTCATGCACCCATATCTCAAGTACTTTTGACCATGGATTCTGGAAAAAGAAAGACTCGGATGTACAGTTTCAAGGATCCTAAGATAGATGATTTGATGAGTCTGATTCCCGAGATCGAAAGTTCTACTAATTTCCGGAAGAAGTATGGATCCATCATGTCTCTTATGAAGCTCAGGATAAAGGAGGGTATTCTCTCAACTTTGGTCCAGTTATATGATCCGATGTATCGATGTTTTACTTTCCCTAATTATCAGTTGATTCCTACATTAAAGGAGTACTCTTATCTACTGGGTTTACCTATTACCGATCGTGTTCCTTTCACTGGTTTAGAGGGAGAACCCAAGTCTCATGAGATAGCTGCTATGGTTCATTTGGGGAAGTCTGAGATTAAGGCCCACATGACTACCAAAGGAGGAATCATAGGGTTACCCGCTCAATTTTTATTGGAGAAAGCTCACTACTTTGCTAGGATGAAGAGTGAAGTTGCTTTTGAGGCCATCTTTGCTCTACTTGTATGTGGATTGTTCTTATTTCCTAATGTCGACAAATTTGTGGATATCAATGCCATCAGGATATTTTTGATCGAGAATTCAATTCCAACATTATTAGGAGATGCTTACTACTCCATTCATCTTCGGGATTCTTATCATGGAGGGATGATCCTTTGTTGCAAGCCTTTGTTGTATCAGTGGTTTATTTCTCACTTACCTTGGTCTGATGCTTTTTGGGATGTCAGGAAGGAACCTCGTTGGGCTACGAAGATTATGTCTCTCACTCATTCTGACATTATTTGGTATCACCAGGCTTACTATGATGTGGAGATTATCGATAGTTGTGGTAGTTTCCCCAATGTACCTCTTCTTTGTACAAAATGAGGAATTAACTATAATCTCATTATTGCACGACGATGACTTGGATATCCGATGAGAGATAAGCCAAATAGTATCTAAGTAGTTTCTTTCTTAAAGTAGGAGAGGATCATAAGGAAGATAAAGAGGAGATTGAAAAGTCTTGGCGCCACATTCATAGGAAGAGTAGAAAGGACTTGGGACCTATAGGAGCTGTTTCTTTGGAGCCTTATCTCTGATGGGTACAAGCAAGGGAAATTCAGCTAAAGATTCCATATTCTCGTGAAGAGCCTATGCCTGATATGTTTGTGAAGACAACACCTCCCCTTTTAGATGAAGTGGAAGAGCTTCAACTTTCCCTAGTAAGGATGCAGCATGAGAAGGAGGCCCGGAAGAATAAGTGTCAGACTTTAGAGATGTCCTACCAGGAAGACTTGAAAGAGAAGGATGACCTGATCGATATTCTTGAAAGTTGTGTTATAGAGATGATGGAGAGGCAAGAGGATTTATTTTCATCTGGTGATTGGAAAGGGGTCGCCGACAAGTATGCAAAAGAGAATAAGCAGTTGAAGGCTCAAATTACAAGACTCATAGGAAAGCGTCAGCGTGTGGAGTGATCTTCATCATCTTTTCCTTCTTAGGATGTTAGATTATATCTCCTCTTGTACTTGGGATGGTTGGAACTTATATTAAAAAGTTGTAATCCATTTTGAAGTTATTATAATGAGATTTTTAGTATTCAAAAATGTGTTAGTACTTTAGTATTTGCAAATTGTCTATAATTATTTGAGTCCCTTGAAATATTAATAATAATAAATATATCATGTGCATTGCATATCATGCATCTTCTTGCACATATTTCTTGCATTTCTGTTCATACCCATGTGTCTTACTATGTTTTGATACTTCTTTCAGCAAGTTGTATCACCGGTACAATACTCGGGCTAATTCCAAGAAGAAAATAGAGAATCTTGAACAAGAGAATCACAAGCTACGTGAAGAGTTTACTGCTTTGAAGGCCAGTATGTCCATTCTAACTACTTTGATGGAATCGTTGGTTGCTGCTCAGAATCATCCACCACTTGTTCCTCCTTCTGCTCAGCCACAACAAACAACGATTGCTTTTGAAGGACCATTAGTTCCCGTTTCTGCTGCACAAAATTGTATGCCTCAGGTTTACCCGTGGGGAATGCCAGAAAATTTCATGCCAGAAGGTTATAATCTTGATGCTCAAGTCACTCTATTTGTTCAATCTATTTCTAATCCCGAACCTCCTGTGGTGCATGTTACTCCTGCTGCTAGAAATGAGATCCGATATACTGCACCTCCTTCGGTGAATGTTATGTCATTTGTTAATGATGAAATTTATCATCTTGTTCCTCCACCAAGTGAAAGTGTGGGTTTCTATGACCGATTGGATGACTTTCAAGACTAGTTTAATGAGATGCAGAAGGAAGTGAAGGCCCTTCGAGGAAAAGAATTATTTGGATAGAACGTCAGTGAGCTCTGCCTAGTTCCCAACATAAAGGTTCCAACAAAGTTTAAAGTTCCGGAATTTGAGAGGTACAAGGGAAAATCTTGTCCTCATGACCACCTCGTGATGTATATCAGGAAAATGTCTACCCATACTGATGATCAGTGTTTGCTTATTCATTTCTTCCAATATAGTTTGACTGGTGTCGCTCTGAGTTTGGACAATAGCAGTATCCGCACCTTCAATGATCTAGGGGAAGCCTTCATCAAACAATATAAGTACAGTATGTTCATGGCATCTGACCGTGACCAGTTAAGGGCAATGACTCAAAGAGAAAAGGAGTCGTTCAAAGAATATGTGCAGCATTAGCGCGAGATAGCTTCCCAGGTGGTGCCACCTATGGGAGAACAAGAAACGACCAAGGTCTTCCTGAAAACCCTTGGATCATTTTATTATGAAAGGATGGTCACCAGTGTACCGAGTGACTTCACCGAAATGGTAAGCATGGGTGTTTATTTGGAAGAAGCTGTCAGAGAAAGGCGCTTGACAAAGGATGATGGGACGAAAAGGTCGACATATGGGTTCTCTCGAAAGAAAGAAAGCAAATCGAATGTTTTTATTGGGGAAAGTAAGATTAGACCACATAGAAGACATCAATGGTACCAGCAACATGTTGCTTCTGTGATTCCAGTAGTTAATGCAGCTCTAACTACTATTTCTTATCAGAGACCATCCCCTCAGGGAAATCAAGGGTAAAGTCAGAAGAGAGAGGCTTTTGACTATATTCCAATGAGCTATGCAGAGTTACTTCTGGATTTAATTCAGAATAAGTTGGTTCAGACCAGGCCGCCCCCTGCTATACCATCACCTTTACCCTGGTATTATAAGGCATACCAGACATGCGCTTTTCATCAGGGAGCCCCAGGGATTAGTATTGAGAATTCTTATCCTTTGAAATATGAAGTACAAAATATGGTGAGAGCTGACCTCTTATCTTTTTAAGATGTTGGCCCTGACGTGAAAGATAATCCTTTGCCAAGTCATGGGGGAGCAAATGCTGTAAACATGGTTGCTTGTTGTGCTGGGGACTTCCGGATTTTTGATATCAACCTGGTCAAAGGGGATCTGGTGAAGATGCATGCTGACCTCTGTGAATTAAGCTACTATACGCATGACCATGTTGGTTGTAGTATATGCAGTACCGATATCCAGTAATGTGATAAGATAAAAGCTGATCTTCAGGAAATGATGGATGAGGGCCTCATTCATATAATCAGGCCCAGGGTAGAGTACAAAGAAGATGTGAATATGGTCTTCAGATGTCCCGGTGAATTCCAGATTTTTGATGTGAATCATATGAATGATGATTTGGTGCAGTTGCACGTTACCTTCTGTCACATGGATGGTCAGGAAGAACACCATTATGGACCATGCCAGATTTGCTGCAGGGATTATCGTGGTTGTTCCATTGTGAAGAAGGGTGTTCAGTTGTTATTGCACAATGGTACTATAATAGTTTCAAGCAATATAGATGATTGGGATTAACGTGATTGAAAATTGCTCGGCCGAGTCTGTGTCGGATAATGAATATGCTTCAGCAGATGAATTATTTTTCTTAGATGATGATTTGTTCTCCAGCAATGATTTCGTGATGTTTAATAATTCTGAAGAGGGGGTGGATGTTATTGTGCCTTGTTTCAGTGTTCCCGCCCCTATAGAGATTGAATATCATAGCAATCCAGCTGTTGCTCCAATGGTGATTTGCTTACTGGGACCTGTTCCTTACGATTCAGACAAAGTCGTGCCATACAAATATAATGCTATAATATTAGAGGATGGTATGGAAGTTCCCATCCAACCTTTGTTTGATGTCAAGAATATTGTTGAAGCCAACCGAGTGACCCGCAGTGGTGGTGTTTTCGCACCTGTCATTCGAGGGAATGTTAATGCTGATAAAAAGGTTGTTGAAAGTACTGAACCCAAGAAAGGAGTGGGGGAATCTAGTGGTACTACTCTGGAAAAATATGTGGATGATATATTGAAGAATATCAAGATCAGAAACTACAGGATCATAGATCAATTGTTGTAGACTCCGCCAAATATATCTATTATAGCCTTGCTAATGATCTCTTCTGCCCACAGGGAATCTTTGATGAGAGTATTGGATCGAGATTTCATGGAAAGTTCTATGCCTTTGGGCCAATTCAACAGCGTCGTAGGGAATATTACATCATGTAATAACCTGAGTTTCTGTGATGACGAATTGCCCGATGAAGGAAGGAATTATAATATGGCTCTCCATATCTCCATGAATTGTAAGAACGATTCATTGTCCAATGTGTTGATTGACAATTGGTCCGCTTTAAGTGTCATACCGAGGAGCATGCCCATGAAGATGAAGTACCAAGGAACTCCCATGCGCCCGAGTGGCATAATTGTGAAAGCTTTTGATGGATCATGGATGTCTGTCATCAGGGAAGTAGATTTTCCTATTCACATAGGCCCACACTTATTTTAGATTACTTTCCAGGTTATGGATATCATTACCACCTACATCTGTTTACTGGGAGAACCATGGATCCACGAGGCAGGAGCCATCACTTCAACTTTACACCAGAAGCTAAAGTTTGTTCGTGAAGGAAAGGTGGTCATCATAAATGGAGAACAAGCGTTGTTAATATCTCATTTATCCTCTTCCAGTGTTGTAGAAGCAAATGAAGCTGCTGTTGGAACTCAGTTCCAAGCTTTATCCATTGATAATGTAAGGGAAAATAAGAATTCTATAGCTTCGTTTAAGGATGCTTAATAGGTAGTGCGTAATGGCTCTAGTAAAGTGTGGGGCAGATTATTGATCCACCTCTGAATAAGAATAAAGCTAGTTTGGGATTCTCTGTGAAGTATAATAAAGGTGATACTATGAAGCAAAAGTCTTCTTTGGGAAAATATTAAGACATCTTTCACAGTCGAGGTTACCTTTATCCTATTGTTCTTAGGATCAATGCTATTATGGAAGGCTAAGTGGAGCAAGAGGTGTCAAACTATGTGACGCATGGAGTCAGAGTCCAAAACTGGGTCACTATTGATATTACCTCTTGCATTCATATTTAAAATTAATTTGTTTTTTGTTAATCTTTTCAAAAATCTTTCACTCTTCCCAAGGTGAAAGTATTGATATTGTATGGGCATATATGTTGTTTTGATCTTTAAGATTAATAATAAAAGTTGTCTTTGATTCCCAAATTGTGTCTTTATTTTCTGCTTTTTCTTGGAAAATGGTAATCAGAAAAATCCTTTAAAAATAAATAATAATTGTAATTGAATCTGCATAATCACTTGCTATATGTGTCAGTTTCTAAAAGCAATCATAAATCATATGTGCAGATTAATTAAAAAACCTGTTCAATAAAATGACCATGCACCCTTTCCCAACTTTGAGTATCATGCGTATGTGGCAGAAGAAGAAGAATATGATAAAATCCCATAAGAGGTTTCACGGTTGCTTGAGCATAAGGAAAGTACCATTCATCCATATAAAGAGCAGTTGAAGACAATTAATTTAGGTTCAGAAGAAGACCCGGAAGAAGTCAAGATTAGAGCATTGCTTCATCCCGACGTAAAGAGAAGGTTGATTGAATTATTGAAAGAGTATGTGGACATCTTTTCTTGGTCATACTAAGACATGCCTGGTTTGGATACTGATATTGTGAAACATCATTTACCGCTAAATCTAGAATGCTTGCCAAACAAGCAGAAATTGCAAAGAACTCACCCTGATATGGCAGTAAAAATTAAAGTAGAAGTTTTAACGCAGATTAATGTCGGTTTTCTTATGACATCACTGTACCCTCAGTGGATTTCCAATATTGTCCCAGTATAAAAGAAAGACGGAAAAGTTTGCATGTGTGTTGATTATAGAGATTTAAACAAAGCTAGTCCAAAAGATGACTTTCCATTGCCACATATTGATATGTTGGTTGATAGTACATCAAAATTAAAAGTATTATCGTTCATGGACGGAATTTCTAAATATAATAAAATTGGAATGGCTCTTGAGGACATGGAAAAAACAACGTTTGTCACACCCTGGGGAACATTCTGTTACAGAGTGATTCCTTTTGGGTTGAAGAATGCTGGTGCAATGTACCCGAGGGCTATGACAACCCTATTCCATGATCTGATGCATAAGGAAATTGAGGTATATGTGGATGATATTATTTCCAAATCCCAGACTGAAGAAGGGCATATAGAGGATTTGTTGAAATTGTTTCAGCTTTTAAGGAAGTATCGTCTCCGCTTGAATCCAAATAAATGCACCTTTGGTGTCTGATCAAGAAAATTGTAAGGTTTCATTGCCATCCAAAAAGGAATTGAATTTGATCCTGAAAAAGTTAAGGGAATTCAAGAAATTCCAGCGCCAAGAACTGAAAAGCAAGTTAGAGGCTTCCTTAGGCGGTTGAATTACATTTCTAAGTTTATTTCCCATATGACTGCAATGTGTGAACCGATCTTTAAGTTGTTAAAGAAAGATCAAGGTTGTGCATGGACAGATGATTTCCAAAGGGAATTTGAAAGTATTAAAGAGTATCTACTTGAACCTCTTATCTTGCTCCCTCCCGTTGGAGGAAGACCATTAATTATGTATCTGACAGTGTTAGATAATTCCATGGGCTGTATTTTGGGAAAACAAGATGAAACAGGGAGAAAAGAATATTCCATTTATTATCTCAGTAAGAAGTTTACTGACTGTGTTTCGCGGTATTCTATACTGGAAAAAACATGTTGAGCTTTGGCTTGGGAGGCAAAACGGTTGTGGCAATATATGTTGAATCATACTACTTGGTTGATTTCCAAAATGGATCCAATTAAGTATATTTTTGAAAATCCTTCTGTTACTGGGAGAATTGCCCGTTGGCAGATGATGTTGTCTGAATATGATATTGAATGCCGTACTCTTAAGGCTATAAAAAGTTGTATGTTGGCAGATTATCTTGCTCACCAAACAGTTGATGATTATCAGTCTGTTAAATATGATTTCACTGATGAGGATGTGATGTTTTTGAAGATAAAATATTTTGATGAACCTTTGCTTAGGGAGGGTCCTGATCCTGAATCTCGTTAGGGATGGTGTTTGATGGAGCTGTGAATGCTTATAGGAAAGGAATTGGTGATGTGATTATAACTCCCCATGGGTCGCATATCCCATTTATTGCAAGGTTGGCATTTGATTGCACCAATAAGATGGCAGAGTATGAAGCTTGTATCATGGGTCTCGAGGAGGCTATTGGTCTCATAATCAAAATTCTAGATGTGTATGGCGATTCAGCTTTGGTAATAAATCAAATTAAAGGAGAATGGGATACTTGTCACCCTGGCTTGCTTCCCTACAAAGACTATGCTAGAAGATTATTACCCTTCTTTAATAAAGTTGAATTCCATCATATTACCAGAGATGAAAATCAGATGGCAGATGCTTTGGCCACTTTGGCATCTATGTATCAAGTAAATACTTAGAACGGCGTGCATCGTATCATAGTGCGACATTTGGATAGATGAGCTCATGTGTTTGCAACAGAAGAGATGTCAGATGAAAAACCTTGGTATTATAATATCAAGCATTTTCTCCAGACTCAAGAATACCCGGTTGGTGCATTAAACAAAGATATAAAGACATTGAGAAGGTTAGCAGACAACTTTTTCCTCAATGAAGATGTGATATACAAAAGAAATTATGACATAGTCTTGCTCAGATGTGTGGATAGACACAAAGTAGACATGTTGATGCATGAAGGTTCCATTGGCACTCATGCCAATGAACATTCTATGGTAAAAAGATGCTTAGGGCATGTTACTATTGGCTGACAATGGAATCTGACTGTTACAAATTTTCAAAGAAGTGCCATAAATGCCATATTTATGCTGACAAAATTCATGTGCCTCTGACACTTCTCAATGTTATTTCTTCCCCGTGGCCTTTCTCTATGTGGGGTATTGACATGATTGGAATGATTGAACCTAAGGCGTCGAATGGACATCGTTTCATCTTGGTGGCAATTGACGGCATCACCAAATGGGTAGAAGCGCTTCATATGCTAATGTTACTAAGCAGGTGGTAGTGCACTTTGTCAAGAACAATATTATATGTCAGTATGGTGTGTCAAGCCAGATTATCATCGACAATAGCTCAAATCTGAATAATAAGATGATGACAGAACTTTGTGAAAAGTTCAAGATTGTCCATCACAATTCATCTCCTTACAGGACAAAGATGAATGAGGCTGTTGAAGCTGCTAATAAAAATATCAAGAATATCATCCAGAAAATGGTTGTTACATATAAAGATTGGCATGAGATGCTACCTTTTACCTTGCACGGGTATCATACATCCGTCTGCACTTCAACAGGGGCAACCCCGTTCTCTCTTGTGTATTATGGAAGAAATGCTTCCCGTTGAGGTTGAGATTCCCTCTTTACATGTGATAATAGAAACCAAATTGTCAGAGGCTAAATGGGTCCAGAACAAGTTTGACCAATTGAATTTGATTGAAGAAAAGAGAATGAATGCCTTGTATCATGGCCAATTATACCAGAAGAGAATGAAGAAAGACTACCTTGTGCTCAGGAAGATCATGTCTTTTAATGTTGATTCTAGGGGCAAGTTGACTCCCAATTATGAAGGCCCATATGTTATCAAGAAAGCTTTCACTGGTGGTGCATTGATTCTTGAAACTATGGATGGCGAGGAGTTCCCACGTCCTATGAATGTTGATAGAGTCAAGAAATACTTTGCCTAAAGAAATAAAAGAATAACTCGCTAAGTCGAAAACCCGAAAGGGAGGCTTAGGCAAAAAAGAGCGTCTCGGTAGGCTGAAAACCCAAAAGGGAGGTCTAGGAAAAAATAAGAGACACAAATAGAATAAACCTTCCCGCTAGGTTGAAAACTCGCAAGGGAAACCTAGGCAAAAGTTAGGGATTTCTTGGCAAGTAACTGCGTCAGATAAGACTTGGTCATTGAAGCAACAATCTTCTTGGATCCCTCACCATACTTCAACATATGTCGTTGCTCAGGAATTCAAAGTTGTTCGGTAGAATAGTGGTCATTATGTTTCAATGTATCTTTTCCAATGTATTACCATTTTCCAAACTTTGTAATCATTTATGGAGTCTCGCCATTCGCAGACTACCATTCTATTAATAAAGTTTGAGCTTTTGTCCAATTCTTTGTAATTCAAAACAAAGATATTTAATAATAAAATTGTTTTTGAAAAAGAATTTACAAATTACTTTTTACTTTAGATTTTATGACTCAAGAAAAAGAAAAATAGTGATCCCAAGGATGGACGAACTCTAAAATTTTGGAGGTATGTATTCCCCAGGAAAGTTCTTTCAGGTCACTTTCGCTGATATGCGTATGATCTTGTTTTTTCTCAAATAGTTAGAGATAATACCAATGGATGTATGGTGCGGTGTTGGATTTGTGATCCCATTTCCCGCCAGTCAGGTCTTGGTTTAGTTTTTTGTCCTGGTTGATAATTTTGGTTTCGGGTTTGCGTAGTTTGAAACCTCTATCCCAGATTCCTCAGTAAGGTCATCACTCATATGACGGAAGTTCCTTCTCCCTTTGTTTGGTGAGGTAGAATAATTTGTAAAACATCTCCCTTTGCAGTAATGGCATTATTGTTTTTGTTTGTTTCCTAGACAACTAGACAAGGGCAATATCTTTTCTAAGAAGTGTTGAAACATCTGTCAACTTTTTGGATTTTCTCCCGCCAAATGCTGGGTTTGATTTAAAATCCCCATAATTTTAATTTATTACTATTTTATATGACTTCTTAATTCTCTAAGTAAAACTGAAGTAATGTTTCTTTCTGAATGTTGTTATCCCCATGTGGTTTCATAATTTCTCCCCAGGAAAGTTTATGTAATTATCGCCCTTGGTATTGAAAATGTATTTTGGGCTCCTCTCGATGATGTGGTATTGTCCTCGCCAATAAAGTCCGCACGAGAACCCCGGTTGAAGTCTCGACGATGTGGTTTTTAGCCTCCCTAGTGAAGTCAATATTATTATCTCCAGTGGAAGTCTAAGGGTTGAGACATTATTTTCCCCGGTGAAGTCTGGAGGAGGATGTTATATCCCTGTATCTGTACTGATTTACTGTTTTGATTTGATAATTTTTGGATTGTGTTTCTGCCTAGTAAAGTTAAGCCGTGAAATGGAAATTTGTTTCCTAAGTTGGTGCTTACCTTTTTTAAAATTTTCCTCCTGGATGTGATTTAGTCGAGTATTGACTTTACCTAAACTTGTTTTGTCTGGTTATTCCTAGTGCTATATGTCTGTTTTGTTAGCATATACATGATGACATTCATACATTCATAAATTCATACATACATCATGCATAGCTGAATTTAAAATTCATTGCTCATCTGCATTCATTAATATTTTGTTGGCATATTACCCTATTCTGCAGAGTTATGTTACCCTCTCTCCAATATATTATCGACCTTAAGCAGAAAGCGTATATCGTTTCAATTTCCCACTGAGTTATCCCCCATGGAAGAATTTTCCTTCAAGCCTTCCTATTCAGCTCTTTGTCTGGCTCTAAACTCTGGATTGAGAATATGCATTTATTTTGCAGAAGAAGATGTTATCTCCTCAATATGAATATATTGAAATTTCCCCAGAGAAGTCATATTTCTTTGTCCAGAGGTTTTCTTTTAACAACAAGTGGCAGGTCTCTTTATTTGAGCAACATGTACTTCCCCAATAAGTCTGTTATTTCCCTGAGAAGATTCATGATTTTGTTACTCCAATGGATGGCAGTCTCGTCATTATGGCAGATATTTCATTGTTGAGATTTGTTACTCCAATGGATTGTAGTCTCGTCATTATGGGAGATAGTTTGTTGTTAAGATTTTGTTTACTCCAATGGATGGTAGTCTCGTCATTATGAGAGATAGTTTGTTGTTGAGATTTTGTTACTCCAATGGATGGTAGTCTCATCATTATGGGAGATAGTTTGTTGTTGAGATTTTGTTACTCTAATGAATGGTAGTCTCGTCATTATGGGAGATAGTTCATTGTTGATATTTTGTTACTCCAATGGATGGTAGTCTCGTCATTATAGGAGATAATTCATTGTTGAGATTTTGTTACTCCAATGGATGGTAGTCTCGTTATTATGGGAGATAGTTTGTTGTTGAGATTTTTTTTACTCCAATGGATGGTAATCTTGTCATTATGGGAGATAGTTCGTTGTTGAGATTTTTTTACTCCAATGAATGGTAGTCTCGTCATTATGGGAGATAGTTCGTTATTTAGATGTTTACTCCAATGGATGGTAGTCTCATCATTATGGGAGATAGTTCATTGTTGAGATTTTGTTACTCCAATGGACAGTAGTCTCGTCATTATGGGAGATAGTTCATTGTTGAGATTTGATTACTCAGATTGATGGTAGTCTCGTTATTATGGGAGATAGTTCATTTTGAGATTTGTTACTCCAATGGATGGTAGTCTCATCATTATAGGAGATAGTTCATTGGTGAGATGCTTACTCTAATGAATGGTAGTCTCGTCAGTATGGGAGATAGTTCGTTGTTGAGATTTTGTTACTCCAATGGATGGAAGTCTCGTATTTATGGGAGATAGTTCATTGTTGATATTTTGTTTACTCCAATGGATGGTAGTCTCGTCAATATGGGAGATAGTTTGTTGTTGAGATTTTTATTACTCCGATGGATGGTAGTCTCGTCATTATGGGAGATAGTTCGTCATTAAGATTCACTTTGATCTAAAAGAATTTCATTTGTTTCTAGTCGTAAGCACTGATGCTGATTATTTGTTGCCTACCCTAATATTGGTGTTTGTTGGTGTTATCCTACCATTTCTTTCCCCCTATGGGTCGACATTACCTTTTTTGCTATCTTCTCAGTGAGTGGATAGTTTCTAGTTATCCGTCGATCACCATTATCCTTTACTTTCTCTCTTAGATATTTAAGTTGATGTTGCTTTATCTCCTCCTTGGGCTTTACCCCAATAGAGTTGAGTCTTCTGTTCACCAGCGATTTATTTTCCTGGTCATACTTTCCATTGATCCTTTGTTTTATTTCCCACATTCCCAGTGGTGTCCTGTGTCGCCTTTGGATTTGTTTGTTTGCATGCACAATCATATGCATTGCATGGCATCTTAGGGCCAAAAATAGGGTTTATTTTATATTTAAGTATCTTCAATCGCGTCGACACGAAGATTTTAACCTTTGTATCTCCGGATAGAAGACACTTAAATAAGGGCAGCTGTTGTACCCCTATTTTCCCCCTAAGATCCCTCTATCATCTCATATCAACTCAATTATATCAAGATCACAATTGGGTTAGGTTCTTCCCCCTATCTCTAGGTTTGCTCATGAGGAATCACCAAGCACCTTGATTCATATATGTTTTGTGTTGATTAACTTTTAACTAATAAATACAATGAATGTTTTCTCTAATTGATGATATTATAAGTGAGGGAACAACACATTTGATCAAGTTGATTCATAGGTTCATGAGTTTATTTACATGTCTTCTTCAATAAAGCTTCATTGAGATTCAAGCTTCATTATTGAATATGCTTTAAAGTAATATCATGATAACGTATACTATGATTCATCATGCCTCAATTTGTTAAAGAAAGTCAAAATATGCAAGAGTTGATTGAAGAAGTTTGACCTAATTAGACAAGTTATTGATTTCTTGATCACAAGAGCATAACTCTCTCAATACTTAACATTTGGAGGTGGTTTTTGGCGCTATGGTTTCTTATTATCATCCTCAAGAACTTATATTCACATGGAAAAAGTAATTACACAAGAAAGATTGTCAAAATTGAAAGGGGTTTCCAAGTCATTTTGGTGCTCTAGGTGTTAGGGTTTTGAATTTCTAAGGGCTATATCTTGCTCATCTTTTGAAATTTTTGAGTAATTCTAAAGACATGCTTATCTTTAAAGGGTTATTAACTAATCACTTCAAGAGTTTCAAGAAAAGTTCATGTGAAAGATGCCTAATGATGAAGAAAGATTACAAGTCCTCTAGATAGGCCATCAAATTCCCTTTATGTGATTTCAAAAGATTATAACTTGTTCAATTTTTATCTCCTTGAGCCCATTATTTTTCCACAATGAACTTAAGGATGTGAAATTCTACTCTTCTTTTATGAGAAAAGCTTGAAAATGAGTGGAAGATGCTATAAGAACCCAAAAGATTATAGGTCACCTCATGGATTTTCATCAATTTTACAAGGCCATAACTTTTTCAATAATTGGTATTTTTGAGTAATTCAAGTTTAACAATTCTCTTTGGGAAGTCTAATTCAATCTAGCATCAATGATAAAAGCTCAATTTTGGAGGAACTCCTTGTTTGAACTGAAAACATTATAGGTGACTTTTGAAGAAAAACTTAGAATTTTTCTAAATACAAAAAGTCAGCATCTTTTTCTCAACTTTGATTCATCCTAACTTTTAGCACAAGCATCCAATTTATCTCACTCTTTTCACATTGTAAATCTTGTGACCTTAACTTTCAAATGCTTTAAGAATCATGCCCTAAGACTCCTTGAGCTGTGAACAGCATGGATTCAAAGATGGTACCTTGAAACTGAAGTTTCACTTCAAGTCAGATTACTAAATTCATAATTTGGCTTCTAATCACCAAATTTCCACACGTTTTCCACTTAAACATGATTAACACATATATTTGGATCACTAAGAATGATAAAATGCATTGTTTGATTGAGTTTTGATGCACATGTGATCACACTTTCTTCATGGTCACAAGTGTGCACGAACTCAGAGTAAATTGCATAATTCACCCATCCCCTTGATTCCATCCACTTCTCCTATAAATATAGGCTATATCTACTCATTTTTTCAAGCTTTTGATAGCCAATTGACCCTTGTTTAGATCCCATACGAACTCTGAATTTGAATTTTTGATTTCTTGCATTCTCACTCCAAAACACTAAAAGCTCTATTCAGTTAGCTTCATTGAACATCTCTGAAGCTAACCTTACTCTTACCTTCAAGAATTTTGACCTATATTGACATACAGAAGTCCAGTTTCAGAGCCACCTTTTTCTACTTTGTTCAGGTAGATTTCTTGGTCAAATCAATCCAAATAAAAGACTAATCTACTCTCTTCATCTTTCTGATTCTCGTGCTTTTTACAATTTGTAATTTCATTGACATTTGAGTGAGATATTCCAGAATTCCGTGCTCGCTATTATTTTTTCATTTTCTCAATTTAAATCTTGCTCAGTTTATATAAATTTGGCGCAATGGTACCATTAGAATCGTCTTGAAGAGACGAATCTAATGGTACCGATATGGTCCTCTAATTTTACAATTTGAGGAATCACAATCTTGGACGTCTGGAGGTTGAAGACGACCTACGTGTCGTGCTTCAACCAATGAAAGCGTGACATGTGATTTTTTGAATTCAATCCAGTGTGTTTTCTTTATCATACGCGCGCTTTGAGAGTCCTTGGATCTGATTACTTCTATTAGTCAGACTCCATCCAATGCGCTAGAATTTTAGTTGTTTTTAAATATTTAAAGGTGATCCGATGAAATTTCCAATGCTGACAATGATATGCACAGTGTGCCTGATCCTTTGGATATGATTACTAGCGCATTTTGACTCTTGTGATACGGTGGCAGAACCGACTATTATATTGATTTTTTACGTTTTTTGTTCGCAACTGCGCGGTAAGCAAGAGTCGCCACCGTCTTTTCTTTTATCCAAATTAAGGAAAGGGTGAAATGAACAGAAAAAGACCTTTTCGAGATGTTTCTGAGTAAGGGGGTAGATTATGGAAAGGGAAGGTGTTAGAACCCTTTCCATCCGTGGTTTTCCACGGGCTCTTAGAGGTTTGCTCATTTTGAAATACCTTTGTGCTTTGTGTGTTTGAAAATGTTTCAAAAAGCCTTAGTGTAGTGATTTGCTTTGTGTTTAACTCTTGTATCGGTCCTCAAGCGTGTTAAAAAAGCAAATGTTTTGAAATTGTTTTTGAAAAGTAGTATTTGTGTGTAAGTGCAGAAATAGTTTGAGCAAACTTCTAACAGCTATCTACTTTGTACTCGAAAAGGGTCGCTCTTTTCCTCTTATCCTTTAGACAAGGCTCTCCTACTATTAGTGAGTAGGTAGCCCTATCGTTGGATGTTGAGGGACAATCGAAGGGCGTTTTATAGTCATAAAGGCAACATATGGAGACGCTTTATCAATTCTATTTTAGGGACGAGATCATTTACCAAAAGGCAACACTGTAAGGATCATCAAGGGACTATGATCTTATGATTTTACGGGTCTTTACTAAAGTGTCCCCATTCTCGAGGGACATGACTGCTTTTCCGAAGGAAGCCAAAGTGGGAATACCCTAGAGGTGCTTTTGTGCAAGTGTGTTCAGTTCAGTTATTTTATCTTTAAACATTTAGGTGTTCTACCATTTGTTTTCAGATCTTGTCATGCAATCCTAGTTAGCATACATCTAAGCAGTTAATATATGTACATGAATTTAAAGTGCGGGAATTGTAAATCCTACGCTATTACAAGGCTTCGGGACAGTTACATAAAAAATGCGAGAAACTAAAAGTGCAGAATTTTAAATCTAAAGCTATTACAACTGTGAGCAGTTACAATAAAATAAAATTCGCACGAATTTGAAAAGTAACGTCTAAAAATCCTAAGAATAAAATCTTTTTGTTGTTTTATTTTATTTTGGGAAAATGATCTAAATCATTTTAATTTTAGTTTTTTTTTTTGAGAAAATGTTAAGATAATTAAATGATTAATTAATAAAATTAATTTAATGAAAAAAAACTATCCTAATGTTTTTTGTGGTTTTTGGATTGATTTTATGTTTATTAAAAAAAGAGATAAAATAGTTTAAATAAAGCTGAAATCGAAGGAACATGCAATAGGTCGAAGAAGGAGTAATTCTGGAGGCCTGGATCGAAAGAGACTTGGGCTGTCTTTCGATCCAGCGAAGAGGCTTGATCGAAGGTGCATGAAGGGCTGCACTTTGAGGGTGTTCGATCTGGATATGTCACCCTTCGATCTAGGAACCTTGGATCTAATTCGAAGCTGAGATGCTTCGAAGCTCTGAACAAGGTTCTGAGAAAATGTTTCCTGCAAAACGAAACAAATGTTAGAGGTCCAGGGGGGAGTTTACCCCCCTAATTTGAATCTTCTCCCAATTCGACACCTTCCTCAATTCGAATCTGCTGAGTCTGGGTCTGGATCTGGGTTTGTTTTATCCTGAGATTCGAAGGAGAACTTAGATCACTACGCCAAAAAAGACTTATGAAAGCGCTTTTTTTTTGCCTTTAAAAGCGCTTTCTAAGGTGGCGCTGCTATAGGTTTTAGCAGCGCTTTTTGTTTAATGAAAAGCGCTTTTGTAGGTCTACCTAATACAACACTTTTTCTAAAAAGCGCTCTCTTAAGTTGGCTTTTGGCAGCGCTTTTTTATGAAGCGCTTTCATAGGTCTACCTAAGGCAATGCTTTTATCTCGAAAAGCGCTGTCATATGTTTACCTTAGAAAGCGCTTTTTGTGAAAAAGCGCTTTCATAGGTTACCTAAGGCAGCGTTTTTCTTGAAAAAGCGCTTTCATAGGGTGTTTTCAAAATCGTTTTTCTACACTCTTTCCTCTTCCTCACTGAAAACACATGGAATATGCCATCTCATCACCATTTCTTTTTCTTTCATAATAATAACATCAAATCAAAAGCAACACAAATCCAAAAAATTGTCAATAATCTAAAAAACCATAATCAATGGAAAAATTGTCAATAATCTAAAAAACCATAATCAATAGAAAATACACCATGTGAAATTACAACAAAAAACTACAAACAAACAGTGAAATCCATGTAGTGGTTGAAATTAGTCAACTATATAAAATGAAAAAGACATATTGCATACACATCAAAGTGAATATATGTCAAAACAAAAGTAATTCATTAATAAAGATCAAGACATTTTAGCTAAAAATCAAGGTATATCTTGATCCTAGTACAAAAACTAATCTTCTAAAATAAATAGGACAACATTTCAGTGACCTTTAGCAATATAGGCAATCAACGCAGCAGCCAAAAATTTAGTAGCAGAAGATATCCAAGTCCATAAATGCTTACCTTTATGTGCATCTGACACAAACTTCTGCAGTGATACAACTTGTTGCAGAAACGTAACTGAAATGTTGCTGCAGTAAATCAAGCACCAGAGAACAACATAAATTGGTCATTCTCAAAATAAAATAATTAACAAACATAAAAAGGACAAGCATATACGTCATGTTTATGTTTGCTGCAAGTGACTCTTCAATTGTGACTTCTTCAATTTATAACACATTAGCTGAAGCTCTAATTTAAATCAAGTGTTATCTGCAATGGTGTGAAGTAAAATTAAAATATTAGAAATTACATGTGAAACATGCTGCTAGTTAAGTTCAAACCCTAACTAAAATCCCAAACAGAATTCAACTCAACTCACCAAAAAACTTGTAACAGAAACATAATCAAAACCTAATCATTCACTAAACAACTACAACAATCAATTAACAAAACTGCACACCACTTTTACAATTTCATTTTCTTCATTCAAGTCAATTACATAACTCCAACATCAAAAATCACAATCAATCAATGTAAGAAACTGAAACTCATTGGGACATTTTAGCAAACACCTTGTTTGCAAAATCATATCACAAACTGAAACTCATTGTGACATTTCAACAAACACCTTGTTTGCAAAATCATATCACAAACAAAAACTCATTGTGACATTTCAACAAACACCTTGTTTGCAAAATCAAAAGAATGTACCAAAACCTCATTGTAACAGCAAACAGAAAAGTAACAACAAACATAAATTCGCATTTTAGGGTTTGAGAATAAACCCGTTAAGATACCAAGGTGAGGTGGTGGTGCTGGTTTGCTTTGGTGACCACATGAACGTGAGCTGAGAGAGATGCCAAGGTGCAGGGGTGGTAGATTGGTGGTTGATACGTGACGCAAAGATGGATGCCAAGGCGCCCTTTTTCTCCAATATTAGGCATGAGTTATGGAAACTTGTGGAACAACTGCAAATAATATAAGAAGAAAAGATAGAAAAAATAGAAAAGTGATACGAATTGTGTTTTGATATTTATTATAAAACTACCTACGAAAGCGCTTTTAAAAGCGCTTTCTAAAGGTCATCTATAACAGCGCTTTTACATCAAAAAGCGCTTTCGTAGCATATCCTATAGCAGTGCTTTTAAAAGCGCTTTCTAAAGGCCAGCTTTAGCAGCGCTTTGGAAAAGCGCTTTCTAAGGGTGACCTTTAGCAACGCTTTTGAAAATCGCTTTCTTAAGGTACCCTCTGAAAGGCCAGCTTTAGCAGCGCTTCCCAAAAAGCGCTTTCTAAGGGTGACCTTTAGAAGCGCTTTTGAAAAGCACTTTCTTAAGCCACTCTTTGAAAGCGCTTTTTTAAGCGAATTTTTTTTTAAAACCTACAGCAGCGCTTTTTTCCAAAAGCGCTTTCTTTTATGTGTTGCTAAAACTTAATTTTGGCGTAGTGGATCGTGCCCCAGCAATGGAACGATCCCACCTCTGCGCTTTAGCTTACATGCAATATAATCAGTAATAATAATGTGTATTTAAATGTCATGAAGATGCAATTTTGGTTTTGCAAAACCCTTACCAATCGAATATGTATTATCTGTGGCTCTGGGTGTGGAGATGTTTGCTTAGGAGTTAGGGTGGACTCCTGGATGAGGGAACCTGCAAAAGATGTTTCGGTTGAGCAGTGCGTGTGTGTGGTCACTTTGTGTGCAGTATGTATGCGTCTTCGTCTCCCTATGTCCTCTCTTTCATCCCCACTGGTACTGTGTGATTTCTCTTGTATTTATAGGAGTATGAGGACGCCTAGTAAAGGTCAGAGACAACCATTTAAACAGGCCCTTAAAGCCACGAGACAAGAATCAGACAAATTAAAAGCATTCCTTTTTTAAAACATTCATGTCTCTTTGGAAATATTTGATGAACCTGGACACTTGACTCCTTCGAATACCCTCCAACGTTTCTCTTAGATTGTCTATGAGTTGCCTCCTTCGAATGGACTTCTCATGCAACTTCCGAATGGGCCCTTCTGAACACATCTTCGAATGGACTTCTTATGCACCCTTCGAATGGGCCTTTTGAATACATCTTCGGAAGGACTTCTTATGCACCCTTCAAATGGGCCTTCTGAATACCTCTTCGAATGGACCTTTACAAGTTCTTAGAATCAGTCAATGTTACTTCCTTCAAATGAAGGACCTTTTGGATTGCCAATCTAAGGGCCCTATGTAGATGCCAATCGAAAGGCATTTTGGAGATACCAATCTAAAGGCATTGTTACCATGCCAATCAAAAGGTACTATGTAGATGCCAATCGAAAGACACTGTTACCATGCCAATTGAAAGGTACTTGTTAAAATGCCAATCGAAAGGCCTTGTTAACAGGCCAATCAAAGGATCTTGTTGACCTTTCGAAAAATTTATTAAGCTCTCTTCGATTTCCTTCAGTTGGGACCAATTGAAGTGATGTTAAAATGCCAATCGAAGACGCCTTTGTTCAGATGCCAATCGAATGATATTGTGTTGCCATGCCTTCGAAGTACACCCCATCGAAGGACACTTTGACCAACTTCAAAATTTGTTATTTTTCTTCAAGCAAGTGTTTGTAGCCACCCATGTAAGAGAAGGTCTTGTAAAAAATAAGAGGGAAAATTTTGGGGGTACAACAGCTCCCCCTTTTCAATCTTCTTAAACCTGAAGATGTAGATTGGCTTATATGCCTTTCATGATCTGAAGGTAGAAGATGATTGAACACTAGAGTGCCCAGAAATTTGCACTCGTCTGAAGTGACACTATTGGTGAATAATATCGGGAATGGGATTACAAATGACATTAAAGATGACGGGAGATCGTCGGAGATGGGCTTAAAGATGCCTTCAGAATGTGATGAAGAGTCGTCGGAGATGGGCTTAAAGATGCCATCCAGAAGACTGTTGATTTCATGAGATATTCCTTTGTTGGAATCCCTATTCATGTTGTTGAGGAGGACTCTACTGAGGAATGTTGGTCTCTGTCTTGGAACATAGAGTTTTAGGAGCTTCAGTTGTCCGTTACTCTACTGGAGAGTCATCACTTGATTGAAGAGATTGAAGTGAACTGCTTTCTGGTCAGGATCCAGGCTTTGTAGTGACTTGCTGAGGATGATAAGGCTGACTGTTATCTGTCGTGCTCTAGGCTTCATAGTGACTTACTGGGAGATGAGATTATACTGTTAAGAAATCAGCGACGAGTCCATGGTCGATTCGAACTGAACCAACGGAGGTCTTGAAATAACTTTGACGAATAAGAATCAGAAAAATCTTAGGACCGATTTAACTGAACTAGACGAAAGTCATGGAATATCTTCAACTGGAATAAGAATCAGAGAGATCTTAGTGTCGATCTGACTGAACCAAAGAAGGTCTTGGATTAACTTTGACTGGATAAGAATCATAAAAATCTTAGGATCGATTTAACTGAACTAGACGAAAGTCTTGGAATATCTTCAACTGGAATAAGAATCAGAGAGATCTTAGTGTCGATCTGACTGAACCAGAGAAGGTCTTGAATTAACTTTGACCAGATAAGAATCGGAAAAATCTTAGGATCGATTTAATTGAACCAGACGAAAGTCTTGGAATATCTTAAACTGGAATAAGAATCAGAGAGATCCTAGTGTCCATCTGACTGAACCAGCGAAGGTCTTGGATTAACTTCGACCGGATAAGAATCAGAAAAATCTTAGGATCGATTTAACCGAACCAGACAAAAGTCTTGGAATATCTTCAACTGGAATAAGAATCAGGGAGATCTTAGTGTCGGTCTGACTGAACCAGTGAAGGTCTTGGATTAACTTTTACCGGATAAGAATCAGAAAAATCTTAGGATCGATTTAACTGAACCAAATAAAAGTCTTGGAATATCTTCAACTGGAATAAGAATCAGGGAGATCTTAGTGTCGATCTGACTGAACCAGAGAAGGTCTTGGATTAAATTTGACTGGATATGAATCAGAAAATTGTTAGGATCGATTTAACTGTACCAGACAAAAGTCTTGGAATATCTTCAACTAGAATAAGAATCAGAGAGATCTTAGTGACGATCTGACTGAACCAGCGAAGGTATTGGATTAACTTTGACCAAATAAGAATCAGAAAAATATTTGGATCGATTTAACTGAACCAGACACAAGTCTTGGAATATCTTCAACTGGAATAAGAATCAGCGAGATCTTAGTGTCGGTCTGACTGAACCAGCGAAGGTCTTGTATTAACTTTGACTGGATAAGAATTAGAAAAATCTTAGGATCGATTTAACTGAACCAGACAAAAGTCTTGGAATATCTTCAACTGGAATAAGAATCAGGGAGATCTTAGCGTCGATCTGACTGAACCAGAGAAGGTCTCGGATTAACTTTGACTGGATAAGAATCATAAAAATATTAGGATCGAGTTAACTGAACCAGACGAAAGTCTTGGAATATCTTCAACTGGAATAAGAATTAGAGAGATCTTAGTGTCGATCTGACTGAACCAGAAAAGGTCTTGTGAGGGCATATTTTTGAGGAAACTGCTGAAACAACCCTTCATTAGACGTAGTTTTTGAGAGGACTACCAGGTCACATAAGTAGTCAACGGTGTTTGTTGATTTGTCTTTCTCTGAAAAGGCAAAGAGTTAGTCATATGCAATGTCAAGATGTATGTAATGCATTGCGTAATAATGTTCTCAAAATAAATGAGATTGGGTTGTATGCTATGTGTATGCACATGCCATGATGTATGAATATGGGATGTTATTGCAATATTTTAGTCTGGGAAAATAAATCCTGGACCGCTGCTGGAGAGTATTAGGAGGCTAAATCCTTCATTTCCGCTGGGGATGATGAATGAAGATGATTTGTCAGGGATTTCCTCTTTCTGTTTGAGGATATTCTGCTTGCGAATTGATTATGCTTGAGAATAACTCTATGGAGAGAGATGTTTTTTGGAAGATTTTGCCGCTGTAGAGAAATAAACTCTATTGGGGAATGAACTTCCGTAGTTAGAGAAATAGTCCCTACCTAGGAGGAGGTTTCATAACTATTTAAACTGGGCTGGGGAAAACAGACTTCAGCTGGAGAAGGTAATCCCCTCTTGGGGAAGAAGAGGGAAAAACTCTGGTTGTTTCTGCTCTGTGGGGAACATAGATGTAACGAAAGTATGCTGAAGATACGATGATGACTTTGCATTAGGTGGTTTCTGCCCCTGTGCCTGCTGGAGGTTTTGTGGATGGATCTATGTCGTGATTGTACTTGAACATGTATTGAATGAGTGTCAGAATGACATTCTTCTTTGGATCGTATCTGCACTGTACTTGAAACATGTGTTGAATGAGTGTTAGAATGACATACGTCTTTGGATCGTATCTCCAATGTACTTGAAACATATGTTGAGTGAGTGTTAGAATGACATCCGTCTCTGGATCATATCTGCACTGTACTTGAAACATGTGTTGAATGAGTGTCAGAATGACACCTGTATCTAGATCGTATCTGAATTGTACTTGAAACATGTGTTGGATGAGTGTCAGAATGACATCCGTCTCTGGATCGTATCTGAACTGTATTTGAAACATATGTTGAATGAGTGTCAGAATGACATCCGCCTCTGGATCGTATCTGAACTGTACTTGAAGAGAATCTGAATAATTATCAGGATGACATTCGTCTCTGGATCGTACCTGAACTGTTGCTAGGAAATAATATGGACTAAGTATCAGGATGACATCCATTTTGGATCGTACCTGAACTGTTACTGGGAGAGAGTATGAAGCAGGTGTCAGGATGACATCCGTTGCTGGATCGTACCTGAACTGTTTCTAGATGATATGTTGAAATAAGTGTCAGAATGACATCTGTCTCTGGATCGTATCTGCACCGTTTCTAGAGAGAATCTGGAGTAAGTGTCAGGATGACATCCGTCCTTGGGTCGTACCTGAACTATTTCTTGATGAGAATCTGGAGTGTGTTTCAGGATGACACCCGTTCTTGGATCGTATCTGAACCGTTTCTAGATGAGAATCTGGAGCAAGTGTGAGGATGATATCTGTCTCTGGATCGTACCTGAACCGTTTTTAGATGATGTGCTTTCTTCGGAATGTTTCCATTGGGAATTCTTGTTTTGTTTTTTTGAGAAGAAATCCATTGAGGAACGTTGATTTTGCTTGATTGTACGTGATTTGTTGTTGGAAATCATGTCAAATGCCCCAAGTGATTCAGATGGTGATTTGCCCCTGGTTGTTTGTCATTTTTGAGAGATTCCTTGAATCTTGACTTGACTGCCCCAGATGATGGACAATGATCATGCCGTGCCCCTTGGTTGGAAGTGTTTTTCCACTTGAGGTGAACCTTTTCATTGAGAAAGTTTTTATTCATTAGATATTCGTCATGAAAATTTCTCTGCTGTTGAACAAATAGTCATATGCAAACAATGGTATTTTAAGAATGCAAAACTTATGTCTGTCTTGAAGTTTTAAAATTCATTTTTTAGTAAAACAAACAAATTTTGTAAAAGTGTGATTTCAATTCGGGATTTATAGCGAACCCTACAGGATTCAGGATACCTTTTGTAACAATATGCTTTCGAACTAACCCATGCTTCAACTAGTACTTTTAAGGGTTATAACATGGACTGGTTCACGGTTTAAGAAACAAAGGATAAAGGCTCAAAATTTATTTGTACCCACCCGTTCTTCGTGACGTTCTTCAGTCCTATGCTCAACTAATTGTGCGTTCAGATCCTAATTGAGTCTGACATCTTGTCCTTGATGTTTCGATGATGGTTCAGATACTGAAAGTTTCTTTTGATGAGGAAGTAATTTTTGTAATTTGTTTTTGTCGATGATGATTAGGACCTCTTTGTTTTTTATTTTACTATCCCTGTCTTTTGCCTGAACTGTTTCTTTTTGTGATCACACTCAGCGGGATGCCCCAGTTTTTTTCTTAAGTCTCCTTCATATGTTTTGACTTAGCGGGCTTTTATTTTGAGAGATAATGACTGCCTATTTTGACGATTATGCGGAACCATCATCGTCTTTTGATTTGGAAGGACGTCTTCAATGCCAATCATTATGTATGCAGTAGAATATTGCGACTGAATTTGCATCTGAATTAACTGAGAAAAACTACCCTGCCCCAAGTTATGATTAAGGGTTTTAATTCACGTGAAAAGAAAAACTCCTACTTCTTTGGCTCAAAGGGATTGATTAGGGGTTATCTTCCTTATAACTCCACTATTTTGGATTTGAAACAACGCCTATACATCGTCAGCAAGGTCTATTCAGAAGCACATTGTATGGATTGTGGTATCGTTTTTGTCATCCTCCCTCTAAAGGCTTAGACATTTTGATCAAGAGTTGAATATCATAAAAGGAAAGCAGTTTAAACATAATGAATACGAATGAAATGATTCAAAACAGACATATGCAATGCATTGATAAAGTAACAAAGTTTGACATGAATAAATGTTTGAACAATCAAAAGAAAAATTACAAATTGAAAATTCTAATGAACGAAAAGCCTTCTTGTCAGAACTTGTCACTTCAGATGGTGTGCCTTGGAAGGATGGCAGAAGAACTCAGCCTGGCCGTCTTGTGTGAAATCCAGCACTCCTTCATCAATCAAGTTTTGAATTTTGTATTTCAACATCCAACAATCATCAGTATCATGCCCCAAACTGTTGGAGTGATATGCACACCTTGCATCAGGGTTGTAGTTAGGGGAATAAGTCTTGGGATTCGGATGAGGCCCTATCAACGTAACCAGATTCATCATCAACATGTGTTGTAAAGCTTGAGACAGCGGCATGTTGAGTTTGGTAAACTGCTTCTTGGGTGTATCTGGCTTACTCTGATTAACCCATTATTTTTGGCGAGGTTGTTATTGGACCCGTGAGGTAGTAGCAATTTGGAAAGGTCCACTCTTCACCAAACCAACCTCTTGTCTTATTGGAGGTTGATCAATGACTTGGTCCCCATCCTCGACTGCTTGCTTTATATGGCTGTGTCCGTCTTGATGAAGTTTGTTGATAGTGGCCCTCAGCTATTCTTGTCCCTAGGCTAGGCCTTGAATAAGAGCCATCTGCCCCAACATCTGGGTTCTCAATGCTTCTACCTCAGCTTACAGTTGTTCCAACCATTCGTCCTTATTGTCTTCAGGACTTTTCTTGGACAGGTCCCCAGCGAGGAGTGCTTTCAACTCTTCCTGCCCCTTGGATAGGTTTAGGAACATTTCCATGAACTGAACCTCTTGAGTTTGAAGATCTCTGTTGTCTTGTTGGAGAGTAATTTCTTCTTTCTGAAATAAACAGCGAAGGGATAAGAAGCTTGTACCTGAAGTACCTGTTGTGCAATGACATGTATGATATGCAAATGTTTTCAAGGATCTCGCAGGGTAAACACAAGAAGTTGTTAGGAGTTGAACTAGGACTTTGACTGGAGAACTTTCATATTGTTTGAAGGTCCTTCTACGAGATTCAAGCTCACCATATCAAGTAGGTCATAGCCCCTGACTCAAGTGGTTGAGTTTTGATCTTCTGACGACATTGGCTCGAGGAAAATAAATCCCCTTTTCCCCTTGCTAGACATCTGATTTACCACAACCTGCACCACAGGCCCTTGAGATCCTTGAAATGGTTAAGGAAATGCTATGGTATGATATTATGACGTGTATGTTATGCGTTAAGCAAAAGTGTAAGGTTATGTAGGCAAGTAAACCCTGCAAAGAATTCAAGTTGTTAGAAAATGAAGGAAAACAAGTCACATAAATAGCCTTAGGTTTAGGCTTGCATGAGATTTGTAGGTAAGTACCCTCTTGAAGTTTAGTTAGCTCAACCTGTCTTAAAAATAGTAATCGGGTTCTAAGTAGTCTCAATATCACTGATCTTCCTTTATCGGTATTATCTCAGCTTAACAATCGTTTCTTACCGCTGAAACTTCCCGAAAGTCCAATCTCAATGATTGTAGTATCGAGTATCAACCAATTCACAGCTTTACACCGAGACCGGATATCTCACTACTTTCTAATGGCAAAGTTTGTTCAACTAAGGTTCTAAGGTCCGTTAGTGCTTCATAACACCATGCGGAGGCCCCATATTCTCCTCGATTTAACACAAGGGATACCAGTACCAACCAAAGTGTCACACCAATACAACCATCGCTTCAACCATACTGGTCTACACCGTACAGTCTCCACGATCTATTGTTGTTTACCTAAAAGTATGCCCCAGATCCGGGTGTATGATCTATAGAAACAACCCAAACATCCCTCCAAGGGTAAAGCAAACAAAGCACAACAAAGTAGTTAAGTAATGAAATAACTCTAAGGTAACCTCACTTCCTAGTCAATCCCCGGCAGAGTCGCCAGTTCTGTGATACAATAGCAGAACCGACTGTTATATACTAGTTTTTTGCGTTTTTTATTTGCAAATGTGCGGTAAGCAAGAGTCGTCATCGTCTTTTCTTTTATCCAAATTAAGGAAAGGGTGAAAAGAATAGAAAAAGACATTTTCGAAATGTTTTTAAGTAAGGGGGGTAGATTATGGAAAGGGAAGATGTTAACACCCTTTCCATCCGTGGTTTTCCACGGGATCTTAGAGGTTTGCTCATTTTGAAATAACTTTGTTCTTTGTGTGTTTGAAAATGTTTCGAAAATCCTTAGTGCGGCGATTTGCTTTGTGTTTAACTCTTTTATCGGTCCTCAAGAGTGTTAACAAATCAAATGTTTTGAAATTGTTTTTGAAAAGTAGTATTTGTGTGTAAGTGCAGAAATAGTTTGAGCAAACTTCTAACACTATCTACTTTGTACTCAAAAAGGGTCATTCTTTTCCTCCTATCCTTTAGACAGTGCTCTCCTACTATTAGTGAGTAGGTAGCCCTATCGTTGGATGTTGAGGGACAATTGAAGGGACGTTTTACAGTCATAAAGGCAACATATGGAGACACTTTAGCAATTCTATTTTAGGGACGACATCATTTACCGAAAGGTAACATTGTAAGGGTCATCGAGGGACTATGATCTTTTAATTTTATGGGTCTTTGCTAAAGCGTCCCCATTCTCGAGGGATATGACTGCTTTTCCGAAGGCAACCAAAGTGGGGATACCCTAGAGGTGCTTGTGTGCAAGTGTGTTCAGTTCAGTTATTTTATCTTTAAACATTTAGGTGTTCTACCGTTTGTTTTCAGATCTTGTCATGCAATCCTAGTTAGCATACATCTAAGCAGTTAATATATGTACAGGAATTTAAAGCACGGGAATTGTAAATCCTACGCTATTACAAGGCTTCGGGACAGTTACATAAAAAATGCAAGAAACTAAAAGTGCGAAATTTTAAATCTAAAGCTATTACAATTGTGAGCAGTTACAATAAAATAAAATGCGAACGAATTTTAAAAATAATGTCTAAAAATCCTAAGAATAAAATCTTTTTGTTGTTTTATTTTATTTTGGGAAAATGATCTAAATCTTTTAATTTTAGTTTTTTTTGAGAAAATGTTAAGATAATTAAATGATTAATTAATAAAATTAATTTAATGAAAAAAAACTATCCTAATGTTTTTTGTGGTTTTTAGATTGATTTTATGTTGATTAAAAAAAAGAGATAAAATAGTTGAAACAAAGCTGAAATCGAAGGAACAGGCAATAGGTCGAAGAAGGAGTAATTCTAGAGGCCTGGATTGAAAGAGGCTTGGGCCGTCTTTCGATCCAGCGAAGAGGCTTGATCGAAGGTGCATGAAGGGCTGCACTTTGAGGGTGTTCGATCTGGATATGTCACCCTTCGATCTGGGAACCTTTGATCTAGTTCGAAGCTCTGAACAAGGTTCTGAGAAAATGTTTCCTGCAAAACGAAACAAATGTTAAAGGTCATAGGGGGACTTTACCCCCCTGATTCGAATCTTCTCCCAATTCGACACCTTCCTCAATTCAAATCTGCTGAGTCTGGGTCTGAATCTGGGTTTGTTTTTTCTTAAGATTCGAAGGAGAACTTAGATCGTGCCCCAGCAATGTCACGATCTCACCTCTACACTTTAGCATATATGCAATATAATCAGTAATAACAATGTGTATTTAAATGTCATCAAGATGCAATTTTGGTTTTGCAAAACCCTTACCAATCAAATATGTATGATTCATGGCTCTGGGATTAAAGATGTTTTCTTAGGAGTTGGGGTGAACTCCTGGATGAGGGAATCTGCAAAAGATGTTTTGATTGAGTAGTGCGTGTGTGTGGTCTCTTCATGTGAAATATGTATGCATTTTCGTCTCCCAATGTCCTCTCTTTCGTCCCCCCTGGTACTGTGTGATTTCTCTTGTATTTATAGGAGTATGAGGGCGCCTAGTAAAAGTCAGAGACAACCACTTAAACAGACCCTTAAATCTACGAGACAAGAATCAGACAAATTAAAAGCATTCCTTTTTTGAAACATTCATGTTTCTTTGAAAATCTTGGATGAACCTGGACACTTGACTCCTTCGAACACCCTCCAGCGTTTCTCTTCGATTGGCCTATGAGTTGCCTCTTTCAAATGGACTTCTCATGCACCTTTCGAATGGGCCTTTCTAACCGCATCTTCAAATGGACTTCTTATGCACCCTTTGGAATGGGCTTTCTGAATTCATCTTCGAATGGACTTCTTATGCACCCTTCGAATGGGCCTTCTAAATACCTCTTTAAATGGACATTTACATGTTCTTCGAATGAGTCAATGTTACTTCCTTCGAATGACGCACCTCTTGGAATGCCAATCGAAGGGCGCTATGTAGATTCCAATTGAAAGGCATTTTGGAGATGCCAATCGAAAGGCATTGTTACCATGCCAATCGAAAGGTACTATGTAGATGCCAATCAAAAGACACTGTTACCATGCCAATCGAAAGGTACTTGTTAAAATTCCAATCGAAAGGCCTTATTAACAGGCCAATCGAAGGATCTTGTTGACCGCTCGAAAACTTTGTTCAGCTCTCTTCGATTTCCTTCAGTTGGGACCAATCGAAGTGACGTTAAAATGCCAATTGAAGACGCCTTTGTTCAGATGCCAATCGAATTATATTGTGTTGCCATGCCTTCGAAGTACAGCCCATCGAAGGACACTTTGACCAACTTCAAAATTTGTTATCTTTCTTAAAGTAAGTGTTTGTAGCCACCCATGTAAGAGAAGATCTTGTAAAAAATAAGAGGGCAAATTTTGGGGTACAACAACTGTCATCCAATGGTCTACATTTTTTTAAACTTTATTTTATTTTCTGTTTTTTTATACTAAACTTTAAAAAATCATAGAAAATTCATTTCTGACTCAAAAATTATGAAAAAATGCACAAAACTATTTTCAAATAATCTCTTTCTGATTTTTATTTTTTCATGATTTTATTTTCAAATTTGATATTTTTTATAATTTTTCCTTTATTTTGACTTGTTTCTGATTATTTAAAAATACTTTTTGATATTTTTAAATTCTAAAAATTTTTATAAAAATTATTTTCCTCCTTTCTGACTTTCTGAAATTTTTCTAGAATTTTATTTTGACTTCAATTATTTTTGATCTTTTTTTTACTTATTTTATTAATTTTAATTAGTTTAAAAATACTTTTCCATTTTAAAAAATTACCAAAAATTTTATAAAAATATTTGAGATCATTTTTGATTTTTCTATGGTCTCTTTAAATTTTTCTTTGATACTTTGAATATAGTTTGCTTTTTTACCTTTTATTTTCATTTTAAAAACAATTTAAAAAATCATTTTTCCTTTTTGGTTTTATTCATTAAATGCAATTTATTTTTTAATATATTCTGGCTATGTGATTGTTAGTCATGAACTTCATTAACATCACTGGATATTGGGTGTTGATCTTAACTTCACTAAAATGGATGAATGATTTTAATGATAGTTTGATTAAACTTTTTGATTCAAATATTTCCCTTCTCTCTTCATCTTATCCTTTTCTTACATGTGCTACATGTTGATTGAGGATGATTTACATATCATCTCTCCAAACAAATGACACATAGATTGCTATTGACGGGCCTCAAAATATGTTCGACTTCTATATAAGTCCACTTACGGTTGCTTAACATAGCGCTAAATTTTGTTCTGATTCGAGAAATGATCATTCATGAGCCAAGAAGCATTGAGAATTTGAAATGAATAATATACTTGACAAAAAGCAAATGAAATTTGTCATTGAGAGGCTTTGATTTTATCTATCTTCTAATGAGTTTTCAAATGCAAGTTTCAAGATGTTTATTCAACTAACCTCTAATTCCTAACTCATTAACAATTAAATTTTATTTTTATGTTTTTACTTTATGCTTTTACTTTAAGCACCGTTTAGTTTAGAATTTTCATTTCATGCTATTTTTTTCTTTGCTCACTTGAGCATTTATTTTTTATGTTATTTTTACTTTGCTCACTTGAGCTTTCATTTTCTTTTTGAAGATACCTAATTATCAACTTGAACAATAAATTTTTTTTAAGGTTACTTAGACTATTCAGTTACTATCCTTGACATTTTGGAGTTATGGACTTCTTGGACTTAGGATTAGAGACCTTGACCTACCTTCTAACCTTGTGACTTCTATTGCTATTTTGTATGGTGTTCTTGGAGTTTACCCTGAGACATTAGGTTATTTGTTTTCTTTGTGTGCAAGTTATTCTAATTATGTACTTTGTTTGTGCTTGAGAATTCATCTGTATGCAGCCGTTACTCTGCCCAATTTTTGTCAAGACATAATGCATTTGAAGATTGGTTTTCTTAAGAGGTTTATTATCTTTGCTTGTTTGGTTTCAAACCAAAGGATATGAATTCTACATTGACTCATTGTGTCAAGTGTTGGCTTCTTGTTGGTTAGACGGTTCTGTTTCCTAGCTTTTACCTTATGCTTTAGGATAGTCTCTTCATCTCCTCCCATCTTCTTTAATTTCAAAAAATATTCTCCCTCCTTTTCAAAACTATTCTTGTTTTCTAAGCTTGAACCGCTTTCGCAATAAACTTGGACTTATGTCCATGCCCTTTTCAAAAATGTTTTCTTAATAAAACTTTAACCAACTTAACAATACTTTGACATTTTTGTGAGAAGACTAAAAGTCAATCAATCTCATTCAAACCATTTTGCCACTTTGGCTTTTTATCTTAAATTTTTTCTCAAAAGATTAAACTCTTGTCAATCCTTATAGTGATGCAAGCTACTATACTTCTATGATATGTAGTAAAGTGAGATATTTTCCACTTGGGTGTTGAGCGAGGCTTTGTTGATTTTAAAATCCAAGCTATATCCTCCACCTGGAGATGATGCAAATTCTCCTTTCCCATAATCGTGGATAGTAAGTATGTTCTTCCACTCATATGACAATAATGTCTCGTCTCTTAAAATTAACCAACACACTTGTGTTTTAAATTTTTTAAAGGTGAACTACGAGTACCTTGATCCCCTATTACACAAAAGGTGGTATGTAAGCACTAAAGGTTCGCAACAGCGGCAGATGAAAAAATTGTAAAAAATATTTCTTTTCTCATCCCCACCATCGGTTTTTGTATATAACATTTATAGCCAAAATACACAAATTTTCAAAGAGGTTCCTACGGAGTACCGTAGATGTTTAGGGTGCTAATACCTTCCCTTTGCATAACCAACCCTCAAACTTATATTCTCTCCCCCTGTTTTTGGGTTATTCTCTCTTTTCCCATTCCTTTAGAAACAATAAAGCACAGTGGCAATTTTTATTTTGATCTATGCGAGTTAAGTCAATCCAATGACTTAGTCTCAACATTTCTACCGCTATACTAAGGCCTTTGTGTGATTTGTTTGTGTTTTCTATCTTGTTTAAACATGACATTATAACATCATACCATGGAATTTTCACTAACCCTTTTCAAGGATCTTAGGGAGTTGTGGTGCAGGTTTATCATGAACCAAACTTTTAGCTAGGGGAAAGAGGATTTATTTTCCTCTATCCAGATGCCGTCAAGATCAAAGTACATCCTCGTGAGTCAAAATATAGGACTCACTTGACATGGTGAGCTTGATTCTTATAGAGTAACATTCAAAGATAAAGACCCAGAGCTCTTCAGACAAAGCTACAGACTCAACTTCTACTATTTCATCTTTTTTTGTTTATCCCACGAGATCCTTGAAAACATTGCATATGCATCCACATACCATACATATAATCACATAACATGTATTCCCAAGACAATTTTCTCATCTTCTTGCTGTTTATTTCAGTAAAAGATGGCTCTCGAACAAACCATCAAAGATCTTCAAGCTCAGAACGCTCAATTTCAACAAATTTTCTTGGACTTAGCCAAGGGGCAAGAAGAGCCGAAGACCCTCATCACCAAAGTGAGGAAGAAAAAGACTAAGAAACAAGCCGTCATCCTTAATATGGGTAGAAGATTTAAAGGTCCGGTCAAGATGGCTCTAGATTTTGAGGTCCCATCAAATGAAGATGATAACCAAGAGGAAGATGGTAAGAGTGTGAAAGATAAGGAGAATAACAACCAGGGTTCTCATGAAGAGGAAGAAGACTATTCAGATGAACAATATCCTCCGACTGATGACAAATACAAACAACTAGAAGATTGTCTCAATGCTATATAGATCCAGAGAGTGTCAGGGTTGGATTTTGAAGAGTTGGGCTTATTCTTCGGAGTTGTTATTCCTCACAAATTCAAGGCCCCGTCTTTTGCAAAGTATGACGATGTTTCTTGTCTTAAGCTTCATTTAAGGTCTTATGTCTAGAAGATTCAACCCCACACTGCTGATAGGAAGTTATGGGTGCATTTCTTTCAATAAAGCTTATCGGAAACACAATTGGAATGGTTCTATCAACTGGAAGGAACCAATATCCGTACTTGGGAAGACTTGGTTGCTGCTTTTTACAAAAAATACCAGTACAATGTTGATCTTCCACCAACCCGTGTGCAATTATAGAGTATGATTTGGGCTCAAATTAAGGCTTTAAAGAGTACACCCATAAATGGAGAGATCTAAAAGGGAGAGTTCAACCCCCATTTGTTTGATAGGGAGCTGGTTGACACGTTTATGCGAACTCTGACAGGTCCTTTCTTCAATCATCTGATCAGAAGCTCTTCATTCGAATTCACCAAGCTGATATTAATAGGGGAACAAGTTGAAGGTGGAATCAGAAGTGGAAAAATTCAGGTGGATGCATCTTCAAGTACTATGAAGAAGACGTTCAATGGTAAAAAAGAAACTAATGTTATGTATGGCCAGAAGGGTCGTGCTAGAAATGACCGCAACCAGTTTGTGGGAGTTGTCCTAATTTCTAATCCTGAGCAAGTGCAACAACATCAACAAGGAAATCAGCGTAGGTCAGACGCACCCAGGAGACAATTTATTAAGATCAACATGTCATTGCCTCATGCATTACAACATCTATTGAAGGCAGAGTTGATAACATTAAGAGATCCACCTCAAAATCCTAACACTTCATCCCTTAAGTACAATCCTAATGTAAGATGCACCTATCATTCCAATAGTCCCGGATACGACACAAATAGCTATTGGGCTTTGAAAAATAAAATTCAAGATATGATTGAAAATAAAGAGATTGAATTTGATCCTCCCGAGACCCCCAATGTGATTATCGCTCCTATGCCTAAGAACGACAAAGGCATCAGTGTTATTGATGATGTTTTGTACGTTTCAACTGTAAGTGACTTGAATACTCCCCTCCAGATTATTAAGAAGAATCTGTTGTAAGTTGGTTTATTTCCGGGTTGCATTGAAAGATGCTACTACCGCGTATCCCAACCCAATAGCTGCAAAATTCTGAAAGTAGGTATTCAATGTCTGATGGATAACCACATAATTCTACTTGAGAAGACTCCTTCTATTGAGATTTAGTTTTAAGATTGGAGCTTGAAGAGGTATCTGTAATTTCTGGTACTCCTATAAGGATCATTGCCAAAGGCCCTATGAATATTACGATTGAACCTAGAGTTTCTCCTCTAATAATAACCGCATTCAGACCAATCCCATACTCCTATGACAAGGTTGTCCCTTGGAATTATGGGGCTGATGTCTACTACCATGGCGTCAAGCAAGAACCTTTAATTGTTGAAAGTAAAGGTATTGAAGTTACTGATTCCAACATTAACAATATTGCTAGGACTAGTAAAGTTACTAGAAGTGGAAGGGTTTTCTCCTGAAATTTCTCCGAAGAGTGTCGCCACACCAGTTTGTGTTACCGATACCGAGTCAATTACTGAGACTCGGGGCATAGAACAAATGACTGAGCTTTCCCAGACGGAGGCACCCAAAGAAGTTACCGGGGAAGATGCTTCCCGACAAGAAATGGAGGAGGTACTAAAATCATCCAAAAAAGTGACTATAAAATTTTTGAACAGCTGGGGTAGACTCCCTCCAAGATATCCATGTTATTTCTGTTGTTGTGCTTTGAAGCCCATGCTCAGGCTTTAGTGAAGTTCTTGAAATCTGCACATGTACCGCAACAAATCTCTGCTGATCAATTCGAGAATTATGTTGCTAGCCTGATGACGGATAATGAGTTAGGCTATTTTGATTCTGATTTAACTCATGAAGGAAGAAACCATAACTCTAGCTCATGTGTTGGTTGATACGGATTTCTTGTTGAATGTCTTACCAAAAGGTGCCCTAGACAGTCTTAATTGTGAAGGGGTCATGCTGAAACCCGGTGATATTATGGTCAGAGCCTTTGATGGTTCAAAGAGGATGGTGCACGGAGAGGTGAAGCTTCCGATCAATGTAGGTTCATAGGTGTTCAACTCTATATTCTATGTGATGGAAATTCGTCCGACCTATTCTTGTTTACTTGGAAACCCCTGGATTCATGGGGCAGTCGCTGTCACTTCCACTCTACATCAAAAGCTGAAATATCCCATGAAAGGAAAGGTTGTCACAGTTTGCGGTGAAGAAGAGTACATGGTAAGCCACTTGATGTTATCCCTGCCAGACTTTTGAAGTTATTCCTCGGACAACTACCACTACTGAAGACGTTTCTGCTATTCCTAAGGTTACTAGGGTTTCGCCCAGAATGGTTTCTATGAAGGATGCAAGAGATGTGGTAGAAGAAGGTGGTTGTACTACTTGGGGTCAGCTTCCTGACATTTCTTACAAGTCTAACAAAATTGGTTTGGGTTTCACTGCAGATGTTCAGAGGGTTGTTTGTCATACTGGAAGACCACCATTCTACATCATCAACAATGGAGACAACGCAGTAGAAGATGCTGATAGTGACTACGACCTAGACAACTAGATCTTTCCCACCACCAGCAATGGACTAATCAATTGGAATACTAAATACGTTATACTGATCTCCTTTAGTCAGGTATAAATGCTATTTTCTATTTCTTTTTGCTTTCAAGTTCTGGCTATGTAATTTTTAAAACAATGACTTTAAGCCTTGTACCTTACCCGGGGCAAAACGGTCCATTTATTAAGGTTGTCATTCATTCACATATTTTCATTCAATAAAAGATTTGACGTTGGCATTCAAATTTTGCGATCTTTTTCTTTCTTTTTCTTTATTACTTTCAAAAAATAGCTATGTGTTCTTACACACACCCACGCAACAAATTGCAGATTCATATCCACCCTGGATCCCGTTGATAACAATTCTGCTATTGCTAATTATGACTTCGAAAATCTGATCTACCAAGCCGAGGATTAAGGTGAGGAAGATTGTGAAGTACCTGGAGAGCTTGCTAGGATGTTAATGAAGGACGAAAGAGCCATACAAATGTATGAAGAGCCAATCGAGGTTGTGAACTTGGGTACTGAAGAGGACAAGAAAGAAGTCAAGATAGGTGCCAACTTAGAAGACAATGTCAAGAATAGAATAATCCAGATGTTGCGTGACTATGTTGAAATTGTAGCTTGGTCATACGAAGATATGCCATGGCTTGATACTGATATTGTGGTTCATCGTCTACCGATGAAAGAAGGTTGTTCTCCAGTGAAGAAAAAGGTTTGTCGTATGCATCCCGAGATGTCGGAAAAGATCAAGGTTGAGGTTATGAAGTAATTCAACATAGGTTTATTAGCAGTTACATCCTATCCTCAGTGGGTTGAAAATATGGTGCCAGTACCTAAAAAGAATAGCAAAGTGTTTATGTGTGTAGACTACAGGGATCTGAATAGGGCGAGCCCCAAAGATGACTTTCCGCTTCCACATATTAATGCTCTTGTTGACAACATCGCTCAGCATAAAGTATTTTCCTTCATGGATGGTTTCTCGGGTTATAATCAGATCAAGATGGCACCTAAAGACATGGAAAAGACTACTTTTGTTACAAAGTGAGGCACTTTCTGTTACAAGGTTATGCCTTTCAGTTTGAAGAATACCGATGTAACATATTAACGTGTTATGGTAGCTTTTTTCCATGACATGATACATCACGAGATAGAGGTTTACATTGACGACATGATCACCAGATCTCAGACTGAAGAAGAACATCTCGACCACCTACATAAACTGTTTGAAAGATTGAAGAGGTATAAGCTGAGATTGAATCCAAACAAGTGTACCTTTGGGGTAAGATCTGGTAAAATCCTAGGTTTCATCGTCAGCGGTAAAGGTATTAAGGTTGATCCCGCCAAGTTAAAAGCCATCCAAAAAATACCATCTCCCCATACTGAGAAAGAAGTCATAGGTTTCTTGGGACGATTCAACTATATTGCCAGGTTTATTTCTCATTTGACCGCTACTTGTGAGTCGATCTTCAAGTTGCTGAAAAAAGATGAAGTAGTAAAGTGGAACAACGATTTTCAGATAGCTTTCAACAAAATAAAGGAGTACCTCCAGGAACCTCCAATTCTGATGCCATCATTTGAAGGAAGACCTCTGATCATGAACCTAACAGTGTTAGAGAACTCAATGGGGTGTGTACTGGGGAAACATGACGAGTCTGGTCGAAAAGAGCATGCATTATACTACCTTAGCAAAATGTATACCGACCGTGAAACAAGATACTCACTGCTCGAGAAAACTTGTTGCGTTTTGGCATGGGCTGCTCATCGAATAAGACAGTATATGTTGACTCATACAAATTTGTCGATCTCTAAAATGGATCCCGTTAAATACATATTCAAGAAACCCGCTCTCTCCGGAAGGATAGCCAAATGGAAAATGGTCTTAATAGAATACGACATTCGGTACACCACTAAGAAGTCAATCAAAGGAAGTGTATTGGTACATCATTTGGCTCATCAAGCTGTAGATGACTATCAATCTATGAATTTCGAGAAACCAAATGAGAATATCATGCTAATTAGAGATTGTGAAGAACCTGGACCATATGAAGGACCTGAGTCGGGATTCCGATGGACTTTGGTTTTCAATGGAGCTTCTAACACACTAGGAAATGGTATCAGTGATGTGATTATCTTTCCCAAGGGTTTCCATGCGCCCTTCACCGCCAAACTTTGCTTTGATTGTACCAACAACATGGCCGAATACGAAGCATGCAACATGGGTATCAAGGCTACTATTGATATGAGAATCAAGTTCTTGAATGTATACAGGGACTCAACCCTAGTGATCAGTTAGATTAAGGGAGAATGGGACACGAAGCACCCAAATCTTATTCCTTATCGGGAACATGTGTTGACATTAATTTCATACTTTGAAGGAATCCCTTTTCAACATATTCCACTAGAAGAAAATCAGTTGGCAGACGCATTAGCCACCATGTCATTTTTATTCAAAGTCAGATGGGACAATGAAGCTTCTTGAATCACTATTGAAAATCTAGATGAACCAGCGTATTGGTACAAAGTTGACAATGATGGAGTAGAGGAAAAGTCTTGTTTTCATGAAGTAAAAAGATACCTCGAGGCTCAAGAATACCCGGAGGGGGCATCTATCAATGGCAAGAAATTTATATGGAGGTTCTCTGCCAAGTTCTTTCTGAGAAATATAATTTTGTACAAGCACAATCACGATTCAACTTTGCTTTGTTGTGTAGACAAGAAGGAAGCGAATAAGATTATGGAAGATATGCACAAAGGTATCTTTGGTACTAATTCTAGTGGGTATATGATGGCTAAGAAAATTCTGAGAGTGGGTTATTATTGGTCTACTATGGAAACTGATAGACATCATCATTCCAGAACCTGTCATAAATGCCAGATTTATGCTGACAAAGTGCACGTGCCTCTGGTTCCTCTGAATCTCTTGACTGCTCCTTGGCCGTTTGCAATATGGGGAATTTATATGATTGGATAGATTAAGCCCACGACTTCTAATGGGCATCGTTTCATCTTGGTTGTTATTGATTATTTCACCAAGTGGGTTGAAGCAGCCTCATTCGCCTCCATTACCAAGAATGTTGTAGCTCGGTTCATTAAGCATAATCTTGTTTGTCGATATGGCATCCCGGAAAGGATTATCACAGATAAGGGTACCAATCTCAACAAAACTATGATCATGGAACTCTGCTCGCAGTTCAAGATTAAACACCACAATTCTTCTCTGTATGGACCCAAGATGAACGACACAGTGGAAGCGTCCAATAAGAACATCAAGAGATTTTGCAAAAGATGATGGTGACGTATAAAGATTTGCATGAGATGTTACCATTTGCTCTTAATGTCTATCGCACTTCAGTATGGGCATCAACTGGGGAAACCCCATTCTCTCTAGTCTACGGTACAGAGGTTGTCTTACCTGTCGAAGTCCAAATTCCTTCCCTAAGGATCATGAAAGATTCAGGTTTAGATGAAGATGAATGGATTCAGACCAGGCTGGACCAGAAAAATTTGATTGATGAGAAAAGGCTTGTGGCTATTTGTCATGGTCATATGTATCATAAGTGTATGCTCAAAGCCTTCAATAAGAAAGTTAAACATCGGTTATACCGGGCTTGTAACTTGGTGATAAAGCGTATTATCCTACCACAAGGTGATCACAGGGGAAAATGGACTCCCACATACAAAGGACCATTTGTGATCAAGAATATATTTTCTGGCGGTGCTATGATACTTACCACCATGGACGGTGAAGATTTCTCGTACCCTGTGAACACGAACATAGTCAAAAAATACTATGCATTAAATAGACCTGCTAGGTTGACTGGCCTAGGAAAAAATAAGGGCATCCCATCAAACCAAAAAGGTTCGAGAGAAAACTAGGGATGTATTTAAAAAAATTATACACCCGGCAAGTCAAAAACCTGAAAAGGCGGCTTGGGCAAAAAAGGGTATCCCGGTGGACTGAAAACCCAAAAGGGAGGTCCAGGAAAAAGTTAGGGATTAAAGTGTATGACTATGTCCCGTTGAATCCCCCGTCTACTTAAAACCAGCTTCATTACTAGCGTCAAGTTCAAATGGTACATATCAATTCAGTCAACTTCTTCCGGAAGCAAGGGATGAGATGCTCGAAGACATAGGAGTAACAGCAGAGTTGAAACCCGATGGGGTTGTTTCCACATAGTTGTTTTTCTTTATTTGTACTTTCTTCATTTTCACGATGATTTCCTCTTACTAGGATCTCTGTCTCCTTGTACAAAACTTCATGTTTATTGAAAAACTTTCAATACAAGTCAAATTCAAAATTCAAAATTGTTTACTTTCTCTGTTTTGTTTGCAAAAACGTCCAATGACTAAATTGAGGGACCATATGCATATGAATATGATTACTGTTAACAAATATGTGAATAAAAATAGGGTTAGAATTTACTAAAGACCCTAGAAATTTGGATAGTGCTCAAGTCATCCACAAATCCCCATAGAACAATCTCCACGGAACTATCTCTACAAGAGCTACCTTCACAAGCTCATCCTCGACAAAGATATATCCCCCAGCGAGTCTAATATGCCTTCAGACAGAAATTGGGGCATCTTCCAGCAGCTCACATGATCAACTCCCCCAGTAGGTCCCCTAGAGTGTAAGGAAGTCTGATCATTTCCCCAGTATACGATGGAAACTTCCTTCGCACAGTCTATGAAATTCCAATTCCCATTAGAAATTATTCCCTCAGCACGGTGTATAGGAATTTAATTCCCTAGTGGAGTTTATTTCTTCAACATTGTAAAAATCCCCTGCATAATTGTCTTCTCCAGCATGGTTTATTACGCCAACCGGATTTATTTCCCTGATAGGGTTTATTTCCCCAACAGGGTTTATTTCCCAAATAGAGGTTATTTCTCTGATCATCACAATTCCCCGATAGGATTCTCTTCCTGGGCCATATGTCATTCAACTTTATCCTCCCTATAAGATTTAACGTTCATGCATCAGAAGAATATCCATCTCTTTTATCCCCAGTCAGGGTATATAAGAACTAAATCCTCCAATAGAACGCCGAACCAATGTTCTTGAATTCTTCTATCCCCAAGCGGAAGTCGAACGTTCCTAGCGGAGTATCCTCAAAAGGAAAGCAGGAATCCCCAACGTAAACATTCTAAACATTATTGAATATTCATCTTCTTCATTCCCAACAACAATCAGGGATTTATTTTCCCCAGCCAAAGATGTTAGGAAAGGCTACCGTTGTCGTCAGCAACATCTTACATCCATACATCATTTACAAAAAAATCTTAGCATATGCATACAAAACGCGTATAACATTCTCATTTCTTTTGAGAGCATCATTATGAAATGCATGCATCATGACAATGCATAAAACTAACATTCATCTTTCCAGGTAAAGTCCGCAAACAGACAAAAATCACCATCAAATTTTAAATAGGTCAAAGATTAATTCCCAAAATAAGACGGGGAAACTATCTATACGACCGGGCGGTATGAATTCCCGAAACAGGACATGTTTACCAACAAAAAGTGGGTCAGAGATTAATTCTAGAAACAAGACGAGGCAACTATCTATACGACCCAACGGTATGAATTCACGAAACAGGACAAGTTTACAAACACAAAAGCGAGTAAGAGATTAATTATTGAAACAAGACATGGCAACTATCTATACGAACAGGCGGTATGAATTCCTGGAACACGACAGGTTTATCAACAAAAAGTGGGTCAGAGATTAATTCCCGAAATAGGACAGGGCAACTATCTATATGACCAATCAGTATGAATTCCCGAAACAGGACAAATTTACCAATGAAGAACAGACTGCAGACCAATTCTCGAAATAAGATGAGGCGACTATCTACATGACCAAATGATTTCCTTCAGACAGATATCTAAAAAACATCTCCTTTAGGGCCTTCATTCTAAAAAGTATTTTTCTTCGGAAATTTTTATTCCATCAGATCACGTTGGGCATCGAGTCATTCGGATACTCTTATCAACAATTACTTCGGATGGAATCTTTAAGCTCATCCCCGACAACATTCTATCATCTCCCTGAATGGCATCTCTAAGCCCATTCAAGCAATACTATCAACCAACAACTTAATTTCAGGCATCGGCAAGTGCAAATTTCTGAGCACTTAAGTGATCATTTCTCTTCCACCTTCAAATTACGAAAGGCGGACATGCCAATCTAATTCTTCAGGTTTAAGAAGATTTAACAAGGGAAGATGTTGTACCCTAAAATTTTCCCTCCTAATTTCTTCTAGACACCTCCTCATGCTCATATGGTTTTCAATTGCTCAAGGCTACTCAATGTTTGATCAAACAAATTCTCCTCTTAAGTAGTTGAACCACAATTAGGGTTTCACTTTTCTCAAATTAATTTGAGCTCAATATTCCTCAAGTGGATTTCATGGTTCCTCATATATCCCAAGGAATTCTCATGCCAAATTTCAAGTCTTGCATCACAAGATTGCTCAGTCAATTGGATAAAAAGTCAATTATGGTCAACATACAGTCAAACTCCAATATATTTGGTCAACGTCAATATTTTGAAATCACATTCATCATTTTATCAAGGGTTGATCATGATTCATCAAGAAAACTCAAGATTCGTCAAAAGTCAAAAGTTACCAAATTTGGATTTTCTTAAGGAAAAGCCAACTGAACTTTAACCAAGCATAACTTTCACATACTTCATCAGATTTTTCTCAACAAAAGCTCATTTTTAAGTAACTTCAATTATCTACAACTTTGTCTCTCAAAGCTCAAGTCAAAAAATGCTTCATTTGAGAGATATGAGCCAAAACATTATAGGTCATTTCAAAAGTCACAAAAATACACTTCTTGTCAAGGGAATTTACATCAAGATAAAATATTCAAATGCAAAAATGATAAACATAAAGATTGTAGAGAAAATCTTGATATTTCCAAAAAGTCAAATATCACCTTCAAATGATGATATTTGAAATAGTTATGATTGGTGCAAGTTGGGAAATTTTGAAAAAAATGCATGAAACCTAAAGTGACCAAACTTGAATTTTTAGGCTACTGGGCTTATGTTTTAAAGTCCACGCGTGTATTAGGCCTCATTGTGAACCTCAAGACTTATTCATACACCCATTGTATTTTTTATTCTATTTATTTTAATTTTAATTTATTTAAAGTTAAAATAAAATTAGATAAAGTCAAGCTTTTCTTACAAAGGTCCAAGCCCAATCCCTTTTGACCTAATTCAAGCTCTATATATTCTCATTATTTCAGACATGACAAGCCACGAAAAAACCTTGCATAACATCATTCTAAAATCTCAAAAATTAGGGAAAGTTACAAACCCTATTTACAGCCACTTTCAAGCAAAACCTATCATCCTATTCAACTTCAGGGACACAATAGGGTAAAAATGGACCAGTCTTGATGATCCAAAGCACACAAAACCAACAAGCATGCGCCTCCGACTCTCTTGTTTTTTGAAAATTTGTATCTATGTTTTCATGTTATTTTAATGCATATTAACACTATTAACATGCTTATTAGGAATCACTATGCAGGATAGACACATTTTATGAGTCCCATAATGACTGAACCACGAGCTACCATGTTTGAACTCTTTCATATTGTTTGCATTGTATCTCACCATTCAGTATGAATCATCCAAAACTAATGGCACCATTGAGTTCGCAAGACCCAAATTAGGGCGGTAGGGTCCCTGGGAATCACCAATATTTCTTATTTTGCAGGAACGCAGAATCAGCTTGTCGGAGAAGACGACCGAAGCTAGGGCTCCGACACTTCTCCGACCCAACAATTTTGTTTTATTACATAATTTCTTGTTTTCATTTATGTTACTGGATGTATATCCACCCCAGTGGTAAGCGCGCGCATGATAAGGCTTTGATGTACAAGGGTGTGGGTTCGATCCCTTCCTTTTCACATTTTTCTATTTTTCTCTCCATATTTTATAGGTTTTAACATGTAACACATTTGTTCCTATTTTCCTAACACAGGTGCGCGCCTGGTGCAGTGGCAAGGTAGGCAGTGGAAACGGCTAAGGGCGTGGGTTCAACACCCACCCCTGGCATTTTGCTTGATTTTGTTTCTAACTTGTTTCTTTCTTAACCCATAATCTTTTCCAACCCCATTTTCACTTAACCATAAAAACAAAATCCTTTTTTACAAACCCTAATTATTTAGGTTTTAGTTTTTTTAATTAATTTAATTAGTTAGCTCTTTTTTTAATTAGAATTAGTTAGGTTTTTAGGTTTTCAGTTTTTTAATTAACTATTTTATTAATAAAAATTAATTATGTTTTTTAGGGTTTCTTAATTATCATTATTTTCATAAGAAAATCATTAAAAATACTTTCCTTTTCTATTTTTTACTTTTACATTTCTTAGATCGACTGTATAAGTTTCGCGAATGTAATAGTCTAGATTTTATCTTTGGCTCTCTTTTATTATTATGTAATTGCTCCAAGGTGTAATAGTTGTAGGTTTTTAATTTCTGTATTTTATTTTCTTGCATCTCTATTATGTATCTGCCCCAAGGCCATGTAATACCGTAGGAACTTTAATTTCCGCACTTTACTGTTTTTTATACATCTATGCTTCTGCTTAGTAATTAGGGTTTGTATGACAAGATAAAAACCAATCGATAGTTAACCTAAATTCAATAGTAAAATAACTGAAATTAACACACTTGCACACTCGCACCTCTAAGGGAACCTCTCTCATTGCCTTCGAAATAAAATAGTTATGTCCCTCGAAAGTGGGGATTATTTAGAAAAGTCCCTCGAATAAAAGATCTTAAGTCTCTTGATGACCCTTCGACGCTGCCTTTTGAAAAATTAGCTAGTCCCTTATGAAATTGTTAAAGCGTCCTTACTAGTTGCCTTCGATGACCGTACGAAGACCCTACGCCTGTTCTTTAACATCCAACGATATGGCTTCCTACTAACTAATGGTATGGATAGCACTATCTAAAGGAGAAGGAAAAGAATAAGAAAGACTTTAGTGGGTAAGGAACTCTTAATTGCTTGCTCATAACTTTTCTCAAAGCATTTTTTACACATCACACTTTCAAACGAAATATTTTCTAAAACACTTTGTGCGCATTCTTGAGGACTGATACAAGAATCATTACAAAGTTAGCCTTACATTGGATTTTAAAAATATTTTCAAATCACACGCGCAAAGCAAGATTTTCAAAAGTGAGTTAAGCAATTACTAGCCCGTAGATAATTACGGATGAAAAGGGTGCTAACACCTTCCCTTTTTATAACCTACCCCCCGAACTCAAAATCTTAAAAGGTCTTTCCTGTTGTTTTCACCATTTCCTTATTGGATAAAAGGAAAGTCGGCGGCGACTCTAGCTATCTGCAACATTTACGATAAAAAACAAACAAGTCAGTTCTCCCACCATATTACAACATTGTTCTCGTGTCTTCGTATGCCCTTTCGCCTGATTTAGCGGTGGAACAGTGGATTTTATTTGATCGCTGAGTTCACCTTTGTCCTCTACTTTTCAAGTGAAGATGTCAACAGACTTCGAGGATGAAATTATAGTCGAGGAGAGCGAGACTTTTGGGGAATTTCTGCCCTTCTCAGACCCTAACGAGTGGATTTCTCCCGATCCAAGGGGGATAGCCTCGCTCTATTCCTCCTCCATAATGAGGCTTTTACAACAGTAAGAGGTGAAACGAGTTCATAAAATGTTGAGCAGGAGTGGAAAGTCGTATTTCCTGGGGAAAACAAGCGGACCTGTTCTCCATTTGAAACTGATCTATTTCCTATATATGAATATATTTTCAGAGAGATGGGGCTTCGGTTGCCCTTATCAGACCTTCAAGTGGCAGTTCTTGACCATTTGGACCTGGCGCCCTTACAGCTTAATCCGAACTCATTGGCCTTCACTCGAGTATTCGGGATTGTCCGTGACTACCTTAAAATTAGAGCCACCATCCCTATGTTCTTCGCTTGTTTCCATGTCCAACGAAAGATGACCTCAGATGGTATGTTTGGTTAGGTTTCCTTGAAGCAGTCGGGGGTCATCGACTCTTATCTCTGGTGGAAGATTATGACATACGACGATGGGAACCCTTGCTGTGCGAGGATGGTAGACAGAACAAACATCAAGTCCAGAGGTTTAGTTTTTCCTAGAGTCGTGACCATTTTGACCCATAGACTAATAAGTATATCGCTTATCCAGATGACTTAGAGGAGGATGACTGGACCAACTATAACAAATTGGTGCCTTTCATTGACAACTTTGTCACCCCAATGCATGACCAAGCGCAGCAAAATTATTCTTGGCGAGGACATGGAGCCTGTGCTTATGGATTGGCTTATTAATAAGGGTATCCTCGACTGTGCTACCTACGAGGATTCCCTAACACTTTTAGGTAGATTTGGTGTTTCTATCATCTCCTTGTTTGTTTTCTTTGTTTTACTGACTTATCTTTGTTTCTCATTACAGATAAAATGTCGAACTCTCAGGTACGCATGGTCAAGACAACATCACCTAACAAGTTGAAGAAATGAAGAAAGATGGGCTTTGGAAGAGCATATTAGGTGGCGTTGTGGTTCCCCTTCCCTCAACGGGCTCGGGGAACTCTTCATCTGCTCCTACCGGGGAGCATCCTTCTCCTCAGCATGTGACCTCGGCTAGGAAACGTCATCGGGTTGGCAAGTACACCATGGACTTGACCCTGGAGAGGTCTTCGGATAAATATGAATTGCCTCTCTGTTGGCTGCAAAGGAGCTACTTTGAAGGGGGTCTCTCTCTAAAGGTTCCACAAGCAAATTCTCTGCATCTGGAAAACTTGGATCAACCGAGCAAGAGGAAAACTGTTGTCCAAGATATGGAAGGCATGATGAGAATATTAGAACTGGAGGTTGTCCATACCAGGGAAGAGACCCCCACTTTCTAGGAAGTGAGGGACCTTAATGCAACCAACGTGGCTCTTTAGGCCAAGGTGACTAATTGAAGTCTGATAAGGAGAAGTTGGGCAAAGAAAAAACAACATTGTCCGAGCAAAATGAAAATTTGGTCAAGTCGAACAAGGAGTTTAAGGACAGGGTTGTTTCCTTAGAAGCTGATGCGGCCCCGATTGAAGGATAGACCGGGGAGCTATAGAAATTAAGGACCCATGTAGAGTTGGTTTCTCGCCTCCCTCGGAATGAGGAGGATCTTGTGTCTATTTGCGAGGAGAGCTTCAACAATGCAGTAGAGCAATTAAATATTTCCAACCCTAGTGTGATATAGTGGGAGAACTGACTTGAGGTTTTGCATTTTATTGCAAATGTTACGGTTTAGCAAGAGTTGCCACCGAATTTTCTTTTATCCAAAAGGAAAGGTGAAAAAGCACAGGAAAGACCTTAGATATTGTTTTCTTGAGTTCGGGGGGTAGATTATGAAAAGGGAAGGTGTTAGCACCCTTTTCATCCATGGTTTTCCATGGGCTCTTAGTTACTTGCTAGATCACTTGCTTTTGTTTGAAATTATGCTTTGTATGATTTTTTGAAAGTATTTTATAAAAGAGCCTATTGTTTAGTAAATCCTTGTAATGATTCTCATTCGTAAGAATGTATACAAAGATGTTTGTCTTTTTGAAAATGTTTTTAATGTTTGTAAAATGTTTGGAAATGTGTGTGTTTGTTTTGAAAATAGCAAGGATAGTTGTTTGGAAATAGAGCAAGTAACTAGAAGCAATCTACCTACTCAAATGTCTTTCTTGTTCATTTTCTATTCCTTTGACATTGTTGTTTTACCATTGATTTGGTAAGCAACCCTATCTTTGGATGTTAACGGGACGGGCGTGGGTCATCGTATAACCATGATTAGCAATGTTGAAAAGTATCTTAGCATTTTTGAGGGACCAAGATCATTTTGTAAGGAAACTTTGAATAGCGTCATCGAGGGACTATGATCTCATATTTGTTTGTTTTTCCAAGATACTTCGCATGCGTAATATGGCCATTTTTGTTTAAGGCAACCAAGTGGAGAAACCCTAAAGATGCTTGTGTGCAAGTGTGTTATTATCATGCCTTGATTTTGTCTTGTATTAGAGTTTTCTATTTGTTTTGTTTTGATCTTGCCATACAAACCCTAATTACTAGCATGGTATATAAAGCGGTAAATTGCGAAATTTAAATGTCCTACGCTATTACAAAAATTTTATGGGAGAGGGGAATACAAATTGTGAATGGGGATTTGCAATAATATAAATCTAATTAAACTATTACAACCAAATCGAATTTGTATAAATATTGGAATAAACAAATACAATATTTAAATATGCAATATTATGCATATGCAAGAAAAGATTTTGTTTTATTTTTTATGTGAAAAGGAATTTTAACCTAATCCTAAAAATATATATAAAAAAAAGGAAATTGTATCTTAAAAAAAGGTTAACCCTAATTTCTAGTTTGAAAGAAAATAAAGTTCTTATGTATTATTTAAGAAACATAACACATATATATATATATATATATATATATATATATATATATATATATATATATATATATATATATATATATATATATATATATATATATATATATATATATATATATATATATATATATATATATATATATATATATATATATAGTTTAATAAAAATATTTTTTATGTAAAAATAAAATAACATAAACAAAATACAATATTTATCAAGTTTTATATTTTTCATGAATTGATGTATTAAAGAAAATATTTAATAAAACAAAAAAAAGAAAATAAAACAAATAAACAAAATAGTTGGGCCAGAGATGCTGTAAGGAGACAGGGAGTAGTATGTTAGAAAAACACTAAGACCCAAAGAAACAAGCCCATCCTGCAAAACAGCAAACAATGGAAATGGAAAAATATGAAAAAAACAAAAGGTAGTGCCAAGGTTCGAACCTATGACCTGGGCCTCACCAGCGCGCTACCTTGCCACTGGGGTGGCTATACATCCGTTGATTTATATGAAACAACAAAAACATAACACAAACAATGTCCTTGCTCTGTACTTCATCTTCTTCCTCAAGCTGGCCAAAAGCTCTGTAACTTTCTCATTTCTCCATGAAAATGAAAACTTCCAACATGAAAGTGGTAGTACTCATTCCCACGATTTCAACCATGTAAATCATGTAAGCTAATAATCAAAGACCAAAACGAATTTTAAAAGCCCTAAATTTAAACCTAATTTTTCCTTGAACTTCATGTTCAAAATTCTCTCAATTGAGGCCAAATAAATGCAAGTTATATATATATGTACAACTTCGTAGTAATGATATCTACATTGTTTATTCACAAATCGTGGCTAATGGATGCATGTATGAAGAGATAGAAATTGAGATTCTTACCTCTTTCAGCTGAGATCGTGAATGGACTTTGAGTGGGATTTAGGAAGGTCTGAAGGTTGATTTAGCTTGCTTGAACCTCCCTGAGTGTGTTCTAATCCTTGCCTTGCTCTGGAAGTGCCTGGAACTCTCTATCCAAGTCAACCTGCAAGCTTGGAAAACAAAAATGGAAGATGAAGAAAGAGGAGTACAGTGCAGGGATGATGGTCTGGATCAGTTAGATATGAAATAGGTAAAGTGTTTGGATCATTAAAACTTGAAACGCACGAGCCAATTTGTGTATTGCTATGCTTATGCTCAAACTGCAAGTTTTGACAGTTTTTTTTGGTGAATGGAGTGTTTGAGTGTTTTAGCCCTTAGCAATCGTGTTTTCTGTTGTAATGTGTTTGTGTATTAGATGGAAAAGGTTTCAAGTCAACTCTCCAAAATATTTGTGAGTTCTAGCCTTTTGGCACACTTTCTTACTTTTGAAGCAAAGTGAAGAGACAAGTCTTCACATGCTTGTACTGGCTTGCTTGGGGTTTGTATAAGCTTTGTACAAGTTGCTTTAGGCCTGTAGGACTTGTGTGTGCAGAGAAGATAGGTCCAATGCTCAAGAATTGGAAAGTTGCAAAAGTGAAGCTTTTTCAAAATGGCAATGGCCACTTTATGCCATTTATGGAATTACAACTTGGACAAAGGCTCTTGAGCTTGAATTAAAGCTTTTTCAACTGAGTAAGCATTAAATTATGAAGTGAGAAACAAGTTAGGGACCTGTAAAGCAATAATTAGGCAGCATAGGTTCAAATTTGAATTTTGTTCTTCATGAAATGGCTTGAATTCAAAGTGAGAAATTGCCAACTTCATCTTTTCGATTCTCCCTACTCAAAAATGATCTTGAGGAGTTCTTGGACATTTTGGGAAGCTTTCAATGTTCTCTATAACTCATATTTGAAATTAATTTCAATACTCCTCTTGTAACTAGGTGAAAAATTGCCATGAAATTGGGTCCAAATTCTGCCTAAATTAGGGCAAGATTTCACTAAGTTATCTAGTTCATGAGCATGTAATCATAAAATTATATCTTGAGATCCAAGCATCTTTATGGAAAAATGTGTGAAGCAAAGTTGTATATTTCATGGAGGTCTACAACTTTCATGTTGGGAACATTCCTTGAATCATCTTGTAACATGGTGGAAAAATGGCTTAAAGTTGAGAAAAAATAAGAAATTTTCTATACTTAGAAAAATTTCTAAGTTAAGAAAATTTCCAATTTCAAAACCAAATCTTCAATCCTTGATTTATTGATGAACAAGTTTCACATTTTGACATATTTTGTTTAGTTGTGACCCTTGGCACTTGATTTTGACCAAAAAGTCAAAGTTTGACTTTTCAGTATACTGTTGACTTTTGATCAGTTGACTGCAAATTTCATTTGTCTATCCAATGAATTTGAAATATTTTGAACCATGTAATTAGGTAAAGATAATGCAATTTAATCCTTGAAATCATGCTTCAAACCAATTGGTCATTTGTTAGGTCAAAAATCAGAAATTGCCCTTTCTCAATCAAAACCCTAATTTTGACCATTTTGCCCTTTTGATGATTTGATCAAATTTCTTAAGGAATTGTGGTCCAAACTTGATCAAATGATACATATGAGTTTAAAATGTTGATGTGGATTAAAAATTATGAAGTTTGACTGTAAATTGGCCATGGTTGACTTTTTCCCCAATACAACTGATTTTTAGGTCAACTGTCCAATTGACTGGTCAAAAATGTGACTCAAGGCTTGAAACTTGACATGAGTAATATTAGGGGTCCATGATGATACTTGAAAGTAATATGAAGCATTGGTAGTCCAAAAATCCTTGTGAAAACTTAAACCCTAATTCTGGGTCATCAGTGCAAGATGAGATGTCTTGAGTTGATCAAACCCTAATCCAGCCTTGAGTCAAAGAGATCTTGTGAGAAAATCTTGATAAATGAGAGGGAAAATTTTGGGGTACAACACCTAGTGTCAAGGTTATCATGGTCGAGACTGGGTTTCTTTATAGCATGGCTGATGGGAAGATTGTTGTCCCTGAGTTCCTCAATTTTGGAGAAGATGAAGGAGGCGAGGAGACTACCCAAGGGGAGAATACCCGTGAAGAGCAAACTCAGCTCGAAAATCGATTGTAATACCCCAAATTTCCCCCCGTCAAATTCAGTAATCTTATTACTATGTTATTCCTAATTTATGAATCATATTGTATACTTTTTCCATGTTTTAATAGGGGTTTAAATGGAGGAATGTATTATTTCAGAATGGACCAGTAAAATTTGATGGCCCATTAGGATATTTTAGAGGTTTGAATAAATATAGCAAGGGATATATATATGCTTGAGACTCTTTAGTTCGTCTTGACATGTTTTAGCCTATTAAGGGTTCACTTTCTAATGAAGAGTGCATCTTAGGTTAGGGGCTTAACATCCAATTAGCTAAGTCTATTTCATTTTGGTTAAAGCTTTTGGTTTCGTTTCTAGCCCATTTCAAATTTTGAAGGAGGGTTTACATTATTGAGAATTATCGGGCCTTTCTAAATCAGAATGGCCCATTTATATGCAAAAAGGGGGGAGGGTATGGTTTTTTTAGATAGGTTGACCAATAACTAAACAATTATTGGTCTAGTCCTAAAACTTGATTGAAGAGCCCATCTTTCGTTTTTTTGTTGTCATTATTGCTATTTTATTAATTAAAATTCTAACTGTTATCAATATTATTATTATTTAGTTGTTTAAATTCTATCATTAATGTAATTAACTGGTATTAATGTTTTATTATATTTTGTCAAATATTATTTATCATAATTGATTTTTATTGTATTAGTATTTTTCTTAATAATGTTTGACCGAAGTCAAACTAAAGGGAAACTGTAATATCAATCCCAATCCACCGTTCACCATGTTCATCGTCTTCATCCCTTTCAAAACCTTATCGATCCAAGCCCAGAAATGGCTCAAAAGGCCCAAAAATACTAAAAATCTCAACTCAGGAAATGGCAGAAGTCAAGACAATACCAAATCAAAACAAAATCGAATCTTTACATAATGAATTGTCCAAAATTTTTACAAATAAAATCAAATCAAATCAAATCAATTACATGAAATCAAATCCAATTACAATCAATTTCTAAACCTAAAATCTCTAATTGTAACGAAAATCATACATAAAATTTCCTAATTCGTACTAATACATAAACTATATAAGCCTTAATCCTAAAACTGAAGAAAAAAAACTTGTAGGATAGAAAATTGGAGAAAGAATCACAACAGAGAAGCAGAATCTGCGAGCTAGCCTTCATCCTTGAGATCTGGGTTTCATATTCTGAAACCGTAGATATTTTGTTTCAAATCTGCCGCAGCGCCTCCTTCATATTCGCCACTACCATCATCCTTCACATCTGCAATCAAAAAGGAAGAAGCGAGTTAGACAGGTGAAAAAGAACTAACACGACACTGCAGAAAGGTAAGCCTAAAACTTAGCTTGGTTTAAGATTGGTTGTTGTGGATTAAATGTTGTTTTCTGGATTTTGATTGGAATAATGATTTTCTGGTTTATTTTTGGGTTAGGGTTAGGGTTCTTAAGTTTAGGGTTAGGGTTCATCCGGCTCAGGGTTAAAGTTCATCATTGATTAAGGTTTATGGGTTTTATGGTTAGGGATCATCATGATCCCTTAGGGTTATTAGGGTTCATATGAACCCAGACAGTGGTTGTGTATGAATTTGGTGGCACCTTGGAGCAGCCGCCAGTGGAAGCGATTTTCGGCCGGTGGCGCTCAAGGCTGAGGTGATTTCCGGTCACTAGGCTTCTAAGGAGATGGGAGAGTCTTTCTCTCTAAAAAGAACAAAAGGGTTTCGTTGCTGTACAGATAGGGAGAAAAGAGAAAAAATGGGCTTTCAGCCCAAAGATTCATTTATACAATACCCCATGATTCCTTGTGTCCCTTTTACCATGCACCCCTCTCTTTGTCCCTTTGATCATCATCAAACGATTCTCAAACGCACGCCCACCATAACCTTGTACGTTCGCCCATAATTTTTCAAACGGATCCTCCCACCATTTTCGTTCTTGGGCCTAAGCTCATTCTTAATCACGCCTCCAATTCTGCTACGTATAACAAACCTGCATCCCTTTTAATCTGGGCCTAAATTCAATATCTGAATTCAAGGCCATGCTTTTTTACACCCCCTGATTTAGTACCACGTTCAGGGCCCTACTACTTATACCCCCTTATGTTACTATCTAAATACAAAATACACTCCCCTGCATTTTTTAAAATTTCTTTTATTATTTATAATTATTATTTTTACAACTTAATATACTTATAAAATTATAATATTATTTTACCCTTATTATAAAATATTAAACATTTATTTTCTATGTCATCCAATCATTTTTTTATTCCATTAAAATTATTTTTTTAACCATGCATTAATAAGATGTTTTATGTATTAATATACTCAAAAAATACCTAACCAACACCAAATTATTTTCTTAATAACTTAATTAACTCAAAAACAATGTTCAAAAAGGATTATGAAAATACTTTTAATCGACTGCGAACTTCATCTAAACAACTCTGCTACTCACACACCCAAACTTTTTTTCAAGGAAGATTCAAAATATCTTCGTACTCAATAAAAAACACCAACCAACTGTGAACTACGAATTGAGACTCTGATTCCTCGTAAGGGGATACGTAGGCATACGACTAAAATTGTGGCGAGTTCCCATAATAAAAAATTAAAACCCTATTTCTCAAAGATCGCGTTTCTAAACCCTAGTATCCTTGTGAACAAGGTAGATGACGGGTGCCTAACACCATCCTTTCGTCTAAGATCGAGTCCAACAACTTAGAATATCTGACCAAATTAGGGTTATCCTTTATACTCCCTTCCTAATGAGGGGTGTCTAACACCTTTCAAGACTTTCAGATAGCACTGACTCTGGAAGAATTTGATAGACTTTTGAATTTCTCTAAAGAGAAACCTTATGTGGGAATCAGGCAGACTATTAACATCAAAAACTTGGCAAAGGGTTTAGGGATCCCATATCTCGAATTGTTACTTAATTACAAAAAAAGGTGACATACAAGGGATTAAGAGATGCTATTTGGAGACTAAGTCTTTTGATTTTTCCAATAACAAAGAATGGGAATATTGTATTGATTGGCATCCCACTCTTATATTCTTGGCTTATGACTCATCTCTATAAGGAAGACTACATGATTCCAAATCTGAAAAAATATGAGTGGTCTCAAAAATTAAGGTCACTTACTGCTAATTTTGGGTTGTGGTATGCGAGGAAGCTGAACATTGGAGATATCATCTATAGTTGCGGAGACTTTTTGAATGTTCCATTGATCAGATCACGAGGTTTCATCAACTACAATGCTACCTTGGACTTATGAAAACTAGGGTATCCTTTGGAGGATAAACCCTCAGATGGCGACTCCAACGATTAATCATTCATAACTTGGGAAAGAACGACCAAGAGTTTCTCAACAAGTTCATCCGAGCCTAGAATAGGGTTAATAAAAAAAGGTTGAAAGGAAGAATTCTAAGGCAAAAGAACCTTACACTTAATAAGTTTTGGATAGGTTACAAGTTGTAAAGTTACCATTTGACATAGATCCCAAGTACAAGCCAGATGTCCCTGATTCTCCGCCTATGTCCATAGAAGAGATAGATAATTTGAAGAATTCCTTGAAACAAGCTCAAAGGGAGAAAGAAGAATTGAAACTCAACCTCCATAACTTAACTAAGGAGAAAATACAAATGCAACAAATACTTGAATCAAAAGACCAACAGATTCACAAAGATCGTGAGGCATTTGAGAAGGAGAGTTTTAAAAGGAAGTGTTCGATTGAAGGGTTGTTAAGTGCTACTTTCAACTTGGATTCCCACAACTAATGATTGGACGATGCTTCTAGTGAAATCAGGAGATTAAATAGATGGTATGAAAAGGAAATGTTGGATAAGAAGGCGATGGAAGAAGATTTAAGGGCTCAAATCCAAAGTTTGGTGCAAGCTTCTTTAGATCAAGAAGAACAAATGAAGTATCTTACCACCAGACTCCAAGACAGCCAAGAACCGAAGGTAGGGAAATGCCTTAAAAGGATGATGGCAGAAAAATTTCTCGCCCAAAAGACTGATGAATACGAGCAAGTGTGTCTTGAGTTAGATGTCCTTCGAAAGAATTTCCTAATACAACAAAAACTCTATGCGAATATGAGGGCTGAAAAATTATACTGGGAAGAGCAATATGTAAAGATCGCCAAAGTAGAGAAAGATAATCACAAGATATTTCCTGATCTTTACCGAGAATATCGGTTCTACAAAGACAAGCATGCAAGACTCTCCTTCTTAGCCAACAATCTTATCAACGACATCCCTAGAAGCTTAAGATATGCAGAGAATGTGATGGTCCATCTCCCGAAAGATGTTGAATACTTCCTCAAGCTTTGTAGGACAATGGTCGATGATTTCAGAGCAGACATCCCCAGACGCACTCAGAATACTTTTTCCCTTTGTTTATTTCTTTCAGCAAGTTTATTGTTTTAAAGTTTGAATATTTTTCAATATATGAATTGTATTCTTTTTAAAGACAATTACTATTGTAATAAAGGCATTTTGTTTCTGTATCTCGTTTTCATATTTATTTTTTAGATACTCACCAATAAAAAGCAAAACATAAAAAAAAATATATCCAAGTGAATAAGAAATTCAAAGACAAAGCCCTTAGCATATTCATACATATTCATCATTCACAAACATTTGCATCTCATAAACTCATAATAAAAAAAAACACATCATTTTTCAAAATATTCCCCAGTTAAACCATTGGTAGAAGAGCTAGAATATCATCACCTCTCCGACCACCCTACCAGACAAGACCTCATCAACAGAAAGTGATGAAACAGATCGAAGAGAATCAAGATGCATTCAAGGAAGATCTTGAACAATTCAAGGGCAATATTGACTCAATGAAAGGATATATGAGTCAAGTTCTTCTAGCCTTGAAGAAAATCATTGAAAGGCAAGAACAAATCCCTAGGGCGGCCTTTGAAGAAGTAGCCCAAACCATTGGTGCATCGAGCGGTCACCGACCAAGGAGAGAAGTAGAGTCAAGACCCCAAAAGTCCACCATGGCTCAACAAGAGGTCAGACAAGTTGATACTGAAGGGTTTGTCCCACCTCCACAAAAGGTATGGGCATCTCATACCTTGCAGATTCCGATCAACAATGCGGACAACTACTTAGACTTGTAATATGGAGACCATGACTTAGAAGATGTAAATTAAACACCTCAAATTACAACCCATATGTATGCCACTGAGAACCCATTGGAGCTCAACCAATACAAATCCCTCGAAGAAAGGTTAAAACCTATGGAGGGTTATTATGCTTTCGATGTCGACACTCTCGAAATGGGTCTAGTTCCTGATGTGGTGATCCCGCCAAAATTCAAAGTACCCGACTTTGTGAAATACAAGGGACTCACATGTCCAAGGAACCATCTTTGCATGTATTGTAGGAAGATGCATGCCTATGCTCGTGACCAGAAACTGATGATCCATTGTTTCCAAGACAGTTTGAGTGGAGCATCCTTATATTGGTACATGTAGTTGGAGCGGATGCATATCCAGACATGGGAAGATCTTGCTAACGCTTTTCTGAGATAGTAAAAGTACAATTTAGACATGGTGCCTAACCGCATGCAACTCTAGAACTTGTCTAAAAAAAGGAATAGTCTTTCAAGGAGTATGCTCAAAGGTAGAGAGAAATGGCATCACGAGTACAACCACCACTTTTGGAAAAAGAACTAGTCGATATGTTCATGGGAAATTTACAAGGGTTGTACTATGAAAAGATGGTAGGAAGCATATCTTCCAGATTTTCTTATTTAGTGACTATCAATGAAAGAATTGAAGCTGGCATAAAGAGCGGGAAGATACAAGGGAAATCATCTAGTGCCCCTTATAATGCAAAAATACATGTTCCTAACTTCTCAAAAACGAAGGAGGGATAAATTAATGATGTAGCCTCGCATCCAAGGGTACAACAACCATTAATAATTCCACGGGAACAACAAAAAAACACATTTAAAAGGTCGCTAAGAACGTTTGAACCGCTCCCTATGTCACACAATTAATTATTGCAGCACTTTGTCAAGGCGTCTTTGGTAAATCTAAGAGCTCTAGCTCCTCCAATCAGAGCACCCCCACCAAGTTACGATGCCAATGCCAGATGCGAGTATCATGAAAATTCTCCCAGTCATACTATAGAAAAATGTTGGGCCTTCAAACATAAAGTTCAAGATTTGTTGGACTCTCAGGAAATCACCTTTGATAAACTAAATATCAAGTCAAACCCCATGCCTCTGCATGGTGGACCAACAATAAATACAATTGAAGTAGTCACTGACTTTGGGGAAGCCGTACGAGTAAAGGCCCCAATAAATTTGTTGAAGGAATATCTGTTGGAGTGTGGGTTCCCTTTGGAACATAATGAATCTTTTGAAAAGACATTGAAAAAATTGGTGGACCAGGGGATAGTCCAATTTGGATCACACTCTAAAGGAGAATATATAGTTGCAATCGAAGGAAGTAAAAAGAAGCCATCGGTAATTCCTTTCCAAGGGCCAAACCTTAATAAGAAGACTCTTCTGATTCTATGGGGAGAATCAACAGAAACCCCCGTAAAAACACCAAGTCAAACTCTAAGGATAACAGTAGTTCCAAAGGCTACAATAGTAATTAGGGGGCCATCTCCTCCCCCTTACGAGAGTGATAAAGAAATACCATGGAGTTATGATTCTATTGTATAAGTCAATGGTTTAAAGAAATAATGTGAGTCGTCAACAAGTCAAGGACCTACAATCTCAAATATAGTAGGAACAGGGGGCATGACTCGCAGCGGTCGAGTCTTTGGCTCCAAACTGCAAAAGAAGAATGATGTTGTGGTGAAAAATAAAAAATGATACATTGGTAAAATATAAAGGAAAAGTAGTGGTGGAGGCAAGTCAAGAACAAGAGCCTCCGAGCAATAACTTTACCGATCAAGAGGCAGAAGAATTTTTGAAAATAATCAAGAGGAGCGATTATATGGTGGTGTATTAGCTTCACCAAACCCTAGCCAAAATTTATATACTCTCGTTACTCATTAATTCACAAGCGCATCGAGACTCTCTAATGAAGGTTTTGAGTTCTGCTCATGTCACATAAGAAATTATTAACCAATTTGATAATGTTGTAGCAAATATGACATATGGATCATAACTGGGTTTTAATGATAGTGAGTTACCTCCACAAGGCCGAGCTGACAACAAAGCATTGCATATCTATATTAAGATAGGAACTACTAGCATGTCCAGGGTACTCACTGATACTTGTTATTCCCTCAATGTGTTACCAAAATCTAGCTTGATCAAGTTAACACTAGACAGTGTTGTGATAATGCCCAGTTCTACGATAGTTAAAGCTTTGGACGACTCTCAAAGTTTGGTATTCGGAAAAGTGGACGTTCCTGTCAAGATCGACCCATATATGTTCTATATCACTTTTCAAGTCATGGATATAGAACCAGCGTATACATGTTTACTTGGACGACCCTAGATTCATGTAGTAGGGGAAATCACTTCATCCTTACATCAGAAACTGAAGTTCTTCATTTAAGGAAGATTGGTCATAATTGATGGTGAAGAAGACATCTTTGTAAGTCACATAGAATCCTAGAAGTATATCAGTGTTGATGAAGACTGTATAGCCGCAACATTTGAAGTCTTAGAGGTTGCCTCAATGGTAACCCTACCGGTGAAAAATATCAAGAAATCTATTGTGACTTTCTGGAGAGATCTGCAAATAGTTTTGGAGAATGGTACCTCAAAGGGTTGGGGTAAACTCCCAGAAATACCTGAGAAGAAGAATCGTTTTGGTTTGGGCTACGGATTATTAAAGGTTACCCTGAAAGGTAAAGCATGGTTTCCTCCAATCCAGGAGACTTCATCAACAAATGAGTGGAGCATGGCGGACATGCGACAATGATATATCACAAGAGCAACATCAAGAAGGCATCCAATTTCATCCATGCATGCGCCCCGAGCGAAGAACTCAAGAATTGGACAGTTGTGTAAATTTCCGAGATCTTTTTCTTTCCAAAGTAATTTTTCTTATTTTTGAAAAAAACCTATCCCAAGCCCGAGGCATAGGGGTTGCTTGTAAGGGTACCCCAATTTGTTTAAGACAGTATTCATAATTAATAAAAGTTATATTTCATATTCAATTAAGATCCCTGCCTTTCTCTTGCATTTATATCTTATATCTAAAAAATGGAAATACTTTCTGTTGTACCCCAAAATTTTACCTCTCATTTTATCAAGATTTTCCCCACAAGACTCTTTGGACTCAAGACCAGATTAGGGTTTGCTCAGCTTAAGACATCTCATTGCACTGTTGACCTGAAATTAGGGTTTGAGTTTTCACATGGATTTTTGGACTTTCAATTCCTCATGTGACTTTCATAATTCATGTTGGACCTCTAAGATTTCCTATACCAAGTTTCAAGCCTTGAATCAAATTTTTGCCTAGTCAATTGGACAATTGACCTAAAAATCATTTGTATTGGGGAAAAAGTTAACTGTGGCCAATTTACAGTCAAACCTCATAATTTTTTATCCACATCAACATTATAGACTCATATGAACCATTTTATCATGTTTGGACCACAACTCCTCAAGAAATTTGATCAGATCATCAAAAGGGCAAAATGGTCAATTTTAGGGTTTTGACTGTAGAAGGGCAATTTCTGATTTTTCACCTAGCCAATGGCAAATTGGGTTCAAACATGACTTCAAGGACTCAATGGCATCATCTTGACCTAATCACAAGGTTCAAAATATCTCAAATGCATTGGATTGACAGATGAATTTTCCAGTCAACTGATCAAAAATCAACTGTACACTAAAAAGTCAAACTTTGACTTTTTGGTCAAAATCAAGTGCCAAGGGTCATTTTTCATCAAGATGTGTCAAAACATGAAACGTGTTCATAGAGAAACCTAATTTTGAAAATTAGGGTTTAAGATTGAAAATTTTCATAACAGAAATTTTCTAAGTTATGAAAATTTCTTATTTTTTCCCAACTTTTCCCAACTTTTTCACCATGATGCAATTGGATTCAAAGAAAACTTCCAACATGAAGTTATAGTCCTACACAAAATCTACAACTTGGATTCACAAAGTTTTTCCAAAAGATGCTTGGATCTCAAGTTATGATTTTGTGAATAAGGGTTCATGAAACTTTTAACTTAGTGAAATTTTGCCCTAGTTTAGGCAGGTTTTTGACCTAACTTCATGGAAATTTTTCACCTAGTTCCAAGTTGAATCTCAAAATGAATTTCAAATATGGATTTTAGAGCATGTTACAAGCTTTCCAAAATTTCAAATAACTCTCCAAGATCATTTATGGTTAGAGAGAATCGAAGAAAAGAAAATGGACATTTCTCACTTTTGTCCATGGCATTTTTCACATTGGCACAAGTTGCAAATCAGTTTGGATCATGCTTGTACTTGGTTTACAGGCTCTAATCCTTTCTACACTCCAAAATTGAATGCAAATACAATGGTTAATGGCATTATTTTGATCTTTGAAACTTTGTACAAGGGTTTAATCCATTTATGGCATAAAGGTGACAATGCCATTTCCATAAAGCATACTTTTTGCAATTTTGTTTATCTTGAGCCATGGACCTGATCTCTTGATACAAACAACATCCACAAACATCAGGGAAAGTGTACCAACTCTTCTCAGCTAAGGAGCAGGTCTGTACAGGCTTTGGCTTTGTCAACTCAACTTTTGCTTCAAAAGCAAGTAAGCTTGCAAAAAGTCCATAACTTGAAAATATGATAAAACCAAGTCTTGTAACATTTTCAAACATCCTCAGCATATTGTACCAAGCCAGAAACTCGAGTTGCCAACTTCTCATACCCTCCAAAACACAAAAACACCAAGTTCTTACCCAAACAGGGCATCACCTGCAGAACCACTTCCAAAACAAATTTGGCTCGTGCGTTTTGCCTTGAATCACTTCAAACACATTCCATACAACATACCTAAACTGCCCAGGCCCTTACTTTGCAACTGTAACCTCGTTTGAACACTTCACCTTTTTCATTTTGAAGCTTTGTAGGTTGAGTTCTACAAGGACATTCAGGCAAGTACAAGGCAAGGTAAGCATTGGGAAAGGTTGAGGGAACATCAAGCAAGCTCAAAAGACCTTCTGGCCTCATTCAAAGTTGCTACATTTCCATATTCGAACTTGACTGAACAAGGTAATTTCCAACTTTCTATCTCCTTATTTAGACATCCTTAGGCTTAGGTTTGTGAAGCAAAAATGTAGTCTTTAATGTGCTTGAGCTGTACATATGCATAAATTCCATTTATATTAACTGAGCTAGGAGAATTTGGATGATGAACATGCTGAAAAAACTAGGTTAGAATTTAGGGCCACTGAAATTCTCTCTGGTCTTTAAGAGTTAGATCAAATTTTTTATATCATTGAAATCGTGATTAAAAATGCTATAACTTTCATGTTATAAATTTTTGATTTCATGCAAGCAATAGAGAGAACAAATTTGAGTTGCAGGGCGCACGCGTTTTCTGTTTATGGAGGACAGGGACGAAGTGGGAGTGGGCCAGGAGCCTTGGGCCTCCTACTTTTGATACCCCCCCTGCTTACTTTCTGCACCTCCTTGGCCCATTTTCTTCATTTTGTATATTTTTTCATTTTCTTTTATATTTTCTGATTTTTATTATTTTTCTTGAACATTAAAAAACCCAAAAATATTTTCTTATTTTTTGCATTTTTATTTTATTATTTTTGTTATTTTTGGACATAAAAATAGCTTACTAATAATAATATAACTTATTTTTCTAAATAAAACTTGTAAATAATACAAGAATATTATATATTTTTATTTTTATTATTTATACACTTAAATTAATATTTTCATGCAATATTTAATTTTTTTAAAACATTTTTGTATATATTATTATTTTTCTTGTACATAAAAATGAATAAATAAATAATATAGAATATTTCTTTAAAAAACAAAATTAGGGTTTTCACCCTTTCAAAAATAATCATTTTATTTTCTCTTATTTTTAAGACTTAAATAAATTTATTTTACATACATATAATAAATACAAAAACATTTTTTTGCATATTTATATATTATTGCATATTTAAATAATTGTCTATTTATTTGTACAATAAATTCAATATGATTGTAATAGTTTTAGGGTTTTATTTTGTGCAAATATCCCCTATTCAAACTTGTACCCCCCTTCCCATAATATTATTGTAATAGTTAGATTTACTTTACGCAATTTACCGTATTATATGCATGATAGTAAATTAGGGTTTTGTATGCAAAGACCAAAAATCAAACAAATAGCATGACTAAACACAAGACAAAAATGCATGAAAAATGACAACACAATACACACAAGCACCCTAGGGTTTCATCCACTTTGCTGCCTTAAAATGGCCATGGTATGCATGCTAGGTATCTTGGCAAAACAAAACAAAACAAAAATATCATAGTCCCTCGATGACGCTATCTTGGTTGCCTAAACAAAAATGATCTTAGTCCCTAAAACTTGCTAAGATACTTGACACTATTGCTATCATGGTCATACGATGACCCATGCCTGTCCCGTTTAACATCCAAAGATAAGTTTGTTTACCAAATACAATGGTAAAACAACAATGTCAAAAGGGTTAAAAATGTGTAGGAAAGACTTTTGATTAGGGTAGACAACTCCTAGTTACTTGATCAATTTGCAAACATCCTTGCTATTTTCAAACAAACACACACAATTTCAAAACATTTCCGAACAAACTTTCAAACATTGAAACATTTTTCAAAAGACAAACATCTTTGTATAAATTCTTCAAACAAGAATCATTACAAAGATTTCCAAAACGATGGCCTCTTTTCAAAATACTTTCAAAACCACACTAAGCACCATTTCAAACAATTGGAAAAACAAAGCAAGTGATCTAAACAAGTAACTAAGAGCCCATGGAAAACCATGGATGAAAAGGGTGCTAGCACCTTCCCTTTTCATAATCTACCCCCCGAACCCAAGAAACCATCTCAAAGGTCTTTCATGTGCTTTTTGACCTTTCATTTAGATAAAATAAGAAGTCGGTGGCGACTCTTCCTAAACCGAAACATTTGCGAACACAAACGCAAAACCTCAAGTCAGTTCTCCCACCGTATCACAGAATTGGCGACTCTGCTGGGGATATGTAAGAAAAGTGGGGTTACCTTAGGGTTTAGATCACTTTTGCATGCTTATCTTGCTTGACTTGTATGCTTTACACTTTGGTTCTATTGTTTGGGTTTGAATCCTCTACACGGATTTAGGAAACATTCATAGGTAAATAGCAATACATTGTGGAAACTGTGCGGGGTATACCGACATGGTCTAAGCAATAGCTAGATTAGTGCGACATAATTATGGATACCGGTAGCCTTTGAGTCAATCAAAGAGAATACGGGGCCGCTGAGTGATGTCATGAAGCACTAATGGACTTTTAGAACCTTTACTTGACCATCTTGGCCTTTTAGGATGTAGTGAGATGACCGGCTTTGGTGCAGTCCGAAGTTGGTAGATACTCAATACTACACTCATTGAGGGTTGTTTTCTTAGAATATTTCGGTCGCCAGTAAAGTGGCTAAACTGAAACAATGAACACAGAAAATAATCCAGTGATATTGAGCTCCTTAGAACCTGGTTACTATTTATAGGACATGTTGAGCCAACTAAACTTCAAGAGGGTACTTACCTTTGAAACCCCATGCAAGCCTAAACTAGGAACTTATGTGACTTGTTTGTACATATATACTTGTGCATAACATCACGAGAATCATGAAGCATCATATGCATCTGTTGTACCCCAAAATTTGCCCTCCCATATTTCTCAAAATATTTTAAGAAAAATTCACAAGTCCAACCCGGCGCGTCATATTCAGGTATTCTTCCGCCAAGATATCTCTGATAACATATTCTCAAATTCAGGTTCGGCTCAAGAGTCAATTCTTTAAAGAAGGTATCCGAATGTGTGAGTTTTCTTGAAGAAATATGGTGAAAAAGTATGCTGAAAGTGCAGTTTTTACGCGCTAAAAAATTCATAACTTGAAGATCGTGACTCGTTTTGAACCTGTTCCGGTGGCCAAAATTCCGTCTTGACATTATCTACGTTTTCATCTCTCACGGCTAGAAGCCAATTTCGATCAGAAGGTCTTCAAAAATGTGGATTTATCAAGTATTTTCATACAGAAAATTTGTGACAGAAGTTTATTTGCGTCATGTTCAGAAAATCATAACTTGGTCGATTTTCATCGTATCGGGCTGGTTCCGGCGCCAAAATTTCACAAATTGAGTTGGATACATTTTCACAGAAGGTATTGAGTTCAAACGGTATTCAAAAGGCATTCGTTTTTTGCTTAGAGCGCATGACACGCCGAAAATCCTGAATGCTGAATATTATTTCATCTGGGCCGAAACTTCGAAACTTCATAACTCGGTCAATTTTTATCAGATTGGGCTCATATTTTTACACAAGGTCACTGACTCAGAGATCTACAACTTTTCTTCAAAAGTCGGGACCAAATTATACACCGATCAATACCAGTTTTTTATTGAAGAACGTGTCAGAGTCGACACTAGAGCCCAAAATAAGTTTGTCTGAGCTGAAACTTCAAAAATTCATAACTAATTCACCGTTTATCCGATTGAGCCGATTTTCGGACAGGAGTTAGTTATCAATGTCGGCTACATTTTGTTTTCACATTTCAACTTCAAAAATTGCACTTAAGTCCCTGAGATTTAGCCTGGAAAGTGACGAACTCAAGTGAACATTGGAGGCCTAATTGCACATTCAAAGCCCATTTTCTTTACCCTAATTTCCATTATATAATCACCTTCTTTTCACACAAACCAGAGAGGAGAAAAAAGAGGAAAAAAGACCTGGCTACAACATTGTCAGAATATCAAATTCTTTCAAGAACCCTAAAACCTTAAAATCCTTATTAGAAATCCCTCTCTCACTACAAACAAGCCATCTCAGTTACAAACTAACATCTCACTACTTCTTCAGTAAGGGTAAGGCTGACTTGATCTCCATGATCAAAAGGGCATAAAAGCATTCATGTCACTAATTTTCCAGTAAGGGTAAGATTGATTTGATCTCCATGATCAAAAGGGTATAATCATTCATACATGCCATATTGTGCCTAAACATTAAATTTCTTCATATATTGACTTTATTTGCATTTTATGATTTTATTTAATGTGTTCATGAGATTCAACACTGCAGATTTTAGACAGGATCTCATGCAGGTTCATTAAGGAACGTTGAGGCCAAAACACAAATGGCCAAAAGCCAAAACCCAAATGGCCAAAACAGAACATTTTACACATGACACCAATACATGGCGAGGCAGACATCTTGAGAAGGTTAAGGAACGTTGAGGCCAGAACACAAATGGCCAAAAGCCAAAACACAAATGGCCAAAACAAAACAGTTTACACATGACGCCAATAGCTGTTTCACCCCTCCAATCAGGCTCGTATACTCCTAAACTCTCTCTCTATTTTTATTATTTTCCTTTAATTAATTAATCGTTATTCTTTTTATTAATCACTAAACAATTAATATTTTTTTCATAATAAAATTCAGAAAACTAACATTTTTAGTATTATTATTATTTAGTAATTTCACTATTAATTATTTTTTGTAAATAAATTCTAACAAATTAATTTAGTTTAATTATGTTTAATTTTGGCTTTTTTATAATAAATAAAATAAATTAGAATTAGGTTTTACTAACTTTTGACTTTATTTTATTTTATTTTTATTTTTTATTAAAGACATTAAAAAACCAAAAATACTTTTTCTTTTATTTAAATAATTAGTTTTAGGTTTAATATTAATTAAATACAAAAAACACAAAAAAAAAACACCTTTCTTTAATTAAATAATAATTAGACTTTAATTTAATTTAATTTCAAGTAAAGGGTCAAAACCCTCGGACGTTCCAATTTATTCTTTTCGCGCATTATTTTCTTTATCAATTATTATGTAACTGCTTTCCGGATGTAATAGTAATTAGGTCTTTTTTTACTTTCCGCATTTTTATCAAAAACGGGTCTTTGTACTTTGGCAATGTATAGACCCGCGCCTTGTAATAGCGTAGCCTTTATTTTCCTGTATTTTACTTTCCGCACTCTTAAATTCTAACTTTGTATGAAAGAATGTATGGTTAATTAAAAACAAGCGTAGCTCACAATGCCATGATCAAAGATAACTGTTAAACTGAAAACAACACACAAATACACACACCACTTCTAGGGTACGCCTCACCTGTTGCCTTCGAAACGTGGTCGTCAAGTATAGGACGTTTTATTGAGTCCTTATGTCCATGATCCAGTTGCCTCGAAACAAGTTGCCTCGAAACGGTTGCCTCGGAATAGTTGCCTCGAAACGGTTGCCTCGGAATAGTTGCCTCGAAACGGTTGCCTCGGATTAAAAAAGGATCAAGGACATAAGGGTAGCTTCTAAGATGTCCTACTGTTGCTTCAGTGACCACACTGTCCCTACACTCGAATTGACCCGAACACCTCCAACGGTGGTGCTACCTACCTCTCAATGGTGGGATGGCACTACCTTAAGGACATTTACACAGCCTAATTCCTTAGGGTAGGTAGATGACTCATGGATACTTGCTCTTTTCAAAAACAAATCAAAGACTCTTTTCACACCGACACTTTCAAAAAGCTTTCAAAATAATTTTTCAAACACTCTTGAGGACTGATACAAGAGTCATTTTGAAATCTTTAAACGAAACTTTTTTCAAACCCACTCACACTTTGAAAAGCAAATACTTTTGAAAACACAATGAGCAAGTATCTAAGAGCCCATGGATAACCATGGATAGAAAGGGTGCTAACACCTTCCCTTTCTATAAATCTACCTCCCGAACCGAGAAACTATCTCATAAGGAATTTTGATGTGCTTTTGTCCTGTCCATGTTGGATAAAATAAAAGACGGTGGTGACTCTTGCTTCCGCGACATTTCGCGAACCAGCGTTAAACAGTCAGTTCTAAATCCACCGATCACAGAACTGGCGACTCTGTTGGGGACATTTGTAAAAGTGAGGTGTACCTTAGGACTAAGATCACTTGTGTTTTCAATTGTCTGAATTGCTTGCTTTATCATTGTGGGTACTATCTTGAGAGTTCTACAGATCCTAACCCGGATATGGGGGATACCTTCTTAGAAAGTAGCAACAAGGTTGTGAGGGAACTGTGCGGGGTATACCGATATGGTTGAAGCAACCTGCTACGTTGATGTGGCACTTTGGTGAGTACCGGTAACCCTTGAGTTTAGTCAAGGAGAGTACGGGGCCGCTGCGTGGTGTCGTGAAACATCAACTGACCTTAGGAACCTTAATTGAACCATCTTGGCCTCTTTAGGGTAGTGAGATAACTGACTTTGGTGCAGTCCGAGGTTGGTTGATACTCGATACTACACTCAATTGAGGGTTGTTTTCTTGGAATATTTCGGTCGCCAGTTCAGTGGATAAATCGAAACGATGAACAATGAAAGCAATCCAATGATATTGGGACCCTTAGAACCCGGTTACTTCTGATAGGACAGGTTGAGCCCACCAACTTCAAGAGGGTAATACCTAGACCCCATGCTGGCCTAAACTCTAAGGGCTGTGGTGTGACTTATGTGCTTTCATACTTGACTACTTGCATGCTTGTTATCTGACACTTGAGTTTCTTGCAGGTTTTGTTTATAGTCCTTAATTGGGACTCATAACAGGGTTTACCTACATTACCCCATGCATAGCATAACATCATACCATTGCATGCATCCCGCATAAGGACTAACCCATTTCAAGGATCTCAAGGGCTTGTGATGCAGGTCATGATGAACCAACATGTCTGGAAAGGGGAAAAGGGGATTTATTTTCCTCTAGCCAAGGTTGTCAGGGGCTATGACCCACTCGATATGGTGAGCCTTGACTCTTGAAGAAGGCCTCTCAATAATACGCAGTGCCTTTCATCAAGCTACAAAATGCAGATTCTAACAAAGTTTCTTGTTTATCCCGCGAGGTCCTTGAAAACATTGCATGCATATCATACATATCATTGCATAACAGGTACCCTTTTGATAGGTCACTTACCTTCTTCGCCGTTTATTTCAGCAATGGCTTCCCAACAAGATAACCAGGATCTTCATGCTCAAGAGACTCAGTTCAGGGAGATCTTCCTAAGCCTATCCAAGGGGCAGGAAGAGCTGAGGGCACTCCTCGTGGGGAATTTGGCCAAGAAAAGTCCCGAAGATGACAAGGACGAACGGCCGAAACATCTACAAGCTGAGGTGGATGCAATGAGAACCCAAATGCTGGGGAAAATGGCTCTCATCCAAGGCTTAGCTCGGGAGCAAGAAGAGTTGAGGACCATGATCAGTCAGCTTCATCGAGACATGAAGCAACCAGTCCAAGTCAGGGACCAAGTCATTAATCAGCCTCCAAGAAGTCAAATGTTTGGTTCAATGAATAGACCTCTCCAAGCTACTACTACTTCACAGGTCCAACCACAACCCCGCCCAGAGCAACAGGTTGATCAGAGTAAGCCTAGCAGGTCCAGGAGGAAATTCACCCAGCTCAACGTGTCGCTGTTTCAAGCTTTACAACACCTGTTGAGTTTGAATCTGATTACACTAAGGGCTCCTCCCCGGAATCCCAACATCTCTGCTCCTAACTATCATCCCAACAAAAGGTGTGCATACCACTCTGATAGTCCCGGACATGACATTGCCGACTGCTGGGCGCTGAAAAATAAGGTCCAGGACCTGATTAATGAAGGAGCAGTGGATTTCACCCAAGTGGGTCAGGCTGAGTTCTTCTACTATCCCTACAGGATGCATCATTTGAAGTAACAAGTCCTGAGATGAGAAGACCTTTTGCCCATTAGAATTTTCAAGTTGTAATTTTCTTTTGATTGTTCAAACATTTTATTCATGTCAAACGTTGTTATTTCATTAATGCATCGCATATGTCTGTTTTGAATTAATATATTCGCATTCGCTATATTTAAAATTGCTTTCATTTTTTGTGATGTTCAATGCTCGATTAATAGTTCTAAGCCTCTTGAGGGAGGATGACGAAAACGATACCACGATCTTTACAGTAAGCTTTTGAACAGACCCCGCTGATGAAGTACAGGCATTGTTTCAAATCCCTAAACACTGGAGAATATAAGGAAGATAATCCATCGTCAACCCCTCTGAGCCAAAGAAGTAGGAGTTTTTCTTTTCGAAAATTAAAACCCTTAATCATAACCTGGGGCAGGGTAGTTCTCTCAGCTGATCCAGGTGCACAACGAATGGCATCAAAAGAAGTCCTTCTGAAACAAAAGACAATGATGGTTCCAAATAACCATAAAAAACAGGCAGTCATTACCAAAATCAAAAAGCCCATTAAGTCAAAACCTATGAAGGAGACTTACAAAACTGGGGCATCCCGCTGACTGTAATCACAAAAGAAACAGTTCAGGCAAAAAACAGGGATAACGAAATCAAAAAAAAGGAAAGAGGTCACACAAACCCTCAATAACAAAAAGGAATGACTGCCTATTCAAAATAAACTATCAACATCCGAACCATCACGGGAATATCAGGACAAAAACTCAAATAAGGTCTAACACACGATCAGCTGAGTTTAGGATTGAAGAACATCACGAAGAGCGGGTGGGTACAAATAATTTGAGCCTTTATCCTTTGTTTCTTAAACCATGAACCAGGCCACGTTATAACCCTTAAAAGTCCTAGCTGAAGCATGGGTTAGTTCGAAAGCATACTGTTACGAAAGGTATCCTGACTCCTTAAGGCCTATGGTAAATACGGAGTTGACGTCACGTTTTACAAAAATTCACTTGTTTTTATAAAAAAAATGCATTTTCAAAATCTTCAAGACAGACATAAGCTTTGCATTTTTGATATAACATTGTTTGCATATGACTATTTGTTTTAACAGCAGGGAAATTCGCACGATGAATACCTAGTGAACAAAAGCACTTCCAATCAAGGGGCAGACGTGATTATTGTCCATCATCTGGGGCAATTAAGTCAAGATTCAGAGAATCTCTCAAAAGGCCAAACAGCCAGGGGCAAACCTCCATCTGAATCACTTGGGGAATTGGACGATCAAACGAAGATCTTCTGGTATGGAGACACAACGCTACAACAGGGGCACCTCCCTACATCCTGAGAGCGTGGACATAGTCGGAAAAAAATACTGCGCATAATCAAAGACCCGCTAGGTTGACACACCTAGGCAAAAATAAGGGCTTCCCGGTGAACCAAAAGGGTTCGGGCAAAATAAGGGATGAAATGAAAAAAATCTGTGCACCCGGCAAGTCGAAAACCTGAAAAGGCAGCTTGGGCAAAAAAGGGTATCTCGATGGACTGAAAACCCGAAAAGGCAGTCCAGGAAAAAGTTAGGGATCAAAGCGTACGACTATGTCCCGGCATCTCGTCACTTGCCTACCAAAAGAAGATTTGTCAATCGGCAGTCACCAAGCACCTCCACAGGTAACATCAGAAACAGGGGAAATAATGAGTGGTCCAGGCGATCCAGTTGCTCTGTCAACCAAAGTACCAAGGAAAGGTAAATCAAAAGATGATTACCATCTACCTTTACAGCTTCAGATCAACACTGGTAACAAGCCAGGAAAATTCGGTGAACGACTGATCATGGGTTAATATCCGAAACCAAACAGGACAATTATCTACTTGATCATCCTCAGGCAACCCTACACCGGTTCCTTTTCTTTCAGAAGAAGTCTTACACGGGCTCATCAACAGGCGACCCTACACCGGTTCCTTCTCAACCTCAGATGTAGTTTCACACGAACTCATCATCAGGCAACCCTACACCGGTTTCCTTCTCAATCTCCAGACAAAGTCTTACACGGACTTATCTCAAGATGACCTTACCCCGGTTCATCCAGAAGTCTTACACGGACTTATCTCAAGATGACCTTACCCCGGTTCATCCAGAAGTTTTACACGAACTTATCTCAAGATAACCTCACCCCGGTTCCTCCAGAAGTCTTACACGGACTTATCCCAAGATGACCATACCCCGGTTCCTCCAGAAGTCTTACACGGACTTATCCCAAGGTAACCTTACCCCGGTTCCTCCAGAAGTCTTACGCGGACTCATCACCAAGTAACCTTACCCCGGTTCCTCCAGAAGTTTTACACGAACTTATCCCGAAGTAACCCCACACAGGTTCCCTTCTCAAACTCTAGACGTAGTTATACACGGACTCGTCATCAGTAAACCCTACATAGGTTTCCTTCCCAGCTCTAGATACGGTTTTACACGGACTCGTCATCAAAAGTAACCCTACACAGGTTCCTTCTCCACTTCAGATGCAGTCTTATACGGACTCATTATCAGTAAACCCTACACAGGTTTCCTCCCTCCAAAGATGCAGTTGTACATGAGCTCATCATCAGGCCTCCACCAGTATCTTCTCCCACGGAAACAGGGGCAGTAATGAGTTGTCTAAGCAATCTAGTTTCTCTGTCCATCAAGGTACCAAGATAGGTTCAGCTGAAGGATGTAGCCCAGATGCCTTAATTCCCCAGAGAGTGAGCCAGCAAGTCAACGATACTATCCCCAAGCAGAGTTAATATGCTGTCAGCCATAAGGAAGTTGGGTATCCCCAGCAGATCTCAACATTCCTCAGAGGAGTATACAAACATTCTTAACAAGCATCCCCGGCAGTCTTGATCTAAGATTGTTCCCTGACAGTATACCAGACATTCAGTGGAGCCACTTCCCCAGTACATCTCAAAAATTTCCCCAGCAGAGTCCAGTCCAATCTGAAAAGTTTCCCCAAGAAAGTGGAATCCATCTCCCCAGCAGGAAGCTTATCCCCAGTAGATTCTGGAAGCTTGTCACCTGTAGAGTACGAACGCTCCCCGGCTTTATTCAGAAAGTTATTTCCCCACCAGGATATAACTGGGATCCTCAACTAATTGCCACGGAAAGATCGTCCCCGGCGAAGTCTTCCTATCCCCAGTGGAGTTCATCAATTCCTTCAACATAACACATCAATGGTATCCCCAGCAGAGTTATCATCAACATCTCAGCAAAGTGCCTCTTTCCCCACAGAGCATTCCCCGCAGAGTAATCTATTCGCCAAGTTTGTTCCCCAATGGAGTCATCTTCTCCTACCGGTATTCTTGCAACCATCGCCCCAGCGGAAACAAAGAATGCTACTCCTCAACATCAGCCCAGGATTTAACTTCCCGGCACCTGTCAAGGATTTACTTTCCTAGACAAAAACATACCTTCATAAACATCGCATCTTCATACATTATAGCATGCACATACGCATCATGAACCTACAATCTCATTTATTCTGAGAACATCACGCATGTCATACATCATGACATTGCATACAACTAACGTTTGTCTTTTCAGGACAAAAGTCAATACAAAGATGATTACTATCAACAGTCGCAACTAAAGATCCGATTCCTGTATCTTGCCAGGGTGTATCTGTTGACGACTAACAATACCAGACTCGATTCCTGTATCTTTCCAGGGCACGTCTGAAGAGTTTGAGGATCCGATTCCTGTATCTTACCAGGGTGTATCTGTTGACGACTAACATTACCAGACTCGATTCCTGTATCCTGCCAGGGCACGTCTGAAGAGTTTGAAGATCCGATTCCTATATCTTGCCAGGGTGTATCTGTTGACGACTAACATTACCAGACTCGATTCCTGTATCCGGCCAGGGCACGTCTGAAGAGTTCGAAGATCCGATTCCTGTATCTTGCCAGGGTGTATCTATTGACGACTAACATTACCAGACTCGATTCCTGTATCCGGCCAGGGAACGTCTGAAGAGTTTGAAGATCCGATTCATGTATCTTGCCAGGGTGTATCTGTTGACGAGTATATTCTCCGGACTCGATTCCTGTATCCGGCCAGGGCACGTCTGAAGAGTTTGAAGATCTGATTCCTGTATCTTGTCAGGGTGTATCTGTTGACGACTATATTCTCCGGACTCGATTCCTGTACCTTACCAGGGCACGTCTGAAGAGTTTGAAGATTCGATTCCTGTATCCAGCCAGGGCACATCTACATAAAGAGTTTGAAGATCAACTCTTGTAACAGGCCAGGTAATTATCTTTCTTTCTCAGGTACGCAAGTTCTCGCTAAGGAATCTCTTACGCGATCGACACCTAGATGGCATCTATAAGCCCATCCACATACCAACAGTCTCCAAATGGCATCTATAAGCCCATTCCCGACAAGGCTCTGTCACAACTCCAAATGACATCTATAAGCCCATCCTCCTATCCATCATCTCTCAACATGGCATCTGTAAGCCCATTCCCTACATCATACTGCTAACACACTCTATGTGAGCGCAAATTTCTGGGCACTTTAGTGTTCAATCATCTTCCACCTTCGGATCACGAAAGGCACGCAAGCCAATCTACATCCTCAGGTTTAAGAAGATTGAACAGGGGCAACTGTTGTACCCCAAAATTTGCCCTCCCATATTTCTCAAAATATTTCAAGAAAAATTCACAAGTCCAACCCGGCACGTCATATTCAGATATTCTTCCGCCAAGATATCTCTGATAACATATTCTCAAATTCAGGTTCGGCTCAAGAGTCAATTCTTTAAAGAAGGTATCCGAATGTGCGAGTTTTCTTGAAGAAATATGGTGAAAAAGTGTGCTGAAAGTGCAGTTTTTACGCGCTAAAAAATTCATAACTTGAAGATCGTGACTCGTTTTGAACCCGTTCCGGTGGCCAAAATTCCGTTTTAACATTATCTACGTTTTCATCTCTCACGGCTGGAAGCCAATTTCGATCAGAAGGTCTTCAAAAATGTGGATTTATCAAGTATTTTCATACAGAAAATTTGTGACAGAAGTTTATTTGCGTCATGTTCAGAAAATCATAACTTGGTCGATTTTCATCGTATCGGGCTGGTTCCGGCGCCAAAATTTCACAAATTGAGTTGGATACATTTTCAAAGAAGGTATTGAGTTCAAACGGTATTCAAAATACCTTCGTTTTTTGCTTAGAGCGCATGACACGCCGAAAATCCTGAATGCTGAATATTATTTCATCTGGGCCGAAACTTCGAAAATTCATAACTCGGTCAATTTTTATCGGATTGGTCTCATATTTTTACACAAGGTCACTGACTCAGAGATCTACAACTTTTCTTCAAAAGTCGAGACCAAATTATGCACCGATCAATACCAGTTTTTTATTGAAGAACGTGTCAGAGTCGACACTGGAGCCCAAAATAAGTTTGTCTGAGCTGAAATTTCAAAAATTCATAACTAATTCACCGTTTATCCGATTGAACCGATTTTCGGACAGGAGTTAGTTATCGATGTCGGCTACATTTTGTTTTCACATTTCAACTTCAAAAATTGCACTTAAGTCTATGCGATTTAGCCTGGAAAGTGACGAACTCAAGTGAACATTGGAGGCCCAATTGCACATTCAAAGCCCATTTTCTTTACCCTAATTTCCATTATATAATCACCTTCTTTTCACACAAACCAGAGAGGAGAAAAAAGAGAAAAAAAAAACCTGGCCACAACATTGTCAGAATATCAAATTCTTTCAAGAACCCTAAAACCTTGAAATCCTTATTACAAATCCCTCTCTCACTACAAACAAGCCATCTCAGTTACAAACCAACATCTCACTACTTCTTCAGTAAGGGTAAGGCTGACTTGATCTCCATGATCAAAAGGGCATAAAAGCATTCATGTCACTAATTTTCCAGTAAGGGTAAGATTGATTTGATCTCCATGATCAAAAGGGTATAATCATTCATACATGCCATATTGTGCCTAAACATTAAATTTCTTCATATATTGGCTTTATTTGCATTTTATGATTTTATTTAATGTGTTCATGAGATTCAACACTGCAGATTTTAGACAGGATCTCATGCAGGTTCATTAAGGAACGTTGAGGCCAAAACACAAATGGCCAAAAGTCAAAAGCCAAATGGCCAAAACAGAACATTTTACACATGACACCAATATATGGCGAGGCAGACATCTTGAGAAGGTTAAGGAACGTTGAGGCCAGAACACAAATGGCCAAAAGCCAAAACACAAATGGCCAAAACAAAACAGTTTACACATGACGCCAATAGCTGTTTCACCCCTCCAATCAGGCTCGTATACTCCTAAACTCTCTCTCTATTTTTATTATTTTCCTTTAATTAATTAATCGTTATTCTTTTTATTAATCACTAACCAATTAACATTTTTTTCATAATAAAATTCAGAAAACTAACATTTTTAGTATTATTATTATTTAGTAATTTCACTATTAATTATTTTTTGTAAATAAATTCTAACAAATTAATTTAGTTTAATTAGGTTTAATTTTGGCTTTTTCATAATAAATAAAATAAATTAGAATTAGGTTTTACTAACTTTTGACTTTATTTTATTTTATTTTTATTTTTCATTAAAGACATTAAAAAACCAAAAATACTTTTTTCTTTTATTTAAATAATTAGTTTTAGGTTTAATATTAATTAAATACAAAAAACACAAAAAAACACCTTTCTTTAATTAAATAATAATTAGACTTTAATTTAATTTAATTTCAAGCAAAGGGTCAAAACCCTCGGACGTTCCAATTTATTCTTTTCGCGCATTATTTTCTTTATCAATTATTATGTAACTGCTTTCCGGATGTAATAGTAATTAGGTCTTTTTTTTACTTTCTGCATTTTTATCAAAACCGGGTCTTTGTACTTTGGTGATGTATAGACTCGCGCCTTGTAATAGCGTAGCCTTTATTTTCCTATATTTTACTTTCCGCACTCTTAAATTCTAACTTTGTATGAAAGAATGTATGGTTAATTAAAAACAAGCGTAGCTCACAATGCCATGATCAAAGATAACTGTTAAACTGAAAACAACATACAAATACAGACACCACTTCTAGGGTACGCCTCACCTGTTGCCTTCGAAACGTGGTCGTCAAGTATATGACGTTTTAGTGAGTCCTTATGTCCATGATCCAGTTGCCTCGAAACAAGTTGCCTCGAAACGGTTGCCTTGGAATAGTTGCCTCGAAACGGTTGCCTCGGATTAAAAAAGGATCAAGGACATAAGGGTAGCTTCTAAGGTGTCCTACTGTTGCTTCGGTGACCACACTGTCCCTACACTCGAATTGACCCGAGCACCTCCAACGGTGGTGCTACCTACCTCTCAATGGGGGGATGGCACTACCTTAAGGACATTTACACAGCCTAATTCCTTAGGGTAGGTAGATGACTCATGGATACTTGCTCTTTTCAAAAACAAATCAAAGACTCTTTTCACACCGACACTTTTAAAAAGCTTTCAAAACAATTTTTCAAACACTCTTGAGGACTGATACAAGCGTCATTTTGAAATCTTTAAACGAAACTTTTTTCAAACCCACTCACACTTTGAAAAGCACACTTTTGAAAACATAATGAGCAAGTATCTAAGAGCCCATGGATAACCATGGATAGAAAGGGTGCTAACACCTTCCCTTTCTATAAATCTACCTCCCGAACCGAGAAACTATCTCATAAGGAATTTTGTCGTGCTTTTGTCCTGTCCATGTTGGAGAAAATAAAAGACGGTGGCGACTCTTGCTTCCGCGACATTTCGCGAACCAGCGTTAAACAGTCAGCCATTTCAAGGATTTTGGATTTTCATCTTTGTTCCTATTGTGTAGGTTATGGATTCACTTCGCGGGAAAACTATCCAAGTCAACCTTGTGAGAATTCCTCCACAACTCAAGGAGCTTACTTCCAAGATTCCAAAGTATTCTCCATTCACCGGGAGACATGGTCGACTTCTCAACTTGGTCAACTCCAACACAGAGGAAGACATGGTGAAAGTTCTCTTCCAGTTCTTTGACCCCCTACATCATTGCTTCACATTTCCTGATTACCAGCTGGTACCTACTTTGGAGGAATTTTCTCAACTCTTGAGGATTCCTATTCTCTATCAACTACCTTTCAACGGTACGGAAAGAGATCCAAAGCTGAAGATGTTGCTCAAGCCCTGCACTTGCAACCATCTGATGTCATAGGCCATTGGGAAACTAGAAGTGGTGTCAAAGGTTTGTTGTCAAAGTTTCTGTTTGAGAAAGCTCAAGAATGCTATAATTCTCTAGACCTGCAAGCTTTTGAGGAGATTTTAGATCTTCTCATCTATGGGTTGGTCCTGTTCCCAAATCCTGACCAGCTTTAAAATGTCAATGCTGTCAAAATCTTCATGGCTCGCAACCCGGTGCCTACATTGCTTGGGGATATTTTACACTCTTTTCACACTCGAACAATGAGGAAAAGAGGTGTTCTCATGTGTTGTACTCCTCTATTAGCAAGATGGTTTATTTCTCATCTTCCCCAATCAGTCTTGAAGAATGAGCAAGGTTTGAGGTGGTCACAACGGCTGATGACTCTTACACATTCAGATGTTTATTGGTGTTCTCGATCTAGAGAAAATGTTATCATCATCGACCGTTATGGGGAATTCCCTAATGTCCCTCTATAGGCATTAGGGGAGGCATCACCTACAACCCCTGCTTGGCTCTGAGACAGTTTGGGTATGCCCGAAGGGATGGCCCACATGACATGCTAATTCTAGACTTGGGTTTTTACTTCGACAATGACGACCAAGGACTTCTACAAAGGTTCATCCGAGCTTAGAGGATGCCCAACAAGGTAGACAGTAAGACCTTGGGACACAAGAATTCCATCCCTCTTGAGCCTTACCTCAAGTGGATACGAACACGTTCCCAAAGTCTTATGATGCCTTACCCCTACATTCTCCCTGTGATCAAAGAGCCTGTTATGGAAGGAGAGGTTCCATACACCCTCCTACATCCTGACATGCCAATATCACTAGAAGATCTGCAAAGGAGTTGGATACAGCTCAAGGGAGAACGCGACACTTTCTAAGCCCAATTCTACGATAGCGAGAAGAAGGTTTTGGAACTTACTCCTCAACTTCACGAAGAGCAGACTCTCAACACCTACATTTCACCAAAGAGGATGCGCAACGTCTTTTTACCTTAGAATTTTGTATTATTGTACTAACAAATTCTATCTTATTAATATGATGTGTGTTTCTTTTTTGTTTAAAAAAAAATTGAATTTCTGAATCCTTGAATGCATTACATGAATACATATCATTCATCATATGCATAAACAGGTCTTCACACCAAGTTTCCTCATCTCTCTGCTGTTTATTTCAGCAAGATGGATATTGAACAAACGATCAAAGATTTACAAGCTCAGAATTCACAATTCCAACAGCTACTCATGACCTTGGCTAAGGGCCAGGAGGAGCTCAAAACGATGGGGTGTCTTGCCCAAAGATGCACCTACGATCTTATGTCAGGAAAATTCAACCACATTCTTCTGATAAAGACCTGTGGGTCCACTTTTTCTAGGATAGTTTGTCGGGGACGCAGTTGGATTGGTTCTACCAGCTAGAGAGGTCTGATGTGCATAATTGGGAGGATTTGGAAGCTACATTCTACAAATAGTATCAATACAATGTGGACTTAGCACTAACCCGTACTCAATTACAAAGTATGGGCATGGTCTCTAATGAAGGTTTCAAAGAGTATGCCCAGAAATGGAGAGACTTGGCGGGACGAGTGCAACCACCTCTATCTGAGAGGGAGCTAGTAGACATGTTCTTGGGGACTCTGTCAGGTCCTTTCTTTAATCACCTGATAGGAAGCTCGTCTACGGGGTTCACCGATTTAATTCTAACTGGTGAGAGAGTTGAAGCCGGCATCAAGAGTGGGAAAATTCAAAAGGATGCATCTGCTTCCGCTGCCATCAAAAAGACTTTTTCAGCAAAGAAAGAAGTCTCAGCTGTCTACTCCCAAATAGGTCAAGGAACAGTTGAGCGTCGGCCAATGGTGGGGGCCGTAATGATTCAGAAGTCTGCAGCAGATCAACCCATAAACAATCAACCAAGAACCAACCAAGCAAGGGTGGAAAGGCTTGTACAGAAATTCACCCTGATAAACATGACTCCTGCTCAGGTTCTACCCCATCTCTTGAAGTTAAACCTTTCCAGTCTGAAAGAGGCCCCGAAGAATCCGAATACAACTTCTCCGTACTACCATTCGAACGCCAAGTTTTCTTATCATTCAGGGAGTATAGGGCACGACACCAACAATTGTTGGGCCCTGAAGAATAAGATTCAGGATTTAATAGATTCTAAAGAAGTTGGCAGCTGCAGGCCTGTGAGATGATTGGTGCAGGCCTGTGAGAACAACTTACACATTCTTGCTTCACAAAGACGAAATTTGTCCAAATCCTCCCAACTCAAAAGCCAGCCATAGTCAGCTTACACAAAGATTGCAAACAAGTTTTGCATATCCTCACAAGTAAGAAACACGAGCCTTTCACCCCTAAAGCACCCTCATACTCCAAAACCCCATTTTCTTGCAAAATAGGACCAGTTCTGCATTTTGTAAGCCACCATCAAATTCCCTCGTGCGTTTTGTCCAAAGTTTCTTCAAATACATTCCAACCAACATACATGAGCTATCCAGACCACTCACAAGTTGTTTTAACTCCATTAACACACATTGCCATTTTTGTTTGGAAGCTTTGCAGGTTGAGTTCTATAGCACGATTTAGGCCACTTCAAAACAAGCTAAGCATTAGGAAAGGTTCAATGGACATCAGGCAAGCTCAAAAGAACCTCAGGAACCATTAGAAGTTGCTGCATTATCCAGCTCGAACTCCACTGAAACAGGTATTTCATGAAACTTCTATCTCTCTATTTAGGAATAGTTAGACTTAGGTTTGGGAATGAAAGATGTTGTATTCATAGCCCTGAAACCATACATGTGCTTAGTTTTCATTTATATTAATCGTGCTAGGAGAATTTCATTCATGAACTTTCTGAAAAAACTAGGTTAGAAATTAGGGCCAGAGAAATTCTCTCTGGTCTTTGAGAGTTAACTTAAGTTTTTTATATGGTTAGATTCGTTGTTTGATGCTCTACAAGTTTCATGTTTTGAGTTTTGTCAAAAAAGCACAGAATCAGGAGATAGCATTTTGTACACAGAAGGCGCGTTGTTGTTTGAACAGAGGAATAAGATGAAGTAGCATTTTGTACACAGAAGGCGCGTTGTTTTTTCACACCCCCCTGACCCATTTCTTGTATATTTGTCATTTTTGCATTTTTATTTTATTTCTGACTTTGATATTTTATTCTCAAATATAAAAAATGTCTAAAAAATATTTTCATAAGTTTTTATATTTATTTGGTATTTATTTTAATTTTTCTAGTATTAAAATGTTCAAATACTTATATTATTTTTGTTTAAACTTAAAAATAATGTACAAAAATATTTTTATTTTCATTTATTATTTTGATTCACATTTGAAAAATATTTTCTTGAAATATACACATTTTGTAAATAATTTATTATATTTTTTACACACTTAATATATTTAATATATATATATATATACCTATATACTTTATTTTATTAAATAATTAGAATAAAAAACACCAAAATAATACATTTTTTATTTTTATTGACATTTTATACTAAAAAAACCTTTTTTAAATATTAATACATTTTTGTACATATTAATACATTTTTGTACATAAATAATACATTATATTTATTTTCTTAAAGAATTAGGGTTTTTTGCCCTAAAAACAAATAAATTAACTTTTTATTTTCTTTACATTTCTTTACATAAAAAATACTTTTTCCATACATGAATAAATAAAAACATTTTTTCATAACACATTTTATTTAATATTTATTTATTGTATTTATTTAAATATTGTACATTTAAATATTATGCCTTGCAAATTCAATTTGGATGTAATAGTAATTAGGGTTTTATATTTCTTGCAAAATAATCCCCAATCCAAATTTGTATCCCCCTCCCTATATCATGTTGTAATAGTGTAGAATTTAAATTCTTGCACCTTTAAATGCTTTCAATTATGTCATGATTAGACTTAGGGTTTGTATGCAAAATCAAAACCAACAAATTGTTTGACCTAATCAAAGACAAAAATGCATGAAAAAACAAACACAATGCACACTTGCACCCCTAGGGTTTCAATCCACTTGTTGCCTTCAAAAATGGGCCATGGTATGCATGTCAAGTACTTTGGCAAAACAAAAACAAAACAAAAGATCATAGTCCCTCGATTACGCTATCTGAGTTTCCTAAACAAAATGATCAAGTCCCTCAAGAAAAATTGCCAAAAATACTTGACACTATTGCTATCATGGTCTATACGATGACTCGCGCCTGTCCCGTTTAACATCCTAACACAAGGTTGTTCATCAAATACAATGGTGAAACAACACTGTTAAAAGGGTTAAAAACATAAGAAAGATCTTTTAGTAAAATAGGGTAGATAACTCTTAGTTACTTGATCAAAAGCTTGCAAAAACATCCTTGCTATTTTCAAAATACACTTCACAACACAACTTCAAAAACAATTTTAAAACCCTACTTTCAAACATTGAAAACTTTTCAAAAGACAAAAACACCTTTGTATACATTCAAACAAGAATCATTACAAAGGTTGCCACAATGATGGCCTCTTTTCAAAACATCTTTCAAAATCACACACAAAGCACCATTTCAAACAATTGAAAAGCACCATTTTAAACAATTGAAAAGCACCATTTCAAACAATTGGAAAGCAAAGCAAGTGATCTAAGCAAGTAACTAAGATCCCATGGATAACCATGGATAGAAAGGGTGCTAATACCTTCCCTTTCTATAATCTACTCCCTGAACCCAAGAAAACATCTCAAAGGTCTTTCCTGTGCTTTTTGATCTTTCCTTAGGATAAAATAAAAAGTCGATGGCGACTCTTGCTAAACCGAAACATTTGCAAACACAAACGCAAAATCCCAAGTCAGTTCTCCCACCGTATCACAGAACTGGCGAATCTACTGGGGATAACTTTAAAAGTGGAGTAACCTTAGGGCTTAGATCACCCTTTGCATGACTATATTGTTTGCTTTGATTGCTTTACATTTGGTTCTCTTGTTTGGGCTTAAAATCCTCTACCCGGATTTGGGAAACATTCATAGGTAAATAGCAATACGTTGTGGAAACTGTGCGGGGTATACCGACATGGTTAAAGCAATAGCTATATCAGTGCGACATATTTGTGAGTACCGGTAGCCTTTGAGTCAATCAAAGAGAATACGGGGCCGCTGAGTGATGTCATGAAGCACTAATGAACTCTTAGAACCTTACTTGACCATCTTGTCGTTTTATTAGGGGTAGTGAGATGACCGACTTTGGTGCAGTCCGAAGTTGGTAGATACTCGATACTACACTCATTGAGGGTTATTTTCTTGGAATATTTTGGTCGCTATTTAAGTGGCTAAACCAAAACAATGAACATAGAAAACAATCCAGTGATATTGAGCTCCTTAGAACCCAGTTACTATTTATAGGACAGGTTTGAGCCAACTAAACTCAAGAGGGTATTTACCTATGAAACCTCATGCAAGCCTGGAATTAGGGTTTTGTGTGACTTGCTTGTACATGTGCTTGTGCATACATCATGAACATCATAAAGCATCATATGCATCCACTAACCATTTCAAGGGTTTGGATCTTCATCTTTGTTCTTGTTTTATAGGTCATGGAATCTCTTCGCAGGAAAACAATCCAAGTCAACTTTGTAAGAATCCCTTCTTAACTCAAGGAGCTTACTTCTAGGATTCTAGAGAATTCTCTCTTCAGTGAAATACATGGTAGACTTCTCAGCTTGGTCAACTCCAACATTGAAGAAGACATGGTTAAAGTTCTCTTCCAGTTCTTTGACCCCCTACACCATTGTTTCACATTCCCTGATTACCAACTAGTACCTACTTTGGAGGAATTTTCCCAACTCTTGAGAATTCCTATTCTTAATCAACTACCCTACAACGGTACGGAAAAAGAACCAAAGCCTGAAGATGTTGCTCAAGCATTACACTTGCAACCATCTGACATCAAGGGACATTGGGAAACCAGGAGTGGTGTCAAGGGTTTCTTGGCAAAGTTTCTGTTTGTGAAGGCACAAGACTGCTGGAATTCCCTTGATCTACAAGCCTTTGAAGAGATTGTGGCACTCCTTATCTATGGATTGGTCTTGTTCCCAAACCCTGATCAACTTATAGATGTGAATGCTGTCAAGATTTTCATATCCAGGAATCTTATACCTACATTGCTTGGGGACATCCTACACTCATTTTACACACGAACAATGAGGAAAAGAGGTGTTCTCATGTGTTGTATTACTCTCCTAGAAAGGTGGTTTATTTCTCACCTTCCACAATCAGTTTTGAAGAATGAGTAGGGTTTAAGGTGGTCACAACGATTGATGACCCTCACACATTATGATGTACATTGGTGTTCTTGGTCCAGAGAAAATGTCATCATCATTGATCGTTGTGGGGAATTCCCTAATGTCCCACTACTTGGCATTAGGGGGGTCATTACCAATAACCCCTGTTTAGCCCTAAGACAGTTTGGATATGCTCGGAGGGATGGCCCTCATGACTTGCTGATTCCTGACCTAGTTTTTGACTTCGACAACAATGCGCAAGGACTTCGACAAAGATTCATAAGAGCTTGGAGGATGCCCAATAAGGTGGATAGCAAGACACTGGGGCACAAAAATTCCATCCCCCTTGAGCCTTACCTCAAGTGGGTACGAACCCGCGCCCAAAATCTTATGACGCCATACCCTCACATTCTCCCCTTGATCAAAGAGCCTGTTATGGAAGGAGAGGTTCCATACACCATCCTACATCCTGACATGCCAACATCATGGGAAGAAATGCAAAATAGTTGGATCCAACTCAAAGAAGAACGAAATACTTTTGAAGTCAGCTTCTATGCCAGTGAGAAGAAGATTTGGAGCTTACCCGCCGACTTCATGAGGAGGAAACTCTCAACACTTACATCGCACCAAAGAGGATGCGCAATGTCTTTTTACATTAAGAATTTTGTAATATTTTTCCCATGGGGCACTTATGTACTAACAATTTCTTCTTAATATGACGTGTGTTCCTTTTTCTTTGCAACAAATTCGAATTTCTGAATCCTTGAATGCATTACATGAATAACATACCATTCATCATATGCATAAATAGATCTTCACACCTGGTTTCCTTATCTTTCTGCTGTTTATTTCAGCAAGATGGATTTGGAGCAGACGGTTAAGGATCTGCAAGCACATAATTCTCAATTCCAGCAACTCCTCATGACCTTAGCAAAGGGTCAAGAGGACCTCAAAGCACTATTGGAGAAGAATAAAGAGAAAAAGAAGAAGAGGCCCGGAGTAGCCACTTTTGGAAGAAGGTTTGAAAGCAACGCTAGAAAAGTTCTCGAGTTACCCTCAACGTCTGATGAAGGGGATGGTAAAGGAAAAGGGGTTGCGGTACCGTCTGAATCTGAAGTTGAAGAGGAGGAAGAGGAAGAAGACGAAGATTACTCCGAACAGCAATATCCCCCGGCGGATGTTAAACATAAGAATCTAGAGGATAGATTGGAAGCCATGGAGTTGCAAAGGGTACCTGGTTTAGATTTTGAAGAACTAGGGTTGGTCGCTGGGATCGTTATCCCTCCCAAATTCAAAGTACCAACATTCACTAAGTATGACGGTCTGTCCTGCCCAAAGATGCATCTGAGATCGTATGTCAGAAAGATCCAACCCCACTCATCTGATAAAGACCTCTGGGTACATTTTTTCCAAGACAGTTTGTCAGGCACACAATTGGACTGGTTCTACCAACTCAAGAGATCAGAGGTTCACAACTGGGAAGACTTAGCTGCTGCTTTTTACCGTCAATACCAATACAATGCTGATTTGGCGCCCACTCGTACTCAGCTACAAAGTATGGGGATGGCTTCCAATGTAGGATTTAAAGAGTATGCCCAGAAGTGGCGTGATCTGGATGGAAGGGTGCAGCCACTATTATCAGATAGAGAGCTGGTTGACATGTTTTTAGGGACTCTGTCTAGCCCTTTCTTCAATCATTTAATCTGGAGTTCTTCCACGGGATTTACTGAACTAATTTTGACCGGCGAAAGGGTCGCGACCGGTATTAAAAGTGGTAAGATTCAGAAAGATACATCCGCGTCCACTGCTGTTAAGAAAACCTTCCCAGCTAAGAAGGAAGCCTCTGCTGTTTACTCTCAGAAAAGTCAGGGAAGAACCGAGCGCCGACCAACTGTAGGGGTTGTGATAATTCAAAACTCTTCAAATGATCAACCTCGCGGCAATCAGTCGAGACCTAATCAACAACGGGTAGAAAGGCCACAACGGCAGTTCACCCGAATCAACATGACGCCAGCTCAAGTACTCCCTCATTTGTTGAAGCTGAATCTTACCAGTTTGAAGGAAGCGCCAAAGAACCCTAATACCTCCTCTCCAATGCCAAGTGTGCTTACCACTCTGACAGTGTTGGGCATGATACAAATAATTGTTGGGCGCTTAAGAATAAAATCCAGGACTTGATTGATGCCAAGGAAGTAAAATTCAATGCGCCCGAAAAGCCAAATGTGATTTCTGCCCCAATGCCCAAGCACGGTAATAATGTTCATGCCGTTATGGAATACCTTCATGTTACTGATGTTTCTGATCTTTTGACTCCATTACTAGTGATTAAAGAAAATTTGATGAAAGCCGGGATATTCCCAGGCTGTGGGAAGGACTGTTACTTTTGTTTAAACATACAAGCTGACTGCCCAATGTTGAAATCAGGTGTCCAACGCCTGATGGATACCCAAGAGATACTCTTCCAAAAAACCCATGTTGATACCTTCACTCCTGTTACTCCTGCTACTTTTGCTACTTCAACCAATGATATTGCAATCATAACCATTTCCGACAATCCTCCCAAGGCTTACAAAAGGCCTGTCAGGATTACGCCCGACCCTAAATTTGTACCATTAAAAATAACCATGCTGGGACCTGTGCCGTATCAATCTAGCAAAATGATACCATGGAACCATGGAGGAGAAATCTTCTATCATGGTATCAAACAGATTGAAGCAGTCCAAGAGAATTCTTAAGAAGAAATCCCTGATATAGGGAACATCGTGGGTACAAGCAAGATAACCCGCAACGGCCATATTTTTTCTCCAGAGATTTCTCCCCCCCGAGCAGTTTTCGGACCCTCGAAAGCTTCTGCACCTGTTAAGTCATTTGTGCGAGACCCGATAATTGAAGAATTGGATACTCCTGAAGTAAGACCATATGTTGATAATACCGACAAGGGTAAGGGGATATTAGAAGCGCCTGTCAGGACGAAGGCTCATGTTGTGGTTATTCCCGAAACCACTCAGAAAGAAATGGATGAAATCCTGAAAATAATCAGAAAGAGTGACTACGACATCGTGGAACAGTTAGGGCAGACCCCTTCTAAAATTTCAATGTTAGCTCTTCTTCTCTGCTCTGAGGCCCATGCTAAGGCCTTAATCAAATTTTTGAAGGCAGCCCACGTACCCCAAGAAACTTCAGCTGACCAGTTTCAGGAGTGTGTGGCCAGTCTTACTGCTGATAATGGCCTTGGCTTTTCTGATGCTGACTTGACTCCCAAAGGAAGGAAACACAACAACGAGCTACATGTTTCAGTTGAATGCAGGGGAACCACCCTCGCCCATGTCTTAGTTGATACTGGTACTTCCTTGAATGTGCTGCCGAAGAAAGCTTTAGACCGTTTGGATTGCGAAGGATTAACCCTCAAACCTAGTAACATCGTTGTTAGGGCCTTTGATGGGTCCAAAAGAATGGTTCATGGAGAGGTTGACATTCCTATCAAAGTAGGCACAGAAGTTTTTAACTCCACCTTTAATGTGATGGACATCCGTCTGTCATATTCATGTTTGTTAGGAAGACCGTGGATCCATTATGTCGGGGAAGTTACCTCCTCTTTGCACCAAATGATGAAATATCCTGTTAAGGGTAAGATTATAACAGTGCACGGCGAGGAAGAGTACATGATAAGTCACCTCAATTCCTTTCGCTATGTGGAGTTGGATGGCGAGTTCATCGAAACGCCTTTCCAACATTTTGAGGAAGTTTCTCCTGAGGTAGCAGTTGCGAAGGCAATGGTTGAGGTGCCTATCGTTCCCAAGCATGTGCCTAGGATGGCATCTCTCAAGGACGCAAAGGCGGTGATCAAAGAGGGGCAGAGTACAGTATGGGGGCAATTGCCTAATTTTCCCCATAAGACGGACAAATTTGGACTAGGGTTTACAGCTGCAGGACAGAAGGCTATGTGTCGTTCTAAGACTGGAGGGCCACCTGTAAGGATCACTCACCATGAAGTTATTGCTGTTGAAGATGAAGATGAAGAGGACAACTTCGCAGATTGGATCTTTCCAACCGTCTAAGGGGGTTTAAGCAACTGGGAAGAAAAGGATTTTATTCCCATCACCTTTATCAACCAGTAATTTTATCTTTGAACAATTTCCTATTTGTCGGTCTGTAATAACTAAACAATTCGCACACTATTTTCACCTCATGCCTTTCCCGGGGCATGTAGGTCTATTTGTAAGGGCTTGATTTTCTTCATTATCATATGCCATGTTTTAATGAATCATTGGACATCTTCATCTAAACTGTTGTGCTCATTTTCTTTCCTTTTTCATTTTATTTTGTTTAAGGATGGCTATCCCTTACACACACCCACACTCACAAATGCAGGTACCCATCCACTCCGGATTCCATGGATGACCATTCTGTTTTATCCTTCGATAACTCTGAGGATTTGGTCAATCATGCTGAGTACAAAGTTGACGAAGACTGTGAAGTGCCGGGAGAGTTAGCCAGACTTTTACAACAAGAAGAGAGGGCTATTCTGCCTCATGAGGAGTTGCTAGAAACCATCAACTTGGGGACAGAGGAAGACATGAAAGAAGTAAAAGTGGGTGCCAACCTGAAACCAAGTGTCAAAAAGCGCTTAATACAGTTGTTGAACGAGTATGTTGAAATCTTCGCCTGGTCTTATGAAGACATGCCAGGATTGGACAAAGATATCTTGGTTCACCGTCTCCCTACAAGAGAAGACTGTCCACCGATCAAGCAAAAGGTCCGCCGAATGAGGCCTAACATGTCTGAGAAGATCAAAGCTGAGGTAATGAAGCAATTCAACGCTGGCTTTCTGGCTGTTACTTCCTATCCATAATGGGTTGCTAACATTGTGCCCGTGCCTAAGAAGGACGGCAAAGTCAGAATGTGTGTGTACTATCGGGATTTAAACAGGGCTAGCCCTAAAGAAGATTTTCCACTGCCACATATCAACATCTTGGTTGACAACACAACTTAACACAAGGTTTTTTCCTTCATGGATGGATTCTCGGGATACAACCAGATCAAAATGGCCCCCGAGGACATGGAGAAAACTACTTTTGTCACGCAATGGGGTACCTTATGCTACAAAGTGATGCCATTCGGACTGAAGAATGCAGGGGCAACCTATCAACGCGCCATGGTAGATTTGTTTCATGATATGATACATCATGAGATCGAAGTTTACATAGATGACATGATAGCTTGATCACATACAAAAGGAGAACACCTTGATCATTTGCAAAAGTTGTTTGCCAAGTTGAAGGAGTATAAGCTCAGACTAAACCCAAGCAAGTGCACTTTTGGAGTTAGGTCTGGTAAACTTTTGGGATTTATTGTCAACAACAAAGGCATTAAGGTTGATCCAGCTAAAGTAAAGGCTATACAAGAAATGCCTGCCCCCCGCACTGAAAAGGAGGTTAGATGATTCTTGGGACGCTTAAACTATATCGCGAGGTTCATCTCTCACTTGACATCTACCTGTGAGCCAATTTTCAAACTATTGAAGAAAGATCAGGTAGTTGAATGGAATAATGATTGTCAAGTTGATTTTGATAAGATCAAGGAGTATTTACTAGAACCTCCTATCTTGATGCCACCCGTCGAAGGAAGGCCGTTAATCATGTATCTGACTGTTTTGGATAACTCAATGGGGTGTGTGCTGGGCCAACATGACGAGTCTGGCCGAAAAGAGCATGCCATTTATTAACTTAGCAAAAAGTTTACCGACTGTGAGACTTGCTACTCACTGCTCGAGAAAACTTGTTGCGCTTTGGTATGGGCTGCTCGCCGGCTAAGGCAGTATATGTTGACTCATACCACTTTGCTGATTTCTAAGATGGATCCGATCAAGTATATCTTCGAGAAGCCTACGCTATCTGGAAGAATCTCTAGATGGAAAATGATTCTGACTGAGTATGATATCCAGTATACTACCCAAAAAGCTATAAAGGGGAGTGTACTAGCTGACCATCTAGCTCATCAAGCCGTCGAAGATTACCAATCTATGAGATTCGACTTCCCTGACAAGGACATCATGACATTGGACAACATTGAAGGTAACAGACCGTATGACGGACCTGAACAAGGATCCCGATGGACCCTGTACTTTGATGGTGCTTCAAATGCACTTGGCAACGGTATCGGTGCGGTACTCATTTCTCCGGAAGGTTGCCATACACCCTTCACTGCACGACTTTGCTTCAGTTGTACCAACAACATGGCTGAATATGAAGCTTGCATATTTGGTCTCAAGGCTGCTATAGACTTGGGAATCAAATCTTTGGTCGTATTTGGGGACTCGGATTTGGTTATCAGTCAAGTCAAAGGAGAGTGGGACACCAAACATCCTAATCTTATCCCATACAAAGAACATGTCTTGACGTTGTTGCCTCATTTCGAGAAGATTACTTTCGAGCATTTCCCGCAAGAAGAAAATCAGTTAGCAGATGCTCTGGCTACAATGTCTTCCATGTCTAAACTCAATTGGGATAACGAGGCTCCCCAAATTACCATCGAGCGAATGGACGAACCTGCACACTGTCATGAGATCAATACCTAAGAAGTAATGGAACAACCCTGGTTTCATGAAATCAAAAGGTATCTCCAGACTAGAGAATACCCTGAAGGAGCTTCCGTCAATGACAAAAAGTTCTTAAGGAGATATACCGCCAAGTTCTTCCTAAGCAATGGCATCCTTTATAAGCGCAGCCATGATTGTGTTCTACTTCGTTGTATGGACAAGGTGGAAGAAGAATTGATCATGACCGAGATACATAGTGGCACATTTGGCACCCACTTGAGCGGACATACGATGGCTAAGAAGATTCTAAGGGCAGGCTACTACTGGTCTACCATGGAAGCTGATTGTCACCAACATTCCCGTACCTGCCACAAATGCCAAGTCTACGCCGACAAGGTACATATTCCTCCTGTTCCTCTCAACGTTCTGACAGCTCCTTGGCCATTCACAATGTGGGGCATTGACATGATTGGAGAGATCAAGCCTACGGCATCCAAAGGACATCGCTTCATCCTGGTGGCTATTGATTACTTTACCAAGTGGGTCGAAGCAGCTTCTTATGCCCCAGTTACAAAGAATGTGGTTTCCCGTTTCATCAAGCAGAACCTCATATGCCGGTATGGTATCCCCGACAAGATTATCACGGACAACGGTACAAATTTGAACAACACTATGATCACTGCTCTATGCGAACAATTCAAGATTTATCATCACAATTCATCTCCCTATCGGCCGAAGATGAATGGTGATGTTGAAGCTGCGAACAAAAATATCAAGAAGATCATTCAAAAGATGACAGTCACCTACAAGGACTGGCATGAGATGTTACCGTTTGATCTGCACGGATATCGTACCATGGCACGCACTTCAACAAGGGAAACCCCATTTTCTTTGGCATATGGCATGGAAGCTGTTCTTCCCATGGAAGTTCAGATTCTTTCCTTGAGGATTATGAAGGATGCTGGTTTGAGTGAAGACAATTGGATTCAGACCCGGCTTGACCAACTTAATTTGATCGACGAGAAGCGACTTACTGCTGTTTCTCATGGTCAGACGTATCAAAAACGAATGATCAAGGCTTTCAACAAGAAAGTCAGGTGTCAGGTATATCAAGTCGGAGATCTTGTAATCAAGCAGATCATCTTGCCGCAAAGTGATCCCAGGGGCAAGTGGACTCCAACTTACGAAGGACCATTTGTGATCAAGAGCATCTTTTCTGGTGGGGCAATGATTCTGACAACCATGGACGGCGACGACTTGTCGCACCCTACAAACGCAGACATAGTCAAAAGATACTACGCATAAATGACCCGACAAGTTGAAAACTTGAAAGGGCGACTTGGGAAAAAATAGGCATCCCGGTGAATCGAAAACCCGAAAGGGCGGTTCAGGAAAAAATTAGGGATAAAACAAAAAATATATGTACACCCGGCAAGTTGAAAACCCGAAAGGGCGGCTTGGGCAAAAAAGGGTTTCCCGGTGGATCGAAAACCCGAAAGGGCGGTCCAAGTAAAAGTTAGGGAATTAAAGCGTATGACTATGTCTCGTCGGATCACTTTAAGGACAATCTCTTCACCCAACAAGCTCCAAGTTACTGATCAATCCAATCATCGACAGACGAAGCAGCGAATGGACAAGATACTCAGAGTTCTGAAGGCTAGGGAATCCCATGGAATTATTACACGTAGCCATCTTTCTTTTGTATAAAATTTTTCAATTTTTACGACAACATTCTCTTACTAGGATGTCTGTCTCCTTTGTACAAAAATACTTACACAAAGTTAATACAAAGATACTTCAAAGTACAGAAATTTGCTTTCCTTTCTTTTCTTTTTTACACTTATGTTTTATTTGAAAACGTCCAATGTTTTGTTGAATAGGCACATGCATTTGAATATAATCACTGCTTACAAATAAAACAAAATTGAGAAAGGATAATTACTGATAGGTTGAAGGTGTAGGAAGATATCTTTGTGCCATTCCAAAAGAAATCCCCTACAATACTTTGTTCATATCCTCAACAAAGCTAAAATCTCGGAGTACATGTCCCCAGCGGAGTTAAGCTGCAAGATCCCCAGCGGAGCCAATACATTCTAAACTGGACTCCCCAGCTGAGTTAAGTTTCAAAGTTCCCATCAGAGTTCAAACTCCCGATCCCCAATGGAGTCCGAAAACCTTGACATACCTGTCCTCAGCAGAGCCAGAATATTCTAAACCTTCTTCCCCAGCGAAGTCAATTTTCCAACTATCAACCCCCGGTGGGAACTGTTCAACTTCCCCCAATTTCCCCAGCAAGCTATCTTAAAAGTCTGAAAACCAAGCAAATATCAGTTAACTTCTTGGCTTATCCCTCAACTAAGATGTTTCCCCAGTAGTTCGGCATACAACCCAAAGCTCCTGATTTCACCGATCGAGTAAACATTCTTCCCACAGAGTTATCTCCCAACAGATCGAAGATTCCTGGTCTCATTTCTCCAAGCAGAAGCCTCCTAGGTTTTAACTCCCCAGTAGAGATTTTTAGAGTTTTCCTTATTTCCCAGGAAAGTCATGAAGGATCCTCATTCCTCGTAGAAGTTGTTAGAACCCTTGTAAATCCCCACAAGTCACTAAGGATTTTCAATCCCCAGCACTGGTCCTAGGATTTCTCATTTCTCAAACAATCAGAGATTCTTTAATCCCCAAGCAGTCAGCAGGGATTTCTCATCTTCAGCAATCACAGGTTTTTAATCGTCAGCATTGGTCAAGGATTTACTTTCCCCGGCAGCAGTCAAGGATTTCATTATCTCCAGTCATAAAGGATTTATCTTCCTCAGCAAGACAGCTACTCAGCTTACATGCACATCCATTACATTCATATATCATAAACATTAATGAAATACAGTTCATTGCATCATACATATCATGCAACATAACTTTGTGTTTTAGCTAACATTTTACCCTTTTCATGATAAGGTTAAAAGGCTATCATTAACAATTATTCAGATATAGTATGGATATACCCCAAACATGGCGGTCATTCTATTACTCATTCAAAATTTCAAGCCAGATACAGTATGGATACACCCCTAGACACAATGGTCATTCTACTACTCATTCAGACTTCAGCAATCCGATACAGATTAGATACGCTCCAGACACGACAACCATTTTATCTCTCATTCAGATTTAACTATCAACTACCAGTTCAGATACGCTCCAGACACGGATGCCATTCTGGCCCTTACACCAGCATTTTGATTCTCTCTAGTGCAGTCGCCACATAAGTCATTCTGTCACTTATTCAAATCCCAGTTACAGATTCAGATACACTCCAGACACGGAAGTCATTCTGCTACTCATACAGATCTCAACTTCAGATACAATACAGATACACTCCAGACACGATAGTCATTCTGATATTCATTCAAAATTCAAATACAGTTACAACTCAGATACGCTCCAGACACGGACGCCATTCTTTTGCTCATACAGACTCAGTCTCCAAATACAGTTCAAATGCATTCCAGACACGGATACCATTTTAATGCTCATTCTTCTGACCTATCATATTGCAATTCAACAAACATTCTTGGATGGAATCTTTAAGCCCATCTCCAGCAATATTCCACCATCTCCAAATGGCATCTTTAAGCCCATTTCCTCAGCTATAATTTGACGAGTGCAAATTTACGGGCACTTTAGTGTCCAATCCTCTTTTACCTTCGAGTCGCGAAAGGCAAACTTCCCAATCTAACTCTTCGGGTTCAACAAGATTGAACAGGGGCAACTGTTGTACCCCAAAATTTGCCCTCTCATTTTATCAACATTTTCTCATCACAAGACTCTTGGAACTCAAGATCAAGCTAGGGTTTGCTCTGCTCAAAACACCTCCTTGCACTGTTGACCTAAATTAGGGTTTGAGTTTGCACAGGGATGTTTTGACCCACAATGCACAAAGTGACTTTCATATTCCATGTTGGACTCACAAGTTTGTCCATACCAAGTTTCAAGCCTTAAATCAAATTTTTGCCCAGTCAATTGGACAGCTGACCTAGAAATCAACTATATTGGGGAAAGAGTCAACTATGGCCAATTGACAGTCAAACCTCGTGAAATTTGACCCACATCAACATTATGAACTCATATGAACCATTTGATCAAGTTTGGATCACAATCCCACAAGAAATTTGATCAGATCACCAAAAGGGCAAAATGGTCATTTTTAGGGTTTTGACTGTACAAAGACAATTTTTGACTGTTTGACTTAGACAATGGCAAATAAAGCTCAACCATGGACTCAAGGACTCATTGACATTATCTTTACCCATTCAAGAAGTTCAAAAGATCTCAAATGCATAAGATTGACAAATGAATTTTTCAGTCAACTGATCAAAATTTGACTGTACACTGAAAAGTCAAACTTTGACTTTTTGGTCAAAATCAAGTGCCAAGGGTCATTTTTCATCAAGACATGTCAAATTATGAAACTTGTTCATTAAGAAACCCAAAATTGCAAATTAGGGTTTAAAATGGAAAATTTTCATAACTTAGAAATTTTCTAAATAAAATTTTCTTATTTTTTCCTAACTTTGTCCCATTTTTTCACCAAGATGAAATTGGATTCAAACAAAACTTACAACATGAAAGTTCTAGTACATCACAAAGTCTACAACTTTGATTCACAAAGTTTTCTAAAGAGAAGCTTGTATCCCAAGTTATGATTTTTGGAACAAGGGTACCTAAAACTTTTAACTTAGAGAAATTTTGCCCTAGTTTAGGCAGGATTATCACCCATCTTCTTGGCCATTTTTCACATAGTTCCACTTGGAGTCTTAAGTTGAATTTCAAATATGGATTATAGTACATGTTTCAAGATTTCCAAATTGTCCAAGAACTCCTCAAACACCTTTGTGGTTACGGAGAATCGAATGCTTGAAGTTGGCAAAAACTCACTTTGCAACCATGGCCAATACATGTTCATACCACTTGCCAAATCTGACCTAGCTAGCTTGGTTCACAATTAAAGGCCTCTAAACCAGTTTGTACTCTATAATTGAATGCAAATCCACTGAGCTAATGCTTTATCTTGGCCATATGGACATTACACACAAAACTAATCCTTAATTAGAAAAAGGTACATTGCCATTTTTGAAAAGATATGCTTTATGTCAAACAATGATCTTTGAAGCATGAGGCCATATCTCTGAAGCCAAATCAAATCCACAATTTGCAAGTATCAAGAAGATGGTATGTAGCATAAGAGATGACTGGTGCAGGCCTGTGAGAACAAGTTACACATTCTTGCTTCACAAAGAAGAAATTTGTCCAAATCCTCCCAACTCAAAAACCAGCCATAGTCAGCTTACACAAAGATTGAAAACAAGTTTTGAATATCCTCACAAGTCAGAAACACGAGCCTTTCACCCCTAAAGCACCCTCATACTCCAAAACCCCATTTTCTTGCAAAACAGGGCCAGTTCTGCATTTTGCAAGCCACCATCAAATTCCCTCGTGCGTTTTGTCCAAAGCTACTTCAAACACATTCCAACCAACATACCTGAGCTATCGAGACCACTCACAAGTTGCTGTAACTCCATTAACACAAATTGCCATTTTTGTTTGGAAGTTTTGCAGGTTGAGTTCTGTAGAACGATTCAGGCCACTTCAAAACAAACTAAGCATTGGGAAAGGTTCAGTGGACATCAGGCAAGCTCAAAAGAACCTCAGGCACCATTGGAAGTTGTTGCATTGTCCAGCTCAAACTCCACTGAAACAGGTATTTCATGAACTTCTATCTCTCTATTTAGGAATAGTTAGACTTAGGTTTGTGAATGAAAGATGTTGTATTCATAGCCCTGAAACCATACATGTGCTTAGTTTTCATTTATATTAATCGTGCAAGGAGAATTTCATTCATGAACTTTCTGAAAAAACTAGGTTAGAAATTAAGGCCAGAGAAATTCTCTCTGGTCTTTGAGAGTTAACTTAAGTTTTTTATATGGTTAGATTCGTTGTTTGATGCTCTACAAGTTTCATGTTTTGAGTTTTGTCAAAAAAGCACAGAATCAGGAGATAGCATTTTGTATACAGAAGGCACGTTGTTGTTTGAACAGAGGAAGAAGATGAAGTAGCTGGGCTGAGCCTGGCTACTTCCTGCTTTTCACACCCCATTTTTTCAGTTTCACACCCCCTTGCCCATTTCTTGTATATTTGTCATTTTTGCATTTTTATTTTATTTCTGACTTTGATATTTTATTATCAAATATAAAAAATGTCTAAAAAATATTTTCATAAGTTTTTATATTTATTTGGTATTTATTTTAATTTTTCTAGTATTAAAATGTTCAAATACTTATATTATTTTTGTTTAAACTTAAAAATAATGTACAAAAATATTTTTATTTTCATTTATTATTTTGATTCACATTTGAAAATATTTTCTTGAAATATACACATTTTATAAATAATTTATTTTATTTTTTACACACTTAATATATTTAATATATATATATATATATATATATATATATATATATATATATATATATATATATATATATATATATATATATATATATATATATATATATATATATATATATATATATATATATATATATATATATATATATATATATATATATATATATATATATATATATATATATATATATATATATATATACTTTATTTTATTAAATAATTAGAATAAAAAACACCAAAATAATACATTTTTATTTTTATTGACATTTTATACTAAAAAATACCTTTTTTGAATATTAATATATTTTTGTACATATTAATACATTTTTGTACACACATAATACATTATATTTATTTTCTTAAAGAATTAGGGTTTTTTGCCCTAAAAACAAATAAATTAACTTTTTTATTTTCTTTACATTTCTTTACATAAAAAATACTTTTTGCATACATGAACAAATAAAAACTTTTTTGCATAACACATTTTATTTAATATTTATTTATTGTATTTATTTAAATATTGTACATTTAAATATTATGCCTTACAAATTCAATTTGGATGTAATAGTAATTAGGGTTTTATATTTCTTGCAAAATAATCCCCAATCCAAATTTGTATCCCCCTCCCTATATCATGTTGTAATAGTATAGAATTTAAATTCTCGCACCTTTAAATACTTTCAATTATGCCATGATTAGACTTAGGGTTTGTATGCAAAATAAAAACCAACAAATTGTTTGACCTAATCAAAGACAAAAATGCATGAAAAAACAAACACAATGCACACTTGCACCCCTAGGGTTTCAATCCACTTGTTGCCTTCAAAAATGGGTCATGGTATGCATGTCAAGTACTTTGGCAAAACAAAAATAAAACAAAAGATCATTGTCCCTCGATGACGCTATCTGAGTTGCCTAAACAAAATGATCAAGTCCCTCAAGAAAAATTGCCAAAAATACTTGGCACTATTGCTATCATGGTCTATACGATGACCTGCGCCTGTCCCGTTTAACATCCTAACACAAGGTTGTTCATCAAATACAATGGTGAAACAACACTGTTAAAAGGGTTAAAAACATAAGAAAGATCTTTGAGTAAAATAGGGTAGATAACTCTTAGTTACTTGATCAAAAGCTTGCAAAAACATCCTTGCTATTTTCAAAATACACTTCACAACACAACTTCAAAAACAATTTCAAAACCCTACTTTCAAACATTGAAAACTTTTCAAAAGACAAAAACACCTTTGTATACATTCAAACAAGAATCATTACAAAGGTTGCCACAATGATGGCCTCTTTTCAAAACATCTTTCAAAATCACACACAAAGCACCATTTCAAACAATTGAAAAGCACCATTTCAAACAATTGGGAAGCAAAACAAGTGATCTAAGCAAGTAACTAAGATCCCATGGATAACCATGGATAGAAATGGTACTAATACCTTTCCTTTCTATAATCTACTCCCCGAATCCAAGAAAACATCTCAAAGGTCTTTCCTGTGCTTTTTTACCTTTCCTTAGGATAAAATAAAAAGTCAGTGGCGACTCTTTCTAAACCGAAACATTTGCGAACACAAACGCAAAATCCCAAGTCAGTTCTCCCACTGTATCACAACGGTGTTAAACAAATTGAATCAACTGAATAAGGTTCTGATGAAGAGACTTCCGACATTGGAAACATTGCTGGAACGAGAAAAATAACCCGTAGTGGAAGAATTTTCTCTCTGGAGATTGCCCCTCCAAAGGCAATCTTCGGACCCTCAACTGCTCCTAAGGTTACCCCTGTGCCGGTCAACATATCTGCGAGAACTCCAATTATTGAAGAATTTGTAACTCCTGTGGTTGTCCCCTCTGCTGCTGCTAATGATAGAGGGAAAGGGATCCAAGAAGCGCCCGTCAGGACGAGGGCTCAGCCATTAGTCATCCCTGAGACCTCTCAAAAAGAAATGGAAGAGATTTAGAAAATAATCATGAAAAGCGATTATGATGTTGTGGACAACTGGGGAAAACCCCCTCAAAGATCTCTATGTTGGCCCTGTTTCTTTGTTCTGAAGCTCATGCTAAAGCTCTGATCAGATTTTTGAAGACGGCCCACGTACCATAAGAAACCTCTGCGGACCAGTTCCAGGAATGTGTAGCTAGCTTAACAGCTGACAATGGTCTAGGGTTCTCTGATGCCGATTTAACATCTAAAGGGAGAAAACATAATGACGCTTTTCATGTCTCGGTGGAATGCAAAGGGACTACTCTAGCACACGTTCTGGTTGATACTAGGTCATCTTTAAATGTCTTGCCGAAGAAGGCCTTAGATAGACTGGATTGTGAAGGCTTAACCCTGAAACCCAGCAATATCATTGTCAGAGCCTTTGATGGTTCTAAGAGGATGGTCCACGGGGAGGTGGACATCCCGATTAAAGTGGGAACTAAAACCTTCAACTCCAGATTCTATGTAATGGACATCCGTCCCTCCTATTCTTGCTTGTTGGGAAGACCCTGGATTCACAATGCCGGAGCCGTCACTTCTACTCTGTATCAAATGCTCAAGTACCCTGTCTAGGGGAAAATTATAATTGTTCATGGCGAAGAGGAATACATGATAAGCCATCTAAATTCTTTCTGCTATGTAGAATTGGATGGTGAATTCATAGAGACCCCTTTCCAACACTTTGAGAGGTTTCTCCCAAAGTAGCGGCGACCAAGACAGTGTCTTCTGTACCAATGATTACCAGACCTGTGCCTCAGATGTCATCTCTCAAAGATGCAAAGGCTGTGATTGAAGAAGGCGGATCCACAATCTGGGGGCAACTTCCAGACTTTCCTTTCAAATCAGATAAGTTCGGCCTAGGGTTTACTTCGGCTAGTCAGAAGGTTGTGCGCCGCTCCCATGCCGGAGGGCCACCAGTGAAGATCACCCATCATGGAATCAATGCTTTGGAGGATAGTGAAGAGGAGAGCAACCTGGAAGACTGGATTTTCCTTACTGTTGAGGGAGGACTGTGCAACTGGGAGGAAAAATACTTTGTTCCGATTACTTTCATAAATCAGCAATTTATCTTTCAAACATTTCTGGTGGTTTGTAATAATTCTCAAACAATTCGTACACTTTTAGCCTTGTGCCTTACCCGAGGCACATAGGTCCATTTGTAAGGGTTTGATTTTTCATCTTCATATGCCATTTTAATGAATCATGGACGTTTTCACATATAAACTTTTGTGTTCATTGTCTTTCTTTTTACATTTTATTTGTTTAAAGGTTGCTATCCCTTACACACACCCACACTCACAAATGCAGGTACCCTTCCATTCCAGATTCCATGGGTAATAATTCTGCTATGGCCTTCAGTGACTTTGAAGATCTGGTCTACCATGCCGAATACGAAGGTGAGGAAGACTGTGAGGTGCCGGGAGAATTGGCTAGGATGCTACAACAGGAAGAAAGGGATATTCTGCCTCATGAGGAGCTGTTAGAGACAATCAACTTGGGTATTGAGGAAGACAAAAAAGAAGTTAGAGTGGGTGCCAACCTAGAGCCAAGTATTAAGGAGCGCTTGATTCAGTTGTTGAATGAATATGTTAAGATTTTCGCCCGGTCTTACGAAGACATGCCGGGACTCTATACAAATATTGTGGTACATCATCTCCCCACAAGAGAAGACTGTCCACCAATTAAACAAAAAAGTTCGCCGCATGAGGCCCGACATGTCTGAAAAGATTAAAGCAGAAGGTATGAAGCAGTTCAATGCTGGATTTCTTGCTGTTACTTCCTATCCACAATGGGTTGCTAACATTGTGCCCGTGCCTAAGAAGGATGGCAAAGTGAGAATATGCGTGGATTATAGAGACTTAAACAGGGCCAACCCTAAAGATGACTTTCCACTTCCGCACATTGACATCTTGGTTGACAATACAGCTCAGCACAAGGTATTTTCTTTCATAGACGGATTTTCAGGTTACAACCAGATAAAAATGGCACCTGAAGACATGGAGAAAACTAATTTTGTTACACAGTGGGGTACGTTCTGTTACAAAGTGATGCCATTCGGACTGAAGAATGCCGAAGCAACCTATCAATGCGCCATGATAGCTTTGTTCCATGATATGATACATCATGAGATAGAGGTTTACGTAGACGACATGATAGCCCGTTCACAAACTGAAGAAGAACACCTCGACCATTTGCAAAAGCTGTTTGTCAGGTTGAAAGAATACAAGCTTAGACTGAACCCTAAAAAGTGCACTTTTAGAGTCAGGTCCGGTAAACTCTTGGGTTTCATTGTCAGTAACAAAGGCATCAAGGTTGATCCTACCAAAGTCAAAGCTATACAAGAAATGCCAGCTCCTCGCACTGAGAAGGAGATCAGAGGTTTCTTGGGACGCCTAAACTACATTGCTAGGTTCATTTCTCACCTAACATCTACCTGTGAGCCGATCTTCAAGCTGTTGAAGAAAGATCAGGTAGTTAAATGGAATGATGACTGTCAAATTGCTTTCGATAAAATTAAGGAGTATTTGCTAGAACCTCCCATCTTGATGCCACCCGTCGAAGGAAGACCGCTAATCATGTATCTGACCGTCCTAGAGAATTCAATGGGGTGCGTACTAGGCCAACATGACGAGTCTGGCCGAAAAGAGCATGCCATTTATTACCTTAGCAAAAAGTTTACCGACTGTGAGACTCGCTACTCACTGCTCGAGAAAACTTGATGCGCTTTGGTATGGGCTGCTCGCCGGCTAAGGCAATATATGTTGACTCATACCACTTTGCTGATATCTAAGATGGATCCGATCAAATACATCTTTGAGAAGCCTGCTTTGTCTGGAAAAATAGCTAGATGGCAGATGATCCTGACAGAATACGATATACAGTACACGACCCAAAAAGCTATAAAGGGGAGTGTACTAGCTGACTATCTGGCTCATCAAGCAGTCGAAGATTACCAATCCATGAAGTTTGACTTCCCTGACGAGGATATCATGACATTGGACAATATTGAAGATATCAGACCATATGACGGACCTGAACAAGGATCCCGATGGACCCTGTACTTTGATGGTGCCTCTAATGCACTAGGTAACGGTATCGGCGTGGTACTCATCTCCCCACAAGGTTTCCATACACCTTTCACAGCCAGACTTTGCTTCAACTGCACCAACAACATGGCCGAGTATGAAGCTTGCATCTTTGGTCTCAAGGCTGCAATAGACTTGGGGATCAAATCTTTGATTATATTTGGGGACTCCGCTTTGGTCATCAGTCAGATCAAAGGAGAGTGGGACACTAAGCATCCAAACCTCATCCCTTACAAAGAACATGTCTTGAATTGTTACCTCATTTCGAACAGATTACCTTCGAGCACTTCCCGCGAGAAGAAAATCAGTTAGCGGATGCTCTAGCTACAATGTCATCCATGTTTAAACTTAACTGGGATAATGAGGCTCCCCAGATCACCATCGAGCGGATGGACGAACATGCACTTTGTCACGAGATTAATACCGATGTAGTAGCGGACCGACCTTGGTTTCACGAAGTCAAAAGGTATCTCGAGGCTCAAGAATATCCTGAAGGAGCTTCAGTTAACGACAAAAAGTTCTTGAGGAGATTCTCTGCTAAGTTCTTCCAGAGCAATGGTATCCTATACAAGCACAATCATGATTACATCCTGCTCCATTGTATGGACAAGATTGAAGCTGAGAAAATCATGGATGAACTGCATAATGGTACCTTTGGCACTCACTCTAGCGGACATACGATGGCTAAGAAGATCCTACGGGCAGGCTATTACTGGTCTACCATGGAAGCTGACTGCCATCAACATTCCTGTACTTGTCATAAATGTTAAATCTATGCGGACAAGGTACATATACCTCCAGTTCCTCTCAATGTCTTAACAACTCCTTGGCCATTCACTATGTGGGGAATCGACATGATTGGAGAGATCAAGCCTACAACATCAAATGGACACCGCTTCATTCTGGTGGCCATTGATTACTTTATCAAGTGGGTCGAAGCATCTTCCTTCACATCCGTTACAAAGAATGTGGTTGCCCGCTTCATCAAGCAGAATCTCATTTGTCGGTACGACATCCCCGAAAGGATCATCACTGACAATGGTACAAACCTTAACAACACTATGATCACCGCCTTGTACGAACAGTTCCAGAATCAACATCACAATTCATCTCCCTATCGGCCAAAGATGAACGGTGTTGTCGAAGCTGCGAACAAAAATATCAAGAAGATCATACAAAAGATGACAGTCACCTACAAGGACTGGCATGAGATGTTACCGTTTTCTCTTCACGGGTACCGTACCACGGCACGCACATCAACTGGGGCAACACCCTATTCTTTGGTATATGGCATGGAAGCTGTTTTGCCTATCGAGGTTCAGATTCCCTCCTTGAGAATCATGAATGATGCCGGTTTAAGTGAAGATGATTGGATTCAGACCCAACTTGATTGACGAAAAGCGACTTACTTCTGTTTTCCACGGTCAGACGTATCAAAAACGGATGATCAAGGCTTTCAGCAAGAAAGTCAGACGCCTGATATATTAAGTCGGAGATCTTGTAATCAAGCGGATCATCTTGCCGCAAAGTGATCCCAGGGGAAAAAGGACTCCTACCTACGAAGGACCATTTGTAATCAAGAACATCTTTTCTGGTGGGGCAATGATATTAACCACCATGGACGGTGATGACCTGCCGCACCATGGAAGGTGATGACCTGCCGCACCCTACGAACACAGACATAGTCGAAAGATACTACGCATAAATGACCCGCTAGGTTGACACGCCTAGGAAAAAAAGGGCATCCCGGTGAATCGAAAACCCGAAAGGGCGGTTCAGTTAGGGATAAATAAAAAATTTGTACACCCGACAAGTTGAAAACCCGAAAGGGAGACTTGGGCAAAAAAGGGTTTCCCGGTGGATTGAAAACCCGAAAGGGCGGTCCAGGCAAAAGTTATGGAATTAAAGCGTATGACTATGTCTCGTCGGATCACTTTAAGGACAATCTCTTCACATACAAGCTCCAGGCTTCTGATCAACTCGATCATCTTCGGACGAAGCAACGAATGAACAAGATATTCAGAGTTACGAAGGCTATAGCAGAATGGGAACCCCATGGAATTTTCACACATAGCCATCTTTCTTTGTATAAATTTTTCTCATTTCTTATGACAACATTCTCTTACTAGGATGTTTGTCTCCTTTGTACAAAATACTTACACAAAGTTAATACAAAGATACTGCAAAGTGCAGAAAACTATTTTTCTTTTCCTTTTTTAGACTAGTGTTTTTATTTGAAAATGTCCAATGATTTATTAATGAGCATATGCATTTGAACATAATCACTGTTTACAAATAAACGAAATGTGAAAGAATAATTACTGACAGGTTGAAAATATGGGAAAACGTCTTTGGGCTATTCCAAGAGAAATCCCCTGCAGTACATCATCTAGGTCCCCAATGGAGCTAAAACCTTGAAATACATATCCCCAGCGGAGCTAAATATCAAAATCTCCACCAGATTTAGGTTTTCAAACTCCCAATCCCCAGCGGAATAAACACTTTGAATTACGGACCCTCAACGGAGATGAATCCTTCTTCCCCAGTCAAGTCAAACTATCAATCCCCAACGGGAACCATTCAGTTCTCCAGGAAGTTGTCTTAAAGTCTGAGAATCAACCAGATAACAGTTAACTTTTGTCTTATCCCCAAACTAGGATAATTCCACGTTAGATTGGCATACAACCCAAACTCCTGATCCCCCCAGCAGGATAGCTTACTCTCCAGCAGTATAGCTACTCCCCCAGAGTTTTCCTTACTTTCCAGCAGTAAAGCCTTCTTCCCCATAGAGTTTTTACTCCCCAACAGAATGAAGATTCTCATTCTTGATTCCCCAGTGAAGTTACCAGAGTCTTCAACATGAATTTGTAAGAATTTTTAATCCCCTGTAGAGCGAAGATTCTCATTCTTGACTCCCCAGCATGAAGTCCCCAAGGATTCAAATTCCCCAGAATGAAGATTGTCATTCTTAATTCCCCGCGGAAGCCATCAGAGTCTTCCTTTTTCTCCAGCAGATCAAGGTTTTCCTTTGTCTGATCCCCGATAGAGATCGCCAGAGTTTTCCCTATTCCCCAGCCGAGTAAGGATTCCCATTATTTAACACCCAGTAGAAGTCTTCAAAGTTCTCTGGATTCCCCAAGCAGGTTTGTCAAGCAACACTTGGCATTATTTTCTCAACAGAATGTTTATCATCCTCCAACTCCAAAGACTTGAAGGATCCCTATCCCCAGGAAAGTCGTGAAGGATTCTCATATCCTCACAGAAGTTGTCAAAGATTTTGAATCTCCAGCAGCGGTCATGGATTTATTTTCCCTGGCAGCAGTCAAGGATCTCATTATCCCCAGCTATCAAGGATTTATTTTCCTCAGCGATACAGCTAATCTGCGCATACATTACATTCATATATCGTAAACTTTGATAAAACACATTTTATTGCATCATACATTTCATGCAACATAACTTTGTGTTTCAGCTAACATTTTACCCTTTCCAGGATAAGATTAACAGCTATCTTTACCAAATATTCAAATAATTCAGATACAGTACGGATACACTCCAGACACGAAAGTCATTCTGTTACTCATTCAAAATTCAAGTCAAGATACAGTACGGATACGCTCCAGACACGAACATCATTATGTCACTCATTCAAACTTCGACAATCAGATACAGATTAGATACGCTCCAGATACGGAAGCCATTCTATTTCTCATTCATATTCAACTATCAATTTCAAGTTCAGATACACTCCAGACACAGAAGTCATTCTGTTACTTATTCAGATCCCAGTTACAATACGGATACACTCCAGACACGAAAGTCATTCTTCTACTCATACATATCTCAACTTCAGATACAGTCCAGATACGCCTCAAACACGGTTGCCATTCTGTCACCTATTCTGACTTTTTCCCCAATCCAGAGATGCTCCAGTCACGGATGCTATTATGTCGCTTATTCAGATTTCAGATTCAGATACAATACAGATACACTCCAGACACGGAAGTCACTCTGTTATTCATTCAAGAATCAAATACAATTACAGCTCGGATACGCTTCAGACACGGACGCCATTCCATTGCTCATACATACTTAGTCTCCAGATACGGTTCAGATACGTTCCAGACACGGATACCATGCTGATACTCATTCTTTTGACTTACAACTTGCAGTTCAGCAGACATTCTTGGATGGCATCTTTAAGCCCATCTCCAACAAGATTCTATCACATCTCCAAATGGCATCTTTTTATCCCATTCCCTCAACTACAATTTGACGAGTGCAAATTTACGATCACTCTAGTGTCCAATCATCTTTTACCTTTGAGTCACGAACGACAAAACTCGCCAATCTAACTCTTCAAGTTCAAAAAGATTGAACAGGGGAAGCTGTTGTACCCCAAAATTTGCCCTCTTATTTTATCAAGATTTTCCCCACAAGACTTTTTGGACTCAAGACCAGATTAGGGTTTGCTCAGCTCAAGACATCTCCTTGCATTGTTGACCTGAAATTAGGGTTTGAGTTTGCACAGGGATTTTTGGAATTTCAATGCCTCATGTAACTTACATACTTCATGTTGGACCTATAAGATTTCCCATACCAAGTTTCAAGCCTTGAATCAAATTTTTGCCCAGTCAATTGGATAGTTGACCTAAAAATCAGATGTATTGGGGAAAAAGTCAATTGTGGCCAATTTACAGTCAAACCTCATAATTTTTTATCCACATCAACATTATAGACTCATATGAACCATTTGATCAAGTTTGGACCATAACTCCTCAAGAAATTTGATCAGATCATCAAAAGGGCAAAATGGTAATTTTTAGGGTTTTAATTGTAGAAGGGCAATTTCTGATTTTTCACCTAGCCAATGGCAAATTTGGTTCAAGCATGACTTCAAGGACTCAATGGAATCATCTTGACCTAATTACAAGGTTCAAAAGATCTCAAATGCATTGGATTGACAGATGAATTTTCCAGTCAACTGATCAAAAATCAAGTGTACACTGAAAAGTCAAACTTTGACTTTTTGGTCAAAATCAAGTGCCAAGGGTCATTTTTCATCAAGATGTGTCAAAACATGAAACTTGTTCACCAAGAAACCTAGTTTTGAAAATTAGGGTTTAAGATTGAAAATTTTCATAACTTAGAAATTTTCTAAGTTATGAAAATTTCTTATTTTTTCCCAAATTTTCCCATTTTTTTCACAATGATGAAATTGGATTCAAAGAAAACTTCCAAGATGAAAGTTGTAGTCCTCCACAAAATATACAAGTTTGAATCACAAAGTTTTCCCAAAAGATTCTTGGATCTCAAGTTATGATTTTGTGAATAAGGGTTCATGAAACTTTTAACTCAGTGAAATTTTGCCCTAGTTTAGGCAGGTTTTTGACCTAACTTCATGGACATTTTTCACCTAGTTCCAAGTGGAATCTCAAAATGCATTTCAAATATGGATTGTAGAGCATGTTATAAGATTTCCAAAATGTCCAAGAACTCTCCAAGATCATTTATGGTTAGGGTGAATCGAAGAAAAGAAAATGGTCATTTCTCACTTTTGTCCATGGCATTTTTCACATTGGCACAAGTTGCAAATCAGTTTGGATCATGCTTGTACTTGGTTTACAGGCTCTAATCCTTTCTACACTCCAAAATTGAATGCAAATACAATGGTTAATGGCATTATTTTGATCTTTGAAACTTTGTACAAGGGTTTAATCCATTTTTGGCATAAAGGTGACAATGCCATTTCCATAAAGCATACTTTTTGAAATTTTGTTTATCTTGAGCCATGGACCTGATCTCTTGATACAAACAACATCCAAAAACATCAGGAAAAGTGTACCAACTCTTCTCAGCTAAGGAGCAGTCCTGTACAGGCTTTGGCTTTGTCAACTCAACTTTTGCTTCAAAAGCAAGTAAGCTTGCAAAAAGTCCATAACTTGAAAATCTGATAAAACCAAGTCTTGTAACATTTTCAAACAACCTCAGCATATTGTACCAAGCCAGAAACTCGAGTTGCCAACTTCTCAAACCCTCCAAAACACAAAAACACCAAGTTCCTGCCCAAACAGGGCATCACCTGCAGAAGCACTTCCAAAACAAATTTGGCTCGTGCGTTTTGCCTTGAATCACTTCAAACACATTCCATAAAACATACCTAAACTTCCCAGGCCCTTACTTTGCAACTGTAACCTTGTTTGAGCACTTCACCATTTTCATTTTGAAGCTTTGCAGGTTGAGTTATACAAGGACATTCAGGCAAGTTCAAGGCAAGCTAAGCATTTGGAAAGGTTGAGGGAACATCAAGCAAGCTCAAAAGACCTTCAGGCCTCATTCAAAGTTGCTACATTGCCATATTCGAACTTGACTGAACAAGGTAATTTCCAACTTTCTATCTCCTTATTTAGACATCCTTAGGCTTAGGTTTGTAAAGAAAAAATGTAGTTTTTAATGTGCTTGAGTTGTACATATGCATAGATTCCATTTATATTAACTGAGCTAGGAGAATTTGGATGATGAACATGCTGAAAAAACTAGGTTAGAATTTAGGGCCACTGAAATTCTCTTTGGTCATTGAGAGTTAGATCAAGTTTTTTATATCATTGGAATCGTGATTAAAAATGCTATAACTTTCATGTTGTAAATTTTTGATTTCATGCAAGCAATAGAGAGAACAGATTTGAGTTGCAGGGCGCGCGCGTTTTCTATTTCTGGAGGAAACGGACAAAGTGGGAGTGGGCCAGGCGCCTTGGGCCTCCTACTTTTGACACCCCCCTGCTTACTTTCTGCTCCCCCTTGGCCCATTTTCTTCATTTTGTATATTTTCTCATTTTCTTTTATATTTTCTGACTTTTATTATTTTTCTTGAACATTAAAAAACCCAAAAATATTTTCTTATTTTTTGCATTTTTATTTTATTATTTTTATTATTTTTTGGACATAAAAATAGCTTACTAATAATAATATAACTTATTCTTCTAAATAAAACTTGTAAATAATACAAAAATATTATATATTTTTATTTTTATTATTTATACACTTAAATTAATATTTTCATGCAATATTTAATTTTTTTAAACATTTTTGTATATATTATTATTTTTCTTGTATATAAAAATGAATAAATAAATAATATAGAATATTTCTTTAAAAAACAAAATTAGGGTTTTCACCCTTTCAAAAATAATCATTTTATTTTCTCTTATTTTTAAGACTTAACTAAATTTATTTTACATACATAAAATAAATACAAAAACATTTTTTGCATATTTATATTTTATTGCATACTTAAATAATTGTCTATTTATTTATTTGTACAATAAATTCAATATGGTTGTAATAGTTTTAGGGTTTTATTTTGTGCAAATATCCCCTATTCAAACTTGTACTCCCCTCCCATAATATTGTTGTAATAGTTAGATTTACTTTACGCAATTTACCGTATTATATGCATGATAGTAAATTAGGATTTTGTATGCAAAGACTCAAAATCAAACAAATAGCATGACTAAACACAAGACAAAAATGCATGAAAAATGACAACACAATGCACACAAGCACCCATAGGGTTTCATCCACTTTGCTGCCTTAAAATGGCCATGGTATGCATGCTAGGTATCTTGGCAAAATAAAACAAAACAAAAAGATCATAGTCCTTCGATGATGTTATCTTGGTTGCCTAAACAAAAATGATCTTAGTCCCTAAAATTTGCTAAGATACTTGGCACTATTGTATCATGGTCATACGATGACCCACGCATGTCCCGTTTAACATCCAAAGATAAGTTTGTTTACCAAATACAATGGTAAAACAACAATGTCAAAAGGGTTAAATATGTGTAGGACATACTTTTGATTAGGGTAGACAACTCCTAGTTACTTGATCAATTTGCAACATCCTTGCTATTCTCAAACAAACACACACAATTTCAAAACATTTCCCAACAAACTTTCAAACATTGAAACAGTTTTCAAATAACAAACATCTTTGTATACATTCTTCAAACAAGAATCATTACAACGATTTCCAAAACGATGGCCTCTTTTCAAAATACTTTCAAAACCACACAAAGCACCATTTCAAACAATTGGAAAAGCAAAGCAAGTGATCTAAACAAGTAACTAAGAGCCCGTGGAAAAACATGGATGAAAAGGGTGCTAGCACCTTCCCTTTTCATAATCTACCCCTCGAACCCAAGAAAACATCTCAAAGGTCTTTCCTGTGCTTTTTGACCTTTCCTTTGGATAAAATAAAAAGTCGGTGGCGACTCTTGCTAAACCGAAACATTTGCAAACACAAACGCAAAACCTCAAGTCAGTTCTCCCACCGTATCACACTTTCCTTCATATGCATTCTCCAAATTCACATACTAAGATTACACCAAAACATGATAAATGTGAAGATCCATGCCTAAAATCACCGATAATGTTACTGCTAATATTCGATATAATTTTGATGCACCCATCAACCAAGCGGAAGAGGAGGATGATTAAGATCTTGAACTTTCTAAAGAATTAGCGAGGGAGATAGAGAAAAAAGCTAACAATGTACAACCATACCAGGAATCTATTGAGACCATTAACCTTGGCACAAAATAAGATCCGAAAGAGATCAAGCTAGGGGAAACATTAGAGAAAAGTGTCAAAGAAATACTGATCAAGTTGCTACATGAATATGTGGATATATTTGCCTTGTCTTACAGAGATATGCCGGTATTGGATACAGATATTATTGTACACAAACTACTTCTCAAAGAAGGTTGCTCTCCAGTTAGGCAGAAGCTTAGAAGAACTCGTCCAGACATGTCCGATAAGATTCTAGAAGAGGTCCTTAAACAATTCAATGAAGGGTTCTTAGTGGTAGTGGATTATCCACCTTGGATAGCTAAAATCGTGCCAGTATGCATGAAGGACAGAAAAGTACGCATGTGTGTAGATTATCGGGATCTAAACAAAGCAAGTCCCAAAGACGATTTCCCATTACCTCACATAGACTTTATGGTGGACAATACAGTTCAAGCTTTAGTATTCTCATTCATAGACGGTTTCTCAGGCTATAATCAAATCAAAATGGCACCCAAAGATATGGAAAAGACTACCTTCATGACACCTTGGGATAATTTCTATTATAAGGTAATGTCGTTTGGTATAAAGAATGTAGGGGAAACTTATCAACGGGCTATGGTCACACTATCCATGATATGATTCACAAGGAGGTTGAGGTGTACGTAGATGATATAATTACCAAATCTCATATGGAGAAGGATCACATCATACATTTTCAAAAGCTATCCGAGCGCCTGCAAAGATTTAAAGTAAGGTTGAACCCGAACAAGTGTACATTTGGTGACAGGTCAGGCAAGTTATTAGGATTCCAGCTCCGAGGATTGAGAAAAAGGTTTGTGGTTTCTTAGGACGATTTAATTACATTTCAAGGTTCATATCGCACCTAACTTCTACGTGCGAGCCTATATTCAAATTACTGCGAAAAGATTAGACAGTGGCATGGAATAATGATTGCCAAACAACTTTCGAGACAACAAAGCAATATTTACAAGAGCCACTGATCTTAATGCCACCAGTTCCTGGAAAACCACTCATCATGTATCTAACAATTCTTGAAGGGTCAATGGGATGTGTATTAGGATAACATGACGAAACAGGTAGAAAAGAGCATGCAATTTACTACCTCAACAAGAAATTCACTGACTACGAAACCAGGTACTTACTTCTCGAGAAGACCTGTTGTGCGTTGGCTTGGAAAACTAAATGACTAAGGAAATATATGTTAACTCACACCATGTGGTTAATAGCAAGAATGGGTCCTTTAAAAAATATGTTCGAAAAACCAGCCCTTACAGAAACGATCTCCCAATGGCAGATGTTATAATAAGAATACGACATCTAATACGTTACTCAAAAGACCATCAATGGTAGCAAATTAGTCGACCATCTAGCTCATCAGCCACTACCAGAGTATCAACCAATGAAGTTCGACTTTTTAGAAGAAGATGTCATGGTTATAGGTGACTAAGAAATACCAGGGCTCGATGAAGGATCTGAGCCAGGAGCAAGTTGGACACTCATGTTTGACGGGGCTTCAAATGTATTGGGGTACGACATTCGGGCAGTTTTGACCTCCCCGAAGAATTTTCATAAGCCTTATTCTGCAAGGCTATGTTTTGACTGCACCAACAATATCACCGAATATAAAGCTTGTATCCTTGGTCTAGAAGCTGCTATCGATCTAAGAATCAAACAACTCAAAGTATTTGGAGACTCCGCACTAGTCATATACCAAATCAACAATGAATGGGACACTAAACATCCCAGATTAATCCCATATCGGGATCCCGTTTTGAAGCTAGCTACAGAATTCACTGAGATTACCTTCAGTCATATCCCACGAGAAGAAAATTAGATGGCAGACGCCTTGGCAACTCTATTAGCCATGTTCAATGTAACTTGGCCAAACCGCGAGCTGCGTATTACAGTCATACATTTTGAAGAATCTGCATATTGCCTTGGTATTAAAGAGGGACCATATAACAAGCCTTGGTTCTATGACATCAAGAGGTGTCTTGAGAAACAAGAATATCCAGAAAATATCTCTATCATTGATAAGTGAGTTATGCGGAAGCTAGCCTCAAAATTCTTTCTGAGTGGTGATGTGTTATACAAAAGAAACTATGATATGGTGTTACTCAGGTGTGTGGAGAAACAGGAAGCAGATACACTTATGAGAGAAATCCATGAAATTGTTTTCATAACGCATACAATTGGACATGCCATGGCTTGAAAAATCCTACGAGCGCGTTATTATTGGCTGATAATGGAAGCCGACTGCTACCATTATACAAAGACATGTCATAAATGTCAAATCTACACCGATAAAATGAATGTGCCACCAACTCCCTTGAATGTCATGAGTTCTCCTTTGCCATTTTCAATGTGGGTAATTGATATGATAAGCATGATTGAACCTAAAGCATCTAGCTGACACTGGTTCATACTAGTTATCGTTTATTACTTTACCAAATGGGTAGAAGCGGCGTCCTACACAAATGTGACAATTCAAGTGGTTACTCGATTCATCAAGCAGAATCTCATATGCACATATGGGGTCCCAATAAAAATAATTATGGATAATGGATCCAATTTGAACAACAAAATGATGAAGGAGTTATGCAATAATTTCAAGATCAAGCATCATAATTCCTCACAATATTGACCCAAGATGAACGGGGCCTTTGAAGCTGCCAATAAGAACATCAATAAAATCATTCATAAAATGGTAAAGACATACAAAGATTAGCATCAAATGTTGCCTTTCACTTTACATGGCTACCGTACCTCCGTACATACCTTAACAGGTGCAACTCCTTTCTCTCTGGTATATGGCATGGAGGCAGTACTCCCAGTTGAAGTATAAATTCTGTCACTTTAAGTTCTAATGGAAACAAGTCTTGGAGAAGTAGAGTGGGTTCAGACGCGACTTGATTAACTTAACCTCATTAAAGAAAAGCGCTTTGACAGCCTTGTGCCATGGTCAGTTATACCAAAAGCGGATGAACAAAGCATTCGACAAGAAGGTTCATCCTCGAGTGTTCAAAGAAGGGGATTTGGTGCTTAAGAAAATTCTGCTACCTCACCTCGATTCACGTGGTAAATGGACACCCAATTATGAAGGTCCATATATGATAAAAATAATATTCTCTGGTAGTGGTATCATCCTCACAACAATAGATGGGGAAGAACTACAACATCCAGCAAATTCAGACACAATAAAAAAATACTATGTATAAAAAGCTTTCTAAGTTCGAACCCTAAAATGGGAGACTTAGGAAAAAAGGAGCGTACTGGTGGATTAAAAACCCTAAAGGGCGATCCAGGAAAAAATTAGGGTCACACAAAAAATTTATCCCGGTGGATTGAAAACCCCAAAGGACGATCCAGGAAAAAGTTAGGGATCTCATTCAAAAATAAAGAAAAAAAGATTGTGATCTAAGAACCACGACTACGAACACGAAGGAGAGGGATTAATCCAAATCATTTAACTCAAAAAAAGGAGATTAGAGCTATCAAAAAGACATTGGAGAAACAACAGTAGTAATTATCATTTTCATTGCCATTTTCATTCTATGTTAAACTTATTGTAATTACCTCTTTCAAGGAATTACATCTTGTACTCTCGCCTATTCAGAGGCATATCGATTAATAAAACATTTACTTTTTCAAATCATTCAATTATGTTTTTCCTTTTCCGACTTATTTGAAAATACTATAATTATTTTTTGTGGATACTGCATTTTATGTATATAACATCAAAAAGCATTTTGTTTAGAAAAACATCAAGAAGAAAATCCACGGCTATGTCTACGTCCACGCCTGCATCCACAACTATGTTCACGCCTACACCTGCGCTTGCGATACCAATATCAAGATCTTGCTGACACCTTTCATCTTGTTCAAATCAATTGAAAGATACCACAAAATGCACCATTGAGGAGTCGGTAACATAAAACCAATGGTTTAAAAGGAGAGAATATCGAAAAACATTTTTCATTACATTTTGGGGGCATATACACACATTTGGTGCATAATTAAACATTTGGGGCATACAAAAAGTACTTGATGCATATACATTATGGGACATTATATACATACATCATACATGGCATTTTTCAAACACACTTTGGGTAAGACCAATATCTTGGGGCCATTTGTTAGATTATCAAAGCAAGTAATTACCTTGGTTGAGAACAGTCACAATCGGTACATCTCTGATCTCATATTTGATCTAGTTATATAAGATTGATCACCAAAACACTTTTCAATAATCTACCCCCTAGGATGTGGTGGGTGTGCAAATTACCAGGTTCATATTATTCATTCCCTAGGTTGTAATGAATACGTGAATCTATCTTCGTGCCGTTTATTCTCTAGGTCGGGGTAAACACACAAATTCTTCAAATATCTATCCCTTAGGTTGCGATAGATATGCAAATTTTCAGGGTTATGCTATTCATCCCCTAGGTTGTGATGAACAACATAACCCCATCCTTGTTGTCTTTGATCCCCTAGGTTGTGATAAATGCACAGGTTCATCATCGTACTGTTTACTCTCTAGGTCATAGTAAGCATAACAAAATCTGCATAATTCATTGTGTTAGTCTCCGTGCAGCAATGTATTATCAAATTTTGTTCATCCCCAAGGTTGCGATGATTAGACAAAATCTGTGTTATAAACTTACTATATTAGTCTCGAAGCATTAGTAAGCCAACTTTTTAAACCCGTATTATTTACCACATAGGTTATGGTAAATATATGAAAATCTTCGATCTCTCTTATGTATTGATGAGTTATCCACATCGTCATATCTAAGTCAAATCATAACTTTATGTTCAAAACTCTTGTAAGATGATACATCATCATCTATGCCTATTTTTCACACTCATGGGAATGTTGTATAGCGTATCCTTTTAAATCTTTCGGACAAACTTAGAGTCTTCTATTATTTAAGAAACCTCTGATTCGAACGTGTGAGACCTCTGCATTCTTGCACCATTCAATTGAAGAGTGATTAAATAGAGGAAGTTGTCATACCCCAAATTTCCCCCTGTCAAATTCAGTAGTCTTATTACTACGTTGTTCCTACTTTATGAATCATATTGTATAATTTTTCCTTGTTTTAATAGGGGTTTAAATGGAGGAATGCATTATTTCGAAATGGACCAGCAAAATCTGATGGCCCATTAGGATATTTTAGAGGCCTGAATAAAGATAGCAAGGGAGATATATATGCTTGAGAATCTTTAGTTAGTCTTGACATATTTTATCCCATTAAGGGTTCACTTTCTAATGAAAGTTGCATCTTAGCTTAGGGGCTTAGCATCCAATTAACTAAGTCCATTTCATTTTGGTTAAAGCTTTTGGTTTCATTTTTAACCCATTTAAAATTTTGAAGGAGGGTTTACATGATTGAGAAGTCTTGAGTCTTTCTAAATCAGAATGGCTCATTTATGTGCAAAAGAGGGGTATGGTTTTTTTTAGATAGGTTGCCCAATAACTAAATAGTTATTGGTCCAGTCCAAAAACTTGATTGAAGAGCCCCTCTTCATTTTTTTGTGGTCATTATTGCTATTTTATTAATTTAAATTCTAACTGTTATCAATATTATTAAAGTTTATTATTATTTAGTTGTTTAAATTATTTAACATAATTAACTCGTATCAATGTTTTATTATATTTTGTCAAATATTATTTATCGTAATTGATTTTTTTATATTAGTATTTTTCTTAATAATGTTTGACCGAAGTCAAACTTTGGGGAAACCCTAATCTCAATCCCAATCCACCGTTCACCATGTTCATCATCTTCATCCCTTTCACAACCTTATCGAGCCAAGCCCAGAAATGGCTCCAAAGGCCCAGAAATACTAAAAACACTCAAGTCAAGAAACGGCATAAGTCAAGACAATGACAAATCAAAACAAAATTGAATCTTTACATAATGAATTATCTAAAAAATTTGCAAACAAAATCAAATCAAATCAATTACATGAAATCAAATCCAATTACAATCAATTTCTAAACCTAAAATCTCGATGGACGCGAAGTGTTGGATAATGCCCAATTTGACGACGATTTTCTGAAAATTCTTGTCCGTGAATTGTGTCTCTTTGTTGGTGACAATGTTCTAGGGTATACCGAACCGGGATAGAATGTTTCCTTGTAGAAATGAAGGATGTTTTGTGCTGTGATTTTGGCCAGTGCTTTTACCTCTATCCAATTTGTGAACTAATCCACGCCTACTATCAAGTGCTAGTTTTGGTTTGATCCTACTACGAATGGCCCGAGGATGTCCATGCCCCACCAAGCGAAGGTCCAGGGGGATGAGAGAGACTTGAGCTGGCTTGGAGGTTCCATGTGCATGTCCCCATGGTGTTGGAATTTGTCACCTTTCTTTATGTGCTCTTTACCACCATGTTGCATGGTAGGCCAGTAGTATCCTACCACTAATGCTTTTCTGGCGAGGGATCTTCCACCCAGGTGTTGGGCGTTGATTCTTTCGTGGATTTCACGTAGGACGTGGGTGACTTTGGGTTCTTTGATAAATTTAAGAAGGGGGTGGAGAATCCCCTTTTATATAATTTTCCTTCGACTAGGACGTAGGAACAGGCTCCTCATCTGACTATGTTAGTGTCTTTCTGGTCGAATTAGAGTTCCCCCTTTGTGAGGTAGTTGTATACTGGGGTCATTCAACAGTTACTGTCGCTGATGGCGAAAACATCTAGAGTCGAGGAGGATTTTTCAATGCTTAGTCGAGGAAGTATTTCCTAGATTACATACTTGATTCCTCCCTTCTTCTTTGTGCTCTCCAGTTTTGACAAGATATATGCCTGAGTGTTATGTTCACGAGGAACGTGTTGCACATCTATATAGTAGAACTTCTTCAGTCTCTCTCGGACCAGGGTCTAGTATTTGGAATGGTGGTCTTTTTTGACTTGTGAATTTATGAAAATCTTTACTTCTTCGGCCTCCAAATCTTCGGCCAGGCGTAGTCCTGCTAGAAATTCTTCGTATTCGGCTTGGTTGTTTGAGACCGAGAAGGATAGTGTGAGGGAGACTTCGATCAAGATCCCTTCCTTTTTTTTCCAATATAATGCATGCCTCGCTTCCCGTTGAGCTAGAAGCCCCGTTGATGAAGATGGTCCATTTGTATGCTTCACTCGTGGGGGAGGCTGGCGAGGTCACTTCTGCCACGAAGTCGACCAACACTTGAGCTTTGAGGAGTTTTATGCTTTCATATTTGATATCAAACTTAGAGAGTTCTAACAACCACTTGAGCATTCTGCCTGCCATGTCAGGTCGACCAAGTAACTGTTTTACCGGTTAGTGTATTCAGACCATAATTGTGTGTGTTAGGAAATAGTGCCTTAGCCTCATCGTCGCGTTGATGAGCGCTAGGGATACTTTCTCGATATGTTGGTATCTTACTTCAGGACCTTGTAAGGCCTTTCTCGTGAAGTAAATGAGTTTCTTCCCCTTGGGGGTTTCCTGAATGAGAGTTGCACTAACATCCTGGATGCCACAACCAGATAAAGGTAGAGAGTTTCTTCCTTGTTTGGTCACAAAAGGACCGGTGGTTGCAACAACGTTTGTTTGAGGTGGAGGAGGGCATGTTCGTATTCCTCGGACCACTCAAATGTTGTCTCTTTGCAAAGAAGTTTGAAAAGGGAAGTGTGTGCTTGACAAATTTTGCCACAAAGGGATAATGAACTGAGTATTATGTTCACGATTTGAATCAATATCTTCGAGTTCGACATTAGAAACTCATAAAGTGCTCGGTATTTATCAGAGTTAGCTTCAATTCCTCATTTTTTTAGGTAGAAATCGAGGAACTTGCCTCCCTGTATGCCAAAGGTACATTTTTATGGGTTGAATTGTATTTTGCATTTCCTTGCTTAGTCGAAGATTTTCTTTAGGTACAACGCATGGTTGGTTCCTCTTGGGATTTCACGATCATGTCGTCCATGTAGACCTCGGGCATGTCTCTGATTTCTCCTCGGAAGACCTTGTTCTATATATGTTGATATGTAGTGCCAGCATTCTTCAGGCTGAACGACATTACGTTGTAGTAATAGTTTCCCGATTCAGTTATAAAGGTCGTGTACTTTTTGTATGTCTTCTCCATGGGGATCTGGTTGTACCCATAATACACGTGCATAAAAGAAAACAGTTTAAAACCTGCAGAATTATCAACTAATTTATCTATGTTCGACAAAGGATAATCGTATTTGGGAAAAGCCCTATTAAGATCGGTATAATCAATACACATGCGCTATTTTCCATTAGATTTATTCACGAGTACAACATTGGATAGCCAGGTTGTGTACTGGGCTTATCAAAAAAATTTCACTAGGAGGTCTTTTACAGCTTGCTCAGCAACCTCTATTTTCTTCGAAGACTATTTTCGCCTACACAGGGTGACTACCTTAAGGGAAGGATCTACTGCCAGATGGTGACACACTATCTCTAGATCTAGGTAGGGCATCTCTATTGTGCTCCAAGCGAAGAAATATGCATTCTCCCTTATGCATGCCTTCAGCTGTCTTCTTTCCAGGTCGGGGAGACCAATATTGATTTTGACTCCCTTGGCGGGATCGTTGCCAAGGGGAATGATCTCGAAATCCTCGTATGGAATTGTTCATAAAGGATGCATTGGATTCTCGTTGCATGCCGTCGAGAAAGAGCTTTATACGGTCAATTGGGCCTCTTTCCCCTTCTTCTTCTGCTCTTGCAGGTCGTCCTTAAGGACGCAACTACTGAGGTCGATCGAGTCGACATGTGGCAGTGGCTTTGATTCCTCGAAACTGTAAGGCATAGAAAGTATGTTGGCTTCTCTGAGGTGTGTGCTGATGAAGCTCAAACCCTTGGAGGCTTCTACGAAGCATCTCCTCGTGGCCTATATGTTTCTGTGGAGGGTGGCTACAAGTCCTTCCGCGGTGTAATATTACATCTTCAGATGCACGGTGGAGGGCAGCGATATTAGTTCGGCCAGGGTAGGGCTCCCCAGGATGCAGTGGTATAGTGATGGGCAGTCTACCACGAGGAACTGAGTCTTGACAGATCTGACCATTTCTGCTGCCCCAAATGTGACGATCAACTCAACATAGCCCCATGGTTTGGTGACTGAGTTGTTGAATCCTTAGAGGCCGGCCTACGTAAGGGGTCAGGTGTGTATAGTTAAGCTATAAAGTGGTGAAAATTGGGAGTACATGATATCAACCTAATTACCTTGGTCGACCAAGATACACCTTGCGTCGAAATTGGCCATTGTGCTAGTATGAGCAGAGGAATGCTGGAATTGGGAGCCCCGTTAGGCATATCTTCTCGATAAAATGCGAAGGGGATGAAACTTCCTCTGAATTTATCGAGGGTGGCATTTTTTTTCTGAGCTTGTATCTATCAGATTTTTGAATCTTCTCTTCACCGAGCCTATGGTGAACTTGTTGAACCCACTGTCGGATATAACCGTTGCAGAATGAAATGTCTCCCAGAGACTGTGTGTACCAAAGTACAAGGGAACCTCATCCAGGTCGGGGATATAGAAATCTTCTGGTCGGGTGATGCTCAAGGCGACGAACATGAGGGTTTTGTCAGAGGATGGCTTCTCTTCGTCAACTTACTTGGACTCCTAGGTGTCCTCGCGGGGGACCTTCCTTCTTTTTATATTGTTTGAGATACCCATCTTGGATGAGGATCTCTATAGCATCCTTCAGGTGGATGCCGTCTTCTGTTGTATGCTTGTGGCTCTTGTGGAACCAGCAATATTTGGTTTTGTTCGTCCTTGGCTTGGAAATGTTTGTCGAGGAAATCAGACCCCGACTTGACAGAACTCAAAATTGGCGCATTCGGTCAAGTCCGCTTGCACAAGGTGTTCAAGGGTGTGTAATTTTGAAAACGACTAGTTGGCCCTTTGTAGTCTAGCAAGTCGCGGGGTTTCTCCCCCCCTTTTATATTCTTACCCTCGACGGGATATCGAGGGCTCATCTTTCTTTGAAAATTTTGCATTCTCTTGATGTCGTGAGTCTCGCGTGTTATTGGCAGCGTCTTTCTCCTCGTCTTAGATGTACGCTTGTGCCTTGAACAGAAGGGAATCCAGTGTTGTAGGAGTTTCTATGCCAACTGATTTGGTAAAGTTGGTGCAGGGGCGTAATCCTCATTCAAGGAGATTCTTCTTTGTCTCGTCAGTCTTAGAGACCTTGATGACTTCTTTATTGAATATTTCTATATATGATCGGAGGATTCATCCTTCCCCTAGATGATGGCCTCCAATGATGCTTCTAATTTGGTGTGATGGTGAAATATCATAAATTTCCAGGAGAATTGTTTCCCCAGGTTCTTCCAATATGTGATCGACTCATCGGAGAGGATTTTGTACCAAGCCATGGCTCCTTTTCTGAGTGTGGTAGGGAAGAGTCGGCACTTAATCTCTCCTCGGACAACTCTGTAGTCGAGCAAGGCATCGATGTTCTCGATGTGCTCATCTGGATTTATGGTCCCATCATATGTCCCAAGATTTAGGGGTTTCTCCAACCCGACATGGAGTGGACTCTATAATTTCTCTGAATAACGGGGCACCAGGCTTGTCGCATAACTCTAATCGGGTGATGGGGCGGAGAGTAGTGGTTTGTTCCTCGTTGGGGGTTGTTGTCCTGATAGGGAGATATGCTCCTTGGGTGATAGTTAGGCTTGGTTGACAGTGAAAGGTCGTTGTCTGGCTATTGATTACCCTTTGTCTTATTGGTGATCGGGGAGCATCGATCTTTACGAGGAGGAGCACAACCTCGTTTCTTAAAAGAAACCTCTTACTTATCATGCATGGGGTGACGACCATGCCTTGATGGTGATGGACTGCAAGAGTCATGTCGTCAGATTCTCCATGGAGGAGATATTGATAAGTGCTTTATTTCCTAAGCTCCAATCATGTTACTTTGTTACAGGATCAGAGCAGTTGTCTGGTTAAGGGTAGTGAGCAGAGCAGCCATGGCCGGGTTTGTGTTGTCTGGAATTGGAACTGGTTAGAGGATCATTGGCGGCTCCTCAGGGACTTTCTTGGATTTTCGATTCTCTAAGAATTAGACATCCTCATCGTCGGCTTCAACCGAGGAAGGAGATGCAATTTGGTTGTCTCTCTTCTCGGGGATATCCTCAAGGAGGGATAGTCCCCCACTTTCTTCATTTTTGTGGACATGAAAAAGCATAATTTTTTCAGAGAGGTGGTTGTCATTGTGATCAGCCATGATATAAGTCTTTCAATGTCACTTTGATCTTTAGTTTCGATGAAAGAAAGATGAGGAAGACATGATTCCCACAAACAGCGCCATCGATCTTACCGACTGATCAGAACTTCAAGTGGGCTGATTGATGACATCTACAAGGATTGAATCAAAGAGGGGGAGGGGGTGTACCTACATGGCACTCCAACGCTCAAGTAAGAAAGAATGCAAAGAGATATAAGAAATAGATTAGGGTTTTTAGAATGAATGTTGGATATTTGATCCTCATAAGTGTGAAGGTTTATATAATTCCCCCGACGCTTGGCTATTTGTCCCTATTTTTGGGCCTAGATATCAGTTTCCTCAAAAATAGGTAATTTCCAGAAACTAGCCGTTATAACGAGCATAGATGCTCGGAACTAGTTGTTATGAAGGGTAGAGAAGTGTTTCACGGGAAAGCGTGATTTCTGGTCGTTCCTAGGTGGTTGTCCTCGTATGGCTTGGCAGGACGAGAACCAGCCTGTTTGAGCGGGCATGAGCGGCTATGCATGCCCTGGTGGTTTGTCGGCCAGGGCTCCTCGAGTGAGGGGCAAAAGGAAAAAGTTTCCTTTATCCTTCATGTTTTATTGGGCCAAGGTTATTGGATCGTCCTACATGTAGAAGTGGATTGGGCTCTAGATAGCCATTAGGCCAGTCCAGAACAACCTCTAACATGACATTTACATAGAAGATTCCATTTTTGTCACTTCTAAGTGTTTTGGTATTCTATGTTTTGAAGAATGAGCATAGAAAGGCCTCTATGTTCTCCACAAATCTAAATAAAAAGAAGCTAAAATAAAAGGATGTTATTATCCAGGAGGTGAGCTTTGTCATGCCTCCCGAGGATAGAAATGTTGGATGAAAGAAATAGAAAAAGTATGGATGAAAAGAATGAAGTCCCAAAGATCTGGAATGAGGAAAACCTATAGGCTTGTAGCCTGACAGGTATTTCTTACTTAACCTACCATCCATTTCTTAATTAATTTTAATTTTATATTCTAAGTTACTGTCTTGTTATGTCGTGCCATAACTCGTCAGACTAACAATGAGGAAATTGTTCTTGCTTTATTTTGGGGTGTGTGACACCTTTTTGCCGCTGTTTTTTTTATTTAACGAAAAATTAATTTTTTTTGTTAATGTTTGTTAAAAAAAAAGAGAGAGATAATAATTAACTAAACCTTGAAACAATAGAATTTCAAAATATCTCAAAAGATTTTTAATTGAATTGCTAAAAAATATTGGAAACAGAGTCTTAATTAAGAATCAATGCACAAATTGTGACTTAGTGAGGGACCCATATCACGCCAGAAGATGTCATAAAAGTAGTTAGCCTCTTAAAAGTTTGAATTTTTTTAAAGTATGAAATAAAATTCTTTATATGATTGATTTTATGGGAAGAAAACACTAATAAAATAAGGCTGGCACTAGGATACCACGTCTACTGAAATGTAAAAAAAAAAGAAACACACAAAAGTGTACAAAAAGAATTAAAACGCCAAGGAGCATTATAAATAAATCTCATGTGTCAGAAATTGGAGGAACAATGGAAGTATTCATTATATGGGGGGTACCACTCTAGTATATGAATATTATTTTGATAATTAGCCAATGACTTTAATGTGGATAGTCCATAAATTGACATGCTTTATTAACAATGAAAGTTATGTGTGGCCTTGTTAATGTTACATTTTGTAGAGCTACAACTATGGACATGTAAATATGAGATATCCCTAAACGAGTTTATACAATATATGTTCATCTTGCATGTACTCAGCATCAGGGGCCCAACTAGCACCATGCACGTGTGCTTTAGAAATATGATTATGATTTTACTTTGACTAAGTCAGTAGCATACAGACATTCAGTT